>OZ038373.1:93565437-94180853 GCA_964036015.1 Leptarthrus brevirostris | reverse complement strand
CTCCTAAAAAGTCCAGTGTGGCGTGGTATAAAAAGATAAAAACGTGATTAAAAACCGTAAAAGGATGGGTAAAGTAGAATATTTAGAATCAATTGCATACAACATTTCGCTTTGTAATTAATGAATTTATTTGTTTTTATAAATATGGATTAACCTTTTATTTCAGTAATTTTGTTAATCAAAATATGTGTATATAAAAAAAAACAAAACAAAATTTAGAAAACCCAAAAAAAAAAAAAAAAAATTATAAATATACAGTGGCAGGCAACTAATTAGAAACGATGTGCTAAGAAAAGTAAACTGCATGTTATTTTAATGAAACTACAAGATTTCATTAATAAGACAGATATGATTTTATCTGTAATTTAGTATATTCTATATACCTTACATAGGTTTTTTCATAATCTTGATATGTTAATAAAATTTTGAGAGAAACAATAAAAAAAATTCAATTCAATTCGGTCATCTAATTAGAAACGGTTGGTTATCGTTTTTATAATCTATAAAATAGAAAGCTTTATAGTAAAGTTATAATTGATTTTTAAAAAGGGCATTTGAAACAATTGACAGAATTTTTTTGTTGCAAAAAATTTTAAGTACGGAATTCGAGATACAGAGCTGGAATGGTTTACTGATTATCTATCAGGAAGACAGCATAAAACGAAGGTTAACGATAAATTATCGGATGAAAAGGATAGTTTTCTAGGGGTTCCGCAGGGTAGTGTATTGGGAACGCTTTTATTTCTGTTGTATGTGAATGACTGTATTAAAGTGCTGAGACTATTTCCACGTATACATGCATGGTTGAAAGATTGAGTCGAGATTGGGTTGAGTTTTCGACCCGCGTATATGGCAACACAGGGTTGAAAGATCGAGTTGAGTTCTAGTTGAAATATAGTTTAATTGACAGACGAAAGTAACCTTCAAAAGTTTGAGTTTATTTTTGTGTGATTTTATCGAAATATTTTATGTAAAAATTATCAGTGATGATTACGATATTATTGTAAATGCTTGGGCGAGTTATTTAAATTTAATCCAAATACAATTAATATCGCCTATTAATAATTCATATCCCAAATGTTTCTCTGGCCATTTCTTAAATCGCAGCTCGAAAAACAGAATACAAAAAAACAACAAAAAATATTTTAACCTAAAAACACAGCAAACAAAATTCCGTTCCGAACTCGACTACTCAACTCGCGTCCATACGGCAATCACAGCTGTCATTTGAACTCGACCCAGCCTGCTATGCGGAGTTGAATCAACCCTACTTCGACTCGATCCGCGTATATATGAAGTTGAACTCAGGTTCAACCTAGGTTCAACCTTGCATGTATACGGGGTAATTCTAAGATATTATTGGTTGCGGACGATGCGTTAGTGTATGTGGCTGGAAAGAATGTATATGAATGTAGGATCTAAAAAGTATAAGTGAGTGGTTGAAAATGAATAGACTAAAGCTGAATGCGGAAAAGTTCAAATTTATGGTGATAAATGGTGTGTTAAAAGTGGATGAAGAACTTATTGGAC
Source organism: Leptarthrus brevirostris (assembly GCA_964036015.1). Classification (NCBI taxonomy): domain Eukaryota; kingdom Metazoa; phylum Arthropoda; class Insecta; order Diptera; family Asilidae; genus Leptarthrus; species Leptarthrus brevirostris. The sequence goes on along the minus strand of OZ038373.1, from coordinate 94,179,323 downwards.
AAGTCAGTGAAATTAAATATTTGGGCATTGTAGTGGACAAAAATCTGGATTTTAAGAGCCACATAAATTACATTAGTGGAGAAATTGGTAATAAGATCGGTTTTATGAAAAGGGTTAGGAATAAACTCACCACTATCAGTGCAATAAATTTATACAACGCGATAATTAAACCCCATTTTGAATATTGTTCGACAATTATTTTTTTTGGGAACAAACGAGATGATTAAACGCTTGCAATAGTTACAGAATAGGGCAGTGAGGTCGATTTTGCGATGTAATCGTTATACCCCTATTAAATTAATGTTGGATACGTTGAAATGGATGTCAGTGCACCAGAGAGTGATTTTGAATGTGTTAGTGTTTATTTTTAAAATTAAGAATGGAATGTTACCTGAATATTTAAAAAGAAATTTGAATTATGTGAGTGATTGTCAGCCCTATAATTTAAGAAACTGTAATGACTTTAGATTAGGCAACTATAATAGGAAATATGTACAGAATATGTTAATGTATAAAGGACTGAAATTATTTAATAAGTTAAAGAATAATTTAAAAGTTGAGACAAATATTAGAATTTTTAAGATAGGAGTAATTGAGTTTGTTGAACAGAATTACTGAATTATAAATGTATATGTTAGCGAGTGAAAATGAAGTAAATTGAATTTGTATGATTGGTGTAATGAAAGTATGAATTTACTAATAAATTTATTATTATTATTACATCTGTTACCTAATATTTTGTTGGCCATCCATTATTTTTCAAAACAGCTGCACCTCGCCTTAGCATCGAGTCAATCAGTTTCTGACATGTAGAAAGGGGTATTTCAGTCCACGCTGCTTTAACGGCGTTAAACAATTCTTCCATATTACCATATTTTTCCGAAACTTTGTGCTTAAGTCCCCCAAAGGTGTTCGATAGGGTTTAAGTCTGGACTGCATGATGGCTATTGCAATACTTCCACACTGTTGGGATGTTGTCTGAAGACACTAAGTTCGACAGACAGTACTATCGCACGACCAAGTAAATAGTAGATAGTACCACTCTTTAACTCTCTTAGTTGTATGCTTCTGGTCGTTATCCTGCTGGTATTTCCAGGTGACAGGCATACATTCTCAAGAATATGATTCTGATCCATTTTACCCTCCACACGATAAACTGGACAAACACCACTCCATCCGAAACACCCCGAAAACATTATAGAGCCACGTAAAAATTTTACTACAGGCTCTGTTTTCTTTAATCGAACTCTTTTTCCAAGAGGACGGCGACAATACCTCTTCTCATCCGTTTCCATTCGGTTATTTTTGTTTCATCCGACCACAAAATCCGTTTCCAGTTTTTGGAAGTCCAATTTATGTGTTCACAAACAAATTTTAACCGAGCCAATCAATTTCTTTTGCATAACAGTGGCTTTTCGCGAGCAACTCGGCCATGTAGATTATGTTCAACCAAGCGGCGTTGTACTGTTCGCACAGATACTGTGGTTACTTCTTCTGAGAATACTTCTTTCCTAATGTCTACAGGCGATTTCAAGGGGTCTTCCTTAGATAAACGGATAATTTTCCTGTCTGTTGCTGCTGATGTCCTTCGTGGCCTTTTCTTTCGGGTTGCATTATTCACTGTTTTCTAAAAATCCCAATGTTTAAGCCAATCAAATACCATGTCTGCATAGGAATAGTTAACTTTTCTTAAATTTAAGATAATTGCTCTTTGTTCTGAGGTGCAACTTTTCGCCTTACCCATAGTAAATAATTTCAGTTTCCCCGATACTTATAATATAGCGTTTATAATATTCCCGTTTCACAAAACTATTTCACTTCGAAACTGTGCCCACCAAGGGCAATAATCTAGTGATTTTACACGAATATACTTGTGCCTAACAGTAGAATTTTGTGAATGTTTCTAATTAGATGTCCGCGTTACTTTGCTACCCTAACGGTATTTGTTTTTCTGTACGAGAACACAAAGATAGTTTTCTATGAAAAAATATCAAATATACACTGGAGAACATTTCAATATTTTTAAATTTAAATACTTTGAGTGGAATATTTGTTAAATATGTGCGGAATATTTTACATTTGTGTGCCACAAGTCACCGTTTCTAATTAGTTGGCTGCCACTGTATATAAAAAAATTATAATGAATACCTAAAAAAGTGAGGAAAAGATGTTTAAATTCACTTGTTTTTAATGATTCTAATAACAAGAAAAAATTTCCCAGGTTGTGGCCCTGAACCACAGCATCTCTCTATCCGGGAGGTTAAGCAATCCCCGGAAATACAGAGGTCTGTGATTATTTATTACGTTTCAAGGAAGCTAAAACTATATTGAAATTCCAACATTAGGTGTGTTTGAAATTACATTCACAATTTTTTTTTTAAATTTGTTAGTATACTCGTATATAATCAGTGTTGAAATAATTTTGCCGCGATTTTTAACGTAACCCAAGCTTATTTAACAAAATTTGAGGATTTTGTGCTTTGGGATTATGGATTTGGGTATTTTGCGCTTGGGGATTTCAAGCCCAACCCGCCAGGAGAAAAGAATTATAGGCCGCAGCCGGAAGGATTCAAACTATGGACCCTCAAGCGAAAAAGATTGTAAAGATTGCGGCAAGTAGCTTTCGAACATCTTCAACTATGGTTCTCGATCATACGACGTAAATTTCGTTAATCTTAATGTTCTATGAGGAATTCAATCCCATTTCGATTCCTAGACGAGTAGTCATATAAAATACATACCGTAAGAGGAACCGAATTCCCATTTTATTTTACAATTAGCATTTCACCTGTAACTGTAAGATTCTAAACCTTATAATACTATGCCTGAAATGAGAATGTCGACGTTGCATTATCACCATACCAAAACCCATTAGGTCACGAGTAGTTTAAAAAAGCTCTTTACTCACCGAAAAAGCTTTGCCAGAAAACTATCAACAGTAGAATAGAAAGGGGCACAATATACAAATCTCGCAACCAATGACCGATAAATCTAATAATATGAAAGGAAATATACTCAACGAATTCATAAAAAATATAGAAGCAGTAAGATGCAAGTCCAAACACTTGAACAACGGCAGCTTTCCAACACTTGAAAAATAAAGACAAAACCTAGCAACACAAGATGAGCTGTTAGTGGGTAACTTAAATATTCTAAAGATAATTACAATGCTGGTGTAGTAATAAACACTTCCAAGTCCAACAGCAAAAGCAGCAACAAAGTATTTTCCTAATGAAGGCATAGTGTTCAGAACATGAACTCAAAATTCCTTCTAATATAGCTAAAAATAAAAATTAATCACTGAGGTGTTGAAAAATATTTTCGTATCTATTTTTCGATATTTCTAATCGTACAGAGATAATTATAAACAAATAGATTACTAATGAACGAAAAAGTGCAAATCATATCATTTACAAACTTATTCCGCATACAATGCACGAAATCATTCATACAAATTATAAAAATTTCTACCTTTCTTTTAAGTTCTAGAAGACAAAGTGACGAATACGTTCTAAATTTCAGCAATTACCGGTAACTTCGCAAACAACACTTTTGGTATTTCACCACTCTAATGCGTTTTTATATGAATTTTGGCCGGTCGGTCGAGGTCACAGTAATCACACTGACAAGTGACAATTGACAGCTTAAAAACTCCGGCTTAGCCGCTTAGCCGTTCTTTCAGCATCTACTGGTCACAAATAGAAATGATCCATAGTAATGGATGTTCTGCCGAACATACTAAATAATAATTAACTTGTGATAATGGTTCATATTTAAAATAAATGAGATAAGCATGCAATCTGAACTAACTTTTAAATACTGATTTCGAAAATAATTCAATGCAGCTTTCAGCTACACAGCCCATCTAGGTTTGAAGTACAGAACTACAAAATTGATACATCTTTAATAATTAAAAAGTGGTTTTTGAAATATTCACGTAACCACAATAAAAAAATTATAAAATATATCCCGGTATTGTGTTTATTTAGCGGCTTTAATTTTTGCAGCGAAGGAGCAGTGATACTTTTCATGGAAAAATTGTTGAGAACAATATTATATGTTTTGAGTTATAGGTGGCTGATTTATATTTTAATATTCATCAAAGAGGTAATAAAATTAAATTTTTTAATCGACATGTCGATTTGAATCTAGAATTTATAGTGACGATGTCAAAATTTTAGCGTGGAAAAAAGTACCTGAACAAAATGAAATTAGAAGCTTGCCTTGGGAAAATACTGCCATCTATATGTGAAAACTAAGCAGTGTTTTATGTCGATTTGGCTAAATATCTAGTAACTGAATTTCGCTTCTAAATTCTCTTACGAAACTTACACGTTACCGCGAATTGGCTAAATTTTTAGTAATTACAAAATTTTCTCACGAATAATTTTAATGCCTTGAATACCGAACTACAAGAAAATTCTGCTGTGGTTTAACCTTTACAATCCTTCATAACTGCAATCTCCGAATCTCTACAAACTTCAAGACAGTTCCGGGTCGTTTTAATGGCTGCAGAGGTTGTGCCGTGTTTTTGTTGTGTTGTATATATCGGTTCGGAAAATTCATATTTCGCGTTATGAGTTTAATGTGTCCATGAAATATAGTGAAATACATGTGAATATAGTGTAAATTAGTTTAATTTGAACAACACCAGCTATATATGTATTGCTCGATGGAAAAGAGTCAATCAGCTGGAGGAGGTGACAGTTCAAGTCAAACAAAAAACTCCAAGGAAGGTGAGTTTAGTTCAAGCAATTCAACATTTTCTAATTTTTTGTGATAAGGCTACATCGTATGCACAGCGAACAAGCCATACTCAACGTCTGTTTTCTGTTTAATTCAGAAACACCTAACATAAGTTTCGGCTAATAAGGGTTATTTGCTCTCGACAATTTCTTATAATTTGTCACTCCAAATAAACTTGCTTGATTGCAAACTAATAGTAGCGTGGGTTGACACTTTACTTGAATTTTAATTTACGCACAACTTGCTGCAAATTCCACTTTCATTTCAATACCATACATTTACCGAGATGCCATAAGAATGCATTCCGTAACCTTCTTGTGTCACTGTCACGATGCCACGATTTCTTTTTTCTTGCATGTTTCTCGAATGCAAGGCTGTCGGATTGCCTGGTTAATATTAGTAACAAAATAACAATTGTAGGGTATATTTTACTTATGCTTCCAGAGGCAGTCAATTTTGCCGGCTAGTTTACCCACTTGCCACGTACAATGTTGGATTTATGCACATTCAGTTAAAAATCCAGCAGCAGACACTACTAAGTGCAGTAGCTGCTGACTAAATTAAGTTTCAGTTGCAATGCAGTAATTTGATGTTCGTTTTCCTACTCAGAAAAATAAATAAGTGTGCCTTCTGGAAGTTGCCAACATTGTTACAAGTCTTCATTAGATATTCTTTAATGCCATTATTTTAAGAGCTACATTAATTTAGTGCTCTACAAATTACAATTCTCCAATTTACGAGTATTACTAATCTTTTCAGTTAAAAGTTGTGGAATTCAGCAATAAAAAACGATTCAATGATAAAACTTCAAGGTTGCTTCAACATCCCAAACTTTTTCATAGCAAATCTTATTTGCAAAAATTTGGCACTAGTTTTCTGGGTTGAAGCAATTTACACACAATAAATTGCACAATTCCCCACTATCCGTCGCACGCTGGGTAAAAATTATCCTCTGACCCGTGAACGATTTAATTTCTGGAATTTGCTTGCAGTGCTCCCACACTGCTGCGTCTAGGGAAATGCACAAAAAATTCATTTCCATGATAGAAAGCATTTAATTGCAAATGAGGAGAATTTTTACCAAACAAGCCAAATCTTGCACAAGATTTTTGTTTTAACAGTTTGTGGGAATGAGGCTTAATTACCACTCGTCGTCGTATCACTTTCCAAGCAAACTTTAATGGGGAAGTTTCCGAGAGTGACAGTCACCGCTCAATTATTTTCTTTTTTTTGGAAATAGAGTAATAATTGATTCAAAGTAATGAACAAGAAGGATATATTTACGATATCGTTAACAATACTTGCTTAGCTGCGATAGACAACTAAGTATAATTTCCAGGCACAGGCAAACGAATATTCTTCGACCCGATAATCAGATTCTTAACAATTATTAAAAAAGAAAAAATAATTCGCTAAGATATTTGGTTCTTTAAAAAGATTCCACCTCAAGAAAACATTAGGAACAGGAAACAAGGATTTCTCAACAATTGATCTTAGTATTCTGGGGAATATTGACTTTACGATTGGCTGCTGGTTCTGGTGCCACTCATCAAGTTGCTTCTTGTGTGTTATGATTAAGGTTTTGTTTCAACTGATTTAGAATGCTCGAGATATTTTACTTAAATGCTCCGAAGGGCGACACTGTCCTGTATGAAAGTTATAATGCTTGGTCCCACATTATTTATTAATGATCTTGTGACAATTCCCAAATATTGTCCTGTATTGCTCTATGCAGATGACGTGAAACTGTTCCACTCCTCTCCTTTAAATGATATACCATCCTGTATAGCTGATTTTAACGAGGATTTAAAGCGAATCAGCTCTTGGGCCCTTAGAAATAAGCTAACACTAAATCCATTCAAGATCCAGAGTATTGTTTTGCATAATCGAACAATTGATTTATCTTCTACGATCCCCACTGTATCTGATTAACATGCGTATCAACTATTTGGAAACTGTTAGAAGTTTGGTCATGACTATGGACGCTAAGCTTACCTGGCATCAGCATATTGACGTCCAGATTTCAAGGGTTTACCGAGGGTTACGAAGTCTATGTGCTGACTGCACAAGGTTAGTTAAAGCTCTACTTATTCCTATATTAACTTATGGAGATGTTGTTTTTTGTAATATAAATTCCCAGAGTCGCAGAAAGCTGAACTTTGCGTTTAATTCTTGCTCTAGGTAGATCTTTGGTTTGTGTAGGTATGATCATTTTTCGGAAATATCCAGGCAAATCTTTGGTTGCTCTTTCGATGATTACCTCAGATATCGGCTATGCGTCATGATGTTTAAAATTACAAATGATCTGAATCCCGGTTATCTGAAGGACAGTAATATGTCTCTGTTCTCACGTCGTACACGGTATCTTTTGGTATTAAGGTTTCGCACATTACTCGGTTCACGCACTTTCTTTATTCATGTTGTCAGAATTTGGAATTCTCCTCCTTTGGGTGTCCGCACACTTCGGTGCCTCGGAAGTTCACATAGATAGTCTCCTTCTCTTATATGCATGCAAAATCTTTTTTTATGCTTAGTTTGTTTTGTTACTTTTGTTTGATTGCAATTGTTTCCAGTAGAATTTTCTTTAGATGTAAAAGAGCTTTATAGCTCAAATGTGTTTTCACGAAAGCAAGGAGTGTAATAAACCTTTTGAGGGTAAGTGCGCTGATTGTAATAGAATGAACCAGAAACTTAAATTAAATCTCGATATTAATCATAATACTGTGGATTGGAGTTGTCCGGTATATTTGAGGAAATTGAATTCGGAAAGGAAATTTGTAGAATACTAGCAACTATCTGAAGTGAAAGCAATATATTTAAATGAACACGGTCTTGTGAACAACTTTGAAGAATTAGAGGTAGTTGTAAACGAAGAAGTACCCAATATTATATTGCTCTCAGAGACACACATTACTGATGATGTAGATGGTTGTGAAATTGGATTGAATGGATATTATGTGATACGGTGTGATTCAGTTTCTAAAAGGACACGGGGTGTGCTAATTTATTTAAGGAATAGATGGCATTATCAGAAAGTTTCCTTTCAAAAGACTCTTGGTGGAAGTTATTTCATTTTGAAAAAAAGTAAACACACTTGTTTTACTTCCACATAATAGGAGTGTGAAAAAGTTTTTGGGATGGTGATCGCTCAAAAATTTGAACGCTAAAATTTTTTGATGGATGTTTCGACTCGACTTTTTTTCAAAATGAAATAACTTCCACCAAGAGTCTTTTGAAAGGAAACTTTCTGATAAAGCAATATTTAACCAGTATTGGTATTTTATGAAATTGATGGACTAAAAATACTCTTCACAAAATTCGTACTTAGTATTCAAACTGAGTACTTATAGGAGTTGATGTTTAGACCTTCCGTCATGGATGTCCGTGGTGGAAATTGTGAGTACTGCTGATGATGATGCTGATGATGACCAGCTCACACTTTCGAGTCGAAACATCCATGAAAAATTTTTAGCGTTCAAATTTTTGAGCGATCACCATCCCAAAAACTTTTTCACACTCCTATTATGTGGAAGTAAAACAAGTGTGTTTACTTTTTTTCAGAATAGATGGCAGTTTGAATGTGTGTTTGGTTTGGATATTTAGTGGTTGGTGATAAAATGCCGGATTAATATCGTTCGCCTAGTTCTTCGCCACGGGATTTTTGCAATTTTATGAATGACCAGTTTGATGCTTTATCGCAGTTCAATTATAGGATCATAATAGCTGGATACTTTAATATTAACTATTTCAAAAATGAATTGTATTCTAATACTAATAAATAAATGATCGCGGATAATGCTTATAAGGAAGTGGTGAATGAATGTACTAGAGTGACTGTTAGTTCGAGAACCCTAATCGATTATGTGTTAACTAATTTGGAGGTGAAACTTTCGAGTGAACTAAAAATTAGCGATCACGAGACATTGGGTCATCTGCAAAAAGTTGAGATGTGACTCCGAGCTGAGACTTTCGAGTTCTAGCTCAGACTACTGAGTTTGAGCAAACTGACTGAGGTTGAGCTCGTAGCTGCATGCGAAAAGTGGAGAAGCTGAGAGTTACGACTAACTTCGTAAATTTAAGTTTAATCTCAAAGCTGTTTCTGTAATTACTCGTCTCGGTTATAGCGTATTGATTTCATTGATTATTTTATGAAAAACTGAAACGAAGATTGAATGTTTTTTTGTAAAATTATATATAATTTTTCGTTTTTTAATAAATGGACTTTGTTTAAATCAGATCAATTTTTATCTTTTCTTTAACTCTTACTTTAATAAGTATCCTTTTCCATTAATATACTCCTTACGTTGAAGGTTTCTTTATTCGAATATGCGTGTAATTTGGGGAAATTGCTTTTCCTCAGCCAATATAGTAAATGTTATCCATTCAGTAGAGTGGTTTATAATTTTTGCTGAGAGTTCTGAAATAACCCTTAATACTGTGGATTGGTGTATACCTATACCCCCACAATTCTACTTTGGAAACCTTGGTCTCCAACAAATCGCAAATATATCCGCATTTTTTCCATATTCCTTAAAGCCCCACCACGCGTTTCTTCATCTTGTCCGAGAAAATGGTCTGTTAAACATTCTATATTTTCTTCGTCGAACCGATAAACCACTTTACAACTACTTCCGATGTACACTCTTCGCTGTTGTAATTCCGAGAAACCGAAACTGATAAAAATCTCCGCCATATAGAATGCATTTTAAAGACTTAAATGTTCTTTACAATACTCATTATCACTTTCTTTAATTTAGGTTTCATGTTTTATTGGGTGCATGGCTAAATTCAACATGTTAAGAGCACCGGCTAACTTGGTTTCAACGTAAACTACAGTTTTTAGTTGCTTTCATTAAAATGGTGAATAAGGACACATTTGAAATAACTTTGTTAACAGTGGTACTCAACATGTTGAATTTAGTCACGCACCCGCATACGACTGTGCGATTTTGCTCAATTGAACCTTTTGATTTTAGATCTAGCTAAGCTATTGAGATTGATCTCAAGCATTGAGATTTCTCTCATGAGTAAACTATGCTTTCTGCATACCATCCTAGGGATGAGCGATGTTGACTAAACATCGATATTGACATCAATGACTGAGTATCGATGACCGATAATAATCGAACTCAAAACATCGATGTACCTCAATATCGATGTTAAATAGAGGAGACTTATAGAATGGCGGTCAATGGCGTAAAGCAATATACTTGAATGTTGTTTTTGTGGTGTAGCCAAAGCCCAGGAAACAACCTTATGATGCGTTTTTAGCATGGTTACGGCCGGAAGGGAATGAAGTAAATTGAACGTCTTGTTTTGGTATAGCTATGAGCTAGAGAAATGCCTAGAGACGGAGTGGAATTTTTTATGATAGAAAAACTCATCGGCAGACTGGGGCTCGAACCTGCATCTAACCACATCTTCAATGAAAACTCTAGGATTTTTCCGCCTTATAAGAAGGACGTTAGGAACGATGAAACTAACTACCGATCTGTTGCCAATATATTTGGAGTTGGCAAGGTCTTTGAGCCTAACCATTTAGTACCGTAATTATTTAACATTTACATTAATAACTTACAGCTTTTCTCACACCAAAATCTCATACATGAATAACACTCTTGGTGTTTCGATAATTTTCTTTCTCTGAATAGACAATTATGTATTATTGTCATATACTCATAAATTTAAAAATATACGTCAAATTTTTTATATCAACGATACCTTATTGTCCAACCTTGACAGCACAAAGAACTTGGGTGTAAATTTTAACTAGCTTTTTTTCGATGACCACATTTCGTACATGTTTAATAAGACAAATGCAAATTTGGGCTTCATAGAGAGATGGTCTCGCGGCTTTGGTGATTCATTCGCCAACAAGACTCTTTATTGCTCTTTTGTTAGACCGATTCGATAGTAACTTTTGCCGATCTAGCCATCATTTTAGATTTGCGCTTTGTAGCTTTCCAAGAAACAATCCTGTTATATTGCCTCCCTACAAGAATAGGTTTACGCTTCTTTCTATGGACACGTTAGAGAAACGCGGCTCTGCGATTCTGTACAATTCATTCCCAAGAGCTACTCTAGCTGTTTCAATATTTTACTTCCTTATCGCCCTCTCAGGAGTTATGACATTCTTTGCATCCCTTGCTGTCGCACTAACTGCGCTTCTAATGAATTTATTAATTCTCTGCTTTCTTTGAATGATCATTGGGATGAACTTGACTTAAACTTGTCTAAAACTCAAATAAAACAAAATAAGGTGACTACTCAAATTGCATCTCCAGCTTGTTTCATGCCACCTCTATTTTCTGATATATCAGTTTTTTTATTTACTTGATTTGGTTTTTATATAAAGGTAGGTTTTATTTTCTCTATAATTGGCAACGAATACTAGTCTTCAATTTTAAAGGAATATTCAAAATATTGAATTAAGTTCGCTTCAGTTCTTTTCTGCGAACATCGAAGGTCGATGTTTTGTTCGTAACATCGATTGTCCGATATTTTACATACTTCAACATCGATGTTGAAACATCGATGAATATCGATCATCCCTATACCACCCTAAGCAATTGCTCCAAAAGCTGACCTCAGCGTCATTGCTCATCTTTTTGTATATGACCTATTGTGTTTTAAGGACATAAATTTATTTTGCAAGCTTCCGGGTGATTAAATGGTTAAATGCTGGTGATGGTGAAATGCTTATCTCCTCTTAAGAGATTCTATCCTCACCAATTACAATGCGTTCGAAGTTTTGCTTGATTTTCATAAAAAATAAAAAATAAGAATTTTAAGAATGCAGTCAGGTCAGGTCGCCTTCTTCAGGAATTTTAACAATCACTCACTTATTTTTTACATTTAGTATGATAGGTCTCGGTTTCTAAGCAGAAGGAAAGAAGGATATCAGTCACAACAGCAGGATCCGCCTTGATTAATAATGCTGGTATTCCCTGCGATTTTACCCAGATTCCTTCTGGATATATAGAGTGAAAGTTATACTCAAAATTCAGTGGAGTGTCTCTAGATAGCTCTCAAAACACTTGAATGTTACCTTCAGTTAGTAATTTTAATGGCAATTATAATTAACACAGAGAGTAAGTGCTGAATGCTTTCCACCTCTTCCTCGTCCATACAGCTCCGCAGAAGTCATTCGTGGGAACGCGCAGACGTTCTGCGTGTCTACCGAAAAGACAGTGGCAAGTAATAACTGCCACAATGTTTCGGAGGTTTATCCGGCTTCCGTTTAGCAGGAACGTGGTTTTTCTCAAATCCCATTCAGGCCACAGCTGACTTGATAGTCTGCATGTGGTTAAGTTACTCCATCTCTGCTTAGCGAGCTGAATAGCCTTAATGTCAATCGATTTGTCAATAAAGGAATCATCCAGTTGTGATCCCTCGGGATTCTTGTGGAGAAGGCCTTCCCAAAACTAAGTAGTGGGGAGGTGTAGTCGGTGCTCACCTGCAGATAGCCTCCCGGATAAGTCCTTAGTATACTGCTATGGCCGTTATCAGAGCTCTTCCAGCAATTGGACTCTTTCAGTCTTACGGCACTGCGTGCAGCTATACTTTTGCCGTGTACGTCGAGCGGTAGGAGATGGAGCATAGTCTCCATTGCAGCCGATGGCGTTGTGCTTATAGCTCCGGAGATGCCCAAGCAGGCAGCTCTTTGAATCTTGTTTGTTTTCTTTAGATTGCTCTCCTTCTCTAGAGCAGTCCACCAGACTATTATGCCATAGGTAAGAATAGGTCTTACTATGGAGGTATACATCCACTGGACTGTACGAGGGCTTATACCCCATTTCTTGCCAAACATCCTCTTGCAGGCGTAGAACGCTATTGAGGCTTTCTTCACGCGTTCATCTATGTTCATGCCCCAGCTTAGTTTGGATTCGAGTATGACCCCTAGATACCTAGTGTGGGTCTTTATTGCTAGGGTATTGCCCGCTAGTTTAGGTGGTTCGAAGGCTTCGATCACTCTTCTCTTTGTGAATAGGATTGCCTCCGTCTTCTGAGGCTTGACCGATAAACCACAGTTCTTCGCCCACCTGTGGACTTTACCTAGTGCTCTTTCTATCAACGCGCTTATGGTGCTTAGGAACTTTCCTGATACCAGTAAGGCCAGGTCGTCTGCATAAGCCACCACCTTTATCCCATCTCTTTCAAGTGAGATCAGGATATCGTTGATAACTAGGAGCCACAATAATGGTGACAATACGCCCCCTTGGGGCTTTCCTCTGTCTACGGACTTGACTCTCGTGGTTGCCCAGTTTTGTGTGGATCTGGCGGCCTGATAACATTGCGCCAATCCACTGGCAGATAGAGTGGTCTGTACCGTGAGACATAAGGGCATCTTGAATTGCTTCAGCCTTGACGTTGTTGAAAGCCCCTTTAATATCAAGAAACACCCCCAACGTGTATTCCCTGTTACTAAGTGACTGCTCAACCGTTCTTACTACTACATGCAGCGCAGTTTCAACTGACTTCCCCTTTTGAATATGCGTGCTGGGAGCCGCTAACCCCTCTTGGTAGATAAAGCCGGCCACGTGCAAGTTGGGCCCGCGCCCGAATTTTAATAATATTCAAACAGACGGACGCAATTGTGGTCTTATAAGTTAATACAAAAACAACGAAAATTTACAGTTTTTCTGTTATCTATGACTCAATACATACTAACCCAGTTAATATAGAAATTTTAACTTTGGAAACTTAGAATGAGGGAAGGGCGATTTTTCGCACATTTTGAGCTATATATTTATGACCAATATAGCAAAAATTAAAAAATAGCCCCACATGATAGAAAACAAAAAGTTTTTTTTTTAAATTACAAAAAAATGTATAATCTTTGATTGTAGAAATATGTGTGCTTCACAAGGAGCTAACATTAAGACATAACATAATTTCAATTTCATACGTCACGTCGTTTTTCGAGAAAAACGTCTGTGACAGATAGACAGACGGACACAAGAGTAACCTTATAAGGATCGGTTTTTTTGGTGTACGGAACCCTAAAAAGGAGATTCAAATGACCCCCTCAAGCTACACACTGATCTAGTGGTACACATTTAGGTCTAACATTCACTTATCCATTACTGACGATGTGGACCTGACCTTGTGAAATGGATTGGAACTTTTATATTAAGTCAATCCTTGCAATATAGGCTACTTTTCATTCCTTCGAAATAAATGTCGCTACGATACGATAATAGTCCTAATTTTTAAATGTAAGAAATTTCTTCTTTCTTGTTCTACCCATAAATGGCACGGAAAGTTTTTACCCCACCTTCGCCCCTAAGCCCTCGAGGTTGGGAACCGTTTTTAATCAAACAACTCAAAAGTGGAATAGTTTACCATCTTTTCATATTATACGCCTCTGGCATTCATCGAAAAAATGAAGCAAAAACATTTTTACTGGTTCGAATCGATTTATAATTATGAAAAGCACTGAAGAAAGAGCCAAGATCATCGTACCAAGTTTTGATACATTTTCCTCCTTTTCAGACCAAATATAGCCTTGCATATGCTCCCCCCCCATTCAAGACTATCTAAACCTTTCCAGAAAGATTTTTTATTGTAATTTGTAAGGTGGAAATATAACGGCTGAATAATATCTTCTTGAATTACTTTTCACATACAAATACTTTGTTGTAAGAGATTTTTTCAGAATTTCATACAATTGGCAAAAACCTTAAGCGTATTTATTTATTCTGCACAATGTCATCATGGAATCCTTTGGCTGACATATAATTGGTTGGAGCTTGAACAGGCACTGAGGTATCCCAATTTGCCTCTATCTCAGCTTTTTGACTTAATTTCAGTGCTCATTTTCAAGAACAGGTTTTGAATTTCCGACTTTCCAAGTTCCTTTTGAAAAAAGAGTACTGCAAAAATCCTAAATGACTTTTGAATGTGGCCTTGTATTTCATTGCAAGCGAAACAAGTGGAAGTTTTGTAACATATTTCGCTTAAGAATACTCTTGGTACGACTAGTTGGTACTTTTCAAAATGCAAAAGAAAATCGATCGATTCCCTTGAAAGGGAATTTAGTTTGTGTACGCAATTCTGAACGTATCTCCTTAATCAGAGGGTAGGAGTAAAATTTTCCACTTACCGAGCAAATGGTTCGTTGGGAAAATAAACAAATCGTTTCAAATTAGATGCAAAATTAATGTTCGAATTTTCAATTTTCTTCGCAGAAAAATTCTCTTGATTATTTATTTAACCTGTTGCCATGGAGGTGTAATAATTTTTCGACAGTCAAATGATCAAGGGAAATCTAAACTTTGTAGGTTAGAATTTGTTGGGTATCGGAAAAATATTTTGGATTCTGCTCTACTTGCTTTCGAACTGACTTATTATGCAAGTCTGCCTTAGGATTTTTTACCAGAAGAAAAATATCTTATGTAAGCGGTTTTTGAAAGTTTTTAGGGATTGTGTGCTTTTATTATTTTATTTCTGTGCCTTTGAAGGATACTATCGCATGACATGAGAATGACCTTCAGGATTTATGCGGTTTTAAAATCCTTTTCTTCTGATACTTGAATGAAATTTTTTTTCCCAAATTAAGCTCATTTCCTGGACAAAAATTAGGTTTACATTCGCAATCGCTCTTAAAACCCTCAAAATCATTGTCCTAACTCCAAAATACCTTCAAAACTAATACACAGACGTTCCAGAATCTGGATTTAGGGATCACTGATTTTCAACCCATGAACGCCTAACCTAGTGACCTAGCAGATAAAGCGCCGTCATGCCACCCATTTCAACTTTTAGCTTGTCCTTGTTTTTTTTTAAATCTTCGCTTTCCTATTACCAATCAATCTGTCTGGCCAGTTTTTTTCTCTTCCATTTATCTTTGGATATCCGTTAATTGGGAAATATTTTCGAAAAATCCGCGTTTTGACGCATGATACTGAGACCGAGGCTCGTATATATTGAGTTAGTTTTTCTTTGTTAATCCAATTTGTTCTAAATCTTTCAATAACTTATGCGGTTTTTCTAAAAGAACACTTTGGCCTTTCTTAGTTATACTATGTCTCGTAATTCCAGAGTAAAGAGGCCATCTTTTTTTATCACCCCTGCGAAGTAAGTACAACCGTGTCGCAGGGTTTTGCGGTCATAAAGTGGCTGGGATTTGGGTTTTTTACATAGCAAAAAAATTGTATATACAGTAAAAGCTCTATAATTTGGAATTCTTAAGTTCGGAAATATATATTTTCTTGTTTTGATGAAATTCAGAAAATCACGCGGATTTCGAAGTGTGACTCCTACAGCGTCCTTCAATATGCATAATAACTGTGAACCCACATCGTTTATTTTCCTGTGAATTACTGCGACCGCAACAGTGTTGTTTTTTCAGTTAATTCATGTTTGTACCCAAACTCAAAAAGGTTCGTCTACCAAAGATTTTAGTTCGAAAATAAAAGTGATTTTTTTAATATGTACCATATTGGCAAAGTTGTAATGAAATATTTGTGGCAAATACATTTCCGACTGTAAGTAATTCTAATACAACTTACACAATCAAAATACGACTAAAAGTATTTTCAAAAATGCAACTTGTTTTATGTGCATCAACCTGCAAAAATCTTCGTCTATCATAAAACTTACCACAAAAAGGTTCGTCTACCCTGAACAAATTATAATTTCGAAGAAAATTGTTTTAAAAAAAACTATAAACAATCGAGTAACTATAAATAATTGTATTCAAATAATCTGAAATTGGAGTTGTGAGTTTATTTTTTGGCTAGACGGCAGTTTGTTGTAACTTTTTGAGTTAAAACGACACGCGGAAAAGCGATACCATCTTATCTGAGAAAGTTAGTAACTGAAGATTATAAAAATAAGAAATCTTATCAAATTGCAAAAAAATTTAAACTTTCAAGATCTACAGTACAGGGTATATTTATTTTATTTGAGAAAACTGGAAGTATCGAGAAAAAAACCGATACCAGAACGACCAAGACTGACTACTTCAAGCGAAAGTTGAATTTTAAGGAAAACAATTTAACAAAATCGTGCTGCAACAGAGTCTGGATTTTGCACAGAGAGCATAGGAAAAAGTGTTTCTGTGGATACCAGTATTTATTTATTTAAGATTCATCAAAGGGCTGATTACTTAACATGTAAATATAAATAGTTATAAAATAAAATAAGAATCACAATATTTACAATAATTAATAATCAATAAAAATAACTAGAAAATAATTAATAAAAAAAAATAACTAGAAAAATAGAAAAATAATTACCTAGAAAAATAATTAATAATACATGATAATTACAAATTAATAACAGAGTAGTTAGGAAAGTTTGGCCTTCACAGAATTTTTCGACAGATTAAAATCAATGTTGTTAAAATGCGAATTAAAAATCCGAGATATTGACGTGACGGGCTCGTGAAAACCGTAATTTGTGCGATGCTGTGGAATTTTAAGAAAATCTCGGTTTTTCAAGGAGCGACTCGGAATCGATATATTAAAAGAAGACAACAAGTCTAGTTTTATGAGCTTAAGCCTATCTGAGTACGGCGGCACAACACGGAAAAGGAGAAGGATGAGAGAAATGGGTTATAAATCTTATAAGGTAAATTGTTTGGTATTCTGTTATGGAATCCCACAATAATCTCTAATTTTTAATTCTAAGGAGAAACCATTTTTGACCAGTATCCAAAAAAGAAACGCCTTGCTTTTGCTAAAACCCACGAAAGTTGGACACTTAATCAGTGGCGATCAGTTAAATAGAGTGATGAGGCACGCTTTGAGTTGGACATGCAATCCTATGAAAAACGCGGCATTCGAAAAAAAAAACTGAAGCATTCCAAAATGACTGCCTAAGTCGAAAAGTAAAATTCCCAAGCTCTGTAATAATTTGGGGATGTATGTCAGCTCGAGGAGTTGGTCATTTGAGCTTCACTAATACTACAATGAATAGCACTACGTACCAGACTTTTCAGCAAAATTATCTTCTTCCATCAATACCTGCTTTGGAAAGACCAGGAGGCGAATATATTTTCATACGGCCAAATTACCAAAGCAATGGTTTCAAGAACATGAAGTTCCACTAATGCAATGGCAATCAAGCCATTGCATTAGTGGAACTTCATGTTCTTGAAACCAAAGCCGGGACCTTTCTCCCATTGAGAATATATGAGGAAAAATGAAAAAGACATTGAGGTATTCTCCCGCTGATCTAATGGATGTTCTTCATAGGGAAATACAAAGCATCTGTGATTCAATAACACCGGCTGAGTGTAAAGAATTAGTAATAAGTATGCCTAGACAACTTACTTTAACTTTGTAACGCGTGGACCGATTTCGATGGTCCTTTTGCTATTGTATAGAGTGTGATCCCTCCATTGCTAATAGGAGATTAATTTGGTCGTATGGGGTGGGGGTGGAGGGCGGGAGTAGTCTAACTTTGTAACGCGTGGACCGATTTGGATAATTATTTTTCTTTTGGTTGATACCACGAGAAAAAAATGTTGGTGGGGTGGGGAAGGGGGGTAGAACCTAACTTTGTAACGCGTGGATCGATTTGGATGGTTCTTTTGCTGTTGTATAGAATGTGATCCCCCATTGCTAATAGGAGAATAATTTGGTCGTATGGTGGTGGTGGGGGAGGGGGAGGAGTAGTAACTTCGTAACGCGTCGACCGATTTCGATGATTCCTTTTTCTGTTCGGTAGAGTATGTTCCTTTACTGCTACCATGAAAAAAAAAATTTGAGGTGGGGTAGGGGGTTAAACCTAACTTTTTAACGCGTGGGCCGATTTTGATGGATCTTTCTTCATTGTATAGAGCAGAAGACACTAAAAAGTGAAAAATAAAAATTGATCATTCCAAACCAGCGATGGCCAAGCTATGTATGTGTGCAAGGGAGCTTTTGAGCTTTTATTAAAAAGCTTAAGCTCACTTACCCGCGGACATGATCAATTTCTTATAGGGGTTGTTTTTTATGCAAGGGATGATTTTTTCGAAAATCGGTCCCGGCTATCTTAAAGCACATAAATAGCACTTAATTTTAACGCTGTCAGTTTTTATCCAAGGCCAAGTATAACCCTGCCAGGGAGAGGCAGTGCTAGCTTGCCGATTAGCTGGCACTGGATATTACAACTGTAATTTGCCGCGTTAATTATCGAGCACAAAATTTTTTATTTGGGCAAAAAATTAGCCCATAAATAGCACATTATTTTGCCGTGTCGATTTTTAATTTTTAATATATGACAGTGCCAGCTGGACGCACCCGGAAAATAAGCAAATTATGAGATTGAAACATGTATTAAAATTTTTTAAATATTTAGCATTCTCTCAGTCAAAACATGAAACTACTGAATCTTGTCAATATCGATGAAGTAAATATTCGAGAAATGTTCAAAAAAATACATAGTTAGAAATAAAGCGCGATAACGAAATAGTGTATCGTCAGCTTGTACTACATCTGTTGGTTTAGGTATGGCATTTGCAACTAAACCAAATGTCCCCTTTTTGTTTTTTTCAAATAAAAAATCATATATTAGGAATAAATGTAATAAAAGTCATGTCAAATTTCGGAAATATATCTTTTTATTAGAATTTTATAATAAAATCAACTTGACATAGTATTTAAATAAAAAAAAACAATCATTCTATGAAAACCTAAAAAATCAGTCATTACATTTTTTGTGTCCTATTATCGTCCCCAGGGTCATTCAAGTGTACAAGCAACTAATAATGTGAAGAATTGAAACCTCAAAATTTTAATACAATTTCTTTAATCCGAATGCATCTTTAACCTATTAAAATGTTAAGCAAAAAAAGTATTACAGTATCTTGAATATACATTACACTACACGTATTCGCAAATATTTGTGAAAAAAACTTACCATAGACAATATTTTATTAATTTTTTTCACGAGCACACAAATTACACCTGCGCGATTAAACTTGTGTGGATGAAGACTGCTGACGGCTAGCGCCATCAATTCAAGCATTCTACATCCAAAAGTTCGACTTGGTCGTCGGCTTCGACTACTTGTTAAATGAATTGTTCTTCTACATCCCGGCTTGGTCGTCAGTTCCAGCTTTGAGAAATTTCAAAGCCGACGCTGAAAAAGCAGGAGAGCCAACTTAATGACAAAAATCAATGTTACCAATCCTTCACTTGAAAATTGTTTTCACGAGTGTTTCATGTAAAAAAAAGTAAAAATTGAGAATTATGTCTATATTTTCCATATTATTACTATACTTTCACAAATAAACGAATTTCAAACACAAAATGAAGTGACTTCAAATGACGTTTCAATCATATGTTTAATGTCAAAAATCACGCTGAACTTTTCCAATGTAGAAATATGAGCGTTGAATTGAGCTGTGAAGCCTACGACCACGCTGACAACGAAGTCGAACTTTTGGATGTAGAATGGCCTTCAATATTTCGCCACTCGATCATAGGGGACGATATTAGGGCAGCGGACGATATTTGGAGATTGTATCTTATAGTCTAAGATCCGGCTGCAAGATTACTACGTTCATCGAGTTTTTAATCAAAATCTAATTTTTACATATATTCATGAATGGGGGAATATATTTTTGCCGGGTCGCCTATCAAAATGTGGCCGCTAGTATTTTTAATTAAAATAATATTAATTGATTTTTCGGAAAAAATTTCGTTCACTTGGTTTTTAAATAAAATGTAATCCACTTCACAGCAATATTTGCAATACCGCTCGTCAGGCTAGGATGGCGATTGCCAGCTGTACGAGTTATTAAAGAATAGAATCTCGGTTATTTATGTAAAATAAAATTATATTTATTATGCAGGTAATGTTTGAGAAAATATTTTATTTTATTTGAGTTTTCTACAATTAGTTACAAATTAATTAAATATTCATACAGAAAATATGACAGCCTCTTTTAGGTGTACAAATTAAACAGAACATTGGAAAAACTATTAAATAATTAATAAAACCTATATTAAATTTTCGTGTCATTTATTCAAAATATGATTAATCGCTACTCTCACTTTTATCACTACAAATATCGGAATCATCTTTATCATCAGAACAATTGTTCATGGAATTACACAGCACACTCTCAACTTGCATTGGCGTTGATTCTCCTAGGAACCATGTTGGTTTTAGAAAACCATCTAAAATCCACTCATTATTTTCCGCACTAAACTTAATACAATCCGGCTCAGTGGCATTTAGCCACATTGAATTAACAAAGATCGTCCGCAACAATATTATTATATTAACATCACTTGATTTAGTTTGTTATTCTTTTTGACGGTCGATCGATATTAACGTCTTCATTGTAATCGTCTGATTCGTAACTACTCCTGAGAATCTCGGCCTCCATTGACAAAATTTCTTCTTCGGTCTTACTTTTGCTTTTGATGCAAACATTTGGTGTATTTTCGCATGTTGCTTGTGTTGGAGATCTTCATTTCATGGACAGGTATCAATAATTAATATATTGAAGAGTCAACTGCGTTCAAGTGTGAAAAATTTAGCGATAAGGGGTAACTTTATCGTTTAAATAACCGCTCCTATAGTGAAGGAACGGCTTCTATATAACTGTTCAAAACTAATTGGAACGTGTGCTCAATCGCCAGTCCTTAACATAATTGATCAAGTTTAGAATTATCTGAGACCCTGTAGGAGAGGTGTTAATTTTTTAAGTTATAATTACATATTCATTTATACATCTCTATACTTGACAATATAATAGAGACAATAGTTTGAACAAAATTGTTTTCGTCTTCAAAACTTTCTAGAACTAGAACGGTAGTGGGAAACCTTTTTTGCTTGCATTCTTCTTTCGAGAATTTTGCTAACACTGCTGGCGGCAATTTAAAATCAAGATCGAGAATTTAATCGAAAATATTTTAGATTGGCGGGAACTTCTATGTCTCAAATTATGAATATAATAAATAGTGTAGTGCCTTACACGAAGTATAAGACAGTGATTAAAATTAAGGAAAGTAAAATTCGCGCAGAAACAGAAACATTACCAGAGTCTTCATGTTGCTATGTCCGAAATAGCTCCATGAACTGTCTACGAAGGATGAAAATACAAAAGTGTTTCACTTTGCTGCATGTAATTTTGACAGAACTACCGTCCATAGTTATAAGTCATTGACTAAAAGGCAAAATTATTCCTTGCATTTGTTCGATTTTTCGTGCTCATCGACTTTTTTGAAGTAGCGC
The DNA here is from genome assembly GCA_964036015.1 of Leptarthrus brevirostris. Taxonomy (NCBI): domain Eukaryota; kingdom Metazoa; phylum Arthropoda; class Insecta; order Diptera; family Asilidae; genus Leptarthrus; species Leptarthrus brevirostris. Next base: position 94,157,396 of record OZ038373.1, on the reverse strand, counting down.
TGCGAGCTACTCCGAGGAACGCCATAGGCTACGGCAGTCGGTTTTACGGGCTCATTGTTAATGTTGCACTGTTTAATGGCTTCGATCATCCAAATTAATTTTTGGAGTTGACATGGTTAAAAAAACACAAAAAACTCGTAAAAATTCCGTTAAGAATTTATTTACAGTTGTTATTTTTGTTTTTGTCACAATTTAAATTTTTTGCTCCATTAAAAGCGGAAAATTAGTAAACTTAATTTTTTATAATTTAGGTTATTTAAAAAATTTGCATTTCGCAAAATTTCACAGAAGAAACGCTTCTCACGCCTAAAATGAGGACTATGGAGGACTGTTAGTCACCGTCTTCGTCAAGGTTATGATAAGTCGGGGGGGTTATGTTCACATAAACAACGGTATTTGACAGTTTGTTAGCCGAACACACGCTTTCAGCGAAAAAAAATTAGGTGCCCACAACCGGTAAAATGTTGGTGCCCACAACCGGGAAATTCAGAGCAGTCAAAAAATGGCCAGCAAATTTTTTCTGTGTGAAAATTCTGGTCGAACCGATATAAAATCACAAAATATATTGAATTTCCTTCAGAAATATGCATTATACTAACCTTTTTGAAATCATTCACTTCAATCGCACTTTGAACACAATGAACAATCAGATCACTGTTGATTGTCACACATGAAACAATGTTGTCGACTGTAGCTACTACGCAAATGCGCTGTTCGCTTCGGTGTCAGCACTAAAACATCGTGCTGACATTGCGCACAAACGACAATTGTCAGATCAGCTGCATCTGCTCACTGTCAAAAGTTATGCAGGGGTGCCCACAACCGGTTAAATCACCCTATAGCTCTTGTTCTCGTATCCCCTTGTGGGGCATAAAGCGGGAGAAGAACTCCACCCTATTCGAGACAACGACTGCAAGTGGACCTACAATTTAAAGCAATTTAAAGGAAGACCCACAATTTAATGGAAGGTCGATACCAACGACGACTTATTTGGTACGAGTATATATAACACAGAAATCGAGTGATCCCAGTGGTCCAATGTACTCACCAACGGGTCCTCTGAGATTACACGAATGTTTTTATTACAATTGGAATTTTTTGTTCTCTTTTTTTTTGTCTTAGACAGTCATTAACTAGCTCTAGTAGAGTGTATTTACCGGTGGCGCATTTTCAAGGTCACGTGTACTGACATACAGGGACTTTATATTTGGCAAAATCATCTCATTAGCAAGGTTCTGCGTGGTGCACAGCACATGTATAATACCTTTTTACTTTATGTCTGATACTAGTCATTACTTTCTTATTTTTGATTTATTAAAATTATATAGCAATTAAAGATTAATTTCATGAAAAAAGTCTTAAGCTGAAATGATTAAATTTTATTTACTTCCAGCGATTTCTTGTAAACGCTTCAGTGAGTTTTATGCAGTTGTTTCATTAACAGCCCACAGGTACAGAAGTAGACACGAGAACGACATTCCATTTCACTTTTAAAACGTGATTATATTTTACGTTTAAAAATAGAACGGAAAATCTTATTTTCGCGGTTGTAATTACTCATTTCAGCTTACGACAACATTAATTCAAATAAACTCTCATTAACTCGCAAGAAAGGTTCTCTATGGTCGCTAATGAACTAAGAGTCGCGGCACGGAAGTTGCTCGTACCTTACGAAAGGACTCAACAGGTGAAGGGAATGAAATCCGGCAAGTTGTCACTCAACACTCAATTACAGGTAAAGTCGGGGAGTTTCAGAATTTCCTTTTGAAATAATACGACATTCTACGGCATTCCTGATATAAGCAAGGCGACAGAGAGCGAAATATTGCGTGGGTTTAAACCGATTTCGTATAAGGATTATGTAAACGTCAGCCTTATGTTACTTATTTTTAATTAAACGGAGCGATAATCATCAATTTGTCCTACGACTTACAATGTTATATGTTTCGCTATATGTAGATTGTTCATTTATTGACTTTCTATTTCAGATTTGGGGTTTTTGGCTAATTGATTTAATATAATTTCTTGACACACCTTCGAATTAATGAATCGTTGTTGAGTCAGACATAGGTACGAGAGAGTTAATATCCTGGAAATAGAAATCTGTATTAAGTATTAGTATTTGGTTTATTTTTGGAACATACGGGAGTAGTTTGCAAAGTTCTTGTTCTGACAGAGAAAACATGATTTAAGACGAAACGTTTTTTTTTTTACTTTTCAACGTTGTCCGATTTCAGCTTACTAGCATTAAAGAGTATGACGCGTTTAGACAGCGGATTCAATCTATAATCAATTAAAATTTTTTCAGAGTAACTACTTTCTGGTAATATAAAAGGTAATGTAGGAAAAAAAAAGTGAGAACTAAAAATGTTGCGCTTTCTAGTTTGTAATTAGTTATGAAAAGGAGTGTTGTGCCTGCGGTTTTAAAATTTTACTTAAAATTTCTTATCATTTATTTAATAAAATTTCTTCTATTTAAAGTATAAAGTATAATTTAAAAAAGAATTGTTTATTTTGGTCCGAATTATCTGCAGATTGTCTGCCGAACCCTCCTTTGCAAGTACTGCCTTGCGGTGATCGCACCCTTTCTCAGTAATAATACTTTTCTCGGCATGATCAAAGCTTTAATCCCAGTTTCAACGAAATGGCGGCCTCTGTACTTATAAAATTTACTTATAAATTTAAAGGAAAAAAACCTTTGTTTATGCTTTACAATAAAAAGTATTGATAAAAAAATCTCGGGCACTATACTTTTCTACCTGCTGTAGAAATACTAAATTAAATTACATAGAGTTGTCTATTCCAGGGGCATATAATAAAACTTCTGACGATGTTGAAAAAATGCCACTTGTGGTTTCTTCCCCAGTATTCTCTTCAGAGTGATTTTTTCATCGCTTTATAAGCTCTGCATACATTTTTCCAACGTACCGGTGTGCCTTAGATTCTTAACTTATTCCTACTGTTAGTAATCTGTTTAGTAATAATTATTAATGTTTCTGTACCTTCATTGTGGGAAACTTTGATATAGCAATATTTACGGACGGCTCCAAAATGGACTGCGGAGTCGGGACTGGAATATGCTTCTTCCAATCAGAGGAGCTAGCTATTTTGCATTCGTACGGGGCAGCGTCACTATTTTATCGGACAATCTGGCTGCTATTAAGGCTCTTGACTCAGCAACTATTGTCTCTAAATTGATAGAGGGATACTTCGAAGAGCTAACTCGTTTGGGCGACCGGCTCACCATCACCTTCATCTGGGTGCCAGGGCACAGAGACATCAAGGAGAATGACAGAGCTGGGGCTCTGGTCTTTTTAGCTCCCTTGGAGAGTTGGTGCCAATTTCACTCAGGCCCGTTAAGAGGGATATCACCTCGTAGTTTTTATCGACAGTAGACTCCAGGTTCTGCGCCTTGGCATTCCTTTCCAGTCATCCACTTTTTGAATGCTGCAAAATCCCTCATTTCAAGATATAGGATTTTATGTTCGAACAATCGAGTAACGAGTTTCTGATGCATCAAAACAGTACATTGAGTGCTAAGGCCACCACTATAACTAACTAACTTACGTACCTCCATTGAATACACAAGAGCGACATATGCTCCAAGTTCTACAAAAGCAGAGCTACGACAGTTTTTGGGCTTATTTTTCGCTTTCGTTGTTATTTTGATTAAAACCACTGACACTAAATCTGAATTTCCCTTAACTATGTATAAGAAATTTTGTACACTTTGGTACTTCAACATTATAATACAATAGATTCTAGTACAATACACACAATTAAATTTCAGTATGCATACAACCGGTTAATAACAACTTACTTGTAACAGGATATTTAACTTTAAGAATATGCAAAAAAAATATTTTTTTACAAATCTAACTAAACCTAACATCATAATGCGCGCACAATATTGATAGTTTAGCACTCCAAACACTCTTTAATAACGTTTAGTAAATGGCGTTTTCAACTGTGACAATTGTACGTAAACCCGACATCCATCTCATTGAAACCTATTTTAAAATCTTTAAAAAGAAATCAACTTTTAACATTTAAATTGAAAAACTTAGTTAATTCTTTGATGCTTCTATTGAGGAAGAGCCAAATGAATTCAAGTTGTCTTTATCGGAAACGGCAATCATGTTTAGAAATTGTAATAGTTTTTATTCTGATCGAGTTTTGAACAGTTTTGTTCTTCGACATTCTTAACCAAACATTTTTCTTTGTATTACTTAAAATCTAGAATGTTGGAATTAACTATACTGCATTCTGCTCCAGTTCAAAAATGGTAGTTGGATTTCACTTCAGTCCGCTAGTTCGAAGTTCTAGTCATAAGGACTGCTCTAGTTGAAACTAGATCAAAAAAAAAAATATGAAATTGTGTCCAATAACAGCGGAAAGTTGCTCTAAAATGATCTGACGATTGTTCAATGTAATGTGAGCAAGCTCAGTTTAGATCAGTTTTTCTACTTACCTTTTTAGGTAAGACAAGTTCCAGTAAAAAAGTAAACTGTCAAATTGACCAAAGTGACATTTCCGATATTTGGATTTGGAAATTCATCTGGAAGGGAATAATTTATTATTCTGTTTTTTGTAATTTCCTCGCAAATATAGCAATTGTAGGTCGCGTGTTCACACCATGGACCGAAATTAACTGTTATTTTTGAACGAAAAAGTTCCAAGGAAATTGGAGTCGCCAAATGAAATGATGGTGATTCTGATTGAGTCCGTATTCCTTTGATTTCCAGTCAAATAGAACTTTGATTTTTGCCAGTTTTTCTTAACAGTTTTCATCAAACAGAAAAAATAAAAGTTCAAATGGAACTTTAACTTTGCATTGGAAAAATAAATAGTCCAAAATAACTGTTAGTTTTAATCATGAATTATAAGTGTCCCGAAATACCAGTTAAAATAGCAGTCTTTCAGAAAAAAGAAAACAGGTACGGTTCCTGATTCCTGATTCGAGCCAGATTTTTAAAATTTTGATTTTTGGCAAATGGCGTACTCTTACATTTTAACCTCGGTTTTGGGTAAAAAAGAGCACCTACAAAGTATAGCGGAAATGGGGTCACTGGTGCAATCAGAACTACTCCATCCCGTGCTCTTTGCAAAATTCACCACCTCTCCTCTAAGGACCTGTACGTAAAGAATGCCGCGCAGTGGGCAATGTTGCGCCTCAAGGAGTCAAAGTTCCTAAAGACGCGGGGGTACAGCCTTAGAAGCTTAGGAGAGAGTCTCGACACGGCCACTGATTATATACATGGTACCGATTATGAACTTTAACAGGAAGTTCAAGGTAGCAATTCCGGTCAGGTAGTTCTGGGAAACAAAAACAGAAGAGCCTGCAGATACCGTACACATACAGATGACTCTACTGAAATGTTCATTTGCCAGGAGCTGAATTCTACTCTTCCTACAGACTCCCCAGTGACCGCAGCATCTTTTAGCCAGGTTGTGACTATACACAAGGCGGCAGAATTGACTCATAGTCAGCTGACAACAGCACAAGCTGTGAGCATGAACAGAAGGGTACTACACTGCTGAGTAATCGCGCACATTGGAATCACCGGAAATGAAGCAGCAGACGTTCTCGCTTATCAAGTGGGGTGTCACATAAAAGTTGAAAGTTTGTAGAAGTAAGAGTTCAAAATAATATATATGTACACTACCGCCAAAAAGTATGCATTTGATTTTTGTATTCCGTAGATCGATCGATGCAAGCCTGACTTTTCAGATATTTTTCTAACTACATATTAATGACAAACTTCTTGTAAATATATCTAAATACGTTTCTGTCATCGTGGAAGACAGTCTATGGCACCTTTGTCTAGCTTGTCTCAAAAATGCTCTGTTATACCTGCTTACTATTTATAATTTCTTTATATTAAAAAAAATACTAAAAATCGCCGTTCCCGCACTCTTTCTCCAAAACTACAATTTAAACAAATCGAATTTTTTTTTAATTATCTCCAAAAGGAATAGATTGAAGAAAAATATCACAAGTCCATTACCTTTGTTAATTTAGCGGGTATATAAAAACGAAGGTAAAAAAGTGACGTGACTGTATATGTGTTGGAACAACCAAGGAATTAAAGAATGATAACGTCTCCTCGCTCTCTCGCTTAGTTAAAACCTTTATTTCAACAGCAATACCGATACATGCGCAAGTCCAACTTGTACGTGACCGATATTTTGTGTAATATTTTCTTTTTACACATGGCTTTGTGAAATGATAAAAATTTCATGTTGAGTGAAGTAAACCAACCTGACCGATTTCGTCTTCAAAACAATAAGGTAGAGTCGCCAAATATCGTCCCTTTTTTGTAAAACAAATCTAAAAAAATAAAAATAAATACTACAGTAATAAATGAAACATCAAACGTTAAGTTCAATATTCCTTTATTCTTAAAAATAATCGAAAATGGTTTAACATTGTTAGAAAAAGTTATAAAATAGCTTTAACAAAAATACTCAAATTACGAAAATATATTTTTGGGCTCCTAATTACGTCCCGGGGACGATATTGAGATCACAATAATCAGTACGTGAATTAGGTAGGTAGGTACTTCTAATTCTCCATACAAATAGTGCAGCATCCCATAGTTTTCGTTTCGGCATCTAAAAAATAAAAAAAAAACTTTCTCAAGTTACATGCAAAATGAAGTGACATGACCGTTGTGTTCACTATACGATAGATCCTAATACCGTCCCGGGGACGATATTAGGTTCACGTAGGGGGACGATACTAGGAAATTTCTATTTATTTTGTCGCATCCATTTAAGCAAAAAACGTGACATAACCTGAAAATTTTACTTAATCGATTAACATCTGAGATATTAATAGTTAACTTTGACAATAAAATTGTATTAATAAGTCAGTTATCTCAATATTTTATGGAATCAGAGAATATTTAAATGAAAAACTTACCTTGAACCCTTTTTCTGATTTTCGAATTTCTGTCTGTACGAACGTCGTGGCGCACTCACTTCTACACAATGGCCGACTGATGCAACTAGCTTTCGGTTCGGGTCACTGATAATAGATGGCGGTTTTTAAAAAAGGAGATATTGAAGGTGACGAAATTAGGTTTGGGGACGAAATTTGGCGACTCTACCTTATGTGCCCTGGAAAACGGTAAAGATGTTGATGTTATCGCCACCAATTTTAGTAAAGCCTTTAACAAGATCTCCCATAACACTATCTTGTATCTTGTTCAAACTTGATCCCCCCCCCCCCCCCCCCCCCCTTCCCAAACCATCTCCTGGATTCAATCCAATCTCAACAAACGTCAGTACAATGTTCTTTTCAGCTCATCCATTTCTAACCCTATTGTCGCTCGTTCCGGCGCCCACCTCCGTCCATAGATTTTCATCCTTACAATAAATGATGTTGAATTTGTCATCAAACACTCAGAGGTGTCCATTTATGTTGATGACATGAAAATAATTAAACATATCTCCTCCACAACCGACTCTCTTCTCCTGCAAAAAGATCTCGATTCGTTCAGCACATGGTGTATGAAAACTTGCTTGAACGCAATGTCTCCTTACCAGTCCCTATCGTTACCTCTTTGTGTGACCTAGAAATAAATAATCTGTGATAGCGAACTCAATTTCCGTTCCCATATTGACAGTATAATTAACAGAGCTAACTCCGCGCTAGGGTTTGTGAAGCGCTGGTCTAGAGAGTTCTCCAATCCGTATGTTTCCAAATCTCTCTATATCTCCTTCGTTAGACCTCTCCTTGAATATGCCAGCCAGGTTTGGTCACCCACGCAAACAACCCACATTAACAGAATTGAATCTGTCCAGCGTAGGTTCATTCGCTTTGCTCTACGTGATCTTCCGTGGATAGATAGATTCAACCTTCCACCTTATGAAAACCGTCTGAAACTGATCGACTTACAACCCCTAAGCAAACGTCGTGCTGTTTCCGACATTCTCTTCATTCATCAGCTATTAACTGGTGCTATAGACTGCCCTGCAATCCTGCAATCTTTTCCCATCTATACCAATCCCCGCAACCTTAGGTCCACTTCCCTTTTCCGACTCGACCGCCATCGCACGAACTACGATCAACGCGAACAAATTACCAGGATGCTACGAAAAGTCAACGACTTATTCTCCTATGACTGCCGTCTGAGTAAATCATTCCTTCACAAAGCCTTATATCTTGATCCCGCCCATCCAGACCGCCTTTCTTAATTCTTCCTCTTCCCAGTTTGCATTTATTGTAATTATAGCTCATATTGTAACTTATTCTATTTATAGCTTGTAGTACACTAAACCCCCGATATACGCGACCTCAAGATACGCGAATTCGCTTATACGCGATTGCATATTTACCACCACTTCTCAATATTCACGACCTTTATTCGCGATTTTCAAATGTGTATACTGCGAACAACTTATGTGCGTAGTCCCCTTTAAAATTTTATCCATTGTGAATAAATCACCTAACGTTGTGTTTCAGCTATCTGTTTTGCGTTTTCGTTCACATATTCTGCTGCATCTATGTACGAATGCCTATGTACAGATTTGTGTGAATCCCCGGAATTTATTTCAGTGGACTAAATTTTCTACTCGCCTTCTGCCATGCTTTGTTACGCGTTGTTCTTACGTTTTATATCTGATTTTATCTGTGGTTTTTCTTTTAATTCAAATAAGCCACGTCACTTTTGTGAAAATTTTGTGAAATGACTGCAGATGAGTAACTTTTAATTTTCTCATTTATTTTCTAAAAGTGTTCACAAGCAATTAGAAATAAAAATTCTTTACATCTAAGTGATCAAGCGATAAACATTTTGTGTGTGATAGCTATTGTTCAGTAAGTTTTATTTTTATCATTAAACAATTTGTAAATGTGTTAATGTGTAATCGATTAGAAAGAAAATGTCTACATCTAAACGACCTTCGTCATCCAGAGAACATCCTAAAAAGAGACAAAAGAAGGTCTTAGATTTGGAGGTGAAAATGGAAATTATTAGGAGTTTGGAGCAGGGTGAAGGGCCATCAGAAGTCGGACGCCAATTGGGTATAAATGAATCTACAGTTCGTGCAATAAGGTCCAAAAAGGAAGCCATAAAGCTGTCCATTAAGAACGTTACACCACTGTCTGCAAAAAAACTCAAACGCACCAGAAACCCACTTCTGGAAAGGATGGAAACGTTACTGATGCATTGGATTGAAGACAATAACCAAAAGAAAATAGGAATTGACACAATTTCCATAACGACAAAAGCAAAAAAAATTTATGACCATTTTAAGCAGCAGGAAGAAAATAACACAACATCAAAAATTGAAGATTTTGTGGCAAGCAAGGGGTGGTTTGATCGATTTCGTAAACGCCATAACCTGCACAACATCCATTTTACAGGTGAAGCTGCAAGTGCAGATCATGTTGCAGCTCAAAACTTTCCGCAAGAGCTAAAATACATTATTGAGGCTGGTGGATATACAGCTCAACAAGTTTTTAATGCGGATGAAACGGGCCTTTATTGGAAGCGGATGCCAGGACGAACTTACATTTCTAAAGAAGAGAAAAGAGCATCTGGATTTAAAGCCTCCAAAGATAGGTTAACGCTCCTATTTTGTGGAAATGCTGCAGGAGATTTCAAGTGCAAACCACTTTTAATCTATCAGTCAGAAAATCCTCGTGCTTTCAAAAATGTTAAAAAGGAAGATCTTCCCGTACACTGGAGATCAAACAAAAAAGCATGGATGACTAGCCCCATATTTAATGATTGGTTTACTAAATGTTTTTGTCCGGAAGTTGAACGCTACTGTCAATCACAGAACATAAATTTTAAAGGGCTGCTCATCCTCGATAATGCAACCAGTCATTCAGAAGCCCTCAACAGTTTAAATCCTAACATTAAAGTAGTCTTCATGCCACCGAACACTACTTCAATAATTCAGCCAATGGATCAAGGCATTATTTCGGTTTTCAAGAAACTGTACTTAAGAAACACTTTTAATGCCATGTTGGAAGCCACCGATGGACCTAATAAACCAACACTTCGGGACTTCTGGCGAAGTTACAGTGTTTTGGATGCAATCAGCAATATCAAAGCATCATGGAATGGTGTAAAAAATACCACAATGAACGCGGTGTGGAAGAAAGTTTGGCCAGACTGTGTTTCTAGAGATTCTGTTGATTCTGAAATTGATGTTCAAGATTTAGTTACTCTTGGGAGAAGAATTGGAGGCGACGGCTTTCTTGACCTTGAAGAAAGCGACATCCATGAGCTCATAAATCTTCATGACGCTGAACTGGCAGTCGACGAGTTCATAGAAATGTCAGAGCAGGGTGAACCAGTTCAGAACGAGGAAGAAGTTATACCCATCGACCACCTTTCAATTAAGAACCTTGAACACTTGGCTAAAACTATCAATGAAGTGACAAGTTTTGCCGAATCAATTGATATAAATCCTATAAGAAGTTCTGCATTCAAGAAAGGCTTGGATAATTCGTTTTTGCCATACAAATTAATTTTAGAGGGGAAAAAAGCAGAGATAAAACAACCTACAATTTTAAGGTTTTTTACTTCCACCCCCTCATTAGCTACTGAACCGAATCCTGGCGATAACAGCAAACCTGGACTTGGACTTGGCACATCTACCAGCACTTAAGTTAAATATGAATTTATTATGTATGTAGAAATTATTTTGTTTAATTTTTTAAATGAACACCTGAATATTTTTGAGTTAAAAGACATTTTTTATTTATAGTTTTGATTTAATTTATTCCTTACATATGAAAATTCGATGTTTATTAACATATTTATATATACATACTATGATTTCTGACATTTCTGGGACGCAACCCCATACTTTACTTCGTAGACTAACCCCAACATTCGCGAATTCAATATATGCGAGGTTTTTTGGGAACGCATCCCCCGCGAATATCGAGGGTTTAGTGTATTAGTATTATATCATCGTGTTCAACGAGAAATTTCCTATAAGAATATGTTCGTCCGGCCCGTCTGATTTTTTCGCTTTTACACTGTATAATTTTCCACGTCGACGTTAAACACATTTTTCTGCCATGTATTCCTTAATGGCAATAATTTGATGTTTGTATGTATAAATTTTTATAACGATTTTAACTTGAAAAATTCATATATATATATTTACATACATATTCCAATGGCATAATTTAATTATTATTACATCATATAGTCCTCAGCTTCTCCAGTTATGGCCTTGGCTACCCTAACGAAGGCTTTAGCTGTCACAGTTAAGATGTACGCTATCTTAATCTAATCTTCTAAAATCTTATCTAGCTAAATCCTAAGGAGTTTTTTTTCCAACAATAATAAACGGTTAGTTGTATAACCCTTGTAAAGTTGTACCAAATTGTTGTCGAAAAAACGTGCTACCTGTGTTCCGGGTGTTGAAAAATCGTTAGAAAACTGAGTGTTGATGAAACGATAAAAAATAAAGGGCGGTAAAATCACTTTTTAGAGCTATACAAATAAGTAAAACGAATTCAATTACCTAGGAATTATGTGCTTCAAGTAAAACTCATTAGATAATTTTGTGTTTTGGAAAAAATCTTTCCATGAATTACGTGCTGCTAAAAAATCGATCCAGAGAAAATCGATCTACGAATTAAGTGCTTCAAGTAAAAATCATCCATGGATTTTGGGCTCTTAAGAAATCAATTGAGGAACTGCTTTTTTTAAATAATGTTGAATAAATGATTCCCGTTTAATTAAGTAAATACACAAATTTCCTGAAAACGATACTCTATCTTTCCTTATTACATTTTCTTCAACTTTATTATTGTTACATTAAAATTTATTTTATGCATTTGAATTACGGATATTCTTAAAAAACATAATAAGCACATAATTATTATTCGCCTAAAAATTTTCTAATGCAGTTTTAGAGGCTGGGGGGGCTACGAGTTGGCTGAATTTAAAAAAAAGTCTCGCATCTTTTTCAATTTCAAAGTTAGAGCAATAATTTATTTCAGTGCAATCTGGGTGTGGGGGGTATGCCTCGACGTCGCCCTACACCCCGACTAAAAAAATTTATATATCACCGAGCACATCATTACCGACTCTGGCACATAATTAGCACATAATTGGTACATTATTCTTATATAGTTCTTTTCTCATTTCCGTGTGGTGGGCGGGTGTGGCTCGACGCGCCTCAAATAAAGACCTATCTGGGACCTACAATGCAATGGGATGAAAACCACGGTAAAAGAGCACTTCTGAAACTCTACCTAATCCATGATATAATGTGTGTTGTAAAACGCATTTTGGACAGTTTTAATTTTCTAACTTAAGGTAGGACTTTCTATCATGTAATCATGATGCAATCTTCTATTTAATATCTCTCTTCTGATATCAATATCCAAAATTGTATCCTCAGTTCAATAACGTCCACACGAAGTGAATATCATGACAAAATAGATTGAGATACTTTGCAACCCCTTGTCTTTTAATTAAACCTCCCATTTTGGCGTTTATTTTATCATGCGGGCTCTTCGTAACAGAGGCCTATCATTTAATAAAATTATTCTGAACTCCATTCCATCAGTCCCCTATGATAATATTAACAGAATCGTAGTACTGCCAAATGTATACGTAAATTTTCTTGACACGTTTCAATATCTCACATCGTCATAATAGAGGTCGGAGGCACATTTTCCGGAATCTTTTTCTGGAAATCACCATTCAGAATGCTCAACGGATCCAAGCGTAGGTACGATTTGGCTTTTTAACAAATTATAAGTGTACATTTTTTCATTCAGCTAAAAGCACAAACCGGGTGAAACCGCCTGCGAATATTAAAGTTAACGAGGCGTACATACAAAGATGGGATCACTATATTGCCACTATACGATGATACTCGAGAAGAATCTCCCAGACCTTTCATGTTCTTCGGCATGTGAAACTTTAATGGAACCCGAAATGTTTTCTCTCCAGAAGCTACGTACAAAAATCGTTTAAATTTCGAGCATGATATGCATATAGCTACGAAGTTAGCATATAGTTTTTTAGCTTTTCAATGTGGGCAGATATGAGACTTCACCGATTCATGCTCGGCTTGTTTCGGTTTGACATATGGTGGATGCTTGCTGTACCAAATCAAATACGGAATTCATCACGCTTTAATAATTTTGAGGTCACAGTGCGAAATTGTTTGGTTGATAGGTTTTGATTTTTAGTCACTTCTGCAATTCTGTAATTTTCCCCGTTTTCTCTAAAATATTATACACATTATGTATCTGAAAATCTAGTAATGATTCGATCCGTTTGTTGTATAAAGTTATAGAAAGTCATCAGGGCAGTTTTGTATGAAGTGGTAAATAATTAAAGAGGTTAATAAGAACAATATGGTGTAGTTATGTATTGTAAAAGAATATGATTTGTGGTAGTACAGTAAAATAAAAATTACTATTGTCAGAGAAGAAAGTTGAAGGATAGTTTGCTGATTTTGTAAAAAAAAATATCTGTGGGTCGAACCTTCAGCTTCTTAAAATTATAAGTGTTTGAATTTTTAAAGGATTATTGTTTTCTCCGACACACAATTGCGTGAGGGGATTTTACAAAATTTGCGTGTCCCTTTTATAAGCATTTAAAGGCAAACACCTATCAAAATCTGGAAACATCAATCTGGCCATCAATTTGGAACCAATCTGACCAATTAGCGTCAAACCGGTGGACGAACCTACCAAAGCTCTCCGCGCACTACAGCGCACCTATGTCATGACCGTAACCGACACGTATGGATCCCGTCACAGTCACCCGATTCCTTTAACTACCGCAAGAACAGATCAGCATCGCATACAACGCGGTTTCATACGTTTTGACGCTAGCAAGTTTTCGTTTTAATGTCTACGTTTACGTACACATTTTGCGTTTCTGTCAACTGATTATTAAATAAAATATTTTTTAAAAAAAAACTTTACAAAACTTCACAAAAAGCGCTAAAAAACATAAAATAACAACTACAACAGGTATTTAATCGTCCTTATGATTTGATGAGCTGACACGTTTAGGTAGTTTTATATATTATCTTTAATTGTGGCTGAGTAGTTGTTTGTTTGTTTAATTTGCACCGACTTCAAAATGTCGTAATAGATATAAAATGAAAAATTATTTTATGCTTTTTAGGGCTTTTGTGAAGTCGGTTCAAATTTTTTTTAAAAAACTATTTAATTTTTCACTTTTTAGTGTCTTCATATATGCGACTCGAAGAATGCTGCTCGTACGAACAATGCAATTTCAAAAGTTGCAGAGGTAGTGCACTAAGAAAATTATCCAAATCCGGCAACATATTACGAAATTAGTCACGGTCACCCTTTAGTACCCTCACCTTAGAAAATTCTTAACATAACCCTAGTACGCCACTTTTCTCTATACAGCAAGAGAGAATTAACGTAGTCATCGTAGTCACACTAGGTACAAAATTGTTATCATTTATCAATCAGGAAACGTATTCTGCACAACACAATCAAAATCGGTCTATGCCTTATGAAGCTGGGCGCCGCCCATCCTCCAACTCTCTCCATAAGCCAAAATTTTTGTCAGAATACAAATAAATACTCTTTGCATTCAGAATAATCTAAATCAGTCCACGCGTTACAAAGTTAAATTAAAATTTCGTATAAAGCGTATTTTGAGGTCGCTGATTAAGTATCTTTACTCAAAATTAAAAAAAAAAAAAATGGCGGATCCAATATGGCGGACAAACGTTTAAAATTGCCAAATTTTCCTGAAAATATGTATATCGGCTTTTTTTTGGTCTCTGATTTCAAATCTTAATTACAAATTGACGAAAAAACAAAATGGCGTCATGGATAGATTTGGATAATTCTGCTTTTGTTGTATGCAGCGTTTCCTGATTCATATCATGTCAAACATTTTGTGGGTACGGTGGAGGAGAGGTGGCGGAACCTTACTTTGTAAATCTTTGACTAACTTGGATAATTCTTTCTTGGTTATTGAGTATGTTGTCCCTTTGATACCATATTCAAAATTTTGACCTAGAGTGGGGTATTATTATTATTGATCAAGTCAAATGGTGTTTTCAAAGAAACGCCGCTACACACAAACCAGCACGTATATCAAGCGGGCAAATCAACCATGGCAGTATTATATAGTTCAGTAAGAACACTAGAAGGCGCTGTTAATGGCTGCGCGTTTCTTGATATGGAAGGTTCATTTGACAACTCGTCGTTCACATCCATTGAAGGTCTATGCAGATGACTTGGTATTTATCATTATGTCTTAGGGAACGACTCAAAGTCAACCATAGCAAAATAACCATTGTACCGATTACAAGAATTAGGAAGCTGAGATTAGAAGGTACTATCCTTGAAGGAGTACGAATATAATTCTCAAGTGCAGTCAAATATCTAGGTGTGCTTCTAGATCAAAGACTCACATGGAATACTCATCTGGTTCTTCGGTAAAACCTGGTCCCTAACGCCTAAAATGGCCCTAGACCTGTAGTCACCTAAACTGCAGCGGACAGCTTATCTACGACTTACGAAAGCCTTGCAAATATGTGCCACTGCAGTTATGGATGCTCTACTGGACCTCCTTCCCTTACATCTATACCTAAAGAAGGAGGCTGCCTCGAGCGCAATAAGCCTGCACAGTTCCAATATACTCAAATGCAATCTTACTGACTGATAACAGGAAATTCCTTGAAGAATTCAAGGATGACCGTGTAATCAACTCAATCTCAGATATCATGTTAATGTTAATGGCGCAATTTTGATACACCATTCAACGGAGACGGAGTTGGATGAATTCGTTGAGCGGCGTCCATCATGCCATGGGTCCCGGGTTCGAGACCAGTTCTCCCGGGGAGCTTTTATTAAGAAATTAAGTGAGTATTTAAAGTAAAAAATTACAAAATTCACTCCGTCTTTGGGCTGTTGTCTAGTTCGCAGCAATGTAAAAACAAGCCTCAAGTTTCCTCACTTCCCTTACTCTAACTCAAAGGGTTGTCCCGTAGGCTTTGGCCACATCGTATGAAAAAAAGTTGAGCCTTGAAAACAGAGTATACTGTCTTAACAACAGCCAAATCTTTGAAAAGGGATCTCTGGTTTTGTACATGGATGGTTCCAAAATGGGTGACAGAACGGGCATCGCAGTCTATGGACCCAAACTACGACTGTATAAGTCGCTAGGATGTGCACTTATCATCTTTCAAGCCGATATATGTGCACGCTATTGAATCGGGTCGAAAACCTTTGAGTCTAGAATTGTCTGGGACTCTCTCAATGTACTCAAAGAACTAGCCCAGGGCAACAGAATCACATTGGGCTGTGCACCCAGCGCACGAGGGTATTAAAGGTGATATGATGACGGATTGCTTGTCACAAAGGAGCGCATTATCAGTTAATCGGACTTGAGCCGTTTTGTGTTTACTCAAAAAGCCAATTGACAATGCGTATCAGGTCATGGGAGGTCAGACGTAGGCACGCAAACTGGACAAACACTCCGAGGTTAAGATAAGCAAATAGCTTTATAACCTACTCAAAACAGAAAACGGAAGTGTTTCTCTTACTCAGGAGATCAGGTTTAAGGGCTATAACAGGACTTTTAACTTGTCATTGCCCTCTAGGCTAACACCTAAAAATGATGGGACTAGCTAACGTTTAAACTCAAATCATGGATGAAACCACTTTGCCGCCGCCTGGGAGCATAGAATCGACATTCAAGTGTGAAAACGGGGGAGGAGTTAATCTTGCAATTGCCCGAATTTGTTGCATACTCGTCCGACTCATTGAATTCACTATTTCTCGAAATCGAATTTTTCACGGTCAAAGTATGCTGTCGTATATGTGAAATCTGATACAGCCTACATTAAAATTTTGTTGGTGTCGCCCCTGTGGCTGCTTCTGCTGTCGGCTGCCGTGCCATCTGATACAGCTATGAGTCTCTCCAGACTATCGAGTCCGGCGGGTTCTTCGGTTAATAAATAAAAGTAAACTTAAAGTAGTTTCAATAAAGATAACCAAATTGCCAAATGATAAGATTCGTACAAAAACTGCCGAGTAAATTGAGGTAGCTTTTTCATGCCATTCTTTCCGTCGAGCAGCACATGTTTTGGAAAGACCTCTTTGTTATTCTAGATGACTGTATTGATATTATCCGTTAACGGTTGTAATATTACAAAATTGAAACCAGAAAATCTGCAACGTAATCATATCCAGGAGAGGGAAGGATTGAGAAGAACGCTATTACTTCCAGTTTTTATAGTAGCGAACCCATGCTCAGTTATGGAATGGTTATCTTATTTGCCTCCTAGACAACAGTGTTTTAACAGATCATGAAAAAAATTATTCGGGTCGAAAACTTATATTTCGTGGATAAAAGGGTAAGTTCACACTAGTTAGCGACGTATTCATTACCGCTATTTGCATTTTCGCTAACTTTAAATAACGATATTTCCGTACTTTGGAAGAATTTCTATATTTAAGTGAATCACTTACTAAAACACTTCAATTCCAAGAAGAACATTTGAGAAATCAACGCCCTGATATCTAGTTAATGCAGGAATTATACGTCCACAGTACGCTGGCAGCTTCCCAAATCATATGGTGTCAAATGTTCACCTATAAATAATTTCGTTGTTTATTTCAAGCAACATTCCCATATCGCTATAAAATGTTTACTTAAAACGTTTTCTAATTATTGCAAATTTGTCAACTGGGCGACTTTACACGGATTTCTACTTATAGTACCCGTGCAATTACATTTGGAGAAGCAAAATTAGCTCACTCGGTCGGTAGGAGATAAGGAAAATGAAAATTTTCTCACATTCTTTCGCTAGTATACGAGTGGGGAGTTCTAAAAATGCAACGGCACTTCTCGCGTAAATTACTAGTGTTGTGATTGGCATTTATAATAAAGTTTTCGTTGACTCATCTCAAGATTAATATTATAGAAATATTTTCCTACAAATAAAGTATTGGAAATTCTTGTTGTTTTTTATTGTCCTGTTGAAAATTGTCACTGTGTTGATTTATTGTTATGTAAACTAAGGTGTGTTACCTTATTTACTTTTGTTACTTTATTTTGTTACCTGTTATGTTGCCTTTTGTAGTAATATGAATTAAGGGGAGGTTACCGTTCATAAGCATGAAAAATGCGTCAACTTTGGGATTTTTTCGGATATATAATGATTATTTATTGAAACGGCAGTTAATATAATTTATTTCCCCATAAATAAAGAATACTTTAAAAAATTTTCATTAAAAAAAAATCAAAATGGCGGCTGTAAGTCCTATAAATTGAAGTCATTGGTCTGCGCGGGGCGTTCCACCCCTTGTCAGTTAATCCAAAACAAAAACGGGTGAAAAATTATTAATCTACATGAAATTTGGGGGACCTTATCGTTTTTAAATTTTCTAAAAACCCCGGATATCAAAATGGCGTCCGTTTAAAAAAAAGTCAGATTTTCACTGTTTTTTAGCTTCAATGGACGCAAAAAAAAAGTTTGTCAAAAAAAAGGCCCCAGAAATTAAATTTCCTTTACGGTTGAATTGCAAGTCAATCGGTTTATCCGTTGAAGCTGTAGAGCGCCCCGCGGGCTGAAAAATGCTGTTTCGAGAAAAACGCATTTTATTTTTCAGTTTTAACTTATAAAAAATCGTTTTTAATGTTTGCTTTTGAGAACTTACATCTATTCAGCTAAACTGACCAACGCCATCTATAACCATGGAGAGGTGAACTATGCGATAATGATTCATTGGAATTATGCTGGTAGCAGAAAAAGGTCGTCTCGCAAGGAGTGCTCTGAGCACCTCGGCTACCTGTTTTCCAGCAGGCGCGCGGTTCCGCTCAATGCGTTGTAACTTCTAAACTACATCAGAATTTACAGAATCCTTTTAACTACATATTCTAGACACTCTAAGGATTAAAATTATGTAAAAAAAAGAATATCGATTTTTTGAACGTCATGAACGGTAACCTCCCCTTAATATGGATTATCACTTACTCTGTCGAACACTAACGTTTTGCTCGCGGTCACGTGAGTGCGTCCACGGATGTATTTTTAGGCGCCATATCTTAGCGAAGATATTCAATGCAATTCGAGACTTGCTAACTGGAGCCCGTACAGCAGGCTTAGCTCCGTTATCCCCTGTTATCTACAAGCTACCAATCCAAACATATTTTTCCTGTCCCTTGCAGTGTTAGCTCAGCGACATTGTGTCGCGAGAGTTTGGGTAGCTAAGCCACATGACCACATATACAAGTTGACAGTACGCATCCTTGTCTCACTATGTTCGGCACTTAGAAGAACTTTAACAGTTTTTCTTTGTGCATGATGTGACACTGGGAAGGTTTTTTTTGGTGATGGTGATCGTTTTTTCTAAGGTGCCCCTCCTACGATATGCTGCGAATATGTACACTCGATCAACTCTCAAACTTCTCAAAATCAAAGAATAGACTTAGTTATTAGGGAAATATAGGTATATTTCTAATGAGGGGACGACTAATAGTACATCAATTGTAAAAGGCCTAAGTAAGGACTTAAAATTTCAGTCTTCTGCAAGGAAACTACACGAAAAATTTAGGAATCGTCATCATAACAGAGAATATTAGAATGTCTTAAGAACAGATACATCATTGGTGTAAATAATAAATAAAATAGGGCCAAGTGGTTTCCATCAAAGGTATTGTAAATATACCTGTTGTTTTGGCTTTCGATTGTCTTCAAAACAGTATTGTTTAATACATCGATTCCAAGTCGCTTCTTGGAAACCGAGATTCTCTTAAATTACCTCCACATCGTACTAATTATGGTTTTCATGAGCCAATCACCTCGATGTCCCGTTATTTTAATTTGCATTATGACAGCATAAATTTTCATTTATCTAAATATTGTGTAAAGAGCAGGGAGTCGAAATGGGACCAGCACCGAAATTATAAATCGGCTACGGTCAACCTAAACCAAATTGGGTTTTTTAAACCGCAATTGCAACAACCTTAACCGTAATTAATTTTCTTCAATTCGGTTTCGGTTGGAACTGAAACTTAAAAGTTCATTTTCGGTTTCGGTTAAAACCGAAATGTGAAATATAATTTTCGGTTTTGGTTACAACTGAAACGTAGGGTTTGAATTAAATTGCTGTCGTTCGGATTTCTATATAATATAATGAAATCATGCGACTCCCCTCTACTCCCTACCACCCCCCCTTCCCCACCCTTTTACACCCCTTTTCACCCCCTCCCCACCCCTCCCCCACCTTCCTTAAAAAATTCACTCCGTCTCTGACGTGTTGTCTAACTCGCAGCGATACAAAAACAAGTCATTCAAGTTAACTTATTCCCCTTACCCTAATTCCCTTCCGGCCGAAGCCACGCTAGCGTATTATAGGGTGTTCTCCTTGGCTTTGGCTACATCATTAAAGAATTTACTCCTTTAATGTTACATACGTTTTTATCTCTACATTAGCACATTATTTTGCTGTGTTTCGTTATTAAGGGGGTATTCATTAATGAGAGCCGTTTGTTGGCATAAATTCGGAAATTTTTTTCTTCGGCTCAGTAAGACATATATGAATTTTTTTTTCGTATATTTACTACACCTTTTTATACAAGAATATATTTAATTTATTTAAAAAATAAATAAATAAATAAAAAGAAATGGACCGAAAGCGTATGAAAGTTGCGGCGTCCGCAGCGCAGGTGACCATGATTGCAGGGCTCTGCGGAGTCTGAAATACAAATTTCAAAATTGTTATTAATTGTTACTCTATGGGCTATCGTCCGTAGCACGAAGAGGTTAAAATATTGAAAATTACGAAAGTTATACAAATACAAAGAGAAAAGTGCGAATTTTGGGTGTTTCTTTCAAAGGAAATGCGCTTTAAAAAAAATTGAAGCCCGTATTAAAACGGATTGGCCTCGATATGTCGAATTCCAAAATCTCGAACCTCAAATCCTGAAAATCATAATCTCGCAGATTGCAATCTCGACCGTTGAAATCTTGAAATTACGAATTACCGATATTTCAATACTCGAAAGTCAAAAATCGAAGCTGAAAATCTCGATTCCTAAAATACTGAAATTTAGTGTACTGAGCCACATTATGATAAATAATACACGCGGCCACGTGTATTATTTATCATAATGTAGCCCACTAGTTACACTGAATTTGTCATTCTAAATAACTCGTTATCGGTGTTTACCGGAATTTCAGCAAGTGTTGCCTCTAATACATGGAAAACTGCACTTATGTATATTAATCGCTTAGATAATATTCAATTTGTCACGTCTTGATAGTGGAATACCGTTATTGAAAAATATTCATTGGTGAAAACAAACTGCTTTAATCGACCCGCAACTCATTGCTTGTCATCTAGTAATAGTTAGTACTGAATTTCTGTGGTGCAGTAAGCAAATAATGTTGCAATATGAGCACTTTACAATTTGTAAAATCAAACAAAGGTAAACAAAACCACACATAGGATTATATAAACTACTTAAAATATTAGGTCCAGAGCACATATACTCGTATGTTAAATTTCAAATAGAAACAATGAAAACAGGACAAAACTTAAAAAGAAATAAAAATCTACGTACGAAATATGAAAAAATTAAAATTATTTTCTTAAATAAAGATGACGATTCAAAACTTGAATTTTTAAAACATTTAGCTCAAAATGTTTTCATATGTTAAGAATTCATGGAATTTAATTTTGTATTGTATTGTTATGTATGTACTTATTTCTACTCGTATATATAAATGAATTAGGCTGAACACATTTTTTTATGCTAAGTAGGTACTCACAAAATTTAACATATCGTTAAAAAGCAATCTTGTCGTATCTCAAAAGATGCAATTTATGCTGTATCTAGTATTAAATCCATGTTACACTAACTTTAGGATAATTTCATCTTTTTCGTCCAATGACCATTATTTCAGAACTTTTACTCCTACTCTATCTTCTATGTTTAAAGAGTAATGAGCTCTACTGTTAACCTCCATTTTTCAGATACGACAAGATTGCTTTTCAGCGTCGATATATATTTATACCGAATTTGGTACAAAAATGAATAAAAAGTTTATTTTCCAATTTCGAGATTTTTTACTTTATCGAAATTAAACATCAATAGCGTTCGGTATTTTCAGATATCAACATTTTTTTACTCGAGATTTTGGATTTCGAAATTTCCTTTCTCGTTATGCGAGATATTTTCATTTTCGAGCATGTATAATTTTTCGTTGTTCGAGATTTTGTCCCTCGAGATATCGTAGCTTACCCTATGAAAACAATCGCGCAACCGACGATATCGGCAAGTGTAGGTACTGAAAGAGCTATGTAAAGGTTTTAAGTAAAACGGTTCAGTAGAACTCGAGATATCGTGATCACCGATTAAAAAACGTGGTTTCGAGAAAAACTGGTTAAAGTTTTGAAATATAATTACACTGAAGGAAATTTCCACGCGCGTCGAATTTCTAAGTTCTGTAAGTTTTTCAATTCAACGAATTTTCCGAAATCCTTTTTCAGGCATAATCTTGAGAGTTTTCGGAATGCAAAAATAAAAAATCCGATTTTTTCCAACCGTCACTACGGAATACCCCCTGACAGAAGGATATATACATATATATATAAATCCCAAAATTATTCTGCCCAAACCATTTTGAACAAATCCTCTTTACTCTTTAATCTCTAGTCCAATCAAAGTGTCGTTTTTGTTGCTCTATGGGAGCCATGGTTTTTTTCTGGCCTTACAGCTTTTCAAATAACTTTCTTTAAGTCTCATTTTAACGGTTTATGTAGTAATTTTCAGATCCCGTTGCTTAGTGAGGTGAGCTTCTTGCTTAGCGGATCTCTTACATGGACGTTTCAATAAATCGTAACTTAGTAAATGATTCTTTTGATGAGATGTTAAGTGAATCTGCGTTATTCTTCTCTATTTTTCACAAACAAATCGGTGAAATATTTCAAAACTGGCAAAATTTTCGACCTTAATACCTCAAGAAGTCTTCCAGAAACTACAAGGGTTCACTAAATAGGAATAAAGTTTCAAATTTCCCTAAATAATTAGGTTAGATTACTGAGAAAAATCTAGTTAACTTAAAAGTTTTGCCTGCCTACATTAATTTGTGAGAAAGCTCACGAAATTGAAGATGCCCATACTTATGGCCAAGACTGTGTTTTCCGACATCATAACTTTCTAGTGCTTATTACAAATAAATGCTTCAAATAAAGTCCAATAACTGTCAGAACATTTTTGTTTAACATTGCTAAAGTGTCACGAACTTTTTAAATTCGAAATGCTTATACTCCTGCTTCTGTGGATTGTGGTTGGTTAAGTGTTATACGAAGCGACACATCATTATTCAAAAGAGCAAGCATTTCCGGGGAGGGAACTTTCTCTCCGGAGATTTCATTGTTGGAGAAAAAAGCACTTTCCTTAAATGACAAATAAGTCGAGATAAATCAAAGGAAAAATATTTCTTTAGCTCAAACAGTATATGTGATAGGCATTAATAAGTAATTCGTAAGCATTTGCTTCTAAAAAAGTAGAGAACTAAAAGTTTCCCTATCGCCAGACTAAACAGGAAGACAACAATAAAGGGAGGAGTGAGCAATCTCCGCTGAGGTTTTAGCTTCGAAGCCCAATACCTTGGACACAGTAAGATTGAGAGTATGTTACGATGACAACGTGAATTACATTCAAACTCTTCACTCCCTTCCCAGTCCATCAGGTCTTCTAGCTCCTGTTGTTGGCATCCAATTTTTCCGGCAAGATTGCTCACGTAATTTGTACTCTTTTTATTTAATACATCACTCGTCCTTTGAGGGAACGAAGCTTGTCGGTAGAAAAATTTATTTTGTAGATGAAGTTTATATTTTACCACCTCATCGCAGAGTCGATAGAAAAAGGCAACCAATAGACCTGCAAGGATCGCTCCCTCGTATCGCAAGCTGTGCTTTCAAAAAAAATTAATCTTCTTACCCTTTGCCCCGAATCTTAGACTTTTCTACCTTAGCTTTCTACTTAAGGTAATATTTCACTGTTTACAGCAGTCCTGTGGTAATTGGGTCATGTCGGAATGATCCTAAAATGATAAAACACGTTCATCTCCAGGTTAGCATAACAACGCAAATTTTCAAGCACTAATAAGTAAGGTTGGGAGAACAATTTGTTCCATGATTGCATGCCGTTGTAAGTGTAATGCCATTTTTCACATAGCAAGGTGGTCTAGGAAATAAACTGAAGGATCCCATTCTTTAAAGGGGGCGATAATCTCGAAGCGAGACTAAAAAGCTCGAGTAAATGCTTGGTGAATCGCGATCTAATGGAACTGCATTAACCGTTGCATTATGAAAAGTCGCTACTCGTAAATCTACATTGCGAACATTTTTAAAGTCAAATTAAAAGCACTTCCTGCGTTTAAAATACGAGAAAAGTTCTAAAAAGGTGGGGTACTTTCTACAGCAGGAAAATTTCTACTCTTCTTGCATTTATCAAACTTTAGTGGGAATGAATTGAAAAGCTTAAGAAAAGGTGGAATTAGTCAAGGAAGTCATGTGGTTCATAGAGTGCTTATTACTACCTGGAAATGTCGCCGTAACAATTCAGCTGAATATAATCCAGTGCACTTTGATATTTCGAAACAACTCAAAGTTTATGCAATTTTGAAATCTACGGTAGATTAAGGACAAAGTTTTTCTTGTTGTGATAAAGTCAATATCGGAAATAAAAAGCTTTCAAATGAAAAGGAAAAGTTTGGCAACGATTCATTTAATCTTAGGTATCCTTAAAAAAGCATTCGTTAGTTCAATTGTGTGTAAATTTTTTGACGTTGCATACATGGATAGCCTGCTTACATTTTATTCCATTCGCAAATAATGTAGTACGGAAAAGTTTTACACATTTTCTTTTCTTATTATTGTTGTTTTTGTTTATGAAAGGTCAAATTGCATATTCCCACAACCTACTGTATACACAAGCCGAAATATACTGACTGTTACGGTCATTTTACTGCCAAGCGTGTCCACAATATTTTATCCGTTTTATTCGTTTAATCCATCTATCTTTGCAGGATCGATTTATTTGGTTATGCCCTGTTAACTTCCCAAATCAAATATCACTCCCCCAACCCCTGAATGTGACCATGTCAGAAATATTTATAAACTTTTTTGCTCTTCATAAATTTCCTTAAAACTTCTTATTTATATAATCTTAGTTTTGGTATACATAGGTGCAGCTGAAAGTTGGGCAGCTTTTGGATTCATTAGGGGTTTACTTATATTAATCACCACGAAAAATTTTCAGCTTACCTTCTACTAGAATCAGCTTTCGTACTTTACGGAGTAAAATAACTAATGCCGCGCATATACACAACTAATAAACCTTTCCAAAAGGTTTTCTATGACAATTTGTCAACTAGGAAGATGTGGGATTAGGTGCATGAACTTGAAGTTGGCAAATTTCTAATAAATCCTGACACCTTAATAAATATTTTACGAGTACTTTCTTCATCAATCACGCCTAATGTCGGTTGATCTATTAGCATGGAACAAGTCATTTTAATGTTCGTGTTCAGTACAGTGGGGTTTTGGGTGTGTTATTTTCTTCAGTACATTTGGATCTGAGGCTATTTCATTTATCTAAACTTTATTTTATCCATCTAATGTTTATGAAAGATTTGCCTCCTGCCTGGATGACCTCTCACACGCCTTGATGCCTTCCGACGAATTGTTGCTTTTGGGTGACTTTAACCTGCCTGATGTTGGCTGGGAGCTCTCTCACTCGGATGATGGCTTGGTTCCTTCTTTTCGGTCTGCCAATCAGTGTGCTCTTTCTTTTGTAGATGGCCTTGCTTGTTCTGGTTTATCGCAGACTTGCAGCATTTCCAACAGTCACGGAGTGTTCCTCGACCTCGTTTTTTCTACTGATCCTGCTAGTACATCGATAAGACGATGCTTGGTGCCTATTGTTCCTGAATCGAATCATCATCCTGCGCTTCATATTACTTTTTTCACTGATCCAGTTGTGATAGCTTCTTGTGTGCCAGATGACGTTTGTTATAACTTCAGCAAGGCTGACTTCTCCGTAATCAACAACTGGCTCTCAGCTTGTGATTGGAGTGGCGTCCTCAATGAACGAGATATTAATGTGGCTGTAAGTTCTTTTTATAATTTATTGTCTATCTGTTTTACTTACTGTGTCCCTATTTCTAAATCGAATAACTTACGATCTAACCAGCCTTGGTTCGATAGTTCCTTAAAACATTTAAGAAATGTTAAATGTAAGGCCTGGAAGAGGTTTTGTTCCTCTAGGAGCGACGCTGACTATGTAGCTTATTCCAATTTACGCAGTCAATTTTTGTCTGACTTAGTGTCTTCTTACAATAATTATATTAATAGAATGAAAGCATCCCTACGAGTCGATCCTAAGCGATTTTGGAAGTTCGTGAACTTGAAGCGAAATTCTGATGGCTATCCATCTTCTTTGTCCTTCGGAGACAGTGAAAGCAATGAGCCCCTCACGATAGCAAACCTTTTTGCTGACTTTGTTAAAACTGCGTTTTTGGACGATACCTGTGATATTAGCTTTAAGGATTTTACCCATCTGACGAGGTTTCCACCGACTTCTCTCGAATCCAAAGACCTTCTACTTGACGAAGTTACGATTTTGAAGAAAATCTCTACCTTGACTGATAGTTTTTCAATTGGTCTCGTGAAAAGATGTTGTTCAGTTCTTGCTCCTATTCTGTGTTACTTATTTAATCTCTCAACTCGTTGCGGTATTTTTCCGAAAGCCTGGAAAACCTCATTAATTATTCCCCTTCACAAAAAAGGTGATAAATGTGTAATCTCGAACTATAGACCAATTGCTAATCTTAGTTGTATTTCAAAGATTTTTCAGGCACTTATTTGCGATGTTCTATACTTTCACTGCAAGTCTTTTTTGCAACCGTTTCAACATGGCTTCATTAGAGGTAAATCAACTACCACCAATTTATTGGAATTTTCAAACTTTTGTATTTCTGCAATTGAAGATGGTAAGCAAGTTGACTGTATTTTTACTGACTTCAGCAAGGCTTTCGATAGAATAAATCACAGAATTCTAATTCTCAAACTCTCCCTTCTCGGGTTTCCACAAGTTTTTGTAAACTGGATTCACTCGTACTTATCTGAACGCACTCAGCGGGTTGCTTTTCGTGGAGCTCTGTCTGATATCATTTTCAACACTTCCGGTGTACCGCAGGGCTCCCACCTCGGGCCATTGTTATTGATAATTTTTATCAATGACGTATCTACGATTCTGTCTCACTCAAATATTCTTTGTTATGCCGACGACGCTAAGTTATTTCGCACTGTGTCTGGCAATGCTGATTGCCTTCTTTTAAATTCTGACTTGGACGCCTTTCAGAATTGGTGTTCCATTAATGACCTTCCCCTAAACATCGGAAAGTGTACATCTATGTCTTTCTCACGAAAAAGGTCTCCCTTTCAATTTAACTTTTCCATAGAGGGCTGTCCTTTAACAAGAGTTACTAAGACTAAGGACCTAGGTGTCTGGCTCAATTCCCATTTTTCTTTCGAGTATCATTTTGATGCCATAGTTAACAAGGCTAATATGACTCTTGGTTTCGTGAAGAGGTGGTCAAAGGAATTTGATGACCCTTACATTACAAAGCTCTTATATTGCACTTTTGTCAGGCCTATTCTGGAATATGCCTCTCCAGTCTGGTCGCCGTTATACGAGACACATATCAATCGCATTGAAGCTGTTCAACGGAGGTTTGTTAGGTTCGCTCTTCGTGGCCTTCCTTGGAATAACTCCCGTATATTGCCTCCTTATGTTAATAGACTTGAACTCCTGCACTTGGATACACTCGAAAAGAGACGACGTAACGCAAGGATCCTTTTTGCTTTCGACTGCATTCGGGGGTCTATAGACTCTTCTGTTCTCTTGGCTTGTTTTGGCTTGTCGGTTCCGACTCGCTCCTTGAGGAATCACGACTTTCTTCAATTACCTTTTCATCGCACGAATTATGGATAAAATGAGCCTATCACGTCGATGTCGCGATTTTTTAATTCTTCTTTTGATTGCATTGATTTTCATCTATCGCGTAATCAAGTGAGGATTCAGCTTTGTTGAGGTTACTTTTTACTTTTTACTTTTCAATTTGTCTACTTTATGCTTTTTATATATCTTTTATACACTTTAGTATTTTCATATTCTTTTCATATATTCTCTCTTTATCTTTAATTTTATATAGTTTATAGTCTTTTAATGTATTGTTCTTATTTCTTTTTTCTTTTTTCTTGTAGTAGTCAGTATTTTGATGAAACATATATAAAATATAAATAAATAAATAAATAAATCTCAAATTATATTACCACTCACGTTTATTTTTAAATCAATAATACGTTAATTAATTTTCGCTTCCTCTTAGAATTTTACTTTATTTATGTAAGCATAATTTCCTTTAAATTTTTTAAGTTATATTGCTAATGTGTCAGCCTTCCATTTCAGAGATCCTAGGTTCGAATCCATCGGCTTCGACTCATAGTTATTACTATAAAAAGGAGATTGGGGGTTTCAAAGTAATGTCGGTGATTTGGAATCGTTGTCTAGAATCATGTGAAGTTCTTTTCCCACCCCTTGCCACCACAAGGGATTGCGGGAACTACACAAACAATTTTTGGTAGTTTCAAGGGTCTAGTCTAGTTTGCAACATTGAAAAAATCGATTTTCTTTCGCATAATCTGAGAGCTCAATTATACAGAAAACTGAGTTATTATGGCTACAAAGTACAAATCAGAAAATTGTAGTTGTCGTTTTTTAGAGTACAATTTTAGGAAAAAAATAAGTTTTAATCGCAAAAATATTATTATTTCTGGAGGCAAAGAAGACATTGAAGCAATGAATGCAAATTTTTGAGATAATTGTTATTCAGTCATTCTGTAAAATCTTCTTTATTGCGCTTCGTCAAGAGCATAACCGATGTTATTATCAGTGGGTAAGGTAAATTCTATTTTCACTAATCCTGCTGAACTCCATGTTTTGTCGGACGACGTGATTTCGCTAAATTCTAAACCGGATGAGCTTCTGGATACTGTTGCGGTACTTAACTCCAATTCGTCTGGTAGGATTTTTAGGTTGCATTATATTTCTGGTGCTGTTGCTGTTGTCTATGCCGCTTTTGAGGATCTGTGAGATGCGACTACTTGTTTTCCACCTTCTGATATCAGCGCCGGACTTTTTATGCCGGTTATTGAGGATATTCAGGGAGCGATATTGAATCCCTGTCTGCTACTGCTTCACTGAACTCCGACATGACTTCCGTCATCTCCGACATGCGGGAACTTGTTCCAATGCATAGTGCCACCGCTTCTGCTCGTCTTAATCCTTCCGGCCCTAAACGATTATCTCGATGAAGACGCAAGGCTCGTTTGGCTGTATCCTCCCGGCCTTCTCGTTTGCATGATGGCTCTGATCTTTCACCCTTACGTGACTCTACAGCTGATGCAACTTCGCCTTGCCTTCCAGTGACTAACCCTACCGGTGCGGAATCTCCTGTTGCTGTACTGGATATCTCAATAGACTTGGGTCCTCAGCCGTCGCACGTCGTGGATATCACTCTGGCAATCAGGCTAGTTCTTCTGTTCCAACTAATTCTGCTCTTGCACTGAGGCTCGCGTTGGATGCCTCTACGACTACGGACGCTGTTCTTCTGACGTCGGCACATGCTTCTTCGAAGTGTGTTCATCTCCAGAGTTCATCCTGAAACCTCTACAGATGACATCGTGCTTCATATCTAATAACTGAGCTTAGCTCCAAGACTAGATTGTCTTGTTGCTCGACAGAACAAATCTAAAACTGTTTTTGCTCTGGATTGCCTTCATGACACTATTGATTCACCTGTCCTTCTTGTCCTCCCTTAATATTTCAGATTCATCTCGCACCTTGAGAAATCGCGATTTTTCAAAAATACCGCACTAATTACGGTTTTCACAAGCATATCAAATGAATGTCTCGTTGTTTTAATGTATCTCTCTCTAGTTCCCGTAACCTCTTGTGGGGCATGGGGCGGGAGAAGAATTTCACCCGATTCGAGACAACGATTCCAATTGGACTACAATTTAAAGTGCCATTTTTTCTCTGCAGAAACAAACCATGGGTCGCCGCCGATGGATTTTGAACCTGGGACCTCCGGGCCGACAGGTTATCACTAACTCCATCGACGACTAATGTATATTTTGATAAAATTGATTTTAATCTATCCAAAAATTGTGTAAAGGCAAATATCCTTTGATATCTTTCTTTATTTACTTTCTTTTAATTTTCAATTTTTATTGTTACATTGTAGACTTGGTATTTTGATTTATTATTTCTTCTTTCTTATTTTATTTTTGAATTTCTTTGTAAGTAGTCAGTCATTGACATATCTTTGTAAATAAATAAATATTATAAGATTAACTATGACATTACGAGATTATTGATGGTAATGAAAATTGACCTTTTGCGTGTAATCCAGATATGAAGCGCCAAAATTCGAAAAAGATGGATATAGGTTGTATAAGGCAAAAGAACTGCATTTTCAGATATCGAGCATAAGGCGTCTACTACACCGGCTGCAACGATTGTTGCAACGATTTGTTGATCCGGGTATCTTCTTTCTCTACTGATCTTTTCCATGTGTTGTGCGGTCGTCCAATTCGGCGTCTTCCTTGGGTCCTGTGCGGGTTCCAATCTAGAGCCTGTTGAGTGATGTTGTTTGACTCTTTTCTTAGAGTGTGACCTATGCACTGCCACTTTCGCCTTCGAATATTTATGTCTATTTCGTCTTGGCCTGTAAGTCTGTCAAGGCCTTCATTAGTAATGACCTCCGGTCAATGGTTGTTAAGGATGCGGTGGAAACACGGGTTGACAAAAGCTTGTAGCTTAGATGATATTTGATAGGTTACTTTCCATGTTGAACAGCCATACAACAAAACAGATTTTACGTTCGATTCCAAAATCTGTGGTTTTGTGCGTCTGCAGATTTTGTTATTGTGCCATATCTCAGCAAGAGTATTCAATGAAACTGGGGCCTTGCTAATGCGAGACTGTACATCTATTTCAGCTCTGCCGTCTGCTGTAGCTATGCTTCCGAGATAGCAAAATGTTCTATTTGCTGCTCTTCGAGATAAATTTCACTTTGTCTTCTGGAGAACAAGCTCATCAGTTTGGTTTTAGCAGCATTGATCTAAAGCCCTGCTATGCGATCTTTTCTCTTCAGGGCTTCGGACATGAGGGCTACAAGACTTTGTTTATTGATTAATGATGGTCAGAAAAAGCAAAGGTGACAGTATGCATCCTTGTCTCACTCCCTTCAGCACTTGAAAGGGCTCCTGCAGTTTTCCCTCGTGTAGGACGTGACACGGGGCTCCTCTGCAGGACTCCCTTACGATGGTTATAATTTTTTCTGGGATGCCTCTCCTACATAAAGCTGCCCATATATACTCGCGATCAACGCTGTCAAACGCCTTTTCCAAATCGACAAACATTAGAGGGCGTCCTCCATTCAGCGGATTACTTGATGACTTGATGACATGAAAGCCTGCCTGTTCATTATATAGAGTGCGCTCGATTGTTTGCTTGATTCGCATTCAGAGGATTTTTTTTCACTATCTATCTATCACTCTAATCTTGTCGGAATTCTGATGTTGCTACAGCTGGCGGATGTTTAATCTCGGATGAAGAGGTATTCAAAGGTCAAAGGTGCTGTTTAGGAGTTCAACAAAATATTCTCTGAACTTCCAGCAATTGATCTTCCTCGGTGACAAAAAGGGATGCATTAGTATCTCTCCAGAAGGGTTGCAATGAACAATATAAGTAAATGTTTTGGAGATCCTGTCGCGTATTTTGGGTACATATTCGACGGTTCTTTCTACCCTGTTTCATACACTAGCATTTTTAACCGACTTCCCAAAAACAAAGAGGTTCTAAGTTCGACGCGTATTTATTTTTTATTTTTTGTCCGACTTGAGTCAATCGACGTATTACAACTATGTTCGAGCATTTGAAACACAGCTCAAAAGCCAAGCAGGAGTTTAAAAGAGGTTTATTTTGCCCTTTAATTGTTTTATTTAATTTGAACGAAGTCTTTAAAAAGTCATACTAGCAGTTTTTCTTAAAATTACTGACCTAATTCTCATTTTTCTTGCTCAGTATATTGCGCAATAATTAACTCTGTGCAATTCAGTAAAATTGCTCCTCTTTCGAAAAAGCTCATCCAGAAGTCATTTGTAACATTACGAAATAGTCAATTCATTATCTTAATGAGAGGAAACGAGGTCGGCGAAAATTAGAGAGTAGCACTATTAAATTGATAGGTTTCCTTTTCGCCCAACGTGAAGGAGCAACTCTATGATTAAAGTGGTAATATGGGATTCGACTTACCTGGTATGAAATTAATGTTTTCATCTCGCATAGTTTTCATGGATTCTATTATTGACTGATTTTTTGTGATAATATTACTGGAAATTTCTAATTTCGCGTAATTTATTTAACACCCTTCCTCTTTTATACAGTTTTAAATAATGAAGGTATAAAATGCTTCCGAGAAATGGTTCATTTCGCCATTCTTATGTCAAAAATATTACAGGATTTAATTTTCTTTTATGAAACATTGCCATGTCGTTAAATTTGTGAGGTTCAACCCTTTTTACGTTACTGGGCGGAAAATTTATGTTTGAACATTTTTTTAAACGTATAAGAATGTACAGGTGGGTTTCTGTTTGAAAAGATAACGACCAAAGCTACAAGCCCTTTACTGGTTCCAAGGGTTTACAGTAGAGTGGAGCTCACCCTCCGCGGTTTCAGACATAGTTTTGCAGCAATATTTGTCTCTAATTTTTGTTGTTTTGAATGTTCTAGAGTTTTGGAAATTATATGAAGTTAAATTTTTCTATATCACTGTTGTAACGTCATACAAATTGAAAGTATTGTTGAAAATTCTCTAGTATATGTTTCTCTCAGGTAGAAACCAGCTAACTTGTTATGTTGTGAAAAGTTAATAAAGTTTCAGCATTTTCTATAATGTATGTATAATGCTTGTGACAGATCACAGTTCAATGATCACGACTTGAGTTAGGAGTGTGTCTAATGGATTCTGTACACCGATGATATACATGAGTTTCCAGCTTTAGTTTAAAGAATACTAAATGTTCTTTTTAATGGAATTGCAAAAGGAGTAACTTTAATCCCTGGTTTTTGACTTATAGGAGTCTCCATTTTGTCAGATAATGTAAAATTCAATGGAACCTTTTACATTCTTATGGGTTTTTCCTGTAAAGTTCTTTGCTGCTTCCCCATAGATTCTTTTGCGAACTTCACACTGAAATAAAAATTATAACATACTTAGCTTTTTATTTTTAAAAGATTTGTTTTATAAATAATTTGTAATACTACATAAAGGCTAAATTTTTCATCATGTCCCTATAGACATTGAAAGTAAATTCTTCCCATCAGTGTAATGTAATAAATTTGACTTCAGTACATTCCAATTCATCGCTTAAAGTTTGTTGTTCGGACATTTATTCAGTGTTTAATGACGTCACCTCCAATTGACCAATTGCGCCAAAAGAAGACAACTTTCAAAACTTTTTTTTATTTTTCCTACAGTGTTCGTTATGATCTTTATTGAAAGTATTTACTAAAGGCTTACTTTGAACGCAAATATCTAGTAACGAAGGGTTAAAATAAAAAGCAACAAAACATTTATGTTTCAGTTTGGTATAATGGGCTAAGTGAAAAAACAATTGTTAGTACACTTTTCCGTCTATTGAAGTGGGCCAAAAATATTACTTTTAAAATTTTATCTCTCTTTGTGGGCCATCAATCTATGTCCGCATACCAAATTTCGTCTTAATAGGTACATACATTAGCGGACATAGAAAATCAGGCACCTAATAAATTACCGTTTTAACTGTTCTGTTTTTTTGAGAAATATTTATGTAAAATAGCTTGCTAAAAAGATAATTAGAAAGAAATATTCTGTTTCCTGTTCGTTAGAGAACGAAATCTGTTTATTTTGTATATTTTGCAGTTTCAATAGCAAGTAATTGATATTTACACAACTTTTTTTCTATTAACTCTTAAAAAGTGATATTACATTGTAAAATAGTGATAAAATTAGATATTCCAAATATCGCACACTACATCAAAGCATTTGACCGAATATATTATTGAATTCTTGTTCTAAAACTCCCCCATCTCGGGTTTCCGCGGATTTTTGTAAATTGGATTCTTTTCGTGGAATTCTGCCTGATGTTACTTTCAACACTTCCGGAGTACCGCAGGGTTCCCACCTCGGGATATTGTTTTTCATAATTTACATCAATAATGAATCTACCATTCTGTCTTACTTAAATATTCTTTGTTACGCTGGCGACCCGAAGATATTCACACAACGTCAGACAATGCAGACTGCCTACTTTTAAATTCTGCCTTGGACGCCTTTCAGAATTGGTGTTCTATTACCGATGTTCCCCTAAGTATCGGCAAGTGCACATCTGTGTCTTTCTCTCGAAAAAAATCTCCCTTTAAATTTAATTTTACCATAGAGGGTCGTCCCTTAACTAGATTTACTAAGACTAAGGATCTGGGCGTTAATTTTCTTTTGAAGATGCCATAGTTTCTGCGTTTCTTCAACAGATGGTCAAAGGAGCTTTGATGACCCCTACATTACGAAGCTTCTCTATTGAACCTTTCTGCTGACAAGATCAGCATTTTGAAGGCAGTATCAACGAGGAATAAATCTCCTGCGAAAGGCATAACTCTTCGTGACATAGGTTTTGATTCTGCAAAAAAGATTTTCATTCATGAGAGCTTGACAAGTAAACATTACCAAATCTTCCGAGAAGCTTGTCGCCTCAAAAAGATTAAGCGTCTGATTTCTGTGTTCTCTAGGAATGGTGTTGTCTACGTAAGGGTTTCGCCAGAAGGCACTCCTCAGCCTGTTAAGAATGTTTCATATTTACAGCAATTTGCAGCGACTAACACAGAATAAATATTATAGTGAGATGCATTCGCAAATTATATTAATCTCTTCATTCAGTTTATATATGCTTTTAGCCAGTAAGCTAGCGCCTTATTTTGAATTCGCTATTACTTTAATATACTTTTACGAATTAAGGCATAGATTAATCATTCATTCGATATTGGTAACAAAGCCTCTCCTTTTGTATATTAGGCTTAGTGTTTATAGTATCTTAAATGAATTTTTTGTAGCTCTTAGGCATTGTTTTATTGAGTTTACATTAGGTAAGTTGATGGTATATAGAATTTTTGATTTTCGTGATCGCTGCTTCTCTGTCTTGGTGTTGATGTTTTTTTTTCTTTTGTCTTATCATCAGTTAATTAATGTCTAATAATAGCGTTTTAGAGTCTAATAGATCGAACAACACTAATATTCTTCTAAATATCTTGTGTAAACAGGGCGATGGCTTGAGGATGTGCCATTTGAACGCACAGAGTTTGTACCCCAAGTTTGACGAATTTTGTGATTTATTTTCTTCTAGTCTGTTAGATGTTATATGTATTTCGGAGTCGTGGTTGGGGCCACATATTTGCGATGAGCTTATCATTTTGCAAAATTTTAAATTATTTCGCAACGATCGTATAGGCCGATTGGGAGGAGGTGTGTGTATTTATGTGAGAAGTTCTTTTGCAGTTCGTCTAGTTGCTAAATCTGACCCTGGTCAAGACATCGAGTACCTGTTCTTAGAGTTTTTGGTTGATTCTGGAAAATTTCCTGTTGGTACCGTTTACAAACCCCCGCACATTACAGATATATCCACCTTAGAACTAATTATGTCTCAAATATGTCATTTGTACCAACATGTAATCATTGCTGGAGACTTCAATGTAGATTTATTGAAGCATACTTCTGCCTCAAGCAATTTTACCGACATGGTGAGTAGTTTTGGTCTCTCTTTTGTAAATTCGTCCCCAACACACTTTACTTCGACAGCCTCAACTCTTTTAGATTTATTTATTGTTGATAATCCCGAATTAATTGGTTTCTTTAATCAAATAGCATTGCCATGTTTTTCTAAACACGATTTAATCTTTTTTATATGCAATATAACATCAAATTCTCAATGTGACCAAATATTTTCTTATCGTGATTATAAAAATATAAATTATGAGGGATTACTTGCAGAGGCTTCACAATTAGATTGGATGCAAATTTATTTTACAGCATTAGTTGATGACCAGCTTAAAATCCTGACAGACCGTATTATGTAATTGTTTAATAAATACGTTGCTGTCAGAACTAGGCGCATTATTTGTCCCAATTGTCCTTGGTTTACCGCAAATATAAGGAAATTAATTATCTTGCGCGACTCCGCATACCGTCGATGGAAACGTTGCCGTACGTCTGAATGTTGGAATAATTTCCGAATTCTACGTAACAAAGTATGTGCAGAAATTTCTAAAGCCAAGTCAAATTTCTACATTTCTAAATTCGACATAAATCTTCCCACTAAGAAACTTTGGAGGAACTTAAAATCCATCGGTGTGGGCCAGACCAGAAACCTCAATTGCTCAGCTGACCCGGATGACTTGAATCGACAGTTTACTTCTAATGCGTCTAAGAATACAGCGAATTTTGATGACACTCTTCTAGAGATGATTAGGTCCAGGAATATCAGTGACGGATTTTCGTTCATTAATTTTAATGAAATGGACGTAATTTTAGCTCTAAAATGTGTTAAATCTAATGCTGTCGGAATCGATGAGATGCACCCCAAATTTATCAATGCTCTCTTGCCCATTTTACTTCCATATATTACTCATTTATTTAACACTATCCTTATCACCTGCTCTTTCCCAACTGTTTGGAAACTTTCTAAAGTTATTCCTAAACCTTCCAGTAGTTCCGTTGAATACCGCCCTATATCCATTCTCCCTTTCCTTTCTAAAGTTTTTGAAAAGTTGCTGCATAAGCAAATCCTTAATTATCTTGACAAGAACAATCGCTTATCACCATGTCAGTCTGGTTTTAGGCCCAATCATAGTTGTACTACAGCTTTAGCGAAAATTTCGGATGATATCAGGGATGCGATTGATGGCGATCAGGTTACATTACTGGTTCTTCTTGATTTCTCAAAAGCATTTGACACAATTAATCACCAGCTCTTACTTCACAAACTTTTTCAATATTTCGAATTTTCAGGACCTGCATGTAAGCTAATATGGTCCTATCTCACCTCTCGTCAACAGAAGGTTTTTTGTGACAATAAATCATCTGGCTTTCTAGATGTCAATAGTGGAGTACCCCAAGGATCTATTCTTGGTCCTTTGTTATTCTCAATTTTTATTAATGACCTCCCTGTTGTCCTACGAGACTGTAAATTTCACATATATGCTGATGATACACAACTGTATATATCAAGACCACTGGGATTAATCGAAGATGCCGTTTGTCGATTGAATGACGACCTGGAACGTTTATCCATTTGGGCAGAAAATAACGCATTAATTCTAAATCCTTGTAAATCAAATGCCATTATTATACATAGGAGTCCTATTGATATTTTTTCCTGTCCCTCTGTCAAAATTAATGGTGCTACGGTACCATATAGTAACACTGTTAGAAATCTTGGCGTTATTTTTAACAGAACGTTAACCTGGTCTGATCAGGTTAATAATGTCATTGGTAGAGTATATGGTACTTTGCGACGACTATCTATGACTGCCCATTTCACACCACAGCAGACACGTATTATGTTAGTAAAATTATTAATTGTACCAATCATGACTTATTGCTGTGAACTATTCTGTAAGTTGGATTATCTATCATCACGTAAGCTTAACGTCGCTTTCAACTCTGCTGTCCGTTATGTGTATGGCCTAAGGCGCTTCGATCATGTCTCTCCTTATACCAAAACTATTATCGGATGCAGCCTCGATGATTATCTGATTTATCGTACTATTTTATTTCTCCATAGAATTATCACGACTAAGAAGCCAAATTATCTTTTTATTAAGTTAAATTGTGTGTCATTTTCCAGCCGCACCTTTTCATTGCCAACGCCCCATTATCGATTTCGAGTAACCGAACAACAATTTCTTGTTCGATCCGTTAGGCTGTGGAATGCTCTTCCACTTCAGATTAGAAGAAGCAGCGATAGACCCAATTTCTCTAATATTCTATTTGATTATTTTTGTACTAATTAGTTTTTAACTTGTTTTAAATTTTGCTCCTTTTCTTAATAGATCAATTAATTGTTCATAACTTTAACACAGAGGTTTTGTTATATTGTATTTACTATAATTTCATTTACAAGATTATTATTTCAGCAGCCTAACTATTATTAGCTATATACTAAATATATAAATTGTTCTTTCCAATACTCAGTATCACTTTTTTTAATATAAGTTTCAAGTTTTATTTTTATAGTTTTAGGTTATTGTTTTTGCTTTTTTTTTTTTACTAGAACATAATTTTTCTTTTGTCTCTTTTGTTTCTTTTTTCCTTTCCTACACTTAATTAAAAGATGTATTTCTTACTAGTGTAGTTGTTACAAAATAAAATTAATTTGAATTTGAATTTGAACCTTTGTCAGACCTATTCTGGAATATACCTCTCAAATCTGGTCAGCCCTCTATGCGATAGATACCAATCGCATAGGAGTTGTTCAACGGAGGTTCATTAGGTTCGCTCTTCAAGGCCTTGTTTATATTAATATTTTCTCAAATCTTTCCTTGTTCTTTGATTTTGTATTTTTGTTTATACAGTTTTGCAGTAGTCAGTCAGTAGTTGATGGAATTTGTTATATAAATAAAAAAATATTTTCTGGAGGATTAAATTCCTCCACTAAATAGATTACGGAGCTTGTCAAATATAATGAAATTAAAAATACACTAAAGAAGAAAAGTGATTGTGTCCAATATTTTGCACTATATTTTTCGATATATATACATACATAATTACATATAGTAGCAGGTCATACATTTTTATTTTGTGCCTGAATAATTTAAGTTCTAGTTTTATCGATCATGCTGCATATTGTATTATTCGTGCAAGATACATTTAATTTTTTTAATTTCAGTTATGAGGTTTTTAATAATACACTTTTATAAAAAATTCATAACTAAAAAGCAATTTATTTTCTTATTTTCAGGTAATTATCTCTCTTTTGAGGATGGCTTCAATACTCGTAAGTATTTTAACATAAGCAAACTTTTTAATTTATGTTAAATTGATTTGCAATAAATGCACAATTATTATGCACATTTTATGGAACAAAATGAAAACGAACAATTTTTTCATCATATTTGCGTACCTAGATTCCTTGGCGTTGTTATTAAATGCTCTTTCAATTTTTTTAAATATTAACCCAAATTATGGCTTTTGATGATGCAGCTTAAAAAAGCTTTTATATTTGAAAAATATATATTATATTTTGTTTTTAAATGAAATAAGTTATGCGACGAAGCTATTATATCGCAGAGTTGGGTGACATGAATCCCATTAAAAAGGGGTTAGGGATCATAATTACTTATTTAAAATAATACTTCACATCTGGAGCCGTCATCTGATGATGTGGAAAACCGTGCAAGTGTACATAACTAACATTTCACGTCAAGTGAAAGACGGCTTGGTTGACTTTTTTTCGAACAATCCGCCGAATGGGGGGTCTCCTTTACATCTATTGTTTGTTGATTTCGAGAAAGCGGTTGACAGCGGTGATCGCGAGTATATATGAGCAGTTTCACGTAGGAGAGGCAGCCCAGAAAAAATTAGCACCATCCAA
The DNA here is from genome assembly GCA_964036015.1 of Leptarthrus brevirostris. Classification (NCBI taxonomy): domain Eukaryota; kingdom Metazoa; phylum Arthropoda; class Insecta; order Diptera; family Asilidae; genus Leptarthrus; species Leptarthrus brevirostris. The sequence continues at coordinate 94,117,630 of OZ038373.1, read as the reverse complement.
TATCACGTCCTATACAAGGGAAAACTTTCTGAGCCCTTACAAGTGCTGAGCTGAGGGAGACAAGGATATTGTCATCTTTCCTTTTTTTGATCGTCATTATTGACGTATTGTACAGCGTCGCAAATGAACACCCATCGCGAGGGAAACTTTTTAACCACCTTATGCATCAACTATGCTGAGTGATCTCGCCCAAATATTCGAAGCCTTCAGCAAATAAGGTCGCAGAGTAGTGTATAAGATCAATACTGCTAAAACCAAACTTATGAGCTTGGACTTCAGGAGACAAAATGAAATTTATCTTGAAGAGCAGCAAATAGAACAAGTGGATAAATTTTGTTATCTCGGAAGCATAGCTATAGCAGATGGCGGAGCTGAAGTTGATTTACAGGCTCACATTAACAAGGTCAGAGCTGCATTTAATACTCTTGCTGAGATACGGCGCAATAAAACATCTTCAGACGCAAAAAACTCCGGATCTTCGAGTCGAATGTAAAATCTGTTCTATTGCACGGCTGTTTAACAGGGAAAGTGGAAGGCGAAAGTGGCAAAGACTAGGCCAGACACTGAGATAAGAGTCACACAATATGGCCCACTAGGCTCTAGATTGGAATCAGCATGTAAAGAGACCGAATTACAATTTACTGACTATTCCGGGTAAAATTGCGTATTAGGCAGTAAATTTTTTCTAAATCACACAGTAAATTTCATGAGTCACGTAAATTTTACGGTGCTATTCCGTAAAAATAGCTTTAAAGGAATTTAAAATTACTGAAAGGATCGTAAATTTTATAACAACAACATTAATCGAAATAAGTAGGATGGATGTATTCTAGAAGAAACGTTTTGAGGGGTAGTATAATTTTGATAGGCTTAGCTAGAAGCGGTTGTGTATAGATCGCAACGGCAAAGAAAGGAAGGTTATTAGGATAAGAGGAATGAGGAAAATCGAATGGCTTACTTTTTTGCATTTCTGCGAGCTAGACAACGACCCAGAGACGGAATTGATTCTCTTTAATGAAAAAGTCGTAAGCTAGCCGACGCTTGAACATGCATCCATAGCGTTATAATCGTGCCAGTCTAGCAACTGATCTAACGTCGGCACAAACTGCAGATTTACGTGTAACCTTTGAGTGGCTTCACCAACAGTAATCAAAGCTTAGAAAAGGAAACATAAAACACGTAAATGACTTTGTATTATTATACGAAGAAGTGTAAAGAATATTTTCAAGAAAACTATTAAATAAATAAAACAAGGAAATTGTATGCAGTATTTATCTATTCAGGGTGTTTCAGATCTCGTGTGCCAAAATATGTGGGCTGATAGGTCTCACCTCTCTCTCTAGTTCCCGTAACCCCTTGTGGGGCATGCGGCGGGAGAAGATTTTGACCCGATTCGAGACAACCATTGCAAGTGGACCTAAAATTTAAAGTGGCCATTTTATCGTAATCTGTTGTCAGCAGAGAACAACCATGGGTCGCCGCTGGTGGGATTCGAATTTCAAGATTGGTAGGTCGACACGTTATTACTACTCTACAGACAATAGGTCTCACCTAGGTAAACAAAAAGTTGTATGGCAATCTGAACCGTTTTGGAGTTACTTGGTGATTCATAAATCTACTTTAGTTTTATATTTTGATATACTCAATGCAGCGACATCAAACAAACGCCAAAAAACTACTATCCCAATGACCTTTCTAAAACAACAATGTTGATCTAACTTCTACAACTGCAGGTATAATCATTTTCGAAAGTGAAAAAAATGTTTTTCGGTTACCTAAAATTCAGCATTTTTCCAAATTTTCTCCGAAATGTATGTAAGTAATACACCTGTATTATATTTTTATTAAAGTGCCCATTTTATTAACTTTCCAGAAAGGCATTCAGGTGGAGTAAGGAGGTGGACAAGAGAGGATTAGGTATAAATTTATAAGTAGAAAACCTTTTTTGGAATATTATAAAAATCTGCATTTTAAAGAAATTCTTTAAAACTTACTATCTTTAAAATGCTTTTTATTGAATTCGAAACTTATTATAATAATTGCTATTACGGTACAAAAGCTGTTCAAAACGTCCTCCGCCACTTTCGGTGAATGCCAAGAACAAACTTCTATTTCCCCAACTAAGGTGCATTGTAGCCAGTCTCTTCGCTGCAGTCCCAATTGTGTTAACTAATTCCTCTCTATCGTTAACAGGCCTATTGTTCCCCATAAGAAAAAGTTCAATGGAGTAAGGTCTGGAGATTTAGCAGGCCAAGAAATCGGTGTTCGAAATTTAGCAGTATGCGCTGGTGCTCCAACGTGTTTGTAAAACATTGCCCTTTAATTATCCAGTGGGATGACCTATAGAAGGGAGTATATTGTCAAAAAAGTTCGAATAAATTCTTCTTCCTTCCTTTTCAATGAATAACCCTACAAACTTTAACTAAAGACACTCAATCATCTTGCGACTCGTGTCGTGCTCTCTTCAAGATCTTGTCTGCCGAGAATGATTATTATGAGTTGTTCGACGTTGGCAGAATCTTGCCATATTTTCATATTTTACACTTCCGGTTTCTTTTAACCTGTAGAAATACCCATGTCTGGGGTGCACGTCGACGAGTGAATCTCCTTTGATATTCCAATACAACCGCTCTATCTTTCCCTTCACAATAAATGTAAATTATATCCACGTATTCCTCAAAAGTAAATTCTGCTAATTTTTAATAATTCTAGTTTAACGAAATCCGTGGTTATTGATTTGTTTTTCAACTATGATCGAAATTCTTGCTGACTGACCTTTTGTAGCAAAATATCAGGTATTAGTAATAGAACGCCAGGGTACTTGGGTGTGAGCACTAGCTAAACCGATCTAATAACGACATTAAAATAATTTACACGTACCTTTTTATAACTTTTCCTATTTTTCGACCGTTCTCTTAAAAATTTTGTTTATTTGAGGAATTTCCTAACTATAGTGCAATAAAATAATGAGGTAATCAATCAGGGACTTCTAAAGATGCGGTTTCTCTACTTCTTTCTCAACTTTGAGGTGTACGTTTTTGAAAATGTAATTAGCTGGGCAATAATTAAAAATAAAAAACGCATACATTTCCGAGAAAATTTGGGAAAATGTTGAATTTAAGGTAATCGTACAATATTTTTCACTTTCGTTTCGCAAGATCAACATTGTTGAAATTTTTAGCAAGGATATTGAGATGGTAGTTTTTGGGGTATTTGATGTCGCTGCGTTGAGTAGATCAAAAGATAAAAATAAAATAACGATATGCATGCATTGAAATTATTTTTACTAACATTTATACACCTTACGTCAAGCACTCTGTACAAAGGTGGCCAAAATATTAGAACATCCTACATTATAATTATAAATTTGCCTGAAAAGGTAGAGCTAGTTTGGTATGCATTTCGTTTTCTTTTGTTTCGTGCCTGGTATCCTTTCCCGAGAATTTTTTAATGGATTCTTTACCTCCTCTCATGTTGTATGTCAATTCCTTTGAGTATGATAATGAGTTCTTAATGACCTTCCTTTTTCTGTTAATTGCATTTTTACTCAAAAAAGGTCACATTTAAACTAAATTTGAAAAGCGACTCTTTACTGAATTTAAAAAGCTAAGGTTATTGCAGGATAATTCTATTAAAACACTTATTTTTCAAGTTGTTAGTATAGTTTCAAGTTTAAGAGCAGTAGTGTAAAAAATGGGACCTAGGTGAAGTGAAAAAGGGACAAATCTCAGCATTATTAAAGGTGGAAGGAATGACTAGCAGCCCGAGTAGAACTAGAAGACAACTTTAGGGAGCTATGTTGCAGCAGGACGTTGAATTATCACAACGGGCAAGACGAGGGTTGCTATTTTTGTATACGAAATATCAAACAAAAGCAAATATTTGTCATTGAAGATGGTTTTATTATTTTTTTAAATATTCTCCATTGTGATCGATACACTTTCGCATGCATTTGACCCTATTTTCACAGTACTTTTTCCATTCCGACAAAACATGCATTTTGGACGCATTACGTTAACCATGTAGTTAGGTAGAAAATAAAATCATTGGGTGCCAAGTAAAGTATTGTACCGTGCATGTCCCATTAGTTCGGCCCTTTGACCGGTGAAATATTGAGTTGTTTGGGCCGATGAGTGAGAGCTCGCATTATCCTAGTGAAAAATGATTCTGCGTCCCTGGTTTTTTTTTACATATTTCTCTGGCAAACAAATAATTGTGTACCGTTAATAATAGACCGCTCTATGAACTTCTATTAGCATCGAAACCACATGTGCACTTTTCCACAAAAACAGACAGTTTAAATTAGAAGAAGAAGAAGAAATTTACAAAACCTGTAAGAGAAATGCACTTGACCCGAGTGAATTTGCTGGAAAATTGTGCGAAACGGCTCGATGCATATGAGAGTTTTTATATCCAATCAGATGAAAAGTCAATAAATTTAGATAAAGGTAACATCGAGTCTGTGTTGTTTTCTCACATTTGAAATATGATACATGAGGCAATTTTTGCTGTGTGATCGCGTGTTTTTGTTGATGTGTTTTCTAGTTCAGTGTGCGATCTTTCTATTCATTTTGTGTTTTTGTGGCCCGCTCTCAATGCCGAATGCGATGACACCGCTCAGTCGTGACGCTGAAGATGATCTGAATGTTTGCTCGAAAGGGATTCATAGTACCATTGTTCAAAGTTTATTTTATTTTATTTGAACTTTACATTAAGTAAAATCTTTAAGGTAAAATTATATAGAAAATACAATCATTGATGGATTATATAGAAAATACAATCATTGATTTTGTGTTCAAAAACAATAGTTTAACTGAAGGAATTGTTATATGCAGAGAGGAGTGATGAAAGTCCTCAAATAATCCATCAAATGTTTGAATATCATTTTTTTAACTATTAGCAGTAAAAAAAAATACACAGTCTTTAGCAACATTGTGTTACCTGTCAACTGAGATATTAATTACGTCTCTAGCACTACTTTAGAAGTTAAATGTAAGTCTGCTTTTTTTCATGGTAAGGGGCCGTTAAAGTATAACGTATTGTAGTTAGGGCGGTTTGGTATTGTGAAACGTTACGATGCGTCAAGCAACGCGTTACGTAATTGTTAAAATTAAAAGTCCTAACTCTTAACTCGTGACTCACGGCTCAGTTAATATGGTATATCTACACTACACATAATTTTTTACATACCAAAAGAGTCGCGTTACTGAGTATACAGAAGTATATATATGGCAAATAACCACAATAAGCCGTGTTCCACGAGTCCGTAGTTTGGACTCTAAGGACTAAGGATATATGTATACCTATATATATATATATATTTTTTTTTTTTGAAGAATTGGATTTTAAAGTTCAAAAAAAATATCAAATAGGTCCGTTTCTTAGATTGAACCCAAAGTTGACATATTTCAAGGTCAAGGTCATCGGTGACGTGTTGGTACCGCTTTCCGAGTAATTACCCACATTTTTAATTGTACAGTCGGTTATTTTGTTTCCTATGTACTTATTTTATTATTATTCAGGTATAAATTTCTTTTATGTTTCTGCAGCAACTTCAATGAGGTCCGCCTATAGATGTACTGCGAAATTTTCTGCAAATATAAACAACTATTTAATGTATAAATTTTTTACCAACACCTAAATTATGTGCATATAGCTATTTATAGAAATTTTCACGGATTTTTCTATCATCTATCTTAACAAGAAACTATCTTTCTTAACAAGAAACGCCGGCTTGTTATATTCTACAATTGGATAAATTATGGTCGAATGAAAGAATAATAAAGCCACAAGTTCTTAACATTACATTCCACCTTTTGAAATTTCAGTGTGTCTACGTCATTTGCAAGAACGGTACTGCAATATACATACATTGAAATTAGTATTACGTAATAATGTATCACGTTGTGCTACGCTTTCATTACTGCATGCACGAATATCTCTCAAAATATTATGGATATAAACTTTCTCATGATAGCAGATATGTATAGATGATATTTACTGCATTCCGTTGCCATCTCTGTTCGTGAGGGATATATATTTTTCTTAGCATAATCCATGTCCGTGAAGTCATTTCGGGACTGCTTCTTGATAATAAATAATATTTTTGGCTTTCATTTCTTTGAGGCAAGCATGACTTACAACAATAAAGCCGGCGAATGTTAGAGATCCTTTGTCAAATACTTTACGTACTAAAGTGTCATGGAAGAGCCTTATATTTTGCTAAAATTACGAAAGTGATTTACAGTCCGAGGTGTTGTTTATATTATTTTTGTCACGGTGAATTTCTTACCGCCTATTAACTCGCATATAACAAAAGTGCCATTTGTTTCCTGCAACAGTACAGTTACCTACTTTAAGTAGGTAACTATAATTAAGACGTATTATTCTAACAGTCTTAAATCTACAATAATAGTAGGTTTCACTTAAAACTCGGTGGAAGTAAAGTGTAGCAGAAAAGTTAGGCTGGAAAAGGTTTCAACAAAACTTTAGGCGAATTCGTTAATGCTGATCCCATAGTGAACTAGTGAAAGAAGGAAACCATATCATCTGAAAATTCATTCTGCACTTCTTTCTATAAGGCATAGAAAGATTAATCACGAAATGGATGGTCTATTTTGTTGCTTGTTTTCTATCTCTCACAAAAGGATCTCCCTAAGGTTGACAGTGCATGTAGTCACGCAAAAATGATACTTTATGGAAGTGTATATTTTCAAGCACTATTCAATTAGACGCATATGTAATGATTCAATACTGCTATTAGAGCTTGTTACTTACTTTAAGTTGTGGTGTTTGTGAAAATTTTTATAATATTTCTTACAATTCTCTGAAAAAAGTGGAGTGCAGATTTTACATACAAGAAACGAGAAGGAAAAAGTGAAAAAACTTAAACTTAACGTTCAAGTCCAAGAAAAGAAAGAAAAGAATATAAATTGGCCTTACACATAGTTGGTCATCTAATGAGAACAAGAATCCAAATTGCTCTCTTTTGAAAGATTTAACAGTGTTCGAATACTTTTTTAAATGACATACGGTCATTCGAATATTCAAACAGGTAAATTCTTAATATTTCTGGGTATTTGAATTTAACTTACGATTCTAAGATTCCAATAATTGTCCGGGTAATTAATTATTCAAATTGTCCTTATTCTAAACAGAATGTTTCAGGTATTCCTTATAGGATAATTACCAAATCTATCCCTGGACTGGGGTGCAAAGGGAAATTATCAGAAACGTCTGTTGTGTTTAGAAATTGTAATATTTCTTAATTGTGCTCGAGTTTTGAACAGTTTTTGTTTTTGGATTTGTCGAATAATTGAGTCAGGCAAGTGCATCATTTTTTGTACAGTAAAAAGTAGTTTCAGGGGGGAGTAAGGTTAATTCGATACAAAAAAAGCATATTTTCGATAATTTTTTTTGGCAACACAGTGAATATATATATATTTCTATAATTACTACATAATAAAACAACATTTGAAGAACATTTCGTGAAATTTTCATTAATTTTTATGAAGAAATGAGCCATTGACAGCGAATCTCCGCGGACGTTTCAAAAAAAAGTTTGATTGCGGTGCCCCTCATAACTCATCATTGGATTATCTGAAGTCAAAAAACCAAAATGATTTCTTTAGTTCATAAGTTTCTGCAGGTAATGACGTCGAGTTTTTTTTTATTGATTTTTCAATTTCTTACAGCACTTGGAAGTCAAAATGCCGATTTTTGATAAAAAAAATAGAAAATTTTGTGATTTTAAAATACGTTAAAATTAAAAAAAAAATAACTCGACGTCATTACCTCGTCATTTATGTAAAGAAAAAGTGTGCAATATTTCAAAAGGATCGGTGCAGTAGATTTTTAACTACAGTGGGCACCGACTCTGAAAAAGCTAAGTGTGAGAAAAACGCGTTTAAAGTTTTAACACCAATCTTTTGTATATGGGATGTATCAGATGGAGGGAGACCCGAGGCACTGTATCTCCGGAAGTTTTGCTCCAATCGACCTCAAATTTTAACTAGATACTCTTGAAGATTTGTACTATCAATTAAAATATATGCAAAAAAAATTTGTAATACCTTTTGGTTTTTTGCATTGTACTAATTTGTATAAAACACCTTTTAAATAATAACTATAATAACTTAACTTAAGCGCTAATTACTACATTGGAAGTCTTTCTTAATAAGCAATTCAAGGCACCTTAAGGGGGGAAGTACATGAAGACGTTTTCAAAAATCGATTTTTTTTATTGTCTTATTCGATAAGTATATGCTCTAAGAATATAATTCCAAAATTCCAAAAGCCTATCTCGAAAATTGTGAAAGATATGCCACTTGAAAGTGGTCGGCGCCGATCCGGCCCAGCGCGCCTGGGATCGAGGATCTCTGCTGCGCGCGTGATTCCGCTTACCGGATTTTTTTTCTGCTCTGGAATTTAGAGTGATGAATGCGACTTTGTTAAAGAGCTTTCTCGACGTTTTCAGTCCAAATACCGAGATTTTTCTGAGAATACCCCTACCTTCTTACCATCTCCTTATCTGCATCTTTTTCGTCAGTTTTTCGGGACAAACTTTAAACGGCGTTTTCTCAAAACCATGTTTTTCAAATTGGCGTAAAAGATTACAAAAAAACTAGTGAACCGATTTTCTTCATCCAGCACTCATTTTAAAGGGCATAAAAAACTACTCTAGATAGACTACGTATATAGCAAAACAATCATTTTAAGACCATTTTTGACGCCAAAATAATCAAAATTGTTGCAAACAAAGCCAACTTTTTTTTTTCATGCCCGATTTTTATAGTTAATGTTCGAATTTCGAAAAGATCGTAGTCTATCTAGAATAAACAACCCCCTCGAGTATAAAAATGTTTGGTTTTTTGATTTCAGATGAAAATTGCGGCCAGGAGAATTTACGCCGATTTCGATGTCAGCCGCGACACGAGTTACGAAACCCACCAAAAGTTGATTAATTTTTTATTTTTCAAAATGTAAAAAATGTTTTTTCTCTTCTTAAAACATTGCCCTAAATACATATAATATCGATTTCATGTGGACCTTTTTCATTTTCCCAAAAATAAATCCCAAAAAAGTCCTTTTTTTCGGCCTCTTCATGTACTTCCCCCCTTAAGTAAGAAGGTAAGCTAAATAAAAATATTAGCTTTTTCCAGAAATTCTCAAATTTTTTAAAAAAGTTAGAGAGTTAGAAGCAGTATGCATATTCATGTGACGCCTGTAACGAGTACTTTTCTAATAATTGTTTGTTATTAGATATTGCGAATTTGCAAGATCTATTTCATTCTTGTGAATATGTAGCAAAAAAAGGGTTTCATTAAGTTAATATTAAGTTTTTTCGCATGGTAAAATTTATTTCGTGCAATGCGTAAACAAATTATTGACAACAAATTGTTTTTACGGTATAGGGAAGGATACTATAGAGTAGTATTGTTTGTTTCCAGCTTACATACCTTTCATTTAATTGGGCACAATATTTGTCCATATTTTCGTGTATTACCAACCTAGGGGACAATCCTTTGATGCGTTAGCATGGTTTCGGCCGGGAGGGATTTAGGCTAAGGGAAGTGAGGAAACTTGAGTCTTGTTTTTGCATTGCTGCGAGCTAGACAACAGCCCAGAGACGAAGTGGATTGTTTTAATTTCTTAATAAACGCTCACGGGGTCATCTCGTCTCGAACGCCGGACCCATGGCATGTTGGTCTTCCCGCTCAACGTATTGATCCAACTCCGTACTTGTAAAATATGTAAAGCAATACACTAGCATCGAATAACACCAAAGAAGTAATAACTAAGGAATGACTATAACGCGTGTATGTAATATGTGAGAGGTAAGCACTTCGAAGGGGGAAATACGAAGGAGAAATTTAACCTCGTCGCGAAGAAGGCATATTTTGACCGGGGAGTTCCAGGGATTTCTTTCCATAGGTAACTAAATCACAAAAAAAAATATTTCTAATCACTCGTATATTTAAAAGCAATCACATTAAAAGCAACTTTAAGTTATTTTAATTAAATAATTACGATGAAAGATTTTTGTTTGTAGTAGTTAATTGAAGAGAAATCCTAAATAGCTATGTGGTCAGTGTAAAATTATGAAAATTTTTTGGAGAAGAATTAAATAAACAACTAAATTTAATATGATTTGAAGAAGTATATATATTATAGATTCCCAAAGAATTTAATTAATTTTAAATTAAAATTTGGTGTTACGTGAACAATCAAATGAGCCATTTTTAAAAATTTTTACGCCTACATTGATCATTTTCTTTGTAGAATTGTAGTTTAGTCGGTGTAGGGGAAGCCCGGGCAAGATGCATAGTGTGGGTAAGACGAATACTCCATTTTATTAAAAAGCTACAATAGATGGCGCTACTGGACGAGCTCGGGTTGGTAAAACAGCACCTCAGCCGCGCCATGACGGTTCAACCATAACAATAAATTCGTGCACTTGTAAAAATAAAAGGTTTTTTGCTGTTTTGTTACGATTTTTGGCAAGGTATGTGTATTGATTTTTGTATTATGTATTAAATGTTAACGAATTCTGTTATATCGATTGCGTGTTTTTTGAAGTTTAATTTGTGTTTGTAACTTTTCATTCGTCGGTAGAAATTTTACAGAAGGCTAATACAACTTTTGAATATAAATGCTTTGGGCAAGAAGGATATGGGCAAAACGGATAGCTATCCGTTTTTCCCGGTTAGTTCGATAATAATAAAGGTTCACCCAAGTGAGAACAGAAAAGTGCTACTCTTGCTTGATAACCATGAATCGCACAAGTTTTATCCAGCTTTAGAGTTTGCGTCAAAAAATAACATTATATTTTTATCATTCGCACCACACACCACAGACCGACTGCAACCGGCCGTTTATGGACCGTTAAAAAAGTATTTTGAGCAAGACTAGAACACGTTTCAAAAAAGTCACCCAGGCAGAATCGTGAATCAGTATGACATGGCAAAACTATTTGGTGGAGCTTACGTCAAAAATGCTTCAGTCCAGAATGCAACAAGTGGATTTAATAAACCGGGAATTTGGCCTTATAATCCAAATGTGTTTGGGGATGAAGATCTTGCTTCTTCAACTATGACTGACCGACCTATAAATGATGCATCATCTAACACTACTGATGCTCTGTCAACAGTGACTGACCACAATATCAATGTCGCAACATCGAATACTACTGATGCTCTGTCAACTATGGTTGTCCCCAGTATCATCTACAATGACTCCGTTGACAATGGATGTTTTCCGTTCAAGTGACGCTTTGTCTACAACGCCTGACGCTCCAACAACAAGTGCAGATGCTCACTATTCAAATGATCCATTGACTAATTCTATTCGGGGGGTCGGGCAAAACGGATAATAGGCACTTATTTTTGTAATTAAAAATGTATGTAGAAGTTGTTTAAGTTTCAAAGTTTTTACTAGCATTTTCCAAAGATGATTAACTAAAGTACAAACTAATAATAAACAGACTGTTGTTGATTAGAAATTATTTTTTTAGCCTTTCCCTTTACATATTTGTCTTGCCCGGGTTTCCCCTATGTGAGATGCTTCACGGAAAATCATGTTGTAGCCATTCCTTAGTTATTAGTTCTTTGAATACGACGCCTTTGCAAAAAAAAATCATTATTTTTGTTTTCAACTTATCCAAATTGGAGCAATAAACTATAATTTACGATTGTCCCTCATTTAGTCAATCACAACGAAAATTTACAAGCAACTCAATGTCATTTCAATGGATTTAGAAACAATGAGCAATCTATTAACAGGCATGATAGAATGTGACAAAGACCACTCGTACTGACGTCAACGTCCATAATCGACAATGGGCGTCCATTGTAATCGTAATTGGAAATCAATACCGTCTCAATTTGGCAACTTATTTACTTCCATAACGATTTTCGTTCTTATAAATTCCTTTGATTTAACAAAATTACCATACCATGTAATATGCTTTCCAAAAAGAACACATGCACATTCCGGTACCACGTGTTAAATTTAATTTTCTGCAAGCACTGTAACATCTCACTATTAAATAATTGAACAATTTCCTGAGAGGATTCTGTTCACTGCAAACCCTTGAACTAGTGATGCTGTGTGAAATATAATTACCCGTAGACCGGAATCTTTAACTACTTCAATTAAATAAAATTAAAATTGATTTTGTTCAATGTTCTCAGGGATTTTGGATTCCTCACTTGATTGAATCGAGTACAAGAAGAAGAATAAAGCGCAAGAGATAATTTTTTCAATTTTACCCAAGAACGCAACAAATTCGGGCAGCGGAAGACCAACTTATTTTCCTGTTTTCGGGGTTGCTGAACCCGGATATCATAGTAAAAAAACACCTTTTTATCCGTGCCCACCCCATCAAAAGGACATGACTGTTACTACAAGTGGGGGTCGATTTTATCCTTCTAAATAAACGGTCAAGTATGAACATTGTTTATATCTCCAGGGTTCCGTACTGAAGTTACTTTTAAAAGCAGGATTATTTTTAAATACTTTACATTACATAAAACAGTGATTGATTCTTTTTTATTCTAGAGTTACAAAATGAAACTAATTTTAACCTAATACCTACTTATTTGCTGAATATATGTAGATTTATCACCAATATACAAAAAATGTAAAAAAAATACTTCTTACAGAATTTGTGTTAAAGATTATCAGGCCCATGAATAGTTCTCACTTCCCTGAAGTTTGCGTTTTTCTTTTTTAGTTATTCTTCAAAATATATAAGAGTATGTTCAACAGTAGGAAAAATTTCCCTTTCAAAGCCTTTTTTTAAGAAATGTCAACCAGCCGCTATACCTCTCTTACCGGGGAAATGCTCTTTTAGGGCTACAGAAATATAAGAAAAGATTACCTCCCCTATATTAAAGAGTTGTCATACTATTTTCTGGGACGTGTTTTGTATCGATGAATGAAATATGTCTCGCATATTACAGTTTCGCGAACCTTTTTTTTATACCGGCACATATACAAAGGAATGTCACGATCCTTTCCCAATTAATCAGCAAATAGATAAAAAAAAAGACATTCTAAACCGAAAATGCTCTTTTTGGAAATTTAAAATTGAAGGGCAGAACATACATATATACAGGGTGACCCATTTTAATCTCCGTGGCGAATATCTCGAGCGAAAAGCATTTTCATAAAATGCCTCAAAGAAAAGTTGTCCGGTTTCGAGGAAGACATCTTTTATGACCAAAATTTTCTCAGCTCACTTTGGAATTGTAAATGCGATTTACTTTTTATCAGATATTCTGATTCTAGTGAAAAATATGCATCTTTTTTCCTAAACATTTTTTCGAATCAGCTCATTTTTTATGTTGTTCTCTCTTACTTGGAGATGATTGAGTAGGACAATCACTACGCCATGTATGTATGTTCGAACTTCAGCCTGCCTATGAGGTTATTTAAAATATATGCAGTCTGTATCTCAGCATCAATGCGAGATAGACATCTGTCTTACATTCCTCTAAGCCTAATTCACTTCCAGGCATAGTCATGCTAACGCTTCATAGGCTTGTCCCCGGTCGTAAAAAAGTGGCTTCGACCTGAAAATCGGTATTTTCTTGAGAATAACAAACATAATGAAGAAAAGTTACTTTTTCTCATACGTCTTTTAATATGATTATTTTTAAACATTTTTAAGGCAAAAATTTTAAACAATCTTAAATAATTATACATATCTTTTATCTATACATTTTGCAGTAAATTTGCTATTATTGAGTAAATTTACTTTCAAATTGTTTAGTGTGCAACTCTAATTTTAATATAATTAATTAAATAAAACAACATTTGGCAAAGCGTTTCACTAAATTGAAATTGAAACTAAAAAGTTCCTTGACATTTCCCAACAAATTTCTTTCACATATACTTCAAACGTGAGCGAGCTAAGCGTTACTATTCCACTAATTCTTCTATAGCTATATTAAGATGTTCCCACTTAAAAAATTAATTAAAACGCCCATTTGCACTTTAATTACTTTATTTGGTACTTTTCGATAGTTGCAATTATTTCTTCCTTCTCTCTCACTTGTTCTCGTTACTCCATGAGGTGGGAGAAGAACTTCAGCCGATTCGAGACAATGATTGTCACCGACACTACTCTGTAGCAATCCATGGCTATTTTATCGCGGACGGTGGCGTTCGAACCTGGTAATTCCGGGATGGAAGGCCTGTAAGTTATCACTTACTCCACCGACGACTTAATTTCTCCTTTAGGAAAGATTTACGTAAGCGGATCCAGAAGTCGAGTCAAACTAAAGTTTCTGAAATCAGTCTTCCTTGCTTGACTGAGAAAAAGCTAAAAACTTACAAAGCGACGGATACGCTCTAAATGTCAGCCTGCAAGTTTAGTAATCGGTATTTTATTTTACACTACTTTTGTATTTCTTAGGTAAATTCAAAAGGTGCGTCGATCCGTATAGTTAACCAAAAAAAAATATTGTAGAATGTAAATGAATAACTATTTTACAATTTCGTTCACATATTACTTTTAAAGGAATCTCTTCGTTTCTGTTTGGATAACACCCACCCTAGATCCATTCCGGTTGGGGCTTTCAACCCTTGCCACGATTTACGATTTCAATCAGGCAATGTCCATTTCAGTTTTTGAGCACTGAGGTCTATTCTGTCTTAACCTGGATGTGGCCTTGCGTCTTGATCGCGGCTTGCGTCTGTTGTTTAAATTGCTTTCAGTTAATTTTTCTCGCCAAGACATTAATGATAACTAAAAAAAATTTGTTTTATGCATGATAGGCAGGCATATGATAGGTTTCCGTAGAGTTATTTCTATATTTTTCATAAACTACTTTTGTTACATTGTTCGTTATAATTTTCATTAAAAGTTCTAACTAAAGGCTACATTCAGGGATATTTTCAGATATTTTGCATCGATGGTTTAGAAATGAGAGAGGGATGTTTTGATAACGGCTTTGTAAGCAAACACCTCGTGTCTGAAGTGCTAAAAGCTAAAGGTATTATTATTTGTTGCATTTTCGGAGACCTATCTAAAGACACCTTACTCAATGGGGTAAGTGGAAAAACAAAGTTAAGTACAGTTGTCACTCTTTGGGAGGGGCGGTGCTAAAATCTCATCATCTCTGTTTTTGAGTCATTAGTATACGTCTGTATATAAAATTTCATCCTGGCAGGTATATAAATGAATGAATGGGGGGGGGGGGGCTTTGACGTACAGGTAGGCAGGCAGACGGACGGACAGACAGACAAACAAACAAACAAACAGACGAACGGACAGACCTTAAAAAATTTCTGTTTTGACAGTTACGATATCCGTCACGTGAAATTTTTTCTATTGTTCCTTTAAAACCACGTTTTTTGAATAATTAAGCATTAGAGTGGTAATCCCTCTTAATTAATTTCTTCTAACGCTTTGTTAGAAAATATACTCATTAATAGGAAACATCCTACATAGATATATGTTTATTAAAATTTACATTTGGCATCTGTTAGCAGGAATCGGATCACGAGCCACGATGTGTGAATGTTTGTAAGTACCTACATAGCAAAATGAAACAATAGAACCGAACAGCAGCAGGAATCGCTACCTCTGAAATGTCAATTTATTTATCATCTTCCACGGATAGTATAGTATAACGTGAAATAAAATCGATTTCACATCCCAAAGACGAAATGTATACAATTGGCACGAATATTAGAGCATAAAGTGATCAGAAAGCGCGACAAATTTCAATGCAAACATTACGTCTGTACAAGTACGTAATGCATTAACGTAATATATCAAAATTTGTAAATCATTCGCATTAACCCGGGGTTATTCTAGTGCTCATATAGTAATGCCCTCCTTTCTCTTTGACTTACCTCCCTTCTTTCGTACGAGAACGAACATCTTTTAACACGTGGAAAATGCAGAAAATGCTAAAGGAGTGCACTTTGCCAGTGATTCGAAGGCAGCCGGAAGCACATGAATGAAAAATTTAAAATAAACTAACGAAATACATTAGACAGCAATGCAAAATTGAAAACATATGTTTGTTCGCAAGCAACGAGAGCATTTAAATTCAAAATTTGAAATGCTTCGTAAAGCATTAGCATATCGCGTATACCACATATGTTATGCTTGCGCGGGAGTATCAGAGTCGGCAGTTGTATTTGCAACATTTGTTTAGTTTAATAAACTGCGGGCCACTGAATTTACAAAATGCATATTAATTAAAATCAATATTTCTGTTCAGACAGTTGATACTTTTCTAATCTACGGAATTTCGGACAAACACGCCCAGTGTGAAAATAAATTTATGCAAATACCGCCAGTTAATCAACTATAGCGGCCCAATTTGCATTCGATAGAAAGTTGTAAAATAAATGAAATGGGCAAATCAATAAATACATTAAGAGAAACATTCCAATTGGGGACACTACAAATGTTGTGTTAATTGACGAATGCTCCATAAAATGCGACTGCAGAAAATAATTTTAACAACAAATTCTGTCATTCTGATGCGAATGCTATTGACGACACAATTGAGCTTTAAGCATCTCTCTTTATCTTAAAATATATTCATTCGGTAAAAGTTTATCTGGTATTTTAGCTGAAAGTTTTGAGAACGAACTCGCAAAGTTATGTCTTAAAGTTTTTGGTCGGCATAAAGTTTACTATAAAAAGGAGAGGAATTTTGGCCAGCGGCAAAAGTATACCCTTTACAATGATCACTTTTGCAGTTTACCCGGAACAGTTTCTAAAACTTCTAACAGTTGAGAGAAAAAATTAACGAATCTTTCCCAATCCTCCAGTTTCCATCTTTTTACAAATATACAAATATAGTTTTGATATATTTAACTCTACTGTAAGATTTCTGGGTTCTGAGTTTGAACGATATAAATGTCTAAATTAATCTCAACAATTTAATGGTATTTGTTTATAGTTTTAGCACAATTTTATTCTACAGAATTTAACTTTCAAACTATCTTATGCCATAACGTTATACACTCGATAAGTTTAACTTAAATTGTGGATAAAATACTTACTTTTATTTTTAAAACTATTCACACATCAAAGTAAAACGCTCTTCTCTCAAGTTGAAATGCAACTAGCTAGATTTATTGATAAATATATTAAAATATTATAATATTGATAAATAATCAAAATCAATCAAAATGCTTCTCTCCTTAAACGATAACTTAAATCAGCGACTGCTACTTCGATTTCATTTATCATCAAAAGCCACCATTGGGTTCGGTTCTTGAGTTTACTTTCTCGTCATAGGAAGCAGATTTCGTACTGTGAAGTACTACATCATGTTCCTCCACCAATTTAGAGAATACAATCACGAAAATTGTTTAGTCGCAATAGATTATTCTGTTATAACAATAATTCCATGAATTGAAATAAAAGAAATTCCGTTTTAAATGACTAAATTTATATTGTCTTTGGTAAGGTAAGGAAGAACGTGTTTGCATTCCATCATGATGGGGATCCCAGGTTTGAACCTAAGGGGAGGCATCCAAAGGTTTGGTTTGCTGACGACAGATTACGCTTGAATCCCATCATTGGTTGTAGAGCAGTGGTTTGGAACCTATCTTAAAGTTAAAGTTCACTTACAATCGTTGTCGTCGAATCGGGTGAAGTTTTTCTACCGCCCCATGTCCCGCAAGGGTTTCGAAAGAGAAATTTATATTTTACAGTTTCATTTCATTCAGCACATTCAAAATAAATTTCATTCATAAGATATAAATATTTTCATTGGTTTATTAATAAAACGAGGTATAAATATTTGCAGCAATACAAATATTTTTGTAATTTAAAATTGTTTATCTAATATTTCTTCTTTATTGTCCTAAAAATGCTTATAGGCGTAGAATTTACTAATGTTTTATATATTTATTTATTTAACAATTTCGGCAATCACTGTGGGTTAGTTTCCGAAAAGGTATGGAGGTTATGGTGAATTACGATTCATCCGAGTACAGAATTCAGTCCAGAAACGCCATGTTGTCAATGTCGCTTTCCCGTAGCCAAGTGCTAAATTCCAGTCTTGCCTCGCAATCTCCTTCCAGTAGTAATTAGATTGGAAAATGGTGACATGGATATAATCCCACTTGATAAATAACCCTGAAGACACTCCAGTATTGCGACCCGTCTCGTGCTCGTTTCAAGGTCTTGCCTGACTGGGATGTTGATTTGCTGTTCGATGTCGGCAGAAGCTTCCAAAGTTTCGGGTCGTGTTTCCCTGCTCGGTGAAGTTACACCCTGTTTTTCTCAACCTTCGGAAAGTTCGTGTAAAAACCTCTCTTTGCTCGTCGATTAGGGAATCTCTTTTGATATTCCAGTACGGCCGGTTTCTTGTTTCCGTGTACCACACCAGGAAACTCTACCATTTTTTTAATAATTTTTGCTTAAAAACACCCGTACTTGGGCCAAAATACTTTACGCAGTGATTTGTAAAAAATATTTAAAATTTTTATTAATATTTTCTTATTATTTATTGTTGATATAGAATGGTAATAATTTTATCTATAATGTTCTTACCTTTGCACCGATGTTGTTAATCTTCTCATTTATAGTAATGCAGTGTAGCAGTAACGCAGTAGTAAATATTTGATTGTTTCGTAAATGTGGGCTACGCGGAAAAACAAAAAGCAAGCATTTTGTCACTGTCAAAACTGATCCCTAAATAACTGTATGAGAATAATAATAATGCAAATATCGTTAGTAAGTTACCTTTCGACGGCGGTAACTCAGCGGTCACGCTATATTCATTGTTAAACATAACGACGCTGAAAAGCAGTTTTGTCGTATCTTGAAAATGGAGGTTTACTCTTTAACCAGAGCAGATAGAAAGGTAATTCTTGGAGTAAAAGTTCTGAAATTATCCTAAAGTTAGTGTAACATGGATTTAATACTAGATACAGCATAAATTGCATTTTTTGAAATGCAAAAAAATTGCTTTTCAGCGTCGCATCTCTTCCGATGCCTGTAAAACGACTGATTCGACTAGCTTATTCCCTCCCCGTAGCGACCATTATTTATTTCAAGAGTTACATAAGTCGATCAAACTGAGGTACACTGTTCTTAATAATACGAGACCCATGCTCCAGGATAGCAATATTTTGTATCAAAAACAACTGCATTACTAAACAAAGATAACATTGTTACCGTAATTTGCGAATAAATAATATTAATTTTTGGTTATATTTTATTTTGTTTAAAAGTAAAATAGTATTATATTTATGAATGACTGTATTTTTTCACAGTTTTGTACTGTTTTCTCATGAAAAGGGAAATTCATCCGAAAGGACCGATTTTTAGGCATCAAAAAGTATTTTGGCCCACATCGATTTGTTTTTCAACTATGATCGATATTTTTTCCGACTGACCCTCTTTTATAGCAAAATCTCCATAAGGAATGAACGCCAGGATACTAGGGTGTGAATTCTAACAAATAAGCTAATAGCGACAATAACACAAAATTACACTAACATTTTTATAAGCAGCAATAATTAAAATTAGTTACCTGTGTACCCAAAACAAACATTCCCGACCCTTTGTTTTACAAATTTTGTTTATTTAAAGAATTTCCTACATACCTAAAGTGCAATAAAATAAGTAGGTAGTCAGGGATTTCTAAGGATGCGGTTTTTCTAATCCTTTCTCTACCTTTCCATGTTGTACTTTTTTGGAAAGGTAATAGGATGATAAAAATAAAAAAGAGGTGTACTTATTACATGAATTTCGGAGAAAACTTAGAAAAATGCGATAGTAGATTTTTGGCATATGTTTGATGTGCCTGCGTTGAATTGATCAAAAGATAAAAATAAAAGGGTGATGTGCATACCATGAAAATTATTAAAATACTACTGCGAAAGAAACTTAGCCACCTCTAGGTATGCAATGAGTCTTTAACAGTGGAGGATTTAACATCAGCCGGGCTCAGGAATTCCTGACTGAAGATCCTCCTTCTCAGTCATGCCACTCCGTTTCACTGGACAAAGCTGTCCTATATGATATTTCAGCCCACAGTGGCCAGATAGGTAGCGTGAAAGCAACCTTAGATTTGGGGGGGTTATCGTTGTAAGC
Source organism: Leptarthrus brevirostris (assembly GCA_964036015.1). Taxonomy (NCBI): domain Eukaryota; kingdom Metazoa; phylum Arthropoda; class Insecta; order Diptera; family Asilidae; genus Leptarthrus; species Leptarthrus brevirostris. The sequence continues at coordinate 94,097,550 of OZ038373.1, read as the reverse complement.
ACAGGGTCTAACAAGTACCTTTGCCTGGGTAAGCCGAACGACCAGCTGAGACTGTAAAAGGGCTCGAAATGAGAAAATGAAATAGACTGAAAATCATCTTCATAAATAATTCGTACATAGATTTAAAACTGAGTACTTATAGGATCTGGGTTTTTGACCTCCTTTCATGGATGTCCGCGATGGAAAGTGCAAGTACCACGCTGATGATGACCAGCTTGCACTTTCGGCCGAAACATTCATCATTTCAATTATTTCTCCTTGTTTTTGGAAGTAAAACTTTTATTTTTAAAGGGCCCTCATCAGGTGGGGCTCATGGGCTGTTCCCAGAAAATTTGTCAGAAGCAAAGACAATTTCCTGCGTACCGCCTGCTAGGATCGTCATGAGCTCTATGCAAATAGACTTATTGAAGGGGAAATAGTTATTACAATTGTCAATAACGATAGCTATATGCGATTTATCTTCTCATAAAGCAACTTACATGAGTTGATGTTGAGTCCTCGGACTTTGCCACGAAAACCCTAGGGCTTTTGAATCAGCGCCAGGGTTAAAAATATCAAATATTTTTTTACTATTAAGTGTAACTGAAGTTTCGATTTATATTTATCTAAATTTTTACTTGTTAATTGTTTGGAAAATTTAAATTTATTGTCAACTTTTACTGTGAAACATTTCCGTCAAGTGCAGGGGTAGAAGTAAAATTTAATCAAAAACATCGTTTCACTTGGGTCTCTCCATGTTAAAATAAATTCCGAGCTGATTCAACATAATTAGAAAAGTGGTCACAATTTATTTGTTTCTCTGGGCATGGGAACTTTTCGAGTAATCAACTGTCATTTGCTACTTGAAAAAACCCCACAGGGAAGAGGAACCTCGAGATTCGCCACGGATTGCATCAATTGACTTCGCGCGAATCGTCAGAACAATTATAGCTAATAACGTGGTCATCCAGTCAGTAGCACTGAAAGATGTAAGGTGGAACTGTATCCGCCAGTGAGACGTTACTTGGTTCACCTTCCCAGTGGTCCGATATGCAAATTTAAATAATAAATAGCTTTCCTTGATTAGCATTTGGCTATCTGCATGCAGATTGTATTAGTTCACTCTTGTTTCTCTTGTGAGGCTGACCGGTTGAGTGTCCACCCTGCGAAAATTCTTTTATTTTCATGACAGTCGGCACTCAACATTATTTTCTTTGTATTGGCAATGGCAACATTTTTAAGTGACTCATTGAGCTGGGCTAGCCGGCAATAAAGACACCACACACATACATCATGATGAATTTAGCCGGAATGGAATTAAAGCACCTTGGCATATTCGTGGTTGTGATAAAGTTTATTCGATGTTGTGAATACAACATCAGCATTTTAGCATCACTTGAAAGTCTGCTGTGCACGTCTTTGTTTTGTTATGGCTGAATAAGCCACACCACAACGTGCGGTCATTTACATTGGCCAATGTCGTACTACAACCTCCGAGGAAAATATTTCCCATTATATTTCATAATGGCATTTATAAAGTAATATGGTGCGGTTTAGACTGTACAGTCATTTCTATTCGGTCGGCCTTTATTAATTGGCATTCCGCAAATTATTAGCCATTCCCGCTCGGCTTTTATGGATCTTTTATCACATTTTCCGCATCTTTCTACTGATAACACCTCTGTCCACATTAATACTGCTAATTCTTTGTTCAGCTTTCCGATAAGTTGCGGCTAATTAATAATTTACTCGGTATTAACTAATGACTATTACATGCTTCATTTAAAATTGAAAGCATTAAGGTGGAAGTAATTGAATTTGTAGGTTTCGGCATGAAGATAATTATGTTTATCTTGTTTTGCTTTTATAATTTACAATATGATATATTTACAGAGTTGGTTTCCTTTTGTAATGGCTTTAGATTATTTATAACTATTAGTTACTTGTAGCGGGAAAAGAAGCGATTTACTTACAGAAATATTATCCGATATGAAAGTAAATGTAATAGGTACAAATAAACTTAAATTATTTTAAAATATTCTACAAATTCACCTTCAAGGTCACGTGAAGAGGAAGTAAACTATTTGAATAGCCAGATCTAGTTAAAGGCAAGTACGCCTGGGTATGCGTGCATAAAAACCACCTATATAATTTTAGAAAGAGAAAAGTTCAAGCTTCATAATTCCAAATTCATAGCATTGGTTTATACGCCTTTACTTTTGTCGCTCCTCAAAATGAAAATTTGTTCACACGTATCGCTTTACATTAACAATACAATATACCAATTTGCTAATTGAAACGTAACCAGAAAAGCGAGTATGAGACCAGTTCTAATATACATAACTTACCCCTCATCATCAAAAGTGCGCTGAAAAAACCGTCTAAACAGGCACATAGCATTACATGGAACTAAAAAACTATTTAAATTAAAACAACTTATAAATAAAGTTTTTAATTATTAATTTACTAACAAATAATTAGTATATCTTCCATTATTTTCAATTAGTTCTTGTTCTTGTTGTCAGTGAACTAATAAAATCGAGTTGATCATTCCATAGGAGGTCTCTTGGTGCGAGCCTAACAAAGCTCCGCTGCACCGACTCAATGCGCCTAGAATGAACAGCATAGCAGGGTGACCAAACCTGAGATGCATACTCGAAAATTGGCCTACCAAAGAAAAGAATAAATAAAGTAAGGTGTGCCGATCAGAAAACTCCCTTGACCACCGCTTTAGATAACCTAGAACTGAATTGCTCTTAGAAACAATATAGTTTATATGCAGAGTGAAATCGATTTTTTTGTCAAGCTTCAGATCAAGGTCAGTATCGGACTGCATGCGACGGATATTGGATTCCGCAAAGGTAATCAAAGACGAACTGATTTAGGTTCATAGAGAATAACATAATTGCACATTTATCCAAATTAAGCTGCAGACATATACACACCAGTCCTTGAAGGTATTTAAATTATCCTGAATGGAGGAAGAATCACAATTGTTGCGTAAATTAAGATTTTTGGAGTGCCTAGTCAGGGGAAAATGTCGTCAATCGCAAGAATAAATAGCAGCGGCCCTAGATGGCTACCCTGCGGTACACCTGATGAAGACCTAACGACTTTAGATGAAATGCTACGGAAAGATTCCCGATATGTACTATCTTTTAAGTAAGATCAGATCCAGGTGAGCAATTAAGGCAGTAAACTCAACTTTCCAAGTTTAAGCATAATCACAGAGCATCAAATGCCTTGCTAAAGTCCATGGTCTGGAGACCTAGTTGGAAGACAGATATTATGTGGTATGTAAATTCATCCAGGTTAGTTGTCGTCGATCTACCATGTGAATATAAAACACATTCAAACAACTTTGGTATGCAGGAAAACTTCGCGATTGGCCTACAATTTGTTGTTAAGTTTTTATGACCCTTTTTATAAACAGGAATTATAAAGGAGCTACGCTATGGAGTAGGATATCTACCGGCCTAAAGATATTTGTTGAAGATGAGTAAGGCGTCAGAGCAGGACTTCACGAACGCAGGTAGAACATCATCAGGATCAAAGAACAAGTCCAGGTTAAGTTCCTTGATACCATCCATGACAATATCACGAGATATAATATTAATAATTAAAATAAAAGTTTTGGATTTGAAATAATTAATACGTTTTAAATCCAAAGACGTATGTATGTTTTCTGTTGCACAGTGCAACGGTGTACGTAGAATTTCGTGAGCAACTGTACCTTCAGACAAGGCAAAAAATTAATTCGAATTTCTTGAATAACGCATGTTTCGCAAAGCATTTATGTGTTATAATTTTGGACATACCGGACCCGCAAATTCGTGGCTTCGTCAAATCGCTTTGGTGAAATCGTGACACACATTTCTTTGGTGATTTCATTTGCCAGATTTGATATTAAAGCGAAACGGAAGTTGTTCTCTGATTTTCTCTTTGCAAGGATCAATTATAATTTTTTCTGCAGTTTCAGTCTGTAATCTTTTTGTTGAAATTAAAATATATATTTTTTTTTATTGAAACCAATTGACGAACATATGTATATTTAAATTGGCGTGACAACTAAAAAATCTTTAAAAGATTTGGAAATTTTTAATTTCTTATCTTACCTGTAATAAAATAGTTTTTTAAAAAAGGGTTGAACCGACTTTACAAAAAGCGCTAACAAGCATAAAATAATTGTTCATTTTATACCTATTACGACATTTTGAAGTCGGTGCAAATTAAACAAACAAAACAACTACCCAACCACAATTGAAGATAATACATAAAACTACCTGAACGTTTCAGCTCACGGGATCATAAGGAAGGACGATTAAATACTTTTGTCGTAGTTGTTTGGTTTGTTTGATTTGCGCGGACTTCAAAATGTCGTAAAATTATTTTATGCTTTTTAGCGCTTTTTGTGAAGTCGTGTTATGCGCCCTAAATCCATACAGTGAACGTCCTTGTTACTTTGTACTTAGAGTAGAACTATTGATTCTGCACTCAGTATTATTAGTTTTAGAATTCTCATGATGGTATATGAACGGAGTATATAAATTTATAATGTGCGCATTTTATCGTGCGCTGGAATTATCATAACCTAAACCTGAAAGAAGGATTGCCTACACCTATGTCCAGAAGGCATGATTCAAAATAGGATGACTCAAATTGACGACTATCCCCGTTAACGCTGTTGAGCCTTTCATTTCATTTGAAGTATCTATGTGCACTCGACGATTCTATATGTGGATCCTTTCTTTTCATTTGATACTAGATCTTCACAATCTTGATGGACCATTCTTCCGGGATTTTCATCCTAAATTACCTTTATATTTGCATACATAATGAAATAAATTATAAATTGTACTTAGTAACTAAGGTAAACTTTTCAAATTTTAGAATCTTAATAACAGCAGTTCTTTTATTGAATTTTAAGTTCGAGTAAAGTTCAAGTAGTATTAATTTTTATAATCTTTGCGTAATTTATTGTGCTCACTAAGTCACCAAGTCACGAAATAATTAAAGTAAGAAAGCCATTTAAATACACTCGGTTATCCTTGGACTATCACATCACGTCATCGAATCTCGGGAAATAAAATACATATATTTATAAGGGAATCCAGGTATCTCTATCAAAAGTGAAAAAAGGGGGTAGAAAATCTGAAAGCAAACAATTACGTATATACTCAAAACTTCAGACAATCTAAGTGTATAAAGTCACGAACTATCCATATGCAACTTAAAAGACAATATTAAAAATATTGGAAGCTAGTTACGTGAAAGCAGATTTATTTTGTTATGAAACAATTGAAGTGTTTTGAATAGACTGCAATCGAACGGGCCCATAGCCCACCGGATGCTGCAGAAGTATCAATCTCATGACTAGATATGGTCTAGAAAGCTTAACCAACGACAAGCTGACTTTTTCATCTCGACCTCGGAAACGATAAGACGTGTAAAGAAAAAAAGTTGTGAAAGTTAACAGTGAACAGTATTTAAAAACTAAAAAGAAAAATTTAAACGTTATGAAAAGTGCGAAAAGTAATCAATATTAAACGGAAAGAAATAATAATTAAAGAAAAGGAACAAAGTGGGTAACATCTACAGAAAAGGAGAGCGAAACAAGGGAAATCTACCTAGAGGAAATTGGATGACCGCGTGAAGATAAAACTATATTGAAAAGGACGAGGTGGGAAGCACCAAGGATATCCGAAATAATAACAGATAAGTATAAATGTTAAATTGTTGATCTAAAAGGAATTTGTGGCTGGGCGACGACGGTGATTTTGGAATTTTTTTTTTGCGTTTACTTTTCTCTTATTATTATTTTTGATTAAAGTAGCTGATTTATAAATTTCCTTTAAATAAATGCTCTCCTGAAATATCAGGTTATTATTTTACAGGTTTCATGGTCTTCCCTGCCTTGTGCTAAAGACTATGTGGCGCCCAATTTTTTTAAATTTTTTTTTCAGCATTAAACCTATACCCTTTCTACTGAGCTAGCAGATATATCCTTGAGGAGGACGTATCACAGTCTGTTCAACTTTTTTTTTAAAACTATTTTATTTTTTACTTTTTAGTGTCTTCTACTCTGTACAACAAAAAAACCGTCCAAATCGGTCCACGCCTACCCTCACCCCCACTTCCATCCCACCAAATCGGTGCACTCGTTACGAAGTTAGACTACCCCCCTCCCTTCTCCTCACCCTAGACCAAAGTTTTTTCTCCTATTAGCAATGGGGGATCAGGATCTATACAACTTAAAAAAGAACCATCCAAATCGGTCCACGCGTTACAGAGTTAGGTTCCACATTCACCCGACCAACATTTTTGTTTCTCGTGGTATCAATCAGGAAACGTACTATGCCCAACAGAAAAAGAATCATCGAAATCGGTCCACGCGTTAGGAAGTTAGATTACTCCTCCCCCTCCCCCCACCCTAGGGAATTTTTTTTCTCCTATTAGCAATTGGGGATCATACTCTGTACAACAAAAACATCCAAATCGGTCCACGCGTTACAAAGTTAGGTTTCACCCCTCTCCCACCCCACCAACATTTTTTTTTGGAATGGTACCAATCGATGAATATACTCTACTCAACATAAACAGAATCATCAAAATCGGTCCACGCGTTACAAAGTTAGGTCCGGTGAGACATAAAAAAAATTTAAAAAAAAAGATAATTTACTCGTCGAACTTGGAACCTCTTTGTTTTTGGGAAGTCGGTTAAAAGGATTTCATTCGAAATCCCACAAATTTAAAGTTCAGGAATCTCCTTAAACTCATGCGATAACGCGATTTTGCCTCGCAATCTCTGTTTGAAGTGATTTTAAGGTCGGGGTTTCCACGGCAATAATATAATTTTTCCAGGTGTCCCCACTTAACTAGATTCCCAACTGTAACTATTGTAGTATTCAAATTATCCTTGAAATGCTTGTCAAATCTCAGAGCACAATTCAGAATGTCGGCAGTCTCAATTTTGATTGTATCTCTGACAAGTGCTTCTGCCTCGAGAAATGGAAATTGTTTCTTAACTGGCGCGAAATAAACGAATAAAATTTCTATTAAAATGCGGAGCCATTTAAATAACTGGCAAAGTTCAAACTTATAATTTCCTGCAAATTGAATTCTTTTGCTCGTGCAATGTTGAAAACTTGAGAAGAAAACTAATTTCAATTTGGGATGTAAAAAAAAGTTTTTCGCCCGTTTGCCAGAAACAAAGGCATTTGCAATTGCATGGTTTCGAAGCGAGGAGTTGTACAGAAGCGGTCGATTCTGTAAGCCACTTTAACGATATAATGCTATAGTATGGATGGAATCACTGAATCTTATCAAGGGGGCCGATGATGATGTACTATTGCTGATTGTGCGCATGAATGGAACAAGCCGTAGACGACCTGTGCTGGTGTTGAGTAACGTGCAGTTACGCTTGGGTGCTAACAAACGGAGTGCTTGTTCTGAACTCAAGCTACTCTCCAGCAGCGTTCCCTTGTCCAGTTCATCAGAGAACTTCACGTAGTCAAGTGGCGGTTTATATAAAGCTTTGCGAGCTTTGAGTTTCTTGCCCGGAATACGGTTAATTTTCATCCGTCGAATTAAATCTCGTGCAGAGAAAGAATGTAAGCAGTCCCAGAATTCCACAACGACTATTTTGCAGCTATTACGTCGTTCGGTGACTCAGTCAGGTGGCTCTCGAGGAATTCTGACACCTTTTCGGGAACAACCTTGCCACCTTGGCTGGCATTTGTTGACCTCGTTACAACGGTCTAGAGGACCTCGGTTCAAGTCCTTTTTCAGTCCTGTGTCAAATAGCATTCCACTCCGCATTCAGAATTTTTCGAAAAGAACGCGAGTCGGAAGAAGGAAGTTGTTCGCCGTTCTCGAGTTTCTTAGCCAGCAACCAAGAATTCCTGACCTTCTCTTGGCGGTGTTTTGCTTCAGCGCGTCACAACATTAGCTACATAACTCTGCGAAACAGAATACTTAAAAATTGTGATATTGATATCAGTGGAATAGTGCGGGTGGTGTTTCAATTACGTTAGTCTCTGGTGCCAGTACCCGTGGAAAAAAGCAAACAAAAACATTTTTCGCATAGTTTCCAATTTTGGGTTGTGTTTACACAAGTTGAGTTTTGTCTTAGTCATTCGCCCAAGTGATTTTAAGTGATTGGTGTTGCCATACTTCACAAAGTGAACAACATTTCCAGTGAAATTCTTTTATCACTAAAGTGCTGTGGCTGCAGATTTTTAAGATTGTAATTTTTAATTAACCTTACAAAGTTTTCTTTGGTGTCATCTTGAGAGGGCTCGACCTGAATCCAGGTTAATATTTGTTGTTACCTTTTAATTGCTTTTATTTTTAGGAATTTTTAATGAATTATGCTTGCTACTTAGTCATTGTCTCTGAATTGAAAAAGGGTTCTTCATTCCCGAGGCTTAATTAAGTGTCAATATTTATATACTGATTTAATTTTTATCAGAACAAAAAAACTTTCAGATTTATTCTTGGAATATAAACAATACTTAAAAGATAACGGTAATCTAAAGTGAGCTTGAAGTATACGTTTCATGTGACTCTTACTTTTTATAGTGCAAAATATTAGCGAGTTTTAATGTGATGACTAATCATATTTATTACAATATCTTTGTTACGAAAATAAAGTGTATAAAATTTTGCGATTTAAAAAAAGCGTAACGTACTTTCAATAGTTCTACATAATGTAAAAGTGTAATAAATTAACATAAATAACATTAATTTGACGCAATACTAGCTTGTATTACACATATAGAGAGTAGATAAGTTGAGAGAAAAAGTTGAAAAATTTGATTTTAGTAAGATTATTGTAAGTCTTAAAAAGCTGGGCTCCTAACGTACAGCCGAGTGATAATTTTTTCGAACGTTATTAACAGTCTAAATATTATTTAGAAAATTAAATAAAGTTTTTTCAAATATATTTTTGCACAAAAAGTCTTCTTGAAATATTTTGTAAAAGAAAAATTATAATTTATAAGCAATGCTGCTTGATCGACAACTTATTATATAAAACGCAATCAAGGCTTGTGATGAATTTGATTGCTTGAAGTGATTGATTAACCTATAAAAATAATAGACATAATTAAATTTGTTTTTATTACACAAATCGATTGATTTTTTAATAGTCGTTCGACAAATCAAAAAATGTTTAGTACACTTTTCACTCTGTGTCCAAAAAATTATTTTTCTTAAAATCCCATCATTTCTATTTTTGGCTCATCAGTCTACGTCCGTTTACTAAATTCCACCTTTATAGGTACATATACAGGGTGGCAATGACCAGTTGTCAATATTGTAGGCGCTGATAGAGGAATTCGCTAAAGCCCATGCGAACAGTGCTGTGATGGTTCTGAAGAACCATTTTTCTGCGTTAACTTTAATAATCTCGTAAAAATGCACGTTGGGTGGTACTCTAATTCAGTCAACGATAGCAATTGGCAGTCAAAATTGTTCGGGTGGTTGACTGCTCTCGCACATACAGGATTGTTTCTTTTCCTTCTGGTCAACTTATTCCCTTTACCTTTTTTTTTAATCCTTCGCACTTGAGGACTCTAGAACAGATTCATGTCACTCGCTTTCAGCTCCTCGCCCCTAGGGATGCTATGTAGTGGTATTTTATCCTCACAGTATCTAACGGCATCGGGAGTGCCCTTCGATACCAGTAGTTTTCAATTATTTTTGCATCGTCACCACTAGTGGTTGCCTTATTCTCACATTATCTAACGGAATTGGGAGTGCTATTATTCATCTTAGCGACCCCAAAGACTATGGATTCGACAGATATTAGTCGTCTTCTATTATTTCTACATGTCACTCCCTTCCACACTCCATTAATAAGAATGGTTGTGGTGTCTCACCTCAACAATATCTAAAGACATCTTTAGTGTCATTATTCGACTCAGCGGCCTCGAAAACTATGGTTTCGACACAAATATCGGTAATTTGCAATTATTGCAACATGTCACTCCCCTTCCACCCTCACATCTGTGGTTGTTAGGGGCGTCTTAAGCGCACAGTATTTTTCAGACTGTGATTCATATGTGTACCAAGTTTGGTGTATATTGTTTCAGGCGTTCCAGAGTATTGCTGGATAATATTCATATATGTACATACACCGATATCCACATCCATTTATATATACTATATAGTTTTTTCACCATCCCGCGGGAACGTTATTTTTGCGTGGTATAAAGAGTACCCTTTATGTTGACCCAGACAATAACCTATTGACATGCCAAGTTTTATTTATGTCCGCCCAATAATTTCCGTGTGAAGCGTGCACAGACAGACAAACTGAGAGATAAACTGATAGCATAAAATTGTAAAAGTTGCTGTTTTGGTCATCATAATTGCTGCGAGTAGTTGGAAGCGTTAGTTTTGTAGACTGTTGTAATTCTGGAGGGAAAGTTAAATAATCCCTGTGGAAAGATACAGCGGTTTTGAAAAACTTCTAAAGTGCTTCGAAGGAAACTTAAGTGCTTGCTATCCGTATTTCCATTAATTTCCTTTTTATACATGTTATCAGACAGACTTAACTCGAACATATCAAATTGTAACAATCAAAGAAGAAAAAACTAATAGGGCGACTTAAACTAATAAAATTTTTATTTTCTGTCGACGAAATTGAAGTAATCAACTAAAACCCAAGAGTGTTACGAGTGATTAAATCGACTTTTCGATGTTCTTAACTTCGATCCTTATTCTTCTACACATTCAAGGACAGTTAATTTGTCTAGGGAAGTTAATTCCACTTTCATAATCAAGCCCTTGGAATTGAAGGGTTTTGTAAAGCCAAAACAAATTGCCCATTCAGCTCGCATCCACATTGCAAGCAATGAAACTCTTGTTGTATACGTCGAACACAAGTTGCACGCGGCTAATCCAAATGCTGTACATTTTTCACGTCTACATTAAGCACGTAAACAAGGAAGCAATACGCGTGCTTGCATTTTAGGTGTGGACGATTTCAGCTTTATACTCGCTTCAAGCTCAAACTGCATATTTGCTCTAAAAAAACTTTAAAGAAAATTTTAATTGAATAAGACTAGAATTGTAATGAATCGTGATGATGAAGAAATTATTGTTAATGGAGCATCATACATGATCATACTATAACTATTAAGAAAATAAAACCATCCATCCATGATTTTGAAATTTTGCGAAGATTTCAGTATTATTGAAGTAATCTCCTTGCCTCCTCCACAGTGCACGTTGCTTCCAGACTGTTCATGGCAAGAAACGCAGTAAATCACACGCAATGTTTTTCATCTGCACCAGGAAAACCCGGTCTGCGGACAATGACCTGTGTGCTTGATGGCCTTGCAGATTTTGGTCGTACATCCTATCATACCATACATTTTCTAAAAGGGTTTTTAGCTCGAGATCTGGGCTATTTCCTGGCACTTTGGCAATCATGGCTTCTTCAATGAAGTAGGGTCTTCTTTCAAATAACTCTTCTCCATTTAATGTCCTGCTAATTGATTTGATACTGACGTCAAGGTATTCGTGTAGTTCCCCTCTTCGATTGCAAAATAAAACTAATTCCTCAAACTAATTCTTTACAAAAGACGATCTTGTAACGGAATGTTACACAATCTTCGCAGTTTTACGAGCGGATTGCCCAACTTCAGAAAACATAAAAAAATACCACTAAGTCAATTGTACTTATCTTGCCATATTTTCTTCCAGCTTAAAAATATCCTTTTAAAGAGACAACGCTTTTATATTAATCAGATAGAATATATGAGAGTACTTGCAGTTTAATTCGAGAATTGAAAGAAATCATAAAATTTTTGGCTGGTGCAATTTGCTTCAGCGCTACAGATAATCTGTCGAAATTAAGCGCTTCTATTTCGCTTCTTTGAAAGTAAGGGTGTTTCAACAAGAGGTTTTATTTTAAATTACGCGCTATATTAATGAAAATACACGGTTGAGGCTTCCACAACGCATTCAAATTGTAAAAATTCATTATGAAAATGACGAAAATTTCGCCGAGACAGTTCGTAAGGTTCGTGCTGCATTCGGTCGAAATGAAGCGTCTTCTCGTACAATAATTGTGAACATAATGGAAAAATTTGAACGTCCGGATCAAGTTGGGCATGTAAAAACTCAACCTGTACTCGCTCAGTAATATTGCTCTAGCTGAAAGTGCTGCGGAAGACCTGCCTATGTCAATCCGAAAATGTTCACAGCAATTGGGCATTCAACATGGGTGGGTGTTGGAAATGAAAGAAGGTGAACGCCGTTTTTAAAAGAAAATGATATTGATTTTCAAGGCTTATTTTCGCCTCTCTGGCTACGTAAACATGCTTTGGACCTGGACGAATTAATTTTCAACAGGACGACGTTACCTGATGAAACAATCAGATTATTGGGCGGCATGTTTCCTGGGAGTGTCATTTCCCAAAAGTTGTGATTTCAATTGGCCGCCCAGATCGTGCCATTTAACTACCATAGACCTTTTCATCTGGCGCTACGTCAATGTCAACGTATATGCCAACGCTCTAGTAAGTAGAGCTGCTATTAGTGAAATAAAGCCACAATAATGCGAAATCATAAAGGAAAATTGTCTCTCAAAAAATCTACCCAAATGTCTATTAAGCAGATATTGCATTGCAAAATAAACATCTCTCTCTGGTTTCTTTAACCCCGTGTGGGGCATAGGGCATCTATAACACCGACTCTCCACCTGGTTCAGTTCTGCGCCAAGGCCTTCAACTGTGGGCACAATTTGTTGATCTGGTTACTTTCCCACTCGACGGATCTTCTTAGGGCTTCACGGCACCGAGACAAGACCGAGACTTCGGCAAATCTCGGTCTTGGTCTCGTCAAGGTGAAGACGATCTTGCTCTCGTCGCAATCTCGGCGAGTCTCGGTCCGATCTCGTTCTCGGCAAGATAAAAAAAAGGGTATTTCAGTGGATAACGGGGAGCGAGGACAAGTGATATATCTATATATATATGCATTTTCTTCATATTCCCCTCGTCAAAATAAGGTAGCAAAGACTCTTGTTTTCTATTGGCGATAAAGCGCAAATATCTGAAGAAGGAAATAATGTAGAAAGAAGCGATTGAGGAGAGCAGTGTATACTTATATGCCCCATAAATCACACAATTGAAATTTTTCGGAGCGACATAAAAGCTGAAACAACTAAAAAAAATTGTCCACAATAAAATGATAAAAACTAATATCTCGTCCACTCTCGTCACCTCAATCTCGCTCTCGGTATCGCACTGTTACCAATGATATTGGTCTCGCTGCCGGTCTCGGTATCGTGTCGAGACCGATATCGGCAGCGAGAATTATCTCGAGTATCGTGAAGCCCTAGATCTTCTCCATGTGCTGCGCGGCCGTCCAATTCGGCGTCTTCCTCGGATTCCAATCTACAGCCTGCTGTGCGATGTCGATTAGCTCTTTTCTTAGTGTCTGCCCTATCCATTGCCACTTTCGCCTGAGAATATTGGTGTCTATCACGTCTTGACCTGTAACTCTGTGTAAGTCTTCGTTGGTAATGACCCCTGGCCAATGGATGTTAAACATGTTGAATAGCCGTATAACAGAACAAATTTTTCGTTCGACTCGAACATTCGGAGTTTTGTGCGTCTGGAGATGTTGTTTTGCGCCTGATCTCAACAAGAGTACTAAATGCAACTCGAGCCTTATTGATGCGAGCCTGTACATCAGCTTCAGCTCCGTCGTCTGCTGTAAATATGTTTCAAAAACGACGTCCTATTTTGTGGACCACACTACTGCCGACTATGTGAACATTTGTCTAGTACAATCCAGGTGTCGCAGATACTGAGAATTTCAAAAAAGGATCGAGCAAATAAAGGTAGCAAGAACTACTTGAGAGCATGCGCTCTCAAGTAGTTGTCCGACGGCGGGTATAAATTCGTGTATTTCAATTTCGAATTACGCTCAGAAAATTATGGAACATATTCTTAAGATGTTTTTCTTATGATTTATGTAAAAAGAAATCGATTTCCTTGATCCGATACATCAGGAGACCCCCTTAATAATCACTTTTTTTTAGCTAATAAAGTGTGCTGATTTCTAAAACAGTCTTTTTTCTATCACATCCCACTTTTTGTATTGACCATTATTTGATAATTAGTGATTAATAAAAAAAATCTGACGAGATAAAAAAACAAACCTATTTTTGAAATCAGCAGGGGAAATTAAAAGTTTAAATTTGCATGTTTAGGCTACTTACAGTTGTCGGGGGAGCGGGATAGAGTTGGGAGGTGACATGTAAAAAATAATCGATAACTGCTGATATTGGTGTAAAATCCACACTTTTCGCGGTCAAGGGGGACAAGTGACAGTGTTGAATTCATAGTTTTTCAGATTGTTCAGATGAACAATAATACTCCAAATGCCGTTGGATACAATGAGGTGAAGACACATCTAGCACCCCCCAGGGGTGGGTTTTGGAAGGCAACATGACATGCAAAAATAATCGGAAACGACACTCACCAAAAGTACTAGCAACGCCGGGCAGTAGCTAGTCTCAAAATAAAAAATTTTTGTGTTTGTTTTTACCAAAATGGCGGTGGTGAATGTTGTTTTTTTCATTTTTAAGACAAAAATATTTTAAGTGTTTTTTTTTTCAGTGGCCTTTAAAAATAGTAATTATTGTAAAAATTTTGATTGGTTGATCATTTGATTGGCTTTCGAGTTTTTGATGGGACAAGATCGGGAAAAAATATTTGAAATATCTTAAAACAGAGGAGCAGCGTGTGGACAACAAGCGACTTGATAAACAACTGAATAATGACTAAATTTTTAAACTAAAATTCCATGCACAACATTTTATATGCTGAGTTGTAGTATTGAAGAATGCTATAATCAAAAAAAAAGAGCGTTTACACAATAGAAGGGAACTTAAAATTTCATCTATTGTGAATGATGCCTGCTCAGCAGTGGAGCTTGAGGCTGAAACGGCCTGTAATTTTATCAATTTTCAGTAACAATTCGACTTAAAACATTTTTTCCCGTATTTTTTGGGTAGTTAGTAACACGGTAAACACGATTCTGGTATTTTGAAGCGTCTGAAACAACAACAAAAAACCAAAGAAATTATTAAACTAGAGATTATTTGCCATGTAATAACCCGCTGATGAAAAAAAAAAGTTGAAAAAGAAAAAATAATGGCAGCGTTTTCGAAACAAAGTGCGAAAAATGGCTTTTTCCACACTTAAAATTCGAGGGGGCGAAGTGGGGTATTTTTGGAATGGGAGGGAGGTTTATTACATAGCTTACAGATTCTCCGAAAATTTGTTGAAAGGTTCAACTCGATAGCTCATTTTGTTTTCGCAGCAGAGTGTTTACCGCTCAAAAAAAATTCTCGAGAAAAACGCGTTTAAGTTCCGTGAAAAAAGTTATAAAGACAAATTAAGTTTACATTTCTTTAGTCTGCTCGTCCCTGGACAATCTTTTTCTAGGACTGCTTTTAATCCCATCAACCTTTTTGATGCGAGCTTTTTTGGCGGGTCTTTATAAAAAAATATTTCGCACGTTCGATGTCGTTGAAACTTGGACTAAATATTGATGTTCAAATATATATACATATATATATATATATATATATATATATATATATATATATATATATATATATATATATATACATGTATATATATAAAATCCAAAAATATTTCGAATACCGATTTGAAATTTTAGGAGGATGTTATTCAAGGATATCTGAAAAAAAAACAATAAAATTTTTGATCAGTAATAGTATTGCTATCTCTGAAAAAAATGGCATGTATTTAAAGTTTATAGTGTGTAATTTGACACTTTTTTGTAAAGGTCGGCATAATTTATTATGTTTTGAAAAGGTCGGCAAAATTTATTTCGAACGAGTGGTGGTAGTTGACATTATAAAACGTTAAATTTTCAA
The DNA here is from genome assembly GCA_964036015.1 of Leptarthrus brevirostris. Classification (NCBI taxonomy): domain Eukaryota; kingdom Metazoa; phylum Arthropoda; class Insecta; order Diptera; family Asilidae; genus Leptarthrus; species Leptarthrus brevirostris. The sequence continues at coordinate 94,081,646 of OZ038373.1, read as the reverse complement.
GAGGATCGGCCAGTAGTTTCTGTATTATCGCCAACCCAAGTCAAAAAAACCGAGTCGAGAAAAATGCGTTTAAAGTTTCCGAAGTCGAAGTAGTTTGTTATATTTATGTCCTACCTCTCAATTTATAACGATGAGTAAAAGACGAAATATAGATATTTTATATTGAAATTTTCAGAGTAGGTACATTTCGAAATGTAAAAAAAAAATTTTAATGTGTTACCCAAGTGGTTAGGCCACTCTACAGCCCGAAAAATAGGCTTTTTGGGATTTTTTTTTTCAGAAAAACTACAAAATAATTCGAGATTACAAAAAAGGATGTTTATCATACATATCAGTGACTGTATACAATAATTTTTTGAAAGCGATTAATTTCAAAATGGCGGCTGTGCAGCGTTTTTGTGATGACGTCTTCATTATTTAAGGGTCCACGGCCGGACAAACAGCTCCCGTAATTTTTGAATTATTATGAGTCAATGAATTTTTTTGATTATATATAACAACAGCTACAGAGGTATGTAGGATTTTTTCGATATATTAATTTTTGGCCAAATGGCGCACTTCTAAAGTTCAAAATTTGCCTAAAAAATTGTCAGAAAATTGTTAATAACAAATGAACTATGCAATAAAAAATCCTACGTACTTCTATAGACAAATTTTAAAGATACATTCAAAATTTCAAGTGAATCGGCTGAAAATTGTCTAAGTTATGTTTCCGGCCAACTTGAACAGAGAACAGTTTTCAGAGAAGCTTAAAATTCGAAAATCGAGTACTTCCCGGCCATAATCTTTTGGGACATCATTTGTGAGGTCCTAAGGGACCATTTAAAAGTAGAGTGGCCTAACCCCCTAAGTTAATCGGGTAAATAGATTTCAAAATATTTTGGCTACCAAGTTTTTAAACGTTATTTTGAGATATTAAGCGGCCATTATTAATTGTCAATTTTTGGAATTTAAACAGAAAATTTTAACCAAGTATTCTATTTCTAATTATAGAATTAAAAATAATGAAGATGTTGAACTCGAAAATATTTACATCCTTAAAGGGGCAACCTAGTGTAGCAACCAAAATAGAGGTCATTTTTTGGGAATTTTGGCTGCGTAACGAAAAGTCGGATTAACCTAATTTCTTTTTTTACTACAATTTTACAGCCCTATTTTATAGAAATAATTTTTTTAAACATAAAATCTTTACTGGCACGGGACACCACTTTACGGGGGAAAATATTTCGCTTCTATTCTATCCATCGGATCGACTTAAAATTGTTTAAGCATACTTTTAGGTCTATTCTAAATCATTTAAGCTAAAAAAATTTCAATGTTTACCCTCTACACTAGGTTGTCCCGTTACGCAACAAAGAAAGAAATACGAGGAACTGCTTGACAGCAGATATGGTAGCTCTTCGTTCTTATTTCCGTTAGAAGAGCTAAGAACCTAACTGGAACTAAATGAAAGCATACGCATACAAGAAGGATCAGAAATGATCATTAAGCTCCACCTGTTTAACAAAGGAAAAAACTAAATGATTTAAGAGTGTCTCTTTAATAGATTTGGATTGAGGACCTTCTCAGCAAAAGTACTTCAAAATGTTTATTACTGCGAAAAACGTAATTAACATTTTCAATTAAAATTAGCACTTGCCCTTTAAACTACAAAAGAATTTTATTCTCACTGCCTATTTTTGTCAAAGTCACGTGGATGAATGTCACGGATCGAAACCAAAAGAAATGCCACCACCGCCGCATCACTCTTTAAATAGGCAAGTGTGACCGTGTGCCGCGTGCGATTACACAGCTGTCAGTCAATTTGTTCTAATTAGTGTGCACCTATTGAGGGCAAGCATACTTCCGATTGAAATGTTCGCGCTAATTACTAGCAGCTGATTTTCAAGATTACCTTGAAATGGCTCATGGTCATAACATTCACTTTTTAGTTGATGATGTTAGACAATTTGCAGGCACGCACCTTGGATCTGCTTGCTTGCGTATGCCACTTGAGCACAAACTCGTATAACTCTCCTTCCAGAATTTTACTAAGTGATCATTACCAATTAAATTCAAATAGTTTTATTGAAATCGGGATACCTCATACCTTCTTCGCTTTGATTCTACAGGCAGGCAGTCGCAACCTTAAGCTGATTATTGCATGGGCAGGGGTCTTCGTCTGAATAATTGAGTAAATTGATTGAAAATCAATTAATAGAAACAACCAGTCGTCTGCTCACTGGATTTAGTATAGGAGTGCTCTGGTAGGTGCTTAATGAAATGCACTAGTGCGTGTGTTCGATGTGCATTAATCAAGGCGAGGGATGTTTTCACACGGCTTGGCAGACTTTCCTGTCAATTTCGACTCCAAGGGGTCGATTGCCCGCGTATACTCTAGGAACGCCAGTTCCGTCTATTTTTAGCCATCGTTCGCGCCAACATATCATCCAAGCAGTCACTTTCAGTTTTACCATTTCTCTGGCGTTGGTATGTAGACCTGTCGCACGCCTAACAATTTAATTGCATGCTAATAACTTGATCCAGCAATACTAGTTTAATTAACATTTCGATTTCATGTTTTCTTTTTTTAATTTCAGGTGTAACCATGCGTGAGAAAAAGGGTGGTGCACTCCAGAAACTGAAGAAGAGGCTATCACACAGCTTTGGCAGATTGAGTGAGTTTTTACGCTTATCGAATTTAATATTAAACGAAATAAATCGATATGATTTCCGTTAAATAAAGTTTGATAAGAAGTGGGGAGTAAGTAAGCAATATCCGTCCAATCAGAGATAGGAATGTTCGCGGAAGATATCAGAGTTTGCGAAAACTGCACAGGTCTTTTGTTGTTTCTGCATTTATCGATGACTTCGAAATTCTGTTGACTGTCGTAATGCTGAATAACCTGAATTGCCTCCGCTCGATTGCTTGCCTGGAGGTGCTGATTCTGACTCATAACCCTGCACGAAATCATACATTTCAGGTTTCCTGGAAATCAACTGACGTAGGCAGAAAACAGCTTGTTCAAAAGCAACGCTAGAAATATCGCTAGTCAAGTGAATGGTCTCTAAGTATTTACGCTCGGATTTGTCATTCCTTTTGTGATATGACTTGTTCTGTAAATTTGCTTTTTAAGAAGCTAGCGAGTACATAAATCACAGCGAAAATCATTTAGACTTGTTGGACATATTTTATATGCCGTCGTCATAATTACGCTCCAAGTGATGGTGATGAAATATTTTGATTTTTCTAGGTTTTTTCTTTTACAACTAAATGGAGTTCTGGTTTCACTACAATAAGTGATCTATAAAGACGGCCGTTCTAAAATACTTACTAGTTTGTTTCTGGTTTCCATAACCATTTGCCAAATGAGGCTTTAGGTCTGCTTGATTATTCTCTCACCCTCTGGATGATTCAATTTGATAGGAAAGATAAGGAGTAGACCCTACAGCTTAAGATGAACTTCGCCTGTCACATTTCAATGACTCTACAATGTCCAATGATCAAACGCTGCTGTTTAACTTAACTTGCTTTTTTACTTACTTTTATTTATGTTTTATTTTTAAAATTATTCAAAAGGTTAGGAGAAATTTTATTATGCAATAATATTGGTAACAAGAATGCACGGATAGAATTTTCTAGGCAATTTTACCTCTCCAGGATCGGAAATGTAACTACTTGCTGATTTCAAACCTGGACAGGCAATCCCGTAGCTGGTTCGAATCCGGTTATTTCCTTTTGACCCAGACTAGGATGTTTAACCCGGTCTGGATTAGAAATGTAATGACTTAAAAGATCCGAACCAAAAGTAACATAAATTTGATTAATTAATTAATTTGATTACTATTAAATTTCTTATCTCATATTTAATATATTATTAAATTATTATATTACTAAATTTATTATATTATTAAAGATAAGTGAGGCAATTTTATCACAAACCTAATTGAAGTGATATTCTTTAAACGTAGTCTAGAAAAAGAAATCCCACCGAAAGCATTTTAAATTAAGTAGGTTTCCAAAACTCACAAGCTTATAAGGCTTTCACCGTTAAAATTTTATCAGATCTCATGTTGAGCCAAGCCCCTAACTGTACAAGCTCTAACTCTACAAACCCTAATTCTACAAATCCTATATCTTATTCAAAATGTATGGCTTAGTCGTTTCGTGTCGACGCACAGCACTCTCATGAACTTATGGTAAGAAATGAAGTCAGTGGTCTTTTATATTGTGTCATGCAATAGTTCCGTGAAACGGCAAAGCCACACTTTTTGGCCAAGATGTAGGGTTTGTTAAGTTAGCCCTTAGAGTTAGGGACTATGCTCTGCATGAGATCTGATAACTTTTTAACAGTGAAAGCGGTATGAGCTTGTGAGTCTTGGCAACTTACTTTACATGAAATGTTTTTGGTGGGATTTCATTTTTTTTTTGTAAAATGCCCTCGTTCTTTTTATTTTTTCGGGCTGTATTTCTTACGCGTCAGCTGTTCCTTTTTTCATAGCCAACTCTCTTTTTCGTTGTTTATGAACTAATAATTATAGCTTTCATATCAAATTTTACTTTTCTAAAACGTTTGAAAGTACGTACCCATAAGAAATTTTATATACAGAGCTGTATCCCCCTTTATTCGGGGGTTGGAGGGTGATAGTTACAGATTTCCTAATTTTTTCGTTGTTTGTATGCAAATCCTAGTCTGCATACTAAATTTCAGCTTTCTAGGACTTCAGAAAGTACCCCAATCATGATCATTAATAAAATCTAAAGTATAAAAGCTTGACAAATGAAACTTAGTATGTTTCATTAGCCTGCTAACTAGATCTCATCCTTTTCTCTACTATTATCCAGACCAAAGCTATGAGGGTTCGAAAATACGACGAAACGCTTCGAGAAAAGGAAGGTAGTACCCTGCATTCTTTGGTTAGTCTTGGATTCTTCAGATTTTCTAGGTTTTCAGGAATTTTCTCTAGTGTTGGTCAACCAATAATAAGATTGGTTTTTGTCTATTAAAAGTATTCGATTAATGTTACCAAAAAAAAAAACGACTATTGTAAGGAAGCCGATAAAAAGTAGATATCAAATTGCAAAGAATATCTTAAGAAAACTATCACATTGTTGAACATTTGTCGGTACATAAACAATATACATTTCAATATTTATGCACTAGTCTACTGACTCAACCGATAGACAATCGCGTACAGAATATCGTTACATATGTATATCACATATGTAATACTTCCTATCTGTAGGGTTATACATTGCATTTCGCGTAATATATGCCAAAATAAGTGAAGTGATAGATCTCAGCTAGGCAAACAAAAAATTTTCTAGTAGGGGGGGGGGCAATCAACCGTTTGGGGGTTTACAGTGTGATTCATAAATTTCAAATTTTCATGGTATGCACATCACTCTTTCATTTTTATTTTTTTGATCTACTTAACGCAACGACATTAAACAAACGCTAAAAACTTCTATCCCAGTGACCTTTCCAAAATTGTCAACAATGTTAATCTAATTCCCATGACTTCAGGTACAGTCACTTCCAAAAGTGAAATAATGTTTTGAAATTAACAAAAAATCAGCATTTTCCCAAATTTTCTCCGAAATTCATGCATGGTTCTTATTTCTATAAAATTTTCATCTCATTACATTTCTAAAAGGGTGCAAATGTCCACATAGAGAAAGTATGTGAAAATTTATACGTAGAAAACCTATCGGGGAAGAGTATAAAAATCTGCAATTTAAAAGAACTAAACTCATACAAATACTGAAATCGTTTATATTGAATTGAAAACATATTGGAATTAATATTATTATGTTACAAAAGCTGTTCGAAATGTTCTCCGTCATTTTCGATATATGGCAATAACCTGCTCTCCCCGTATTTTCGTCGATGTAGTCTCAATTCCGCTAACTAGTTCCTCTCTATCGTTAACAGGCCTTTAATAAACTACATCCTTCACTGTTTTCCATAACAAAAGTTCAATGGAGTATGATCTGGAGCTCTAGCAGGTCAAGGTCGGTGCACTTGGTCCAATCCAGCTGTTTTTCGTTTAATATTGCCTCATAATGTTAGCAGTATTCACTGGGCCTCCATCGTGTTGGTAAAATATTGTCCTAAAATTATCCAGAAGAATGTCCTCTGATATATTTAGTAGTGTATTTCCCAAAGGTCTGCAGAAATTTGACTGTTAAGCACTTGGGACCGGTGCAAAAATTGGCTCTGAATTTTGTGTGGAGGTTGTGATACCATCTCTGGTGAACTGGTATTCATCTGTCAAGAAATTCGGTCCAAAAACGCCATGTTCTCCATGTCAAATTCCAGAAGTCAAATGCAAAATTCTAATCTTCTCTCGGTATCTCTTTCCAGTAGTCCTTGGACTGAGATATGATGGTATGGACGTAATCCTTTTCGATGAATAACCCTTCAAATTTTAACTGAAGACATTCCTAATAGTCTTGCGACTCAAGTCGGACTCTTTTCAGGCTCTTGCCCGACGGAGTACTGCTCGACGTCAACAGAATCGTCCTGTGTTTCAGATCGTAATTCCGTGTTGCTTAAAGTTACACTTGCGGTTAATTTAACCTTTGGAAAATCCCCGCAAATACCTCTCTTTAGTGTGCACGTCGATTAGGGAATTTGTTTTCTTATTACAGTATAGCCGCTTTATCGTTTCAGTCTACTACACACTAAATGTAAAATTTAGCCGCGTATTTCTCAAAACTCTCAATTTGTAATAAGTTTAGCTTAAATGCAGCCGTAGTTATCGGTTTACTTTTCGCCTATGATCGATATTCTTGCTGAGTGACCCTCGTCTAAAGTAAAATTTCCATCAGGTATTAGTAACACCTCACAATACTAGGCAGTGAACTTTGGACTATACAAGCTAATATCGGCAATAAAACAAACAAAATTACACTAACATTTTTATGTTTGCAGCAATAATTAAAACTAATTTCCTGTTGTCCCTAAACAAACATGATCCTTTGTATTAAAAATGTTGTTTATTTAAAGAATTTCCTTTCTAAAACAATAAAATAATTAGGCAGTCAGGGGTTTCTAAGCATGCAGCTTTTCTAATCGTTTCTCTACCTGGACATATGATATGATACCTTTTTGGAAAGATAATACGGCAATCTAATAAAAATAAAAAGAGGTATATTAATTACATGAATTGTCAAGAAAATTTGGGAAAATACTGAATTATTGGTAATTTCAGAAAATTTTACACTTGGAAGTGCCGGACCTGAAATGGTAGGAGTTAGATCAACTTTTTTGACCAGTTTGGAAACGTTTATAGCTACCAAATTGCTGGGAATAACATTGTTAAATTTCTGTAGTACATTCTTTCTTAAAGACATACTCTATAAAGTAATAAAATAGTTTTTAAAAAAAAGCTAACCGACTTCACAAAAAGCGCTAAAAAGCATAAAATAATTTTTAATTTTATATCTATTACGACATTTTGAAGTCGGTGCAAATCAAACAAACCAAACAACTACAACAAAAATATTTAATCGTCATTTCTTATGATCCCGTAAGCTGAAACGTTCAGGTAGTATTATGTATTATTTTCAATTGTGGTACTGTAGTTGTTTTATTTGTTTAATTTGCACCGACTTCAAAATGTCGTAATAGATATAAAATTAAATATTATTTTATGCTTTTTAGCGCTTTTTGTGAAGTCGGTTCAACTTTTTTTTTAAAAACTATTTTATTTTTCACTTTTCAGTGTCTTCTACTCTATACAACGAAGAAAGAACCATCCAAATCGGTCCACGCGTTGAAAGTTAGTTTTATCCCCCTACCCCACCCCCATTCCACTAAACTTTTTTTCTCATGGTATCAATCAAGGAACGTACTCTACCCAAAAGAAAAAGAATTATCCAAATCGGTCTACGCGTTACGAAGTTAGACTACTCCTCCCCCCACCCAACCCCCCACAATGGGCAAAATTATTCTTCTATTAGCAATGGGTGCTCACACTCTATATAACAGCAAAAGAACCATCTAAATCGGTCCACGTGTTACAAAGTTAGGTTCCACAACCTACTATTATGATTTAAATCGTCATACCTTTTATTGTGTGATTATAGTTTACGAATTTTTACCTTATTATTCCTTTGTACAAATTTCTTTTTTAAGGGGGACTTACACCTTGTAAGCCAATTTTGGAGCTAGTTTTTGACAATTTATTGTAAAGAAACTAGAAAAGATTTTCATTTGAATTTTTTTTATTTATTAGTAGAACAATAGAATATCGCACATGATTTTTTTTCCATAGTCATGTTGACTTACAAGACTTTGAGATGACATTAACAGCGCGCGCCTCAAAAGTGAAGGGTTGAACGGTGTACTTGATTAGATCGACCCTAGTTATCTGAAATCAAAAATCCAAGAAGACTTTCAATTATTGTTACATTAGTGAGGTCCCGATCGTTCACTTTTCAAAATTTCGATTTTTCACAAAATGGCGGGTATTTGTTCACAAAAGTCATTTTCGTACTATGTTTTTTGTCTTATGTAAAACTGTCAAAATGCAGTAAATCAAAATTTCTTAAAAATGAACGATCGGGACCTTGCTAAGTGTTTTCTGAAAAAAATTAAAAAAATTTAAGCCAATACGTTGATTTGTTCTCTCGTAATCGTGTACACCAGTTTGGAACATTAAAGTTTTGGAAATCCGAGTTCAAAGTTTCAGATCAGTACAACACGTGAATCGTGGGACTTACGTGAAGTATCGTTAGAAACTGAGTGACTCGAAAAACCCTTTCTATTTTTTTTTGAGCTATACTCTCGAAATAGAGACGAATCCTTTTACAGGCTGATTTATAAGACCCTTTAGATAAGAAAAATGTAAAAAAAAAATTGATTTTTTGAAAGTGACAAGGTGTAAATTATAATACGATAAAAATGATCCAGCCCTCATTACAGTTATTTCTACTACAGAGAAAATGTCAGTGATTCGGAATTCACTTTAAATTTTAGGTCTACTTGCAACAGCTGTCTCGAGTCGAGTGAAGTCCTTCTCCCACCCCATATGCCCCAAAAGGGGTTACGCGAACTAGAGAGAGTCAAAAGAAGGATGTTATGACAAAATAGCAAACTTCCTCATTTGCACTGTTCTAGTTAGGCATGATATTGAAATTTCATGGTATACGTAGAGAAAAGTTATAAATTCTCAACTGGACTGGTTTTGGAACTGTTAGCTGCCTTAAGTTTTACCGAGTCCCGAGTATCTGTTCGGTTTCAAATGATGTTTCGAGCATATAATTCAAAAGATTTGAAACTAATCAAATTAGCTATGTAAAAAAAATTAAAAAAACAGAAGCAGTAGTACGCTCAAACGTCTACGACTAAGCAAGCATCTTCACTCCCAAAGAGATCAAAAGAGCTGTCTCTATATAAATTCACTATTTATTGACACTTGCTATAGTTAACGAATTGATTGAGAGCTAATCATTAATATTCACATTTTATTAGAATAAATGAAAGAATGATAATAAATATGACTGTCTGTTTGCAAAAATTATTATAACAGTCCATTTATTATCATTAACTACGTAATTCCTATAGTATTTTTTAACTCAAAGATGATGTTTTTGTAAAAATTACATTGAAAAGAACACTGGACGTTTCAAATTTATTTGACAAGAACAGTAGTCCGAAAGGAAAAATTAAATAATAATTACATTTGCCGTCTGTACGACAGTGGCAATTTTATTATTTCCATTTATGATCATACAATTTATTGTAACAAACGGGTACGTCTATTTCGGGTATTAACCTCCTTAGATCGTATTATACTGAAAACATATTCCAGCAGGTCCTGGTTGATTTTATTTGTTAACAAAAATTCTATTCCATATTTGTTTTGAGATAATGATAAAGCCTTTTTAAAGAAGAATTAAGATGTCTTTCTGACAATAAGGTAATTTGCCAGTTCTTAGATTCTGGACTTCCCTTAATATTTTTAAGTGTACTTCGATGGCTAAACCAAATGCTTTCAATCTTTTACGGCTGTTAACTGCATGTATTTTGGAATTCAAAACGAAGAAACAGTCGTTAACAGATTTTATAAAATCAGCACATTCAATATCATTTGTCTATTTTGATTAGTTTGATTTGATTTGTTTGATTTATTTGGAAACATCATTCTGACACAATAGGGTATAGTAATTATGCCGCCAATTTTACGTTTTGGCTGCCGTCTTTTTTACATTTACCTGAAATTTTTTACTTCATACTTTTAAGATCAGATTTATTATTTCTTTTATAACACCAGTACTGAAAAATTTATCGCCAAAAATAAATCCGATGTCTACAAAGTGGTTTCGAGTTAATTGAAGAAGATGTGGCGCAAACATTTTTGTTAACAAAACTTTCGGGACTAGTAAAACAATTTTCTTTAAACCTGCATCAACATCTTTAAATAGTTCTTGACACGATGGCAACAACTTTATAATTCATAATACATAAAGAGATTTTTTTTCAATACAATTTATTGAATTTTTGAACCTTATAATTTACGACAGAAAGTTTGCATATTATTTCTTCTGCTTCCATTTATGCAACAATCCTCTAGCAATTGAAACTTACACATCCATATAATATTTTGGTGGACTAAGTATAGTGCCGTTTATCTTGTCTTGTTTATCTTTTCATTGAAGTTCTGATTTTTCTACAATGCCAGAACGTCCGTCAAAATACCAGGTATGTATTTTAATCCTCCTCGCCCGTCTTCTTTGCTTTTTACGCATTTAGCTATATCCCCGTGGGCCTGTATCTTTGGCGATCCAAATTGCACATATTTCGCGATCTTTCATTAAATTGTCGATTTTTTTTTATCCTGCTCCCTAACTGTTTTTTCCAAGTTCATTATGTGAAGTATCAACATGCATTCCACATCATATATACTGTTTGAATTGAAGTATCATTTGTCATTACCGGTACTATTTCCGTCCCCTCTGTAACTAAAGACTCTCGATTTCTGCTGAAAGTATCATGTTAAAAGAAAATAGTAATAAAAAATTACTTAAACTCTACTTAGTTACTCTAGTTTTCTTTGCAATCCTTTAATTTCTTTCAAAAGGTTAATTATTAGTAGCGTAAAGTTGTGTTATAATCGCAGCTACGTCCCTTTATTATCGGGAAATGCCAGTTATCTGTCCTTGAGAGAAAAATCGTCCTCCATTAAATGCAAGGAACACATCTTATACCATGATCGGACGTGACAGCTGTGGCCTTATCACTTAATACGATTCGATTGCAATCGATCGTAAATATAGGAAATTTAGAATTGAATGGACCTAAAGCTAGCTACTCACAAGTACAATATCTATTTTTAAATTTTATTCATTTCTAAATTTTTTATATTTATGATCGATTGCAATAGAATCGTATTCTGGTTTGGATGTACAAGGACTCTCGTTTGGATGTACAAGGTTATGATGACGGAGTTGGTTAAATTCTACTTCAGAGGCTCTGTAAGCACAGAAGGACGGCTGTACATCACTCTACCAGTTATCTTCGCAATTATGCCCAACTTTCCGTAAGATGGGCGCGCCATCTATTAACTCCTAAGAATCCCACTCCTGCGAAAAGATTCGGGAGCGTACATGAAGCCCTGTAATACAATAATGTATATATTTCAAATGCGTTTACGACCTAACTAGATTCTCTATATTTAGTTGGTCTAATTTCTCTCGTATAATATTGTGTTGTGTGGGAGTGTATCAGTGTTTTCCCAGAACATGAACAATAGAATGTATCTTATTATTCTTACTGAAGTTTTAGTGAAAAATTATGTCGAATATGATGAAAAAATGAAGTTGCTTTGGCAAAGTACATTTACATTTGTTGATAGCAAATTTCGTCGTTCCTATAAATCAGTAAGTACGATGCTGAATTCAAGGAAAACATATTTTTAGATTAAATTGGAAGAAGTAAATTTAATTTAATTTTGAAAGTACTTACAATGTACGTAGGTGTATAATGCATGTTATTTAAAAGCAATTTAAGTTCCCTATTCAATTGAATGTGCAACATACTTTTCTGTGTTTGTAAATACCATTAATATTATATAACTGAAGTCTGTGTGCACAAAGGAACCCGCTGCAATTTGTGTGCAAAACTTTATGTCTTTACTTTTTTAACAGAAACCTTGACCATAAATTGCTTGACCTAAATTGAGATTTTCCTTTATATCTTTTGGTAAATAAAGACATAGCTATGCCCACGAACGAAAAATATAGAGCTTTAAATTTTATCGCCGTGCTCCAGGGAGAAAATGAATTCCTGTTCCGAGGCAATTAAAGTAAGGTTTAAATGGAATGAGCACATTAATTCAATGTGCAGGTAATTTATGTTCTATAAATAGTAGACATAGTGTTACTATGAATTACAAAGCGACGGAAATTCGGTCAAGCCTTAAGGAAAGCAGACAAATTTTCACATTTCATGAGGTCAAGCATATAAATAAAAAACTATGTTTGTCTTTTGCTTAATATTTTCAGTAGTTTTTCATCATAGGTATTTTGAAGAAGATTGTGATGTAAGATATTTTGAAGAAGATTGTGTCCCGCTTTTAGTACCCTTTTATTTATTCCACTCGTAAACAGATAAGTACTTAGGAAAGAATAATAAAATGGTATGAATATATAGGGAATACGAATTCATTAGAAACGTAATTTAACATCCGCGCAGTTGATGAATATTACACAGGCTTTTTTTACTGATTGATGACAATTAGATTTCAAAAATACAAGCCCTCTCTTAAGTCCATCTATGTTTGTTTAAAATATTGATGTAGTTGTGGGATATTGATAGACAGTTCAATGTACTTTCTATCAGTTAGACAGATTAGTCCTCTGCAGTCTTTTGTTCAAGTAAATTTAATAAGGAATTAAGTTATTTGTGAAATTTAGCAAGTGTTTATCTCTTTCAATAAAAAAAACTTTAAATTTAAATAATTTTAAATCGAGATATCTCAAGTGCACAGATTTACAAATTTTCTTAAAGTTCAAAGTGTTTTATTATTTGAAAATATAAAACAAATATAAAATAGAAATACTTAATATATTTGTGTTTATATTTTGTTTAATATAGTAAGATTTTTGCTGTTGTTTTAAATAGTCGATTTATTTTCCCTAATGTAGTTGAATACCAGTTTTTCGAACCTAAATAATTACTCTGCAATAGTTTTCAATTATGAACACAGAAGAAACCGCTCTTTCAGACGACATAAACTATCATATGAAGAGAAAGGAATCATCCATGGAATTTTTCAAAGGGGAAAATCCCAGCGAGAAGTCGTAATGGAGCTAAGGAACCGTGAGACTACTGTAAGCAAAAGTGACGCTCAAAATGTCTGTTGATGATGTGATGTGCTGATTCAGGTGTTAATGAAAGACACCTGAGTGTTTAATTTTTATGTAAAAATAAAAAATTTCACTTTACACTAAACTTCAATTTTATTAATACATTATTACTATGAGTTCACTTCAAATTACAATTTAATTAATTATGAAGACTAATTCATTATTGTGATGCGGCTGCTTTGCCGGTTCTGTGATGACTGTTTCAATGTAAGAAATAACAAGAACGGTTCCCGCTGATAACGGCCTGATGCACTCGATGCCTATTAGCGTGCTGTTATTTTGGAAAAGGAGAGCAAACAATACTTCTTGTTTCCAGGGTAGATCAACCTTTGGGATTTTGAGTTTTGGTTCACTGTAATATTGCGAAATATTAATATTGAACTAAAGGAAATATGTAACCAAATTTCTCTTGTTAGGTAGTGACTAAATGAGTTGACTCTGGTCGCAACATTCTCCCCCACCTTGAAACGTCCAGGATGTTTCAAGAGAAAGTCCACTGGCAGCCTGGATGACATCAATTCTTCCTGCTAGAATGTTTCTAGATGAATGAAGAATTCGATATGAATGATATATTTGTGCGAAGGAACGATCACGATTCGAATGTGTGAGATGCACGAAGTAACGTTCGCGAGTCGCGTGTATATGGAGTGTCTTAGAAAACGTTCGCTATTCGAGGTGGAGCTAGTTATTTGATTTTATAGTATTAAATGTTCAGAACCGACGCTAATTTCACTTGAAACACCTTGCAAAATAGTAATTTTAATTTGTTACGTTATATTTTACTGCTTAATCTTTTACATTTTGTATTTTATTTCTTCAAAGGGTTATTAGTTTTCATTGCGTTAGTTATTATCTTGGATTTGAAGTAAACGGAGTTTAGTTATTGGTCTTTTTAACGTTCCAGTTTTGGTTTTTAGTAAAACAACCCTTACTAAATCATCTTTCCCGGGAAATAGTTTAATAACTCTACCAAGTGCCCACTGAGTAGGTGGCAATCTCTCGTCCTTTATTAATACTATGTGCCCTATTTCGATATTCCTTTCTTCTCTTGTCCACTTTGGTCTTTTCTGTAGCATAGAAACATAATCCGTAGACCACCGTCTCCAAAACTGTTGATAAAGTTGCTGCAACAACTGCCATCGACTTAAAACATGAGTCTTTAAATCTAGCAAGCTTGGTTCTGGTACTGATAGCAGCGATTCTCCGGTAAGAAAATGCCCCGGTGTCAAAACGGACAAATCTTCTGGGTCAGTTGACAAAGGATATAGCGGCCTTGTATTAAGACATGCTTCTATTTGCGATAAAACAGTTGCTAGTTCTTCGTATGTCAATTTTGTCTCTCCTAAAATTCGACGTAGATGATATTTCATAGATTTAACACCAGCCTCCCATAGTCCTCCAAAATGAGGTGAGGCTGGTGGTATAAAATGCCATGTTATACCTTGTGCAGCTTGCTGTTCTGCTGCAGCTTTAGTACTTTCATGTATTACTTGTAGGTAATCACTTTTTAGTTGCTTACTGGCACCTACAAAATTAGTGCCACAATCCGAATAAATATGGGAACATAATCCCCTTCTTGCGGTAAATCGTTTGAGGGCAGCGAGAAATGCTGCCGATGTCTGATCGCTGACTGCTTCCAAATGTACAGCCCATAAACACACAAAGATAGCTATATAGCCTTTAAACGTTTTACAACCTCTTCCTTTTGAAATACGTACAGCAATGGGCCCGGCGTAATCTATGCCTGTGTGTGTAAAAGGCCTGGAAACGTTAATGCGCGGTTCTGGAAGCTGCGCCATTAGTTGCGACGAAGTTTGAGTTTTAAACTTAAAACAGATTGAACACTTATAAATGATTTGACGAATGGTACTTCGAACGTACCATTATGTACGTACCAATATGTTTCACGTATATAAGACATCATCAATGACAGACCACCATGTAGCGTAGTGTGATGAGCTTGTATAATTATTAAGTGTGTCAAATGATGCTTGCTGGGCAAAATAATGGGATGCTTCTTGTTGTAGCTGAGCTTAGTATTCTGCAGTCTGCCACCAACTCTCAGGAGCCCGTTCTCATCGATGAACGGATTTAAACTAAGAAGAGGGCTTTTCACGTAAAGAGGCTTTCCCTTACTTAGATCTGCTACTTCCCTGCCGAATTCTATATATTGCACCTTTTTTAACCAATAGTTTCGGGCAAGAAGGATTTCAGTTGATGTTAGAAAACTTGTATTTCTATCCATCTTTCTATGGCGGCAATTGATTATGAATCGGGAACAATATGCAGTTATACGCAGTAATTTTTGAAGTGATGAGCACTTATATAATAAGTCTAGCGGTTGTGAAGTCTCAACGAGATGTGTTTTGATAATTTTAAGTTCAGCTAATGTCTCATACTGAATTGATGCATTTCTATTGGGCCATGCTTCTTCGTGGAATTGCAACCAAGTAGGACCTTTCCACCAAAGGCTGTGTTTAAGTAAAAGTGAAGGTAATACTCCTCGCGATCCACAATCCGCAGGATTATCGGTTGAAGAAACGTAATACCAGCAGTTGCAATCTAAACGGTCTTGTATTGCAACTACACGATTGCACACAAATGTTTTCCAACTATTTGGTTTACCGTGGATCCATGAAAGTACTATTTTTGAGTCGCTCCAAGCAAACAATTTGGCATTAGGTAAATTTAAAGAATCTTTAATACAATACATCAATTTAGCTAACAATAACGCAGCGCATAATTCTAACCGTGGAATCGTTATGGGTTTAACAGGAGCTACCTTTGATTTAGAACCAATTATATTAATATGAACCTTTCCGTGGACATCGACGCAGCTCAAGTACACTACTGCACAATATGCTGCATTGGAAGCGTCAGAGAAGCCGTGTAATTGTATCGAAGTGGTTTCCTTTGTAAGAGATAACCAACGAGATATTTTAGCTGTCTCAAATAGAGTTAATTCACCTCGTAGTTGTCGCCAGCGTTGTGCTATATTTTCCGGTATTTCATCGTCCCATGCCATTCCAGCTAGCCACAACTGCTGCATCAGTATTTTGGCTAGAATAATACTAGGCGTAAGCCATCCAATTGGGTCGAATAACCTTGATATTTCCGACAGTAGTTGACGTTTGGTTAAATTAAGCGTTCGCGACTCTAAGGATACTTTGAAACTAAAGTATTCATTTGCAGGATTCCAATACAGGCCTAATGTTTTTATCATTCCATCTGCAGCCATATCTAATGAAATCTTTAATTCTCTTTTATCAGCTTCTACTGCATCTAATACTGCAGAACAATTGCTTGCCCATTTTCGAAGTTCGAACCCACCAGAATTTAGCATATCGATCACTTGCTGTTGAATCTTTAAAGCTGTGCCTACATCGTTTGCCCCTGACATGAGATCGTCTACATAAAAATCGTTAACGACGATTGGATAAGCAAGAGTATAGTTACTCTTTTCATCTTCGGCAAGTTGCTTGAGAGTCCTTATCGCCAAGTAGGGTGCACATGAAGTGCCAAAGGTCACGGTCTTCAATTCGTATTCTGTAATGGTTTTCGTGATAAAATCTCTCCACAGGATTCTTTGGTACCGACTATCATCAGCTGCTACACGTATTTGACGATACATTTTTGTAATGTCAGCTGTAAAGGCTATTTTATGTTTTCGCCAACGCATCATAATTTTAATTAAATCCCCTTGAAGATTAGGTCCGGTCAATAAAGTGCTGTTCAAGGATAAGCCATTGGAAGTTTGGCTGGAAGCGTCAAACACGACTCGAAGGCGTGTGGTAGAACTATCCTTCAGTACGGCGTGGTGAGGTAAATAATTTACTGTGTACCAATTTCCTGAATCAGTGATGGTGACGTGTTCTTGTTCTGAAGTTGTGGTTGGTGTCATGTGACCTAAATTTATATATTCTTGTAAGCATTCTTCGTAAAGTCGACATAATTCATGATTCTGAACCAACCGCCTTTCCAATTGAATCAATCTTTTATTGGCTCTATCTTTAGAACGACCTAATGAGGGGGGTTGAAAATTTACAAATGGTAAACGCACCTCATATCTTCCGTCTTCATTTCTTTGATGGGTAGCTGCGTAAAAGTCTTCGCATTCTTGATCCTCTCTGCAAGTAATTCTTTCCTCAGCTATTTCTTCTAATTCCCAGAATCGTTTTAATAATGTATTTACTTCAACACAACTATGTAGAGTAATAATATTGGATGTCGATTGCTGATCACTTTTGATTTCTCCGAACAGGATCCAACCTATTTGTGTGTTCTGTGCAACCGGAGTATGATTCCCTCCCTTTCTCAAGCCTGGAAGGATAAGTGATGGATACACGTCTATGCCGAGTAATAAATCGATTGTACCAGGCATATTGTAAGTAGGATCAGCTAGCATTAGCCCATGTATGTGACGCCATTCTCGTTTTGTTTGAATTGGTTGCGACGGTAACATTCCAGTCAACGACTTTAAAACGAAGGCATTTACAGAACACGAAAATAATTCGTTGTAAATTGAATTGAATGAGAATTGCACTTGACTATTGGATATTCCAGCTTGTTGTGTATTTATTCCGGTGATTCGCGCGTTAACTCGTTGTCTTTTGAGACCTAGTTTTTGCGCTGCTCTATCTGTAATAAATGAACCCTGAGAACCAGGATCAATAAGAGCTCTCAAAACATGGCATCCCTTATCATTAACGACTTTGACTAGCGCAGTGGAAAGGAGAAAACTTGATGATTGTAGTGAGGCAACATATAACGACGTTATCCTTTTTTCAGTATCGATAGCATTAATAGACGTACTAGGCTTAGGATAATCGTTTTTTCTTAAATTAGGCATTTGCAGATGTTCATGTAAGAGGGTGTGGTGATCATGGTTGCAATGGTAACAACGTTTTGGGCTGCTGCATCCTTGAGTTGGATGACTATTTGCTAAACAGTTACGACACAATGACTTCTTGGCAACAAATTCATTTCTGGCTGCAGGATTCATTTGAAGAAATTCTGAACATCGCCGCAAATTATTTCTTTTATGACATAGAATACAGTCTGTTGAGCTTCTTAAGTGAAATGACCGAGTTTCTTTATTTATTTTATTAAAGGGCAGAGAATTTGAAGGTCCAATGTTTCCGTTACCTTTAACTACTTCCAAAGTACGAAAGCGGGACTCCAGAAATGACATAAGAGCCACTAATTTTGGCAACTCCTTACTGCTTTCGAGAGATCGTTCCCACAATTCACGTGTTTCGGCGGGAAGTCTCTGGGTAAGTAAAAATATGATTATTTCATCCCAAGAATCGACTTGAATTTCTAAATTGCGTAGAGAATGCAGGCACTCATTAGTAGTGTCTAACAATTGCTTAATAGCCTGTGCAGATTCCTGCTTGATAACACTTTGTGAGGTTAAAATCTTTAATTCATCATTCACAATAACCCTTTTATTGTCATATCTTTGAATTAATAATTCCCAGGCAGCATCGTAATTTCTTTCAGTAATATCTAAGTGACGAATCAACCGTGCAGCTTCTCCTTCCAAACTTGTCTTCAAAAAATAAAGTTTTTGTACCTTCGGAACTTGATCGTTTTCGTGTATGAGTGTGAGGAATAAATCGTAGAAAGAACGCCAATTTTTATAAGAGCCTGAGAACTTTGGAATATTGATCCGAGGTAGTTTTATATTAGATGCAGACAATAAAGATAACCCATTATCAGTCTGAGAATGACTAGAGTAACAAAATTCTTTGTTTAAATCGGTTGAATCGTTTGATTTTTTGGCTAACATTAACGTATCTAAGTCGTCATGAAGTTCACCTAGGAATTTTGAATAGAGATTTTCTGTTGCACTAAATTTCTTATCGGTAAAATATTCACTTTTTGTACTAGCTGATATTGTATGAAGCGTTATGGAGCGATGATTATCTTTAAACTGTTTCCAACAGCATTGAACGCCTGAGATGCGCGCGTTTATGTACCCTTTAGTTCTCTCATTTAACGGAATAGATTTATAATTTGAACTCATGATTTCGATTTCTTCAATTAGAAGATTTTGTTTGCAAATTAACGAATCTAGAGAAGCTTTTGCCATAGAAAGCTTTGAGCTACCTGATTCACCTTTAGATGATTTCGATGCTTTATTGTTTTCACTTTCAATGTCTTCATTATCGTTCTCTGGAGTTGAGTCTTTATTTTTACCCATTTTATTTATTGTATTTATGATAAAATGATTTTATTGAGTAATATTTCACTTTATATGCGCTAATTCCAAGTTTAATAGATGAAGTTATAAAGGTTTAATTAAGAGATTAATAATAAATTTTAAATTTTAATAATTCAATTATTTTATTCACCATTATTTCTGTTCATAAATAATCTTTTCGAAAATATTCACAAACCTGTTGTTAAGTCCATAAATGTTCATAACTGTTTACCCGCTATACAATACCGTAATTTTAGCTCCACCTCATTAAATATACCGCTGATGAAATTCCTATTATGTATGCGAAATTTTCTTATATTTTTTTTTAAAGTATTTATGCTTTTTAAGTTTAGGTGCCAATATATCCGGCTCGAAGGACCAAATTTTATTTTGATGATGTGATGTGCTGATTCAGGTGTTAATGAAAGACACCTGAGTGTTTAATTTTTATGTAAAAATAAAAAATTTCACTTTACACTAAACTTCAATTTTATTAATACATTATTACTATGAGTTCACTTCAAATTACAATTAATTATGAAGATTAATTCATTATCATGATGCGGCTGCTTTGCCGGTTCTGTGATGACTGTTTCAATGTAAGAAATAACAAGAACGGTTCCCGCTGATAACGGCCTGATGCACTCGATGCCTATTAGCGTGCTGTTATTTTGGAAAAGCAGAGCAAACAATACTTCTTGTTTCCAGGGTAGATCAACCTTTGGGATTTTGAGTTTTGGTTCACTGTAATATTGCGAAATATTAATATTGAACTAAAGGAAATATGTAACCAAATTTCTCTTGTTAGGTAGTGACTAAATGAGTTGACTCTGGTCGCAATATTGTCCTTAAAGCATATAATGAGCGGAGAACCACATCAAGGCAAAAGGGATCTGGAAGACCAAGTTACCACATCTAAATATTACCACGCTTTAAAACACATTGCTTTAAGAAATCGGAAAAGCAATATGTCGACTCTTGCCCGAGATTTTGCGACATCAAAAGGGAGAAAAGTTAGTAGGCAAATAATAACACGACGACTGATGAAGGAGGGACTACGAACTTATCGCTGCAGGAAAGTTCTTTGGCTTACATCTCGCCACTGGGAGAGAAGACTGCAGTAGGCAAGAGATAATCAAAATACCGATTGAAGTAAGGTCATCTGGTCTTATGAATGACGATTTTGTTTACACTCGGACAGACCTGAAGCTTGCATTAGAAGACGAGGAGAGCAATTTCGGGTCGACTGTGTCGCAAATACTATCAAGGGCCGACTTCGTGTAATCGTTTGGGGTTGCTTCACATCTGCAGGTGTTGGTGAGCTTCATCGAATCAAAGGCGGAGTCCGCATAAATGCCACGGCCTACATAAACATTTTGGAAAATTCACTTCTTCCTGCCATATGTTGTATATATATTCCAGCAGGATAACGCCCCTTGTCACACAGCAAGAGCGGTATTGGCCTGGTTTAAGGAGAATAATATTTAAGTGCTGCAAAATTGGCCTGCTCAAAGTTCCGATCTAACTCCCATCGAAAATTTATGGGACTAACTCGACCGCAAAATCAACAGAGAATCAATACACACCATAGAGCAACTTTACGAGGAAATCGAACGCGTTTGGCGTTAAATTCCGGGTACCTTAATTGCCTCTCTAATTGCATCTGTGGCAACTCGTCTAGAAGCGGTAATAAGAAATAAAGGCGGTCACACAAGATATTGAGATGTAGTTAGAACGTAATTAATAGATAACGAAATATAAGTAATTCTTTGAACCAATAACGATTTTGTCTTTTTTGAAAGGGTCATACCCATAAAAATGTAAAAAGTTTAAGGTGCTTAGTTATTTTTTTGGACAGTAGTGTATATATATAATACTTTTTTGTTACCGATCGAAATGAGGACTTTTTTTGTTTTTTTTATTTTTATAGGTTTGTCGGTAGTTCCTGTAACATCTTGTGGGGCATGGGGCGGGATAAGAACTCAACCCAATTCGAGACAACGACTGCAAATGGACTTACGATTTAAAGTAGCCAGCAGAAAGCAACAATGGGTCGCTGCCGGTGGGATCCGAATCTGGCACCTTCTGATTGGTAGGCCGAAATGTTATCACTTGCTCCACCGAGGACGCTAGTTGACATAAGAAATAAATAGTGTCGATTTTAGTGCATGTAGTTCGATATAGCCACCGATTTTGTGTGGACTTGGAGTGCGGAGGACGATGGATACGGCCCTAAGGTGGGACAGCGCGGGAGAGGAGCGGTCCGCTTCCGTCGTTGAATTTTCTTTATGGATAGTTTTTGGTTGTTGCTAGTACAAATGTAATATCGCTTACTAAAATTTTTTAAACAAAACGATCCGAGATTGTGAGAATTTTTCCAAGAGTGTTTGTTACTTGTTTATACATGTCGGTGCTAAGAAACTAACCCTTTAGGTTTGAGTCAAGTCGGCTAAAGTCTCGTAAAGTGAGTAAAAACGATAGTAGGTACTAGTAGTTAGCGAAAAGTGAAAATAGTAAGTCAGCATAGTTAGTCGTCGCAATTGCATCTTGTAAAAATTGCAAATTTCCAGAACCGCCTTAGATTGTCATTCAACGTAGACCTCATGTTGAAGATATACATATACATATGATAATAAGACATCTGTAGGTGGCACGAAAACGAATAGATCAGGTAATTTGCGACACTTTGTTAGGACTGGAACGTCTGGAACCTTCACCCGGTGTTATTATTTAAGTTTTTGAGATGCCTCGACAAGCTCTTAAGGGGGATAGCCACTGTGATGGGTTTTTTGTCTTAAATCAAAGTTTATACATTCAGAAATATGTCTACACAATTGCAGGTCAAAATGTCAAAAATTGACTAAGTTACAGCGATTTTAGTGAGAGCAGGTAGACCGATTGTTTTCCGCGTGACCTCCCGATCGGAATGTTACCCGGATTAAAGCTGCTGAGGATCGCATTGAAATAGTTCATCACAAAATTAAAAAAGTCACCAAGACCCCTGAAGATGAAGGGGAAGAACCGTCATATGGTCCAGGACTTGATAGTTTAATATAGGTATGAAAATTTTACAAGATATATGATTTCATTGCGAGAGAAATTGACTAAAAACTTTAAACGCGTTTTTCTCGAAACGACTTTTTTCGAACTGATCGCATTGATAACTCGGACAATTCTTAATCGATTATTAATATTTTTTTTTGTTTTGTTCGTCTTAGCAGTGGCTAAGGTTGTGCGTAACCGATTCATGAAATTTTGTTTTTTACTATTTTTTAAACTGTTTGAAAACAAAAAAAAAACGGTCGAAAAAGTAAAAATATTTTCAATCGGTCGCCATTTTGTGAAAAAAAAAACCGCTACGTACAACGATAACGACATCCATACAGATTATAATGAATTTTTTTTTTTCATATCACCAGTTTTTGAAAAATCGATGCGACCATGGAGGGGGAATTTTTTTTTCAAGCTCTACGGAATCATTAATATTGTTAAAACTATGTAAGATTTTTCAATAAAAATTTGTGGAAACAACATTCGATGTGTACTTAATAAATTAAAAAAAACCCGATCCAAAAATTCCTTTATTTACCCGGTCAAAAAAATTCTCAAAAATCACTCATTTTTTCGGCCGTCACAGTGGCTATCCCCCTTAAGCCAAGGCTGAGAAGAAATAGCTAATTAGAGATTGGACGACATTGAGCATAAATCAATACAAGCAGCGGGAAGGTTAAACTTACCAAAAACAATGATTTCGTCAGACGTCAGAAAAACATCCGTCGATCGGTGGATCAACTCTGAGCGCTAAGGATATATTCCAAAAGCAGAGATAGATTAAGACAGCCGATGGCGCCATCATTGGATGCGGCAAAATCAGTCAAAAGTTGTCTTCGAGTGAAACTGGGTAAACTTCCGCATAAACATGTGCGGAATTCACAGAATCAGATATGAGAGGTCACATCGAACCCTCCACAATTGGTGGACACTTCAAAACATTTTTTAGGGTTCCGTACCAAAGCGGTAAAAAATGGTGCGACTTCGTCTGTCTGTCACTGTGCTTATTTCAGCAACGTTATTTTAGATGTCAAAATACCATTAGTTCAAAGGAAACAGTTTCAATTGTACACAATTATTCTTGTACCAACTCCATATGATTAGGAATACGTATTTATTGAGCTTACGGCAGACTATCTAATAGTGCGCCTGGACGGGTATGACAGAGGAACTTCGACAATTCAGTGCTTTATCATAGGAATTTCTTTATGTGAACAGCACACCGCTGTATACAACTCTATCAACTCTAAATAGCATGTCTAAAAGTTTCGATAGAAGTATCAGGTGCGCGACGAAGACATCTTCAGTTTCCGATCAAAACGATTGCATCCAAAAAAAGCCGAAAGTCGCATCCATTAGGTCAACAGCGAAAAGATTCATACTCTGTTTGGATCCAGAATGATAAGGCTCTATTAACGGAGTAGTATGCTGATCAGCAACGGACAAGGCTTTGATTAACAATAAGGAACATTATGGGGGACCCAACCCTGAGCAACGTAAAAAGGCAATTTTATTAAATTTTGTTTTGATACTAACAATCAAATAAAAGTATGAGGCTTTTTGTATTTCGAAGAAATATTGTTATTACGAATTTTTTTCAATATTAAATATTATATAGTGACGTTATAAAAGCTAGGTGTGTAACAATGGGCAAAAAAAACGTAGGGAAAAAATTGGTTAAGGTTTCTTTTAAATATAGGAGTATAGCTTAATTGTAGGGTAGCGGATTTTTCGAAAAAAATGACAAAACGGCAGCCATTTAAAAAAAACAACAATTAAAAAAATGCACTAAAATTCTCGGGAACAATCGATAAAGTAAAATATTAAGAAAAAAACGTACGCTACAATTTAGATAATTCATTTTTGCGCAAAATGAGATCAAATTGAGCAAATCGGATGAATACTTACCGAGATTTTTTCGCGGCCAGATAAATTAACGTATATTCCCGCGTATTTCTCGATATAAATTGGAAATGACTCTGTACATCATAACATTTTGTCACACCAATATTCTAGACTTTCTGAAGAATCAGAAAAAGAAAAAACAAATTTTGGTGTTGGTCACCCCTTTAGTTGGTTGTCAAAGAGACCGCATCGCCATAGGCATCGAAGGCATGAGTTAGTATCCTAGCGAAATGAAATTGCGAAAAAAAACAAAATGTTAAATCAATAAATATTTTTAAAAATATAAAATGCAAAATGCTTCAATTATGAAAGTGGTATAAGTCAGCTTGTAAAATGTATCAAGTTAACAAAAATTTCAATAAGTTGTACGTAGAAAACGTTGCATTCTTTATCGGAAACTTTGTAACTCGTAAAAATATAATATTTAAATTTCATCAATATTTATAAATGGATTGGAAAGTAAAACCAAGTCATTTTTTTTTTAATTTTATGTTTTTATTTCAATGACAGAAACATTGTACTGCCGGTGCTTTTATGTTCAGATAGAGAAAATTGGTTTTTGATGACTTTTCTGCAGTTTGAATGTTTCTAAACTTCACTCACTAAGAATAGAACCAGGAAATATACAGTGACCGGAAGACATTAATCCATAAATAAATACGATTACGCAATTCTTATAAGGATCACCCACTAGGAACTTCCCCACAATATTAAAAGGGATATTTATTAGTAAATATGTGTAAATTCGATCATAAATCTAAAATTACTTCGGATCCTATTTATTGATATTACTTATTATATTGTCATCACTTAGTATTCCGTACTGAATGGACAAAATAAAGAAATTGCGCCAGATGGTAACGATAACGAGTAAACTAAGCCAATTGAACCGATGGCGATAATTGAAAGTGTGATTAACAAATTAGCGAAAATTGGCAAGATATGCAGAGCAAACCCATGTATCACTTTATCTGTTCAATTGTAATTGGTGTATATAGTGGCCATTAAAGCTATTTTAAGACATTTTGATTTGAACACAATAATAACAATGATTTCCTGCTACCAATGACACTGACGTACGTTCATTTGTTGCCGTAGACCAAACAACAGCCTTGACAGGTCGTCTGCCCGCGGACGAATTACTCATAGTAGTTAGCAGTATCAGCGTCGACTTCAAAGTTCAATTGACTGGCTAAAGACGTCTAACATCTGTTCGTCATCTTCGAAGACGAAGAATGCTAAGGCCATAACAGGAAAGCGTTTTTTTCCAGCTGGTCCAATAACCCGCGGCTAATGCGCCACTGTATTAATTAACTTCTATTTTTAATCGCTTGCGGACGACTTCCTGAGCCGCCTTCATCTGTTGCAATCTCTGGAAAGTAACAATTTGCTTGTTTTGCATGCAAACATTCCCGAAGGGCAGCTCAATTAACTCCAGCAAACTTCTCGAGTTTATTGATATTTGATACCGAAGCTGAGCGATAAGGAGTTCATCTTCTCTTAGATTGTTTGTTCTTCGAAGTAATCAAACAAGAAAAGTGCATTTTGAATTGGGGAGAAGTAATTCAATAAAAATTGTAGACATAAAATATTTGCATTGAATGAATTGTCAAATGGGTGAAGGAATCAATGAAGTTGTGAATTTTTTAAAGTTCGTTGTAACATCATTCGTCACTCGTTTGTTTAGTTTGTTTGTTATCGTTTATTAGTTTTTCTAGTTAGTACTTTTTTTAAGAGTTTTTATATTTATGCCGCAAATAGAATTGTTTAATCATCTAACGAATTAATAATTGGTGGATGTAGACTTGTAGGGCTAGAAATGTAGATAAGACCGAATATAAAAAGTTAACTCACGCTTTGTCAATGGTTACTCAATCCAAAGTTAATTTAATCGCCTGAGAGTCAGATAGAAAACGATTTCTTACATATAAAAGTTTTACTATACCTATTGTAGCCAATCGATAAATTGACCTATATTTTATATACATATGTACATAGTAGTAGTAATTTGGAATCGCAAGTTAGCTTTTTGTAATTTTACAACTGCTTTCCACTTTTCTGTGGTTAGGTGCTTAAGTTTAGACATTTTGTATATAAGGTGCGTTCCAAAGTAAAAATCACTTTTTCAAAATGAGAATAAAGACTTATTTTTTGGCAAAACTCATTTATTCAAATCAGTCTCCACGTTCAAGAGGCACGTTGTCTGTAGTGATACCCTTGAGAATGTCGGTGCAAGCCTATTGGATGGCCTCCACGTCACCTCCTTATGAATTCTTTCCTTCGAATCTTAGAAACTAATCAATATTATCTTCCTTTTGACTTCTCCAAACGCTTTTTTCGTATTAGGCTCATCTGGGTGCTTCCATTGCACTTTGCCACTTGGTAACTAGATTGGTATTCAATGTACCAAGTTTCGTCACCAGTCACAATGTTGTACAAGAAGTATCGGTAATTTTTTGACTCCTTGATGATGTCCTTCGAATGTTGAATCCTGGGCAATTTTTGGTCATCAGTCAACTTTTGCCGAACAAAGCGTTGAACAGACCTTTCGGAGGCCCAAATGTTCGGTCAAAATGCGATAAATTGATGTTTTAGAGAAATTCAATTTCCATTAATTTCAATGAAGATTTTGGCTGATCTTTCATAAATTCCCGCACAGTTTTGATGTCATTTTCTATTATCACTAATTTTAATTGCCCAATATGTTGGTCATCATTCACGTCTACACGACGACCATCCTTAAAGCGCGTATACCACTCGCAGACTCTGCTACGGGATAAACATTCATCACCATAAATTCTTTTCAACAATTAAAGCGTTTTGGTAAAAGTTTTACCAAGTTTAAGACAGAACTTAGTGTTGGCTCTTTGTTTGATATATATTTTTGCACCGCGATGCAACAAAACCACATATAACGCAATAACTCGGCTTCTACACACAATCTATGGAACTTTAGAAAGATGTTAGTTTCTCTTTTTTTACTCGTACTTTGCCATTTAAGGAGAATTATCCATCCTACGCGATATATCTCCTCTGTAATTCCTGTAACCCCTTGTGGGGCATGGGGTGGGAGAAAAAATTCACCTGATTCGGGACAGCTATTGCAAGTGTACCTAAAATTTAAAACCACCACCTGACATTTTCTCAGCAATCCTCATAATATTTTTATCGTGATCTGTAATATAGAACAACCATAGGTGGCCGTCGGTGCGATTCGAACTTGGGACTTCCTGATTGGTAGGTCGACGCGTTATCATTTACTCAACCGACGACTCAAACTATAGCATACTTACTTGATATGTACAATAAGTGTACATTTTTTTGCGTGCATTTTTTTTTTAAATCTCTTTATTTCCGCTTTTTTGGGTATTAATTTACGTCTGTATGCCAAATTTCATTTCAATAGGCGATAAGATTGAATGGATTAAGTAACTTTCAAAATTGTCGGTATTTGAAAAGAACTGAAACTTTAGTAAAATGAATAGAGCAGTGGCATATTTTGACGGCCCCAAATTGTATACTTCATTCTATAGAGAAAAGGAGTTGTTTTGGTAGAAATAGCGAATGGAATTTTAACGTTTATGTGGAAAACAGTAGAGGATAAAAATAATGGACAAAACGTTTACTTATATTTTTATTAAAAGATATCGAAACCCAGAGAGTAGAGAGTAAGATATTTCTTAGGTCTTAAGTGATCAGGAGCAGGAGCAAGGAATCCCTGCCTACGAAATCGCGAAATAGGGATCAGATATACTGGCACAAATGAGAATTAAACGCTTTGGTGGGTGTTTTTTGTACATACCGGCCTCCAAAAAAGGGAATGGGAACTTAGACTACAGCAAATGTGGAGGTAATAAATACATTGCTGGGAATCGTAAAACACGTTGCAAATATGCGATTTTATTAAAGAATTGTTTGCCCCACCCCCAAACGAAAGTCGTATAGGGAAAAGTTGTAGTGCTCGAAGCGCCCTCTACGCTGGTATCATCGCTTTTGTCGTAGGAACCGAGATAATTGAAAGACACCCGCGGCACTTAAAAAATATAGAAAAGTGTGCTAAGAAAGGAGTTAAATAACATCGCTCAATAAGCTCTCGATTCGAACTCGCACTGGACCCAACAGACACGCCGGCGACTGTGTAAGATCTATAAAGAAGAAATGTATCCAAATTTGCAAATCGTGGGAAAAGTTAGCGCAAAATCACGTTATGTGGGTGATAGATCTGTCTAGTTGACAACATACGCCCCACAAGAGGGTAAAAAAAAACAAAGATATCATAAAAAGGAATGGTTGTTTGGTGTCGGTAAGAGCGTAGACATGTGCTTTGTTCAATACAGTGCTGTAGTAGAGTTTAACATAAGACAAACATTTATTAAGTTTAACATACGACAAACATAATATGTAACATAATGGAAAAATAGCATTGCCCGAAATTTTGAGAAATTGGAAATTCCTATCAATAATGTCTGACTGTCTGACTTGTAGGCAAAAAGTTAAAAATGTTAGTTTACTTGAAACTGTGCTTCGTGCTAAGTTTTAAGACATTTTTAAGTCGCTTTCATAAAAAATAGGGTTTTTGGGTCATGTCACATTTTCATTAATAGAGCGGTAGATTTAGGCACGGTGTAGGCGACGTTCTATAATTGTTCACGGTACAATTTTTATAAAAGTTAGCATGTTTTAAGGTAGGTAATTTATACATTTTTTGAGTGGAGTAAATATTTTACCAATAAACTATATCCTATGGAAACTTCAACAATTTTTGTTCAAAAATCTCGCATTTTCTTGGTAAAAGACAACGCATTTCTTATTATCCATCTCGTTTGGATTACAAAATAAAATCGCAAGTTAAATTTAATTAAAATAATTCGCTGGCGTATCTTTTCTTAGATACCCAAATGTTACTATGTCCCCTCCTTTTAATATTACCATAGAAGTGAATAAAAACTTTAACTCAAATGTCCACCATAATGTTAGCAAGCACAAAAATATTTTTTATAACAAGCAGATTTAAATTTCAAAGTAAGCATTTGTACAGAACGCAAAATATGCCTACTTGACTTTATTGTTGTATGAAAACGCCATCATCAATCTTGGCCTATATCTATATAATAATTCACTCCCTGTATCCTGTACAATACAGAACTTTTTCTTAAAATTTTGGTTGTGAACAGCACAGGCATCGATAACCTTGCTACTATTTTAACCGTAACCATTTCGGTTTAACTTTTATTGGTTTAAATTCTTGTCCTGTTAGCTTGCGACCTTTAATAAAGACAATACAGTAGACAACCAACCGCTACCCGAAACCACCCTTTCTGCACGCTTTTGTTCCTAATTGTGCTGAACACTCTTGTTTTTACTATCTATACAGTCACAATCAGAATTCAAACCCTTAGGTTAAGGGACGAGAATACCTCATCCAGTGGGCGAAATTTGATTGCGACAGCAATTACATCGGTTCATGATAAGGACGCTATGCTCCCAAAAGGTCGGTTATTTGCATATCGGAAAACCGGGCTGCATCTATAATTACTTCGGGGCTTTTATTCGATTAGTTATTCTCTATCGGTGGAAGTGTTATTGATTCACTCTGGGGATTTTTCCCTAGCCTTGATCTAAATGAGGTTATAAAGTAGACAGCAGTCATTTTTGAATACCAAAAGAGCCATTATTTCAACAGTGTCCTACCTCTTCGGACTAAGTCTATATAGTTTCAATTCAAATTATTTGATGGACGATTCTCACTTTTTGTTGACTTAGTATTTAATTTCTTTGCCACCCATCCAACTTGATTCAATCAGTTTCAATACAAAGAAAACTGGAAATTCCTTGAAGGTATTATTTTAAACAACAACCAAATTGAGTTTTTGTTCCGAATATTTTCTCCTGGTATTTCACCTGGTAAGTTTAAACCGTGCAAATTTCACTGAGAATGAGACCTGAGCCTTACCAAATTCGTTAAATTTCAATATACCAGCTCTGAAGTGCTTTCTTATATACTATATACCTAAACGCTCTTATGTACATAGATTTCATTGTCTCCTTTCTCCGAAGCTGAATCTAAAGAGTAAAACGGAAGGCCAATCAATAATTCTTATCCACTAATTATCAGCAATTTGTGAGGTAGGTATTGATAAGGATAATAATGAAGTTTATGGGAAATTGAAAACTAATTTTCAATATTTATGAAAAGATTAAAGACACTGATTAGCGAGGTGAATTTAGCCTTATTTAAAAGGTCATAAAGTTATTGGTAGTTCTTTTGGTGTGTTATTGCGTATACATTGCAGTTTTTGCCGCAGATTTGGTAGCACTGCCAATGTTTAGCGCTCTGACAATGAGTCATCAATCCACTGTCACTTTTGTTTCTACAGGTGTCCATCTAGTTTTCTCAGTTTATTATGGGAAATTCTGGTTGGAACTGAAACAGGTTGCAGTACTGTGAATTTTGAGGATGCTTCGCAGATGTTGGTTCACAAAAGATTGCAGATTCTATTCCAGTTATCAAGATATGAAATTTGGTGACAATTTATTCGTCGGTGATGTAAGGGATACTGAGGGTCACAGGTTCAACTTCCCCTTTGCGGCGGTAAACTATGTGTGTTTTTTGCTGACAGCAAATTACGTTCAAATGCTATTGAGGCTTACAGAGTCATATATTTGCTTCTACTTTAAATTGCAAGCTTTGTCATCGAATCAGGCGAAGTTCTTTTTTCGTCCCTTGTGGTAAACTGAAACTAGAAGTTTTATATAGGAACGAGAGTTTCAAATGCAATCTTAACTTTGTTGATTTATTTTCGGCTTCGCCGTCTACAGTTGCAATTTGAATTTCGCCGGCGACTACCCATGGTTGCTTTCTGCTAATAACAGATAACTCTAAAGAGACCATTAGGGGCTCCTGAGTTATGTTTGCGGCTCGGAATATACCTTTATAATCGGATGAAGTTGCTCTTCTTCTCCCATCCCGTGCTTCACAATAAGTTATAGTAGCAGTAGGTAGATGTAACGGAATCCATTCTCCTCATAGTCCAGTTCCGTATTAATACCTTCCGCTTTTAAATCGTGTTAACCAATTTGTACTGCTGGTGAGGCTGATGAGTTATTTGACTGAAATCCAGGGGACCGGAATGAAACGAAAAGAGTACAGCTCTTAATCACAGTGATTTGCTCTGAACGGAACAAATAATAAAGGATTTAAAGTTTCCATTCTCTTCGGAACAAAACATTTTATTAATTAATTTTTTGACTACCGTAAATTTGTTTTATGTGATAAAGTTTCGAAAGGAGAATATAACGAAAACTTAGAATGAATAACGATAACATGGACAATATTCAACAGGTTTCGTGGTGGTAAGTGGCCACCATTTACGCGTCTCAAACGCGACTTAAAATGTTTGGCGATGGCACGCAACTCCTACAGCGACATCAGGTCCACCTCCTGCTGCAATGATTGCTTTAGCGATTGCAAATTTTTGTGTAGCTTACAACAGGTCCTAGCATCCAAAATGGATCACACTGTAATCCATGGGGTTGAGATCCGGCGAGTACGGCGGCCATTCCGCAGCTAGTTTTGATCGGTGAAATTTTGAGCAACGGATTTTCCAGATCAAAGTTTGCTGCTTCTGGATCAAAATTGACAAACATAAGAAGATAATTACCTTGG
This sequence comes from Leptarthrus brevirostris, assembly GCA_964036015.1. Lineage (NCBI taxonomy): Eukaryota > Metazoa > Arthropoda > Insecta > Diptera > Asilidae > Leptarthrus > Leptarthrus brevirostris. The sequence goes on along the minus strand of OZ038373.1, from coordinate 94,049,462 downwards.
ACGGTGTTTTTGTTGCTGCGGGAAAAGCCTATACAAAAGTCAATTTGTTCATCGTTGAGGCTGTGCTTGGTTGTTTGAGTGATTCGCCTTAATAAGATTTTTGGCACCACTTGAATGACTAACTGCAACCAAGGAGACAAATGTCACATAATATGTTATAATTACTTAGGCCAGCTTTTTTAGGAATATTCACAACTACATATGTCAATTTTCCACCCCACGGGAGAGGCCCAATTTTCCAACAGAATAGACGCGTAACGAAAGATGAATTACAACTCTAGTCCATCCGCGTAGTTTGACAGGCATACCATTCTGAATGACGATGGTGATGGTCCAAAGGTATTGATCAGAGGAATCCATGGGTGTTTCCTATAAGGCGTTCAATTGCAAGAGACTCTTCTGTTAATTTTTAATCCGTTTTGTACAAATTTCTAATGTTAACGCGGTTCTTTTGTTTTTTTTTGCAGCGCATTGATGTAATGCGCTTGTTACGTCTATCAATATACCGATAGCAGAATTAATGCGATTTGTAATCAATGTAAACATTTGTTTTGGTATTTATAACCATAGGGTAGTAACGCCCCTATGGTTGTCTTCTGTTTTCAAATGGTCCCACGTATTCTGTACTAAAGCTCTTAAATCCTTTCTGAACCCTTTCCAATTTTAGATTGATGGAGGCACCGGTGTAATGTTGGAGTGTGTAAGCTTTTACGGCAAAGCCGTGGAATATGCACAGTAGGTGTGCGGTTCTTTCATCCCCTCGAACTTAGGACATTACGTATAACGTGGGTGTATTGCCGCTGTCCGTTAGACTCTATAACAGAACAGAACTTTCTTTAACTTTTGGAAATACTAAAATGAATTTCAGTTCGAAATAAAGCTAAGATGCTGAATAGAACATTTGTTTACTTAAACAAGGACTTACTTACTGATAACAAATTGCCACTGGTTACAAAACTTAACGAGCAACTTCAAATTTGCGTTCCTATTACAGGTCTAAACTGCTCTATTACATGTTCTAAGCCAATGTTGTTTGAGCCTATGTGGGTGTTTACATCCCTCATTATTATTTTCATATTACTAGCGGGAGATTGTCTCGTACGATGCGGATGATAAATTTCTACATCGCCTTCAATGTTATAATTGTCCTGGCTTAACTCATTTCGTTTACCCCTAATTCCCTCCCTGACAAAGTTGTGCTGTAGCATCATAGGGCATCTCTTGAGCTGCTTTGGTATAATCACAGAAAAAAGTATTGAATGCTCAATAAGAAACACTAAATTCTGCGAATTTCAAAGCAAAATTATCACGTGCTCTACAGCTGTAAATGCCACTCGTTCCAATTATATATCCCGCTGCAATAGTGTTAACGCCTCACTTAAGTTGCGGTTGAATGGAATTAAAATATCACGGAACCCTGTTTACGCTATGATGCAGAAACGATCTGTTACTTATTATGATGTGATAATGGTTTGTAAACATGATGTGTTATGACGTGGAAACACTGTAGTAAATCGTGATTATGCAGAGTTAAAATAAATAGAACGTTGATTGCTAGCGTTAGGTACAATAAGATAAGTTAAAAGATTTTTAAAAGAGGTGGATATAGGGCTTCACTGCACCGAGAATTTGACATATGTCGGTCCGGGTCTCGTTAAGGTGAAGACGATCTTGCTCTCACCGCAATCTCGCCGAGATAAAGACCAATCTCGGTGCGGTCTCGTTCTCGGCGAGATAAAAAGGGAAATTTCGGATGGAAAACGGAATCGAGGACAAGTGATATATCTGTGTACATATGCGTTGCCTTCTTATTCCCCTGACCGTGAACAAGGTAACAAAGGCTCTTCTTTGCTATTAGGAATAAAACGCAAATATCTAAAGAGGGAAGTTGGTTTAGACCGGCACCGGCAGCGAGAATTATCTCGAGTATCGTTATAGCATCCAAAGCCAAATTTCAGGCCTATAACCCACTAAAACACCTCCACATTTCGTTCGTTTTGAATTATTTCGTCCTTGTATGCAATTTATAGTATCACTTTTTGCATATAGACCTGTTAGGATTAGATTATTATAATTATGAAATTTTTACTCAGTTGACAGGTAACACAATGGTGCTATAGGCTGTTTTTTTTACTGCTAATGGTTTAAAAAAAATGATTTTCAAAGTTAAATTTTCGGGAAAAAGTCAAAAGTGGACAATCCAATCTCTTTGAAAAGCAATTTGAAGTACACAAAAATCGTTTACCTTTCTCAAATTACATGAGTAAACGTAATACCTGCAATTTTAAGCAAAAATTCAATCGTCCTCCCTCACAGGCCTGCGAATTTAAACTTATAATTTCCCTTTTTAACCGACTTCCCAAACACAAAGAGGTTCTAAGCTCGACTTGTTTTTTTTTCGGGCATAACCGCGTTCACCGATATTGATGATTCTTTTTTTGTTGGGTACAGTACTAGACCGATATGGATGGTCTTCTTCGTTGTTGTACAGAGTATGATCCCCCATTGCTAATAGGAGAAAAAAGTTGGCGCGTGCACCGATTTGGATAATTCTTTTTCTGTTGGGTAGGGTATGTTCCTTGATTGATACCAGGAGAAAAAAAAAATTTTTGTGGAAGTGGAGGCGAGGGTAGGGTGCTGAACCTAATTTTTTAAACGCGTGGACCGATTTGGATGGTTCTTTTTTCGTTGTATAGAGTAGAAGACACTAAAAAGTGTAAATTGAAATAGTTTAAAAAAAAGTTGAACCGACTTCACAAAAAGCGCTAAAAAGCATAAAATAATTTTTAATTTTTTATCTATTACGACATTTTGAAGTCGGTGCAAATTAAACAAATAAAACAACTACAACAAAAGTACGCTCGGGCACACCAGATTTGCCAAGAATTGCATTAAATAGGGCACTTCGAAATAATGCGTAGCATTATATATTATTATTATTGTGCCGCATTCACAATATTGTCAAAGCGGTCAATCTTGGAACGGGCTCCTTGAAACTCGTATTGTCGTTATGCAGTGGAAATGCATCAGCAAATTGTTTTTCGTTGCTTGAAAATTGTTCCGTTTAGAGATTCATTAGGGAACATCGTCGAGCGCTGTGTCTTTATTACCCTTGACCTTCGCCGCTTACATTTTCTGGGTTGTGCTAAAGATACCTTTCAGTAATACATGACAACTTATCTTTCGATACTTTCTCCCTGTGAGCTTTGCAATTACAGCTTTGTACGCAACTCTTCACGAGTCAACGTCTGCCTTATTAAAAGATTTTAAAGAACTTGCAAATTTTTCCTAGTCTCTCTGCACATTTGCGACATTTCTTAATACTTGCATTGCTCCCAAAGGTAGTTCGCCAATGCGATGTAAGAGGCTTCGGAGACACTGTGGTTTTTGTTCTTACTTTTGCTTTCAGTTAAGCAGGCTTTAAAGTCTCCGGCAATGATAACTGCTGTGACGACTAATTCTTATCTTCTACCAAGATACTGTGTCTGTTAGTGTGAAACGAATTGCGAATATTTCCAGCCCCATTTTGAAATTTTTACCTACACCCCAAAATAAGAGTAATTTGTTAATAACAAATTTATAATCCTGTTTTTATTACCAAGGGCTATGACGATTTTGGCCAAGTACACAACAAAAGATAAAAGGTCATTTATAGCAGCTTTCTCTAGCCTTCTCTTCTATACAAAATAAAAAGAGCAAATGCCTTGCGCATAAAACGCAAAAATTAAGTACGACGTGGCCGCAGTCGAAAAGCCGGTCAACATAAGCCTCGTTGTGAATGCATTCCTACGAGAAACATGATTATGGAAATATGAAATCTACTATATTAAGCTAACTCATGCTTCTGTATCGCGTAATTTAGCAAGTCCTCTCGGTAAGCTGAATATTGTGCAACGTTTTAGAAAAATTGATTTTTTTTGCTTTATTCAATTTAGCGTCAATGCACGTTAATTTACTAATTTCAACTAAAATTTCAAAATGCATTGATTGTGTAAAAAGTCTGTAAAAGTAGTCAAGCTGCAATAAGAGGAATGGATAGCCAGATAATCCAAAGAAATCTACTATACCGACGGCTTACAAGGCTAATTCTTCAAATGGCTAATTTTTGCAAATTGCACAGAAATCACCTAATAAAATTGACAGTAACAAGGCTCTGCGCGTAGTTTATTCTGAACACAGAGTCATAGCTATTTATACAGGCAGCATTCTTCGAGGCAAACTATTCCTGGGCTTTATCGCTTGGTGTGATAGCACCACAATGTAGTTGGTTGGCAGGAATCGTGACTTGGAAGAAGAATTTTATACAAGGATTTAGGGAACAAGAAGAAACGAAATGAAAGGAGGAACTTTGTTAGCCTAGCTAAGTGTCGCAAACACTACAGAAGTCCTTGTGGTTTCTTTACGTTTCTACCGCAAAGAGCCCTTAATAAAATTACAAGGGGAGGAAAAGAAATCTTGTCAATTTTTCGACCTGAAATTGTTCTGTTACATTTCGAGATCTCAATTTACCGGTCTTTATTTCTCTGTAATAATGGAAAAAATAAATAAATAAATATTTTATTCAAGCATGAGTAGGGAATATTCTTTTTGTGTATTGTCATTTTTCTTCCTTGTTCCTCCCTAAATGTCAATTTAAAAGATATGATGTAATGACTGCTATTAATTTTATCCTCGCATTTTTCGTCTTAGTAAACAATAAAGTCAAGAGCAATTTGTCCGAGTAGATACGAAGAAACGACTAAAAAGGGAAATAACTTTACAAATAAACGTCATTTGTAATAATATATTTTCGAAATTGTGCCAAATTAAATTGAAAGATTTTATATGCGATTCCATCTTATTTAAGTTCAAACAACCAGCAAAGTTCGAGAGATATAAAGAAGCATGTTGCATGTTTGACTGAGTTTACTAGCGGGACGGAAGATTAAAAGTGAATTTTATTCGCTTTCATATTTGGAAAATATTTTCGATATGTGTGCTATGTACGAGCTAGTAGAACCCATCTTTTAAAGCGGATTGGAGAGTATTAGTAATTCAGAGGACTGTACTACACGAATGTCCATTTTGACGTGGTCACAAGAGTGCTGTTTAAAGCATTCCAGTTCTTTACAGAGATGAAATTCTTAAAACACTAGACAAAATACTACCTTCGGACTTAAGAAGGTTGCACTTGTGTATTCGACCTGGGAGTACAGGTGACACAATGAATTTTAATGAACGTCTCCACGGCAAAGCATCTGTCTGCCAGTGTAAATGCCTCGGGTTGTTCACTTTCCCAGTGCAATAAAGCAGTGCGATAGACGGCATACATAGTCATGAGTTTCCGGGCTTTATGAGATACCGAGCCAAAGTAAAAAGAAAAAATGTTCCTTTGGAGATAGTACCTACAAAACGTTTTTTCTTGGCAAGATTAAAATCAGCAGTTCGCTGGAGTATCGGGCTTCCGTTTTATTGTTTATTAACTATTTATCGGCGGAGAACACAAAAATGTTTAATGAGATCATTACTTGTTAATGGGGCCTAAATGAGTAAACAACTTCATCGGAAGAGTTTTTGCAATCAATAAATTTAAAATGGGGCTTTAAATTCTACACAACGCTGGATACACTTTAAATACAATTAAATGCCATTAATAAGATACAAATAATACTTTTTATTGATAAAATGGGTTCAGGCATACCTTGATTGATACGGTGATACGATTTTTGGAGAAAATTATGATTCCTGAATGAGTTAGAAAAATTAAAAAAAATTTAGTTCCGCAAATGAAATGTATGATTCAATTATGCTTTTAGAAGTAGATTTAAGTAAATCTTCGAAATTAACAAAAAATGTACATTAAGTTTTCCAATTAACAAGTTTTTTATGCTTACAATAAGCTGTATAAATTCCATCCAAATCCGTCCAGTTGTTTTTGAATTATAGTGGTCAGGTCATAGTTTCGAAAAAAAAGATATCATACTTCCTAACCCCTTAAGGAGATAACGAATCTTATATTAGGAAAGATTCCAACTTACATCAAAGGGTAAGTAATCACATTAATTCACCTTTAACAAAAAAAAAAAAAAAAACCAAACAAAAAATGTTAAGAGTCGTCTTTATTCAATAATAAATAATTCAATATTTATTGACACTTCAATTGATCAAAAACTAATTAATCCTTAATATTCACATCGAAACTCAAAAATATAGAAAACTGAGTTCAATAGAAATTTAGAAACACAGAAAACTAAGTCTCACACAACGAAGAAAATGATTTCAAGTTTGTTTGATTTCATCTTAATTCATCAGCAACAGTATCAGCGATAAAAAAAATTACGGCGAAGAACCGTAAAATTTTCCGATTATTAAAGGAAAAATGTGAATTAGGCGATCAGTTTTACCTTACTCCACCTTGTTCCGTAAAATTTACGTGAAATGACTGGGAAGATCGTAATTTTTTAGTGCGGCTGTTACTTGCAACACGATTACGGTAAGCGGGACCGTAACTTTTCCTGGGTTTTTAGTCCCGTGTCGTTTTTGCTTCTTGATGATTTCAGTTTGCGTGCGGCTGCTTCGCATAACTCCTGTATGACAATTACTTCTGAATATGCTTGATATTTTTAGCTTTAGTTTCAACCTAACGTGACCAGTTTGTTTTGTTCTACCATTACCATTTTTTTCTAAAAACGAGATATCTTCTTATTTTAGGTAATAGTAAGAAGAAAACGTATATTTCGTCATAGTCTTTATTATTATTAGTTAAAAATATAAGAACGAAGACAAAAGTATGATTATTGATAAAAAAAATTGAGCACAGCAAACTTTTCAATAAAATAGTGAAATAAGGTTAATTAAAATTAATTAGACTTAACATTTTTGGCCAAATGTAAATTTTTAAGTTTAGCTTAAATGACAGCAACATATATTATTTACTAATAAGGAATATTTTCTCCTTTGTTTTCTAAAACTTTCTATAACCACCTTGAATTGAACATTGGTAAATTTTTAATTATCGATGGAAATGCATTACAAGCAGCTTGTATCGCTATCCAAAGTTAATTAATGCTGTTTGTTGGATGTCTCAACCATTTTTCGGATATTCTTATCTAGGAATCAGGTATTCGTCTTCCGGATAGTATGACATGCAGCATTATCTTGGAAGGTTTATTCATTATTTCCGAAATCCCTCGGGGGGAATCAAACCTTCTTCTAAAATATTTGTATATCCGAGATAATTTTTACACCTCGGTTGATTTTTACTAATTTCCCAACGCCTATTACTGAACAGCCTCCGAACTCCTAATGCAAGTTTGGGGACAATGAGATGACAAATAAAATCTGGATTCATCAGACTGCAAAATTTTTGTCCAATCCATCTTTCGATTAGCGCTAGCCCATTCGATTCTTTTTCGTTTGTGATGCGCTGTAAGCAGAGAAATTCGGCTACAGCTATGGCTGCGAAAACAAATCTCTCCAAGGCGTCACCGAACAATGTGTCTGTTGACTTGAGATCCTGAAGCTGTGTGAAAATTCGGCGCGAGTTCAACAACGTTGATTTCCGGTTTTTTCAATACTTCCATCTTTAAGGCATAGCTATCTCTGTCCGTATTTTTCCTGGTCTACCTAACCTGTTCTTCTGGGAAACTGTTGCGCGTTCCCTATAGGAAACAATAACCTTGTATACGCCTCCTGTACTAATAGTGGGACCTTTTTCTCATCTCCTGCCCTATGACCCGTTGAGATTTCCCACTTTCGTGCAGCCGAATAATGTATCCTTTCTGTTAATTATTTCCTGGAAATGAATCAAAATACGCTTACTATGAGGCAAATTCAGATTTAGCACAGAATCATTATTTAAGTAATCATTTAAAAGTTTTTTTTACTTTTCAAAAAAACTGGAAAAACAAACATGAAAAAAGTAAGTTGCTTAAAGTCGTTAAGAGTTACTTACCATCGTGCTGCAGCCATTTTAAAAAATAACTGAAACAAACTTCAGCAAGATAATTCTTTTTCAAAAAGTTAGGTCACTTGCTTCTACTTCAATTTTTTGTCCACTTGCTACCGCGTTCGATAAAAACTGTGATCTGGATATTCAAAATAGATCCTTTTATATCCCTTTCTCAGCCAATTTCCGCACAGTCAGAAGAAAATGGTGGGAGTGAAGGTAGAGTTCAAATTTCAAGTACTAATGTAAGTGCTCATCTTTTCTTGATCAGTAGTGTATAATAAATCTATGTATATGATCTAATTTTTTGCTGAAGAACAAATTTGCTTTAGTATAGTCCAATTTTGTCTTATGCTGTTCATTCGGGCTTTCTTGTATTTGTTAGTAATAGAGAGTAACATTGTCATTGTTTTTGCTTTAATTAAAACTATACGCGGGGCACACATACTAATATTTTCTTATGAAATTGCCAACAAGGTCATAATTTAAATTCCTTGCTTCACGTTGAGGTTCTTGTTCGTTTGCTTGTCTGCGATATTATCTTCTTGACCGTATACAGCATACTTGATTTCATAATTCTTAGTCCGACGAAAGTAATGGCACGTCAGGTGTGCCACACGGTCGTCTATACTCGTTTTGTTCCTAATGTATTTACGATTCTGAATAACTCGAAAATATTCGCATTTTTAAATTCTGACCTATGCGTTTCTAACTACAGGACATTTGCACTACTTACATTTTATCAGTGATCGTCAGCATGATTTCTTTATTTACCGCTCTCCCGAAAATTTGCTTTTTTCCTCACGAAACATTGGTCGTACACAAAACACATTGCGTGCGACCAATGTTTCGTGAAGAGGTAGTAGATGTTCGGGAGAGCTGCAAGTGCCGAAAATTCGTGCTTTTTTAGTCTCGCATTCTTTTTAACTCAGGAGAGTAGGAGTGATGATGACCGTACCCCAAATGTATTCAAAATTTAAAGAGTGCTATTTTCAAAATCCGGAAAAGCTTTACTCACCACTATCATTTGTTCATAGAACTCATCAAAATACGAGTGTATACTATATTAATTCTATAGTAAAACGAACAGTTGTCTTAATAATAAGTTTTGATAAATAAATTCCATTGCAATATTGGCTGTCAAACATGAAAACAAATAATTAAAACTCAGATCTAATAATATTATAACATGTAGGGTGACATAGGCTTCCTGATGAAAACGAAATCAAGTTGTGCAATGCGCATGTTCTAGATTTTATAAATCAGAAAAGCGTCAGAGCCGTATGAAGCTAAGCCCAACTCGACCTGTGGTGAAAATGAATAACGGAAGTTTATAGAACTAAGATGCTGAACTTACTAGTGCTGAGTAGCAACCTAGTGAGTTTTTTGAACCATAATCAAATTTTACGTTTACAGCGACAAGTATGTTTTTAAATTTATTTTTTTACACCTTTAAACATGAAGGGGTTGGTGACGTGCACGAGTGATGCCTGTCAGATCATGGTTTTCGTACTTAGCACCTGCTGACTCGTCACTATACTAATTTTTAGCCTTAGAGAAAGATCTTTATGTGAAAGATTCACGAGCTACTCTAGTATCAAATGAAATTCAATCACCAATTAAAAGCACATATGAGTCACACAATACAAGCGTCCACGATTTTATCAACAAATAAAATATCATACTGGAAAGTTGATCGGGTGGCCCCACGGAGCAGACGTAGGTTTTAACTTAGCTTTCTTTTTTCTTTTAGTGTTTATATAATTTTTGACAAAATTAGGTATAACAAAAGCTTCGAGAGATAGTTGAATTCTCTGTTCTTCCTTTCGCAGATATGATCCATCAATTTATTCTTCACACCAATTCAAGAAGACTGAAGGTGTATTACAACAGTCTTCCATCAACCTATTCCATTTGTCCATCTTGGGTTTATGTAATATTAGGTGTTTAAAACAAATTTTATTTGTCGTGTAAAACTGCTACGTTATTATTTATTATTATTAAGAGTTGGATCAAGGACTATTCCGCATCCTTTAGTCACTGCGACCAGTTTGATCTTTTGTGACATGATCCAGGTTCATTATTAGGCCACCCCGTCAATTTTTAGTTCCCTTATCAGTCCTAAAATTTTCCTGAGGGCTATCTTGGAAACTGCTACGTTATTAAACGAATCTTTTAAGACTAATAGTCATCCATCACTTTATACTTCCTCTGGTAGTTGATATCCAAGTTCCTCTGTAAATGTCAGTGGGAATGAGAAGTCGAGTTCTTTTAAATTTTCATTTAACAAAGTAAGATGAAGATATATTTCAATAAGAAAAAAATTTTAACGACTCTTTCTTTAACTATTTTATTAATGTTTTTCCCTGTTTCTGTATTTTCGCGTTTTAGAGAACTCTTCAGGAATAAGACTATAAAGGGAATAAATTTTTTCCAAAGAATAAAGCAATCCAGAGAAAATCCAATTATCCGCACAACATCCTGATTTTGATTTATTTGAACAAATAAGGAATAAATACGATAATCCTCGTGTTCATTTGAAATGATATGAGAAGTGTGATAAAAGCTGCTGTCAATTTCTTGAAGAAAAAGGACAAGAATTGGAAATTTTGTGGGATTACTGGATTCTGTGTGTGGTTGGAAAGATGTTTTGTGGGATTAACACTATTCCGGTTATACATATGTATATACAACTAAATAACTGAATGAATTGCGCCAGCCGTAAATTCTTTTGATTTCGAACAAGCTTTCATGCCAGATTCATTCGTTTCCCTTAATGAAATCGATTTGATTACCAAAAATTGAGTGCACTTTGGGATTATCTGCCGGAATGCGATTAAGAGATAAGCAAGGTCTGAATTTAAGTCTTTGTGGAGTTTAACAGAAAACTTTCATTAAAACAAATTACACTTAAGTCTTAAGAATAACAATATGTTTATGTAATAACTTAGGATTTCGGTTCTCGTGGGAGAACTTCAAGGAGAATAGTTTTTCTGCATCCCTTTTGTAGACGAATGTTGTGCGAAAACTTTACTTATAACAAGACGAAGAAAATAACTTTGGCAATTTAGATATTGAAATCGAAACATTTTTAGAATGCTATCCCTCCTCGGCTTATAATTGTAAATCAAATACGCAAATTCATTGTTATGTACTCAATCGATTCAAAAAGGACACTCCCTGTCCATGGAAAGGTCATTGACTCGCGTTGCTCAACCACAGAAACACTTAATGAAATTAAAAATATTTTTCAATTAAACATTAAAACTATTTCAAAAGGTAATCCATTAACATTGGGAAAGCGGTATAATAAATTGAGGTGGATTGTCGCACATTCAAGGTTGAATTTAGTGTACAAATTTAGCATGAAACGAACATTGCACACAACTACCATGTAGCACGTAATTTGATAAACCCGCAAATTGAATGAAAGATAAATGAAACAAGCGCAGATGTGATATTGATTTAAGGCACATGGAAACAACAGTATACTTGGTCCAACAACGCACATTTACTAAACTGAGGTAGAAAAATTGACAAATTAAAAAGAATTGGATATTTGAAAGCACCAGATAATTGAGCAAATATTGAAAAACGACATTAATTTATGATCTTTCTAAAAATGTAAATTTGTTTCACAAAAAACTGGAGTTTACTTTCGTTTGGAATTACCTCTGGAGCAAGGTGATACTCTAATGTTGACCATTTAAAAATAGATGATTTTCGGCATTTCATTTCAAGGGTCAATAACTAATAGATGTATATCACCAATAATGTTTTTAACTATTCTTTATTAAAGTTTAAACTTAAAAAAATAAAGTTTTTTTGAATAATCACATTAGGTGAAGTTTAGGTGGCACTGCATCACGTCACGCATTAATCCTTTTTGTTGCATGTGGTAGCGCGTGTTGGTCATCAGAAATTAAAAAATCAGAAATAATTTTTTTACTAGAAAAATTTAGGACTGTGTTAAAATGCTGAAAATGCTAAGGCCTTCCCTTTCCTGTTCATGAATTTTGTTGATGAACTATCATAGGTTTTCCCTGAGATTACAATGTTGTCAAGTTCGCTTGGACATTGAACAATTTCATTTTTGTTATTTATTTATTTATTTCAGCATTTCAACTTACGGTTTATCAATTTCATTTTATTTATTATTTTTCAAAACAATTGTTTATATAAATAATATTTTTTCGAATTTTAAGTCGCCTTCTTAGTTAACAATATTTTTCTTAATAAAAAAAATAATTTAATTCCGTAGAGAATTCTTTTAAAACAAAACTGTTTTTGATTTTTTAATTTTTTATGACGGAAGCGAGGGTTTTTTGTACCCCTAACATCAATGTACTTTGCGAGCCGCGCTGCAGTGCCACCTATATCTCACTTGATTACTTAAAAAAATACATAATTTTTTAAAAGCTTGAGCTTAAATAAAGTATATTTAAAAAGCATTATAGGTGAAAATTATATTCTTCAGAGAAATTCTGAAAAATCATCTATTTTTAATTGGTCAACAGTAAAAGCTCCATTTAAGAAGGACCGAGGCATTTCGGAGCTCTTTCACACCCAAATTTAAATTCTCGTATTATAAGAAGAAAATAATTATTAAAATAACAATTCGTGCTAAAGGGGGTTTACTGAGTTCATATGAGTTTACTTAATTGACATATATCACAGTGTAAACATGTGATCTACTACTACTAGATCTACTGACAAGCCGGTGTACTATTCGTCGTAGAGACACATTGTTACATTCCTGCACCTGAGGTAATCGGCTATAATTTTATAATTATTTTTATATCTAATCAATCAACGTCCTCAAATCCTGTAAGTGTTGGTACTTGTTTTTTTATCATACTTTGACGCGATTAATGTAGTGGGCTTAAGAGAAAACATTTCTTAGCCGCCTGGGAAGTTTCACGTACTCGTCCTTAAGGGATAACTTAGACTATGGTTTTATTTTGGTTATATCTAAAATACCTCAAAGATCCAAAACTACACTGTCTCGTGTACCACGCCCTGGCATAACTGAATCATAAATAAGAAATTTCTTTTCATTATAATCTTTAAAGCATATATCAATGGTTAAGTGCAAACATTATATGCCTAAGTTTACTCCATCGGAAGTTATAGACTTGACAAATGTAGTATACCTATCAACGACACACATTACAGGGACTTTACAACTAATTGTATCCACATTTTTATTTTTAATTGATTAATTATTTTATCAAATAATCAATTCACAAAGCCTAACACCTTCTATATCTGATTAGTTTACGTCTCGTTGATTCAAATGTAGGAAGTTTCATGAAATTTGAACTTCTACTTTCCTTTAAATGTTGGCTTCAACTTTCCAAACAAAGATTTTTAAATACATACACAACATTTTAACACTTACCCATCGACATAGTCCACATGCTTTATTTTATATGGAAATGGCTTAACTCGTCCTTCTTGAGTTATTGACTACGCAGATAACCTTGGCAATTTTTCAGTTTACGTTCAATGACGGAATCGATGGTATCAAGCTCCATTTGCGTGTATTCTTTCTCCAAATTGTAAAATTTCGACAAAGAAAGGAGGGCGAAGTGTATAAAAATTTCAAATATAATAATATGAAATGTGCGCAGTTATGTATGTTTAAAGTTTGTTAATTTATTTTATTTTAAAAATAAGGTGCGACAGTTATTATTTTACCCTTTGCATAGTTGTGCTATTTATCTTTTGGTCAATCTATTTTAGCAGATATCCACATGAAATGCATATAACGAATTAACATTAGTATTTCGACAAAATAAAACTGAAATATAATATAAAATGAAAATGTTGTATATAGCTAGACAGTCCGTTTCGGGGCTCTTATCGCATCCATTAGATTCTTTTAAATTTAATCAAGTTCCTTGGGCTCCATTGAGGTATTTAAATTTTAAATTCATTTATCCGAGCTTATTGCATCAGCAAGAGGTACTATGAGTAAATTGCACACCTGATTTTGCTTGTTCACTAAACTCTATTTGTAAAACAACACAAAGTTTTCATTTTCAGTAAAGTATTCCCCAGATGTTCAGATTTTTTCTTGTTTTATTTATACCATGAACAGATGGTTGTTCGACAAATAACACTTCTCCGGAGTGCGGATGCTGCAAATCTCCTCGTTCTTAAGAGTTTGGTGATTTAACTAAAGCTCTATCTCTACACCGCAACACTCTGCAGTAACCTTAAATCATAGACTTTTTTATTTTTCTTTCGCAATCTTTTGTATAAGTCTGCATCATTTATTTCGCCTGTACAAGTCCTCTTTGGCGTACTCACGACAAGAGCCCAAAGGTAAAAGGATGACGTACTAGATGAGTTTGTTTAACTTTAACAGGAATTAAATTGCGTTGACAGAGTCTTGTTGAGCTACGACTTCACTTGGTTTAAAACAAATTCTCGTCATTGCGAAACCCTGGTATTTGACATTCCCACGAGCCCGGTATCTACAACTGAAGATGTATATATAAAGGTGAATAAGCTTAAGAAAACTTTGTAATCATCTATCACAACTTCAATTAGAGGGCGACAGCTAAACTTTTCAACTTGAAAATTTCTAATTAAATTAACGTTTCAAATTATCTAAGTGCTTAATTCTCAAATTTTCACCGAATATGCTACACTTCGTCAAAAACTTACGGAAAATTTTTTTTATTGATGATGGGTTTAGTCGCGTTCTTATAGAGCTAACGACCCCGCAGATGAGCCATGTTTAAGTTATTTCCTGTAGGAGATGCATCTTAAAGATTATGTAGCTGATGCAATTGTTGCGTAACTGAATTCCAGAGAATTATGTTCGGATCGTATTTCTTTAGCTTTGCAAACGTGACGGTACATTTCAACGACCCAAGATGGTTGTATATTTTTCCTAGTAGTAGGACTAACGTGTAAAAAATTAAAAACGATACTGACAATCGTTACGCCGCATTAGTCTGTATACATAAATATTCTCTCTAGTTCCCGTAATCACTTGTGGGGCATGTGGCAGGAGAATAATTAGGTGGGATTCTAACCTGAGACCTTTATGACGTTACCACTTACTCCACCGATGACATAAATAAAAGTTTATATTACAGCAGTGAGACAGAAAGAGAAATCAAACTAATAACGGCTTTGTTAAAATAAAGCCGGCAAGGGCTAGCGTGACCGACGCTTCTCTACTTTCAGGACCCCATTAGATTTAAATTATGGTAGGCAACGGTAGATTCGAGTAGGCGGAGCGTTGCAATCATTGTTGTTGGTGAGTCAATGTTATAAATGCCGGTACACCTCAGTATTCAGTTTTTTCACCAATCTTATTTTTTCTTTTAATTATTATTTATTAAGTATCTCTTATTTTCAAACCTTTTCATAGTTTCACCGACGGCAGCACTCCTTGATTTCGCGTACTCTTTTGATTCCATAATGGAAGGTCTTCGCTTGGGGTAGAGCGAATCGTGGCATATTTAATGCATTCACAACACAGTGCTGTTTAATATCCCTTAAAGGGCATGCAGCCATCCGCCAAACCATGAACTGAATGATTTCCAACAATCAAAAAGTGCCTTTTGAATTTTTAAATTTTGTATTTTCCTTATTTCATAAAATTGTAATTGTTGGTCGATTGAACTGAAGTTATCGACTTAAGCCGAACAGTTTTTAATTTTATAACCGTCGGTACTAAGAATAATTAAAAACCTGATGACACACTTCTAGTATTTTGATCAACATATTGATGGTCGTAAGTTGACACTTCGTAACTAATACTTTCTTCAAATTGGAGTTTTTTTTTTAATAATTGTGTTAATAAAGCAATATAATGTCAACAATATCTTACATTTCGTTTTGTTTTTCTTCCCCTGTGAAATTAGCCAACATTTGAGAAGTGATAAGTGACTTACATTTTTTTTCTAATATTTGGAATTTTGTAAATTAAATTTAAAAGTTTTCCGAATTCTTGAAAATGTGTCCGACTACCGAAGGAAAACACAATTATTAGCCTTTTGCAACAACTTTTGGCATTTACTAAATTTCATCTTAAAGAGTTTGGGATTTCATAGGGCTTCACGCTACTCGAGATAATTCTCGCTGCCGCTGCCGGTGCCGGACTCGACACGATACCGGGACTGGCAGCGAGACCAATATCATTGGTAACAGTGCGATACCGAGAGCGAGATTAAGGTGACGAGATATTAGTTTTTATTATTTTATTGTGGACAATTTTTTTAGTTGTTTCAGCCTTCATGCCGGTCCGAAAATTGTCAATTGTGTGATTTATGGGGGAATATAAGTATACACTGCTTTCCTCAGGCGTCTTTCTACATTATTTCCTTCTTCAGATATTTACGTTTTATCTCTAATAGCAAAGAAGAGCTTTTGCTACCTTGTTTTGGCCGAGATTGCGACGAGAGCAAGATCGTCTTCAAAGTATCGGTCTTGTCTCGGTGCCGTGAAGCCCTAGGATTTCACTGCACTTAGTAGTTAACCGTGTTTAAATTTCACTTATACAACATTTTCAATGAACACTCCCGTAATGAACTATAAATTATATATTTCCTACAGCAGATTTCACACTTTTAAACATTTCTTCGTGCGAAGACCTTGTATTCTCTAGACCGGGCATGGTGTAAACTTATGACAATGGATAATTATGAATTGGTAAAACTAGCATTAAAAATGGTAAACTTAATTAGCGTCTGTTAGAGACTCCTAATATGACTTATGCGACCTCTCGCTTTTCGAAGCCGTACACAATATTTCCTTAGGTAGGTAATGAACTATTGATATCTGATGTCTAAGGATATCCAAATCTGTTTGTAATAAAAACTAATTTTCCGAGAACGGTATGACGTAAATCATGCATTTTTGCAGGTGTTCTCGTGGCTTGAGTTATCTAGCTTCGCTGAGTCCCATTACTTGATGTTATACTGGTTTATTTCCATCCATCAAATCCATCATCTTAAGTTCTATTATCAATAGACCTCTTTTCGTAAATGCTGTCAAGATATTTGTCTGCAACTGATCAGCGGATCCGTTATAGGAGGCATATATACCGAACAGGTAGAGAAGTAATTTTCTTTTTGAAAACTCATTGGCAGATTTAAGGGGGGAAGTACATGAAGAGGCCGAAAAAAGAGGACTTTTTGGGGATTTATTTTTGGGAAAATGAAAAAGGTCCACATGAAATCGATATTATATGTATTTAGAGCAATGTTTTAAGAAGAGAAAAAACATTTTTTACATTTTGAAAAATAAAAAATTAATCAACTTTTGGTGGGTTTCGTAACTCGTGTCGCGGCTGACATCGAAATCGGCGTAAATTCTCCTGGCTGCAATTTTCATCTGAAATCAAAAAACCAAACATTTTTATACTCGAGGGGGTTGTTTATTCTAGATAGACTACGATCTTTTCGAAATTCGAACATTAACTATAAAAATCGGGCATGAAAAAAAAAGTTGGATGAAGAAAATCGGTTCACTAGTTTTTTTGTAATCTTTAACGCCAATTTGAAAAAGATGGTTTTGAGAAAACGCCATTTAAAGTTTGTCCCGAAAAACTGACGAAAAAGATGCAGATAAGGAGAAGGTAAGAGGGGACGGGTATTCTCAGAAAAATCGGTATTTGGACTGAAAACGTCGAGAACGCTCTTTAACAAAGTCGCATTCATCACTCTAAATTCCAGAGCAGAAAAAAATCCGGTAAGCGGAATCACGCGCGCAGCAAAGATCCTCGATCCCAGGCGCGCTGGGCCGGATCGGCGCCGACCACTTTCAAGTGGCATATCTTTCACAACTTTCGAGATAGGCTTTTGGAATTTTGGAATTATATTCTTAGAGCATATACCTATCGATTAAGACAATAAAAAATCGATTTTTGAAAACGTCTTCATGTACTTACTTCCCCCCTTAATGAAAGAGCGTTAAATAATGAAACATCAAATGCCATATTCCGTTCTAAACACTTAAACCACCACCATGACCTTTGCGCCAAAATGTTGATAACGTTTTTGAATCCAACTTCACTACAACAACAATAACAAAGTGTAACGTTATATTAAAGAATACTTGCTGCTAATTTCTATTTGCCACGTTCATTCCAGCCTCTTCCACCTTCATCACATTGCACTAGCAGGCTCCTAGATTTAAAATACTTCGCTTCTGCGTTGGTTACACCTCTACGTAAACTTTTTCAATTGTCATACGCGACAGGAAAGTTTCTGTCTGAACAAATGTACTTACTTCAGTCCTCTATAAAGCTTTTGAATTACTCATCAACTCGCATTAACCGTAGACTTACTAACGTCTCTAACGAAACTTTGCAATCATTGTTTCCATAATTTTGGAGAGTGCGGAATCGCCGTATCTAGTCAAACTTCAAGAATTTGCTATGCACAGGCAACTACAAATCGGTAGAAAGATCTTTGTGAGGCTGTTCAATTTGTGAAATAATAGACTGAGTTGTATGTCGATTGAACCTCAGGGTTCAGCTTTTAAACCAAACTTATTTATTTTTTTTATTAATAACTTTTTAACTCAGAGTTTTACTCCTATTCATAGTTTTGCCGACGACAGCATCCTTAATTTCGTGAACTCTTGTGATTATGTAATAAATTCTCGTGGCAAATCTACAGAAATCATCCAAGAACGCTGGATCATTTAACAACGATATTTCAACAATCCTTGCTTAGGAACCGGCAAATCGTTTTATGTTTGACGCATCCAAAATTCAATGCTATAAAGTGTCGCTTAAGAAACACTTGGCCCACCCAAGGCCAAGGGGTGGGGGTGAGGGTCGCTGATCTGCAAGTCCTGAGGCCTATACTCGAAGATAATTACCATATTTTGGCAGGGGCCCGGCATTCCGCACTGTACGCGTTAGACAAAGTTCAAAGCAAGGCTATTAAACTTATTGGCGATTTCACAATCTCTCCGAGCATGGACTCTCTCGAGCATCAATGGAATGCCACTCACTTATGTAACGGCATTTTTACAGCCATTGTTGCTCTAATTCCTCATAGGCACATTAAAGCGTGCGATACAAGATCAGAGATCCTAAGCAGAACAACACGAATTTGGAACAATCTACCATCTGTTTCCCTCGTCTTATAAGTCCGAAACGTTTATTATCTCCATCACTCAGCCGCTTAAAATATTTCCCTTACCCTAATTCTTTTCCTGCCAAGGCTGTACTTAAGTATCATAGGGCATTCATTCTCTGAGTTGTCGCATTATCATAAAAAACATTTTATTTTATTTAACTGACATTGTTTTAAAAAAATTGGTAATAATAAATTTCACGTTTTGTTCTTCTGAAGTTATGGTTCCACTTTGATAATTTTTAGAGACGTCAACATTAACTAAATCGTTTATGAATCATCATAATAAACTAACTAACTAGTGAATATAAATTAGAGTACGTAATAATTCAATTCGAGAATTGAAAATGAAATTGAATTGTACCAGAATCAAATAATTCAATTCGCGAATAAATTAAAATTCGTGTACGAATTATTTGCAAACTTACTAATCGAATTGAATGATTCTGAGTCTCCCTACCCCACCAAATAAAATGTCATTCTCTTTTGCCCTGTCACAATTGATTTCCAGCCCAATTTATAATCTGGTTACAAAATTCTTCGTTAAATTGTTGTGGAGTATGTGGCACTTGGTCTGGTGATATTTCAGGTTTGATTAAATTTATCTGTCCTTTTTGGAACAAATACAAATGAAATGTCAAAACGTTAAATGGACAAGAAAATAGAAATCAAAAATATTGTTGGATGCTATAAAATATCTTAAGGATATATACGGCTATAGTAACAACCTTAGTTAACCTTTGAAATTTTAGGACTCGGTTAAAGGTTTCCCTAGAAAACCTAAATAAAAGCACTCAGCAAAATTGAATGATTTTGAAGTATGAATATCTGTGCGAAGATATTTCAAGGAATGTTTTCATTTTCCAAGAAAGTCCCTTTTCTAAATTTAGTACACTTCAGGCGGTTTTGCACAAGCAGTAAAATCTTCAGAAATTTGTGCGTGTTGCGTTGAAATTTTCCTTTGTCTCTAACACAGTAAAACTCATTCTTATTAAAGGAAAAATGAAAAGTTTCTGACAATTGTGAAAAGTGCTAGCTCGAGGAGTTTTCCTCCAATCCGGGAAATCCTTTTACAGATGTTTGAAAGCACATTCTCTGCTTTTCTAGAATTATGAGGAAAATAGGATTTTATAATAAATTTTGCTGTAGTCAGAGTCTTTCGCCGCATAATTTCAACCGAGCACTTTTCCTTCAAGTTTTTAACTTCTATCGGAATTTTTTCTTGCTTCCCTAACTAGGTTTAAGGACTCAGTTAATACCAGCGTTTCATTTATCATACTGGCAACTTGCCGACAACTTTCCACGCTGTCGCAAGTATAAGACATTTCCCAGAAGAAACCACTCGGTTTATTAAGAAAGTTTCTAACTTTAAGGATTACAATAGCATAACAGTGTCTAAGGATGCTCATCAGTAGACCTACCTCTGCCTTTGGGGTGAATGTGGGTCAAGAGACACTTGCCGGATTTACTTGAGAAACTTCATGCTTGTAAAATTCACTTAAGCTTAATTTTATGTTATTTATATTGCGCTTGTTTTTAAATAAGTTCTGGTAGCGCAGAGGTTATGTATAAATTTAAATTTGCCGTGCGGAATAGTTTATTTTAGTTGGAACTGATCTCATAACGGACAACAAATTTAACCGACCACGTCTGTGTTACAGTAATTCCCATATGCGAGGTGGTAGATGTGGTGTTCTCAGGTAAAACCACTATAAAACCGCTATAATTTCAGTGTTTTGAAATTCATAAGGCAAAGTTTAAACAATTACAAATGTTGTAGAACAAGGCAGCACAAGTTGGCATGCAAAAATGGATAACAAATTAGTGCCAGGCCCGGTCGTCCATTTAATTTTAATTTTAGATTAAAACGTGCTACAAGAGCCTCCTCATACTGTCAAAGTGCACTTACCAGGAGCACATACATGTTGTTGTTTGTAGAAAGTATGGGAAGCTCAGACCCTGCTAGGTGGGAAATAAAACCGAGAATTTTACCTTCCCTAGGTAAAAGCATTTTAGTGAGCTATTTCTGATATTCATACCAAACAAGAACCGTGTAATTTTCACTTGAATTTTAATAGAGTTAAAGCTTAGTATAAAGAAAAATTTAAAGAAGTTTAATTTAACGCTTTTGAGTAAATTATTAACAGCACAATGTTGGGGTATTAGAACTTTTGAAGGCATTTTAAGATAGGAAATATTCAACCAAGATTAAACACATAATGTGACGACTTTTAAAGGATGACATTTAAGTATTTGAAACATTAAAAATAAACTACTATGATAGGTCGGACTAAGCCTACAATACGTCATAGTCGAGTCAAGAAAAGATCTGGAAAATCCTTGTACGTGCGGACAAGTAGTATTGTATCTTAATTTTAGATTCCTTGTAAAAACTTGATTTTTTATCACCGAAAAGTATCACAATTCTTGCACTCAAATTCGCGATCCTTGCACCTTAAAAGTTAATTTATATACTGGAATTAACATTGCTTTTTTCTAAGTACACATGATGGTAAATTGTTCTAATTGCTGAGTCTTGGATTAATATGCCATTAAATTTTTTTTAATTACATACGAGTATATTTGTCGTTAAAATATTGGTAACTAAAAAAACATAAAGAGCTTGCATGTCTCCCACCTTGGGCCACTTTCGTTTTTAATCAATAACTGTTGACGTTTAATTGTTCTTATAATTTTTCAGCTTTTACAACCATTATCATCACCACAATTTTTCGGGCTCCGTACATAAAAGGTTAGAGAACCCTTATGGATATACCTCTATGTCTGTCTGTCTGACAACCGTGAAGTGGCTGTATTTCTCAGTATCTTCTCTTGTATCGACTTGAAATTTCAGTTCTAGAGTCAATTGTCTGCATCTATTACCGGTGACAAAATTTCAGAAATATTAATATTATAATTAATCTTTATTACAAATTGAAAGCTAGAAATTGTGTTTTTATATATACTGTGTTAGGAATCATTTGAAAAGGCTTTCTTTAAGGATTCACAAAGTATTTTTTCTTTGTTTTAAAGTGAAGTTTTTTATACTATTCTTCAATAAGATTTGGGGTTGAATCTTTTACAGTGTTACTTCCCGCAGCACCTTGTGAGGTGAAAGAAGAACTTTACCTACTTCAATGAGACTTTTAGACTTTCAATTTAAGATGGCTTCCAAACTATCGAACCTGCAACCCCATGGCATTTAATGGGGAGCACCACTTTGCAATTTTCGAAAAATTAATTAAATAATTGTTTAGACTTTTAAAAATAAGGTACAGTTGATGTAAGTGAAGTATTTATGACCCTATCATCACTTTAAGGTTTTTAAACTGGCGTGCAGCATACAAAATACAATTTTCAACCGATTGACTGAAAATTTTCAGAACATATTCCTTTTTCAATTATGGAATAAAATATTAAGAGGTTTTGTTAAAATAATTACGTTAGTTACAAGTATGATTTGTAAACTAGTGGTTTAGCGTAATATGTTGTTAGCATCAAACCGGGTTGCCGCCGGTTTTATTTCAAACAACTAACGTCGCGTCATGTAGAAAGCAGGCACGCTTACCCTTACACCATTAGTGTTAATTAAAGATGAATGTAAGAAAAGAGCAATGCAATTAAATTGTGTTGCAAAGCCCTTAATGTGAGCCGATCACATTAGACGCTATAGCCTGTCATACCTCGGTTCGGACCTCGTCAAGCTGAATCTCGGCAAGATAAAGGCCAATCTCGGTCTTGCTCTTGGCGAGATATAAAAAGGGAATTGCGGTGGGAAAACGCGGAGCGAGAACAAGTAATATATCTACGTATATCTGCATTTTCTTCGTATTCCCATTGCCGTTAACAAGGTAGCAAAGGCTCTTCTTTGCGGTTGGGGTTAAAACGCAAATATCTGAAAACGGAAATAATGTAGAAAGAAGCGAATGACGAAAACAGACTATACTTATACAATTGACACTAATAATAAATTAAATACTAAATATATAAATTGATTAAAACTAAAATCTCGTCCACTCTCGTTACCTCAATCTCGCTCTCGTAATCGCTCTGTTACTGATGGTATTGGTCTCGCTGCCCATGCCGATCTCGTATCGAGACCGGGATCCGGCAGCGAGAATTATCTCGAGTATCGTGAAGCCCTACTTTTTATTATACATTGTCTAAAATTTCATATTTTTCAACGACAAATATTATGAAATACCATAATTATTTCCAAAAATTTTCCATAGGGCACATCAGTTTATTATTGTTGAACCAATCTCTCGGCCTCCTCGATCACTAGAATTTACCCCTCTTGATTTCTATTTGTGGGGGCTTCTGAAAAGGTGTAGCTTATAGTTCAGTCATTAGTTCTAGAGAATATTTGCGATGTCACAGTGTGTCTTTTCCCAGGTAGGATTCGACTTTTATCTAATCTACCTCATACATCTCGGAAAATCACCCAAGCTTTTCTTCTCAGCCGTGTAGCTATTAGCTGGGTTTTTTTCCATCTAGTTCACGGCCAGGATCTGCACTTTAGCATGCACTTACAACAACAACTTAACCCACATATTTCTCGGGTTCAAAATCACGGACCTGGTAATTTAGTTTCAAAACAGCTAATGGGAGTATAAATGGGAAATCGCCGTTCCTCCCAAAGACATGACAAAGTGATTTTGCAGCCCGACAACGCTCGGGCATATGTTGCTTAGGCATGTGAAAACCTATATAGAAACACTGAAATGGGATATCCTACCCCACCCGCCGTATTCTTCAAATATCGGCCTTTCCGACTACTACCTGTTCCCATCGATGGCGCATGGCCTGGCTAATCAGCACTTCCGGTCTTACAGAGAGGGCGAAAATTGGGTCGACGAGCAGTTTTTTCCTTATGCTGCCAGAAAGATGAAAACAAATTGTGGCTAGCGATGGACAATATTTTGAAGAATAAATATGTAACTATTTTTCTACAATACGGTCTCAAATTTAAAAAAAGAAAAGAAAAGCTAGTCCTAACGTTTTACCTTCTAAGCAGTTTCTTTCCTTTTGTCCATTCCTTATTATGTGTACCCCAGTTGCTTCGATTAATTTCCACATGAATATGTATTATTTCAGCCTAATGTCATGCAAAAAAACGGCAATGTAAAGCGTGATGCATTATTCTCAAAATCAAAAATAATTGTCAATCGAATAATTCAGAATACATTCAGCCACAATGTATTTTTAAGTATGGTTAGATCATTTCTTTGTTTAATAACCCTCAGGGGAATTGTAGAGAAGGTTTTGTAGCCAAAAGTATGTGAAAATTGAGTTAGTTGGTCGGTAGTTATCACAATTCCCGTCTATTGTTGAGTTCCGTGATTACCATGTAATCGAAGGGTTAAGTCATTATCGGTCACTCCTAGGACCTAGGACTTTGCATCGTTTAATTTTGCCCAACACAAACATCTTGCCCAGTTTTCTATCGAAACCTTTGCACTACAAGATTTCAGCAACTATTGCCATCCCGCTGGGGGATGTGCTCTATTATCAGCCAGCCTTAAGTTTTGACGATAGAAGTAATTATAATCCGGGTAGTTTTACAAGTAATCAACTGTTAACATAGCTTTTTGGAAAGAGGAGATTTTCTCTTTTGGTTTAGAACATTTATTATGAACTTAATTAGCCTTTGAAAAATTACATGCGTGACCGTCCATTGATTTGTAGATGTTGGTAATTTTCTTTTAATTGATTGGTTAACTATCAGAATAGAAGTCTATTGATTTTCATAATGATTTTAAAATTTTCTATAAGAACTTTTTTATGCTCGGCGACTGTGTTTTAAGCAGACCTTCTTGCTTGCACTTAGGCTGTGCTGTAATTTCGATTTCTTAAACCTTCGAATGTTGTACTGCAGTAGGTACACCATAGTTCAAGGTTTAAGGGATTTATTGCCACGGGTGCGCCCTTTTGGTTTTACCAACGATTCGTAATTTTTAGTCGCGCAACAGTGTTACGTTGTACTATGTACTATTTTCATATTCGTCAGAGTTGTCTACTCTCGACTAGGTATTTTATGTTCCCTAAAGTTGGAATTGCACAAAAGAGCTTGATTTGACGCTTTGATTGCATTAGCTTTTGAAGGACTACTTCAGCG
The DNA here is from genome assembly GCA_964036015.1 of Leptarthrus brevirostris. Lineage (NCBI taxonomy): Eukaryota > Metazoa > Arthropoda > Insecta > Diptera > Asilidae > Leptarthrus > Leptarthrus brevirostris. The sequence continues at coordinate 94,024,306 of OZ038373.1, read as the reverse complement.
CCATGCACAATTTGTAAAACCGCGTCAAACAGTGCATTGATTCAGATTAATTCAAGTTTGATTGAATAATAGTTTAAACAACATTTCAACGTTTTTGTAATTTTTCATTACATTAAAATTGTTGCATAACATTCCATACATTTTCCAATGGTTAGTTTTTTTAAAAAGCCGTACAAAAAATAAAAGGAGATAAGGTGTGAAACTTTGCAGAAAATTTGTTTTATAAACTAATTTAGGGGCAAGACAGGAGAACTCAGGAGAAACTTAAAGGCGCATTGAAATATCGTTGCAATTTTACGAAATTTTCAAATTTAACGATTTTTCGTTTTCGAAATATATCTGAGATCATTTTTTGTTTTAGCAGATTAATAAGAATGAAAATTACATCTCTTGATTTCATTATTTAAAATTATTAAAATTTTGAGGTCGATTGGAGCAAAACTGGCGGAGATACGTTGCTTTGGGTCTCCCTCCATTCGATACATCCCATATACAAAAGAGCCGTGTTAAAACTTTAAACGCGTTTTTCTCAGATTTGGTTTTTCAAAGTCGGTGATCACTGTAACTCAAAAACTACTAATCCGATCCTTGTCAAATTTTGCACACTTCCTTTATACATAAATTACGAGATAACAACGTCGAGAGTTAGTATTTTTTATTATTATAATTAATTTTACAACAACAAATTCGCCGATTTTTATCAATAAATTTTCATAAATTCAAAGAATTCGTCTTTTTTTACTTCTAAAAATTGAAAAATCAATAAAATAAACAAAATCTCGACCTTGTTTCCTCGAGAAACCCATAAACTAACGAACTCTTTATGAAATTACAATTTTTCTTCAAATTAAATTAAATTTTTTCTTCAAAATTAGATATCTTACTTGATTTTCTGGAAATTCCCTATTAAAGAGATAATTTAACTGTAAACAAAAGTTGCTCTAAATGTTTGTTAAAATAAATTAAATATTTTTTAAAGAAAAATTGAACCGACTTCACAAAAAGCGCTAAAGAGCATAAAATAATTTTAAATTTGATATCTACTACATTTTAAAGTCGGTGCAAATTAAGCAAACAAAACAACTACCTAACCATAATTGAAGATAATACATAAAACTACCTGAACGTTTCAGCTCACGGGATCATAAGAAAGGACGATTACATAAATACTTTTGTTGTAAAATGTTGGTTAAACTTTTTTTTTTATGTTTCACTTTTTAGTGTCTTCTATTCTGTACAACAATAAAAGAACCATCCAAATTGGCCCACTAGTTTAAAAGTAAGGTTCAACCCCCTACACCCACCCACATCCCACAACAATTTTTTTCTCGTGGTATCAATCAATACTCAATACTGTACCCAACAGAAAAAGAATCATGGAAACCGGTCAACGCGTTACGAAGTTAGACTACCCCTCCCCCCACCTTAGGACCAAATTATTCTCCTATTAGCAATGGGGGATCGCACTCTATACAATAGAAAACGAATCATCCAAATCGGACCACGCGTTACAAAGTTAGGTTTCACCCCCCCCCCCCCCCCCCCACCCCACCAACATTTTTTTTCTCGAGGTATCAACATACTCTACCCAACAGAAAAAGAATTACCCAAATCGGTCCACACGTTACGACGTTAGACCCCCCCCCCCCTTCCCCGCACCCTAGGCCAAATTTTTTCTCCTATTAGCAATGAGGGATCATACTCTGTAAAACAAAAAAAGAACCATTCAAATAGGTCCACGCATTACAACGTTAGGTTGCACCCCCACCCTACCAACCTTCTTTTTTCTCATAGTATTAACCAGGGAACAACACGGGTCGACGCGTTAAAAAGTTAGGATTCACCCCCACCCCACCCCACGGAAATTTGTTTTGACATAGTAGGTACCAATCGGTGAACATACTCTATCCAACAAAAAAAGAATCATCAAAATTGGTCAAAGCGTTAAGAAGTTATGCGCTGTCAGACATAAAAAAAAGGGGGGCAGAAATTGTCAATTGTCAGAGTTAAAATAATCTGCATTTAGTGCTCTCTTTTGACAGCGTTTTGTTTTCTGAAATATTTTTATCACCTTTCTCAAATCAAGCTAATACCTTTATGTAATTTACATTTGGTACACATAGTTTTGTATGAAATTCATGGGAGCTAGGATGGATGAGCGATTTCAGTTTTTGCAGTCGACTGCTTAATTCAGTTTAATCACAGTAATTGCTGAATCCAGCAGTCAACTGAGAAAAACTGAATGCTTGAACGCACCCTATTAGGACCCATTAACCGTTCTTCGAAGCGTTCATTAAACTATTCAGGAACATTTTGATTGCAATGAATTAAAGCTCCGTTTTATTGAAAACTGAAATGATTGTGTACCCAGTACTGCTACAGAGAGAAGGAGTTTCTCCACTCTGCAAGTTGCCTAAATATTAGAGGAATTGAATTTCGTTACAAATTCGTCAGTAACGTTAATCTGACGCTAATGGAGTTATGAAATTGTCATGGATTTAGCGAATCCGCGTGAGATATTCATGTGCAAAGAAGTAACGTTGACCGTGAAAAGATCTGGTATTAGAGATAATGAGCACCCTTTACAGGAACATACTTTACGATAGAAAAGTAAGCGACGTGGGTTAGAAGAAAAAAAGAAGAAAGAATGCGGTCATACTACCAATAATCGATTGGAACGATATGCAGAGGAGTTGGGTTATACTACCCCGACGGAAAAGAGTTCTCCTAGTCATAATTTTTAAAAAGAAAAATTTCTCAATTTTTTATACACTATTTTTGCTGTAGTGTTTGTTATAATTTTTATTGAAAGTACTAACTAATTGTTTCACCTATTCGCATCGATAGTTTAAATTAGAGGGGAAGGGAACGCTTTGACAACTACTTGAAAGCAAATATCTCTTGACTGAAGGGTTAAAGTAAAAAGGTCCAATTTTAGGAGACCTATCTAAAAACATCCCAATCAACGTGAAAAAAATATTTTGGTACACTTTTTACTCTATGGGAGTGTATCCAATGAAATATTGTTTCAAAAATCTAATGCTTTCTGTTTCACCTTATTAGGTATACAGTGCGTATCATATTTATAAGACAATGCAAATTATCACTAAAAGTACGATTTGAATTGAAAAAAAGCATTTGTTATTTTTCATATATTTTATTTATTGTATACTAAACATGTTTTAAGAACACTTATATAAAAAAAGTTTCAGATAAAAAGACAGAAATAAAAATAATCCATTTCTTATGGAAATCAGGTTTATCATATTTATAAGACACAAAAAAAATTCAAGTATTTAATAATTAATTTGGCATCCTTTGGATTTGATTAATTCAAAAATACGCTTTTTCATGGATTTTATTAAATTTAGTAGCAGACTGTCTTCCAAATTTTCCCACTCAGTGAGTATGGCTTGTTTTAATACCTCCAAACTTTCAAATTTCTTATTTTTTGCATATACTCGCCGAACTAAGATTCCCCAGACATTTTCAATGGGATTAAGGTCCGGCGAGCATGCAGGCCACTCCATAATTTCAATTTTATTTATCCGCATCCACTCCATTGTCTCCTTACTTGTGTGAATGCTCGCATTATCCTGCTGGAAGATCCGTTTTGCTTCATTATTTTGCTGCAAAAACGGTAAAAGGCTTGCTTGCAGTATCAATTTGTAATCTGCACTTTTCATTTTTGACGAGGTGAACTGTAATTCTAAGCATCCTTTGGCTGAAAAAGCCCCCCACGTTATTACAGAACCTCCACCGAAATTCCTTTTTGAAAAGAGCTGGGGTTCCTTCCCCAGATCACGCCAATAAGAATTTGAACCATCTGAATCATCTAGGTTCCACTTCTTTTCGTCCGAAAAAATAACCTTAATGAGAAAAATAAATTAAAGTTAAAATTTTATTTTAAAAATGTACGAAAAATAACATATTACCGAGGTCCAGTTAGTATCCATATAATCTGCAGCAAACTTCATGCTCGATTCCTTGTGCCTTGCAAGCAAACGAGGAGCTGGTTTCATTTTCGCACGGATAATGTGAGAACTTCTTTGTAGAGTCCCCTACGCAGTCATTTTTGAAATTTTAACAGTGCTACGGTCTGCTAAAGATCTGCAACTCATGGTTGAGTTACTGGCTTCCTTAACTATTTTTCTTTCATCTCTCTCTGAAAGCTTTCTTTTTCGTCCAGACCGTTTCACTTTGCCGTAATTTTCTTTATTACTAATTAAATTTCGTATAACACATCGACTCCTTTCAATAAAACCCGATATTTCACTGATATTTTTGCCTTCATTGACATAAGCTAAAATTTGTCCTTTTTCTAAATCATTTTAAACAACACTATGTGGCATTTTTAAATATTATTATTTAACAATTAATTAATTTAATTTATAATTAAAATAATAAAAAAAACTAATCGCACCTCCGCAATTCACCGAAAACAATGCACTGTCTTATAAATATGATACACTGTAAAATGCAACATACTCACCTTCGTTTGAGTAAACTAACGGTATATTGCGATTGAGAAGAGATAGACAAAACAAAATGCCAACACTTTTTAGAAATAAGAGTTGTGAATTTTTGCGTATTACTACTTCATTCGTTTGTAACAACATAACGGGGATAATAACAAAATATATTCAAAAATTTAAATGTCTTATAAATATGATACGCACTGTATAAATGAAAGGATTCATATTCGGAATATTTTGCTTTAAAGTCAATAACAAAAAATCGGAGAATATTCATGCTGTATAGGGGGTCGGCGGAGACCCATGGTTGTTTTCTATTTTGTGACGTCCTGCAAATCCACGTAACATTTGAGAAACTACCCGAGAAGCTTGGTTTTGGTCATTCGACTATTCATCGCGTGCATACAATCGGAAAAATTGAGGCAATGGGTTCGACAACTTTCCGAGTCGAATCGCGCGCAGAGAGTAAATGTGAACTCTTCTTTGCTGTCACGTCTCAAAAATTAACATTTTGTGGACCGAATAGTCACTGGTGGCGAGGCATGTGTTTTCTACAAAAATGTCGCAGACAGTGGGTAGATAAAGGAGAAATACCCGTACCCTAGACTAAAGAAGGTTTTCATCCATGTAAAGTGTTGATATCTGTTTAATGGGATATGAAAGGTGTAGTCCACTTTCAACTTTTAAACTCAAATCAAACGATAACAAAGAAGATCTATGTTGAACGGCTTAAGTCAGCGCTAGAAGAAAAGCGGGCACATCTGATTTCAATGCTAAATGTGTTCTTCCATCAGAATAACGCTCAGCCACATACAGCGTGGATTACAGTACAAAGGCTGGGGAGTTTCAATGCGAAACTATGCCCCACCAACCATTTCCACAAAGATTGAAGTGCATTATTTATGGGACTGACCCATATAGAGAGCTTCTTATATGACAATACGATGGTATCAGCTGCCATGTTTTTCATTTTACCTACCCTGATGATTATTCGATTATTAAACCTGACCACGTCCTCAGGCTTGTTAGAAAAATAATGGATACCCGCTGCAATTAGCAGAGCTTTATTGCACATTAGATTAACAGACAGAGTTGGATCAATGAATAAGTTGCACGGTTCGAGCCTCAGCTTGCCGATGAGTTTTTTATTTGTAAGTTCAAGTGTCTCTGGGCTGATGTCTAGCTCTCGCATAACAAGATATTCAGTTTTCCCGCATTTTCCTTTCCACAAATTCCCGTTCGGCCATAGCCATACTAACGGGTCATAGTGCTGTACCCTGGGCTTTGGCTACATAAAGAAACATATATAGTGTTGCCAGTTGGGCCGGACTGCAGTTGTTCTCAGATGGTTTTAGTTCTTTCAGCAGTAAGCTTTGGAGAATTCTTAAGGAGTTAGGTATAGTCAGGGGCGTGAAAAAATGACTATTTTAAATAATTTTTTGTGGCGGTAATTAAATTTATTTTACAAAACTAATTATGCAGAGTTGTTACATCATCTTTTAGCTTGATTTTATCAAAATTTAAAAAAAAATTATTTTTTAAAAAAGTTATCGCCAAATTTTTTAGACCCTGTTCCAGAAGTTGCGATTTGGGGTGACCATCATTAATCAATCAAATGGAATCATTAGTTTAATAGCTATTCTCGTCCTTAATCGACGCTTTTTGTTTTTTTTTTAAAAAAGTTTCAAAATGGCGGCTTCTGAAAGTTTACTCGCTGATTTTCAAAAATCAAAAAACCACTAGGTTATTGTTTAAAAAAATCGAAATTTAAAAAAAAAAATCCGTCGATCCAGGACAAGTTTTAAGCTTACAAAAAGCTGTATAAATTTCATCCAAATCCGTCCAGTAGTTTTTAATTATAGTGGTCACCGACTTTGAAAACATAGTTTCGAGAAAAGCGCGTTTAAAGTTCTCATTAGCGCGGTGCAGAGAGCCCTTCAGAATATGTACGATATCTCAAAAACAATTTGTCGGATGGACTTGAAATTTTCATGAAATATTTTCAAGAAAATGCCAAAAAACAAAAATCGATTTTTTTTTTCAAACTCTGACTAGACCTAACCCCTTACGGTTAACTGCTTTTGAGAAGGATCTAAATTCGACATTTTTTGTTTGGGGGAGGGGGTGGAAGTTAATTTCTTAATGCGTAGATGTTTTTAATTCTGTTGTACAGAATGTGTTTCTCACTGGAACAATGATTAGAGTTGGGATGGAGTCTTAAGGCTGAAAATTTAAAACCATTGATTTGCACTGATTGTTACACACTGAATGCAACACAGTATGGGACGAAAAGTTTTGACACACACCTATTTCTTTTTCTAAAATCTGTCGGTCGCACTCAGACTGCCAACAATGAAATTGATATTTTGCTTGAATTTCAATCTGTTTCACAGTGCGACAGAACCATTTCGTCGCATCGCCGAGGTATACTGTCATGTGCAATCTGTCTGAGCCACTTACTTTGTTATATATGTATGATCCGATTCGGATTATTCGTTTTTGCCTTAGAATAAATAACGAGAGGAAAGGCTATCTTAAGTAAAAACCCTGTACGTGTGATAAGCATTTTTGCTTCTTGGCCAATTGGCGAGTGGGTTAAGGGGGAATGTCGCCTAAAATGTCAAATTGGACCGAATGTCGCCTTGAAATCAAAGTCGTCTCCGTAGTACCGAAATATTTGGGGGCATAAGCAAAGTGTGTTTAAATAGTAAAATTAAGTTAATTATTAAAATATGGTCGGGCAAAGTTATATTATATTAAAAGTGTTATAAGAATATATTTTAAGAACACGTAATTTAAAATATTATCAAAATGAGTTGGCCCCTCCTGTATACAAGCATAATTTTACTACTTTCATGTTCGAAACGCACGCATCGCTTGGGTTCTACCACATATAGCAAAATGCTTACATTTTTCCGAATGGTGTCCTTTCCTCTAGTTCTTTATTCTAAGGTTTTTGCTGTATGGAGTACGTTGCCGTCTTAGCACAATGATAAAAATGTTGTATCTAGACTAGGGTTTGAAAAGAGGGATAGACCATAATTTTTATAACTTGTGACCGGATTTGGATGATGTTGTTTCCTTTGTTAAAGTACACTATCTCTGCAACTATTACAATGGTTTATTCATACGAGCATCATTTTTGAGTAACATATCTGAAAATATAAAAAGTGAAAAAGAAAAGAGTTTAAAAGAAAGTTTAACCAACTTCCGGAAAAGTGCTAAGAAGCGTAAAATGATATTAAATTTTATGTCTATTACGACATTTTAAAGCCGCTGCAAATTAATTAGGCAACACAACTATCTATCCACAATCAAATGTTAATATAATTTGTATAGGTTGAATATTTCTCATTGTATGTAGGTAGTTATTTTGTTAAATATTATTTTATGCTTCTTAGCGCCTTTTGTGAAGTCGGTTCAACTTTTGTGTCAAAAACTGTTTTATTCTTAGTGCTGTTTATATTGTTTTCATTCATTTGTTAATTGATTCTTCTATAATAATAAATGCCATTGTGAGCAAAAATAATCGATCATCATCTCTTTCATTACGCAATGATGATATCGTGTTTCTATGAATATTCAGCGTGAGTAAAAATATTTCTGAACACGAAACAGACACTCGGGTAGCATATTTTCGAGTTGGTTAATATTAATGTTTCAGGTAAATCCGAAACTCATAATTATAAGTTATCAGCATTAATACATTATGGGGCCTGTTCATGACAAACAAGTCTGTATTTAATTTGCCGAACAATACACTGAATTTCCCGCTTACACGAAGTAACACCCCAATGAAATAAATCCCTAAGAAAAATTGTCTCACAAATTATTGTTGTTTCTTTATTTTTTTTTTACAAATTTTGCAAAAACATACATATTGTCTTTTTAAGTTTTTCGAAATTTTTTTTTTCTTAAAGTAGACAAGTAACTAATGCAAAATTGTAAAAAAAATGGAATTTTTTTTTGTTGGATGTGGCCTAAGGGACGACCCTTTGTTGCCTTAACAACAGCGTTTTTGGTCGGAAGGGGGTTACGGTAAGAGGAGTGGGGGAAATTGAATGTCTTCTTTTGCATTGCTGCGGGCTAGACAACAGCCCAGACACGAAGTAGATTGTTTAATTCTATTTTAAAACCCACGGTAGACCGAGTCTCGAGCCCGGGAATCATGTCGTGCCGTTTAACAGATTGTCCAACTCCGTCTCGCTTGGTAATCAATCGGAGATTAAGTGCATGAAACAAACGGAATTCTCTTCTTTTTTTAGCGGGAGGGGTGAAGACCTTCCAATGGGTCAATGCTAGAATCCCAGCGAATCTGCAAGAATCCATGTTGTTCCACCGTCTCTTGTATTCCTTCTTGGTCCCTACGTTACGACCACGGCAATGAAAGGTTCCAGGCCATGAAGTTTTAGTCCAGAGCCAGGACAATTAACCTCCTCCGGATTAACCGAAGCTAACCCTTCGGAAGGCAGGTCTGAATCTTCTACTGGTGCGTGTACCAGTTAGAATCTACTACATATCTCTGCCACCGCTGTACCTGAGGAAGTGCTTTTAAATTATTTTGCAAATGGCACCTTTTTCCAGGAATGCTACAGCACGTTCAGACGGCGCAAGTCCAGCCTCCATAGCCACCCCAGAGCTTTTGGAAGGTAATTTTCCCACAGCTGCTTCTACTGTGGGTACCGTGGATATAGATAACCTGTTAACGTCTACCGTACCCTCCACCTGCACTTCTACAGAAGCGCCTCAGGAGACATCATTCGCGAACGGAACTATCCCTGGGTTCTGCAGTGAGAAAGAGGAAACCACTGCAGATTCCTCCGTGGATTTGGGGGATTGTTAAGAGGTTATCTTCTCTTATTTGGCTTCATTCTAGGATGCATTGCCCGGTTGCTACTGCTTGGAGGTGTAACGAACACTTCAGAAGGTCCAGATGGGGATCGCCGTATCATAGAGGGCTTCAACTCTTCGGTCCATCCTCCAGCAACCCATTTTTGGCTTTAGAATGTGTTCTAAAACTCAATGAGTACACTCTAATAAACTGGAAGACACTAGTTTGGGTAGGGCATATAGGAATTGAAGGTAATGAAAGGCCGATAATCTCGCTAAGAGAGGAGCTCACATGAACTTTCAAGGCGCGGAGCCATATGTTGCGTTAGACACAGATAGGAATAGAGACCTGGTTGAGAAATAGCCCATAGAGGGGCACTGGAGACAATGGAAGTATTGTGCTGTCGGGAGGAGCGTTCCGAATCTGGATCGAAAGACTCTGCATAGGCTGACGACAATCTTGGCAGGACATCGCAATTTCGGTTGTCATCTAAAGAAAATGAGACTGATTGATCGACGCCTGTGAAAAAGTAGAAAAAAAATTGTTTTATTTTAATGAAGATTAGATAATGTTCAGAAACAATACACTTGTTTAATTCGTTTCTAAAACTTTGACCAATTTGTCAGGAAAAACAATTTAATGTATCGATTTCAAAATTTACAAGGCTATTGGGGTAAATTAAGCTGTAAAAGAAACTGGAAACATTGGTCTCTTCAATATTTGTAAATAAGCGGTAGATTTTCTAAAAAACCGAAAAAGTCTTTTTTGTATTTTGTTCTCAAAAAATCGCGGAAATATCTTGTAGGAAACTTATTCTAGTTAACTTCCCACATATAGGAAGTTATTGTAATGGGCCCGATTTTCAAAATTTTTAGATTTAATTTTTTTTTACATTTCAAAGTCACCATAGTGTTTTACGCATGTTTTTGAACACATGTATGTGTGTGTGTGTGTGTACGTACGTACGTACGTACGTACGTTCGGACCCACTTTTTTCGACAACGAAATCTCGCGAACGAAAAATGATAACGACTTCGCTATGGTGCCATTCGAAGCGTATTATTGTCAATAAGAGCTGAAAGAAATTTAATCAATTTCCGTTCAGCCGTTTCTTTGTTTAAACAAAAAAACTGAAAAAAAAGTTGATTTTAGACTTTCTTGAAAAGGATTTCTTCGATATAATTTGTTCTGATGACGTTCGGGACATCAAAAAGTCGGATAATAACAATTTATTATGAACAGAAATTGTTTATAATGATAAAAAATTGTTTATAACAATAAATAATTGTTTATAACAATAATAAATTTATAATCATAAAAAATGGTTTTACCTGGTTAATATTGATTATGAAAATTGGAAATTGAATACAAAATTGAAGATTGTTCCTAGCAATTGAAAATTCTTATAAACAATTAAAAGTTTTGTTACCACAAAAAATTGCTTTTATGAATAAACTTTGTTTATATCAATTAAAAATGGTCTATAACAATTAAGAATTGCTTATATCAATTATAAATTGTTTATAACCATTCAAAATTATTAATAACAAATGAATTCCAAACAGAGTGCATTTATTTGGTTTTAAGTAAAAAATAGTGCTATAACGGAATAATTTTTTAAAAAAATTTTGCATCTAATTAAACGAAATTATCATGATAAATTAAATTCATTAGTTTATTGATTTATTAATTTAAAATATCAATTTTTTAAGTATTTTTAAATGAGAGTGGGCGAAAGTTTTTTTTGAAAAAGATTCAACTGATCTAATTGGTTCTGATACAACTCGATACTTTAAAAAATCCAGAACTTTTATAGTTTTTTGTAACATTAAAAAAACCATAAATAGTTGATATTAATGTATAGTATGAATTTTATTGAGTTTTCACTTCCTCATTTGTACTATGATCATGAAACTTATCGCTATTAACAATTAAATATTGTTAATAATAATTTAATATTGTTAATAACAATTAAAAATTGTTATTAACTGGGAAGTTGTTCGTGTGGACCTCAAGGGTCGCACCAATGATGCGATACCCAGAATCTGGACCCACCCCACTAGTTTATTGTAGTTTTTAAACTGCCCTTAAAGTTGCTGTGCGGTCATTGGTTGCTGAGATATCGATGACTTAAAGACAAATGGATCCTTTTTCATTAAAAGACGGATATCTCAAAAATATTTTAGTACACTTTTTACTCTATGGAAGTGCATCCAAAAAAATATTGTTTCAAAAATCTAATGTTTTCTATACTCAGTTTCATCTTATTAGGTATATAAATGAAAGGATGCATATTCGGCATATTTTAGTTCAATAAAGTCACTAACGAAAAGTCGGAGGAATATTCATGCTGTATACGGGGTCGGTGGAGACCCATGGTTGTTTTCTATTTTGCGACGTCCTGCAAATTCCATCGTAAAATTTGAGAAACTACCCGAGAAGCTTGGGTTTGGTCATTCAAATATTCATCGCGTGCATACCATCGGAAAAATTGAGGCAATGGGTTCCACATAAACTTTAAATATATGTAAATTGCCCTTGCAATTTTTAGAAAAGAAAATTATGAAGTTAAATAAAACCAGGGCTTGTACAATACATTCGATATTTTATTAAATTACTTTATATTGGAAAATGACAAAATTGTTCTTTTATTGCGGATTAAAGCTAACTCTCTGATCTAAAGTTCTACCTGAGCTAATTGCTTACCTATTCTACAGGTAATGAGAAAATATCAGTGTTGTGTATTTTGTTACACTTTAACTTGAGCGATTAACGATTCTTGTGAATTTATTCTTGCGAATTGTTTGTTGGACAGGAAGTTGGGTTGCGCGTGTCAGACAATGGTAATGGATAGGATAATATGGGGTCATTGGGCGAAATGCATTTTATGATTATATTTAATTATATTACATTTTTATTTATTATAACTTCTAATTGCGCGCAGAGAGTAAAGTGTACTCTTCTTTGCTGTCACGTCTCAAAAATTAACCTTTTGTGGACCGAATACTGACTGGTGACGAGAAATGGGTTGTGTACAAAAATGTCGCAGACAGTTAGACGTAGAGAGAATAAAAGAAAGCAAATTAAAGTTGGATAAACAAGCTAACTCACCTTGGTTTAGCGAAAAAAAATCAAACTCTTGGACCCTTAAAATAAATTTAGAAAATTTTTATCTCGCGCTATTTCTTATAATTGCGCGATAACCGTTGCAAATGAAAAGTGTTTGTCAAAAACTGCTTGGGAGTTACAGTTTTCAAGGTATGAACACCATTATTATAATTTAATCTCACTCAACGCAGTGACTCCAAATAAACTCGAAAAATCTACTATCCCAATGACCCTTCTTAAATTATCAACAATGGTGATCTTACTCATACCATACGTACAGCAAAGTTTTGCGATTACCTAAAGTTCTCAGCTTATTCCCAAATTTTCTTCGAAATTCATCTAATTAATAATCCTGATTTTTATTTTTATTAAATTGCCTATCTTTTTCTTTCCAAAAAGCCACACGTCCAGGTGGAGAAATGATGAAGAAATTTATACGTAGAAACCCTGATAAAATGAAGAGAATATTATGAGATAATAGCTATCCAAAATATCTCATTAAAAAAGTAAACCAGTATACATGTAGTAACATCAGCAACGACCGGGTCAATTTGAATTCCATTACAATAACTCAATATATGTTAAACTACCGTACATCCAGCAAATAGCGTAAAACTAAGTAACTTATAGTATAGTATTTGTAATTTAAATTCATACCTTGTCAGATTAATTTAATGTCGGAACAAACTGAATTGATTCTTGACCAAATTGATTTGATGATTTTATAAATGAAAATGATGTTAGCTCAAGACGATTTAATGTTCGACTGAATAAAATAAATGTTTGTACAAATAGAATTTATGTTTTAGAAAGTAAAAGAAGTTTTTTTCCCAAATTAGTTAAATGACATAGTGAATTAAATTGAGTTTCGGCAAAATGAATTCATTTCAAATATAAAGCCGCAGATTGAAGTAATCAAAGGATTTTTAATCACGTTATCGATTGCTCACTGATTCAGAAATTAAAACATTTTGTTTACCTCAACGCCCTTTCAATTTCTTAAATGGTTTCCACTGGATTGTTTTTAACATATTGTTCCATTAATTCCAAAACAGTTGCTGTATATATATATATATATATATATATATATATATATATATATATATATATAATATATATATATATATATATATATATATATATAAATATATATATATATATATATATATATATATATATATATATATATATATATATATATATATATATATTGCTGTAGATATATATATATATATATTCCAGAATTTTACTCATTTGGCTCATAACTGAAAGACATAGCTTAAGCAAAGTTTTACACTGATGATGATTTTAGTTTTATTAAACAAAGTCTTGAAAACAACATTAGATTCCGTTATGTTGCACTGATTGCCGCAATAACTAGCACAGGAAAGAAACCTATTTAATTAACATTACTTTTATTTTCTAATAACAACATTATCACTTTAATACTGATGGCCATTCCTTTGATTTTTAAACATCAACAATACTGGACCATGAGAGTAACTGGCAGAAATGCAACCTGAGTTAGATGATACAAGTACAATTACATGCTACCAGTATTAATTATAGAATCGATACACGAAAATTAAATGCAATTTATAAATCACTACTTTGGATCTACCGAGTGATGAGGGGTATGAGATGAGTAATGTATAGCGGATATTTGACGAGAGCACACTTGCTGTGAACAGACAACGTTTTGTGTTGTTCTTGATCGTCACGTTGCTCAATTATGTTTTCTTTAAAGTTTTGTATGATTTTAATTAAGAATTGTTTTTTATTTTACCTACATGTATTTCATGTTTCCGTTTGGAGTATAATTGTAATAATATTTATAAAAGTTAAATTGGAGGTAATGATAACTAGCGTATTCTTTGTTCTTATGTTTAGTTTTTGTGCTTCATTTTGTAGCCCTGAGGAAAAGTTAAAATAAATTCGAAACGTTGGCGATTGGTTACACTTGCTTGTTTTAATTTGTGGTCCTGCGTGCACCGTGAAAATTTCAAATTTATGAATCACGCTCCAAACTCCAGGTGAGAGCCATCATCCCACTTATTTTGGCACTTATTCTGTCTTCAATATTTCCTTTCCCAAAAATTCCTAAATATTGTCTTGCTTACAACAAAGTAGCACCCCCTTTAATATTTAGGCGCACTCCTTACAATGTTTGGTTTGCCTAGCTGAGCAATATCATATGATTAATGAACCTTTAATACAACAAATAGTGAAAAACTTTTTTCACTGTATACAGGTGTTTTAGATCTGACGTGCCAAAATGAATGGGATGATAGATCTCAACTAGAGAAACAAAAAATTGTGTGGCAGGGGGGGAAATCTCAACCGTTTGGGAGTTACAGGGTGATTCATAAATTTCAGTTTTTCATGGTATTCACATTACTCTTTAATTTTTATCACTTGACCTACCAACACAGCCACATCAAACAAACGGTTAAAACAACTATCCTAATGACCTTTCCAAAAATGTAAGCACTACTGATCTAACTCCTACCATTGCACGTACAGTCACTTCCAAAAGTGAAAAAAATGGTTTGCGATTACCTGAAATTCAGAATTTTCTCCGAAATTCATGTTATTAGTACACCTCTTTTTTTATTTTTATTGGAAAGGTAATAAGATGGGTATATTACCTTTCCAAAAAGGTGCAACATGTAATCGCAATGTAATCGCAACCCATTTGTTGCACTTTTGGAAATGACTGTACCTATACCAGGTGTGTAAGTATGAAACCGGAATTTTTGTACAGAAAATACACGATTATTGTAATGATATGATACAAAGTAACTTATTCGAAGGGAGATGGCTTCTCGGGTCACCTTTAACTGATCCGCCAGTTGTTGTTGTGTTTGAGCGTCGTATTCGTCCAACAAGGCTTGCAGGTCAGTGTCTTCAAACTTTTTCGGTGGTCTTCCACGTTCTTCGTTCCTCACGTCAAAATCGCCACTTTTGAACCGTTTGAACCACTCGAAACACTGTGTTTTACCGAGAGCATGCTCACCGAACGCCTCCACAAGCATTCGATGCGATTCGGCTGCGGTTTGGCTGCGGTTTTCTTCAGATGAAAACAGAAAAGTAGTGCTGTCGGCAAATCGTAATTTGTTGGCACAAAACTCGACATGTTTATCTCTAATAAACTAATGCTACTGAATGAAACTCGTGTTATTGTCAGTTGGAAATCTTTGTCGGATATCAAAACAATAACAAGACACAGCTGACGTGATGTGTCGGTAACTGCATCGACATCTAGCGCCACCTATAGGCAAATTCCGGTTTCATACTTACACACCTGGTAATGGTAGGAGTTAGATCAGCATTGTTGACAATTTTGGAGAGGTTATTAGGATAGTAGTTTTTAGCGTTTGTTTGATATCTCTGTGTTGGGTAGATCAAAAGATAAAAATAAAAGGGTACTGTGCATACCATGAAAAGTGATATTTATGAATCGCCCTGTAACTCTTAAACGGTTAAAATTGCCCCCCCCCCCCCCCCATACAATTTTTTGTTTGTCTAGTTGAGATCTATCACCCTACTATTTTGGCACGTCAGATCTGAAACACCCTCTATAGAGAGCTCTTCTATATGACAAAATTCATGATAACGTTATTGGAAATTTTATGTAATAGTATCGCGCGCTTCTGTTGATTGCACTTGTTGTAAAATTCAAAAGAAAATATTATTTATAGTGGCAAATGCAGATATTCTTTCTACAAGCGGTCACACCTTACACATATGACAATAGGCCGCTAACTACCAGAGAAACCTACCAAAAGAAAGGGATTAGGCACAATACTAAATGCATATTAAATTGAGTTTTCAGTTTTACATAATACCTTCAATTGTGTTCAATTTAACGCTCTTCTCTATTCTCTTGTCATGTGGACAGGTTAAGCAATTCTGCTTTATTACCATTCATCTATTCAGAAGACATCGTGCGTAAAATAATTCCGTTCACATGGCACATTCACAAGGCAGCGTTCAGCACTGCAGGAGTTCTAGATGAGTGGTCTAAGGGTGCGGACAAGCATTAAATGGATCCTTCTGACAATCGAATGACGTGCTTTCGATTGATTTCTATATTGAAATGGTTCAAAGAAATGTAATATCATCGATATTCGTGAATATTGTGGAAATTTTCATCGCATTTCTTGAGCAGAATAATAATGTGAAAGAATTTTTGTGAAATAATCTGGAAATTTGCATTGAGTTATGCGTTGAAACGAAGCATTGATTTTTAAAGATATAAAATCAATAGTGCCGTCGTTCATCCCATATAAATTGGTAAAAGTTCTATACAATTTTTCAAAGGAGAGCACGGAACGGTTCCTGACCCTTGTAATCTTATATCTACACGTGAACATAAGTGTAACAGAATTACAAAGTCTCATTCCAAATTTCGTACACCTATAAAAGTCATTACATGTTCTGACAGCTTATAGTGACTCGACCCCTTCATAACAACTCGAAAATATCATTTTACGGCAGAATTTGATTTACTCATTCGTGTAAGCCCATTTTCTACCCAATCCTAAATTGAAAATGTTCCCCTTGTAATAACGCGCGTAAACAGATACGCGCCACAAGCAAATTTTGAATTCATGGGGTAAAATCCATTTCAGGCACATTTTATAGGTGATAAATTGACATTTCATTATATACTCGTTTAGAGCAAATCAACAGCATTTAGATATAGAATTTTCCATTTCTATTGCAGCGATATCCAGAGAAGATGGCGAAGAATCACATCATCACCATCACCATCATCGAGGAGGACACGGACACAACCACGGCAGTAAAGTTCCATATAATGGCTATAATTCAGAGGAATATTTGGACCGTCTGGAGCCAAACGGAAATATTCCAGCCGACAAAAACAATTGTAGATATGGTAAGTTTGTTATTTTCAATGTTTGATTTGGCGGGATTTTGAATCCTTGATTTTAATTGATTTCTTTACAAAACAAAAATCCAAATATTTTATTATAGTTGAAAACTGTAAAGTGGAGGGAAATCTAAATCTAACTTATACAGACAATATTTATTTTTCGGGACTAAGCTTACTATGTATTTTAGGAATCACATTTAAATATTTGCTATGGCGTTGTTCAGTTCGTTTTCCGTTTTGATAAAATATTTTAAAAGATGAGTAAATCGCCCTAGCAAAAATTATTAAATTGGCACCTTCACTATTTTCCACCAATTTTTGATTCCATTATTTCGTGTATAAATGATTTTGCTTTCATCGTTCAATCTAAAGGAAGCCAAACCCAATCATGCAATTTGTTAGATATTTATCGATTTTCTCCTTAAGATTTTAAGGAAAAATGTGCACGCTCTTTGACGACGATACATTCGCTCGGATATGAAGCCATTTATTAACAATTTGTTATTATGGAGAAGATAAAGCTAAGAACCGAATCTTTGCAAACAAGTCTGTAGACGTCTACGTTTATAATTACCTCCAGTAAATGGGTGTTAAGGATACGCCGGAAACACCGTTTGACAACGGCTTATAGCTTAGATGTTGTTGAGGTTATATCTAACAAGAGAACAGATTCTACCTTTGATTCAAGCAAGCGGAGTTTGGTGCGAATTTTAAATGCAACCAATAGTTTAGCTTTGGGACCTTCTGTACTCATAGTTTCGGACTTTTTAGCTACATGACTCTATTGAACACATGCAATATCTGCATAGTCCAGGCGATTCTTTGCGATTGGTTCTTATCTTGGACGTCGCTCATCAAGTTATTAAAATTACCAAAGGTGACTATATACTGTCTCACTGTATTCCACTTCGAAGGTCCCCGACGTTTTTTTTTGTAGATGACGTGATATTAAGCTCCCATTGTATTCACTATCAACGGCATCAAATGACTTTTCAAAGCCGACGACGACGATAAAAGCAGTAAAGGAATTTCTATTCGGCAAATTACTCGATAATAATTTTAAGAGTATTGATGTAATCGCTGCACGAAACACCCTCACGAAAGCCCATCGGTTCATCGTTGAGAGTGCGCTCGACTGTTTATTTGATTCGCACTACATTGCTGCTGTCGCTTTGTAGACTAGTTATTAGGGGTACCTATAAGTAATATCGTTTAGATTCTAGACCAACAATTGGGTAAATTTCCGAAAGAATGGAGGCCTTCTTTCTCACAGTTTAGTTTTTTTAACAAAAGACTAATCAGCTGATTTTTTTATGTGGACCTTAGAGAGCTGAAAGTCTAAACAATGAAACTGGCAGTTGAAAAAAGCGAGACATTGAAGAAATAGACTCGTGCGTACTTTAGTTAGTTGTGTGTTGAGGAATATTAAAGAAGTAATGATTCCTCAAAAGACGACATACTTAATATGCTCAAAAGCTCAGGGGAGTTAATAGCGGATTTTATACATTCAAAAGTAAAAAACAATTCTGGATTTATTCCGTCTTTCCGCAAGCGAGTTCAAGCGAATAAGTTTAACTCTGCCTCGATAAGGTGGTAGAGGTTGTTTCAGGGAAGATCTCAAGATGCTTCCATTATTCCCCATAGATTCATGGGAATTCCATTATTTATCTGCTCCCATAGCCACTATGCTTCACTCAGGAATCTCAGCACGGCTTTGAGCTGTATGTTCTGCAGCTCTGCTGCAGTCACCCTGTTGCATCAGGGAACCTCACCTAGGCTGCTCTTTCTCTAGCTCTTTAATGGCCGCCTGACTGTCAATATATATGCGGATATCATTATTTGATTCTGTACTCCTAGATACTATGGAGCATAACCGTTTAGTGAATCGCGGTTTTTTGCGTCTGAAAGACAATGCATTTGTCTGAATTCGTGCCAATGCCATTTGTTCTTGTTCTTGTGCCTACACTTGTTTTTGAGCTATCCGTGTATATGGAAATCTTTGCTGCTTCCACCACCTCGTTTCTGTCCCATTCCCCTCTAGCAGGTAGCTTTGTACTAAAGTTCCTCTTGAAGGTTATTTCTGGGACCCGGAAGTCGATGCGGTCTGACTTCAGAAGGATGCTAGAATGCCCGTTCAACCTTTCCATCCAGCAGCCCACAGCTTTCAATCTGATTGCACTTGTCGCTGTGATACTTTTGTAGTATATGTCCAGAAGCAATAGGTCTAGCCACTTTGGGTATGAGTTCCCATTACACCCCAAGAAGACAACTACACGCACATAAGGCAACTTTTTCTTTCAGTATGCGCTCATCTATATTCCTCTTCCAATTAAATTTATAGCCTAATATTACACGAAGATACTTAGCTTAACTAGAAAGAGTTAGACTTTTACCTCACAGGACTGGGAACCTGAATTGTGGTATCTTCCTCTTCCTGGCACTAGCCTTGTCCTTCACGCTTTAACGCTCAGTCCACTATTATATGTAGACCCAGTTTTCCAGTTTTTCAAGTGCTTACTCGATCCTCTCGTTGATGGTTGTCAAGAATCGGCCGAATACCAGTATCGTCAGGTCATCCAGAGATCCCTCAATCACACCGACTTCCGCTTAGTGTAGACATAGCTTTCTGTGACGTGAAAGCCACGCCTTACCTCTTCTATGAAGGATGACATACTAATTAATAAAAATCTATATAATCTTTTGCTGCCGCATTACTCGCTTTTCCAGCTAAAATGAAGATTACCCTCAATCCCTGCAGGGTATATGTCCTCGCCAAAGACAGAGATCGAATGAATTTATCATCCATCTTAAAAGTCTTTCATTGACTATCCCCGTCAACTTCACAGCATATGGAAAGATTCTTCCATTCTGGGCAACGTCCCAGGAGTGGTTAGATAGCATCGAAGAGTGTATTTAACAGCTCCCCGTGTTAAAATGCCAGACTCAGATCCGCTAAATTTCCTCCACGTGGATCTTAGCGCAATCTTAACGGCTCTTAAGTTCTGTTTATATTTTTTTAGGAGGTGGAAAGCGTTAAAAGTGTGTGGAACTTTAAACCAGTAAAATCATCCCTTTTCATCCGATTTTCCCACGGAACCATCGATAGACATTACTTCGCGAGACGAGTATTAGCACTGAAGGCTCAGGTTATTAGCCAAAGCGCTTTCTCTGAATCGCCGGTTCTTCTATGTTTTTCCGCCCTTCTAAGCTCACCCTGAATGTAGCTAATAGTTTCATTTACTGCATTTCAAATCTCGAGGGAGTGGAACATTTCCGATACACGATTAATACGCCACTTAAAAACGATTGTAAGTTTTCCCTCATCCTAACAAACCGCAGAATAATACATGCTCTGGGTCATAAGTGTCTGGGCAGTGAGCACAAAAAGGGGAATTGTCATTCACGAAGCGGTGCAACTATTTACGATAATCATCATGCCCAGTTAAAAACTAAGTAAGGTAGTAGTGTACATCGCCGTGCAATTAATCTATGTGTTCACCTTCCTTTGTCAGAGTTAAACCATCACTCTGACCACAGCCTCAGGGTGTGAGCTCTTTCTACCCGGAGACTCTGCTCAGTGGTCTGGCGGTCTTCCTTGATGCAGTGGCTGTAATTCGTCAGCCAAGATGTCCACCGGTGGTATTCCTACTACTTAATACGCTGCCTCATCCGTTGTCGTCCTAAATGTGCTGGCGACTCTTAAAGCAATACGTCGGTACACATTTCTTACTGTTTCTCTGTAGCACTTTACCTTTATAGCCTTTGCATAATAGTGTTGAGGTGACCATTCTAGCTAGAAGCAGAAAGGTTTAGGTCCTCCGATGTTTGGCGCCATTCGTAACAGTTTGCTATTGTCTTATCCGATTTTTCACCTGCATATTCTAAGTCTTAATTAATTTAATCTATCATCACTACGAGGCATTTTATGGCCCCTCTCAATATTTCATTATCCCCTACTCTGACTCTAAGGACTTCTGTTTTGTTTTACTACTGATTGGCACGACTTCCTACTTATGCTCTGCCTGCTCCAGCTCATGGGTCTCCATCCATCTTTTAATGGTTTGGATGAACTCGTTTGTTCATCACTACTTGACTATAAAACTATCTAAATTGCCATGACTCCAACCCTTGAACTGTGCTTTCATTGACCCATGGTTAGTGGATGAAGGCCACGTCTATGCGCACCTTACTGAGGAGCTGTAAAAGATTCGCTGTGGCAGCTTTATATTGATAGGAGTTTATCTGCACAATTTTCATATACATTTTCCACCTACCCATCGCCAGTCAGGTTTCTCCTGAACACTTCTTCGAAAGTAAAGTGAAGTCTACCTTGCCTCTTCTTTATACTGCTTCATCTGCAAGTAACGAAAAGCCTCTACTCCCATCTTTTCGTTCCTCTACAGTAAGCACCTCGCACTCCCTCATAGAAGATTAGTCTCATCGACATCAAGTTCTAGGATAACGAGCCTTCCCCTTGGTCTCGCTGGGATTTCATGCAGTGGGACACTTCGATGGCGAAGGCATGTGTAGACTGATCTTTACAGTCCAAGACCCTCACACTGAAAGCATCCTGGGCTATGACGTCCTTTACCCACTTCAAACGGTTGCTCTCTTTTTCTGTGTGCGGTTCCGGCCGCTTGGTAGAGAGAATACCGAGTACATGTTTCGCCATATTAAACATACATTTCCTACGTAAACCTTCGGTCATCTTCATTCTAGTAGTCCTTTAATTTGCTCCTCCGTGCCCGTCGGCATGGACTCGGGCGCGTAGGCCTTAAGATCAAGCTCCAGCAGTCCTTCCTCGATAACACCAGTCCCCACGGGATTGCCGCTATCTCTAAGTTTTTTTTTGTTTTAGAGGGAACACCACCCTTGTTCAATAATTCTTTAATTCAATCAGCCTGTACACCATTACTGCAGAAGTTTATTATGATGAACTTTACCGATTCGGTTTCAGCGGGGGAAATTACGTCCGAAACATTTCATTATTCAGGAAACATTTTCAAATTTCGTAGGCCTGTGTTATTGGATCAATGATAATCGCAACGCGTTTTCTGCCTAGGGCATTATCCTCCAACATGAATCACGCTCACATATTACGAGGTTTACACAACAAAATATTAGGGAACTAGGATGGGAAGTTCTCCCGCATCCTCTATATTCCCCAGATCTTGCCCTGTCTGGTTGTCATATTTTCAGATCCTTGTAAAAGTTTCTACCATTCTTCCTAGCAATGATTGAGTTTTTTAAATTCAGAATTCCAGAATTTTTTAAAGCTTTAAAAGACAAGAATATATAATTGATTAAGTGACATTTTGTAAATTTAATAGAAAAAGCGACATTAGTTATAGGCAGTGGTGTGTTTTATTCGGATAAATTAAAAAAAAAAGAAATCGAATAAAATTCATAGAATAAATTGTTATTTGATTTGAATTTCTTTTAAGTTATTCGCAAATAATTATTTGTTATTTGATGGTCTTTATTTTAATTTCAAATAATTATTTTTTATTCCATCGTGCTTTATTTGATAATCGTAAAATTAGTCGTTATTTATTATTCGATTATCAAATAGTTGACTCTGTGAATAATTCAGCAAATAACGCAAGATCGCATAACAAATAATTACTTGAAATTCAAGTAATAACCCCAAACAATACACAATTATTTGCAAATAATTCATTAAATATCGAATAAATTGTGGAATCAAATAAATTTTAATTCGATTTTTAAATTTTTTGATTTTATAGCTTTTACCTTTATTCGAATAATAAATATACATTTCCGCTTATGGACACCCTTAATAGAAGGCATATACGGAGTTGGATGAATTCGTTGCCACCATGCCATGGGCCCCGGGTTCGAGACCAGATCTCCCCGTGAGCTTTTATTAAGAAATTAAAATAATCCACTTCGTCTCTGGGCTGTTATCTAGCTCGCAGCAATGCAAAAACAAGACTCAAGTTTGCTTACTTCCCTTACCGTAATTCCTTTCCGGCCAAAACCATGCTAACGCATCAAAGGGTTGTCCCCTAGGATTTGGCCACATCGTATATAAAAAAAAACCACGTCAGTTGTTAAAATTCTAACGAATCTTTATAATTTCATCATTTTGTGATTTTACAAAGTCATATAATATTAAAAGATCTTGTTGGTGTACTCTTTTTATATCTATGGGGAAACGGAGTTGGATCAACCGATGAGTGGTACGATTACAACATCATGGATGCAGGTTCCAGACTCGACTTGTCTATCAGTTTCTGGGCTGTTTTCTAGCTTGTAACAATGCAAAAAAATAAGACATTCAATTTCCCCATTCCCCTTAATCTAATTCCATTCCGGTTATAATCATTCCAATGATTCATAGGGCATCATAACAAAAATAACAATTTGCTTATCAGAAGTTGTGAAAGTTTTATCGAGGTGGGGTTACTCCAACTATTATTAGATGGTAGAGACGTCATAGACGGTAAGTGGGGTCGTTTGTGTTTGAAGTTGGCATTATTTACAAAATTTTATAAACAACTTCTTATTTGAGTTCATATATCAAAGTTCAACCTTCTGCAGTACATACATACATACTCTTGATCTATGTTGTTTCAGCCAATTTTGGCGTTAAGATCCTTCATAGAGCCTAATTAAAAATTTTGACAAAGTTCGTAATTTACCTTTCAATTGTAGCAGTATAGCGGTGAATTATTGAGATGTAAGGGTTCTGAATATGGCGATAATATATTGGCTACCAGGAAGTTTTGCCGGGCACATTTAGTTAGCATCAAGCCTACACCTGGATAAATTCCATTGCCCCGAAAACACATTAAGTTTGGAAATGCAAATGCTACAGTAGCTCCCTTATCTAAAAGCACTGAGCATACGGGGCGTCGCCTAAAATTAAAACCCTCAACCACGTTCAGCGCCTTGAAGGTATATTGTCCAGTTCCTTATCTAGCGATCTAGTCGAAATACTAATATTTATTCATACGTCCTTCCCTAAGTCGCTGGTTTTTCAAAAGGAGGCAATTGCATTTTAGTGTATGCAACTAGGATTTGCCGCAGAGAGCACGTAATGCGTATGTTTATGAGACGAGCCAGAGAATATCTCTTCTCTTTTATTTTTCATACACTACCAATGTTGCTTTGATGGTGAAAAGTTGGAATAAGTAAAGCTTAATCTGCTTAAGTTAAACATTAAAAGTTTCTTATTAAATAAGTCACAAGAATTATTGAAAAATGTAAAACCACAAAAAATAACTTAAAATATGTATATCTTGATAAACGAATCTTAGTCGCCTGTCTGTCTCCATTACCTAATTGGATCCACACTCCTGTCTACAAAATATGACAGAATGAAGTGGTTTACGTAACCTACCTAGTTTCTGACTATCCTACATTAATGGAGTCTTTCATGCGTCACGCTACTTAAGGAATTATAACGTATCTGTACGCTCTCATTATTCATTAGTGCCATCATTCCGACAACAATTTCAAACCGATGGAAACGATAGGAATGACTCCTTTACTGGGTTCATTTACCCTCATTTTCTGGGATTTTCATTAATTAATCGTCAGTAATTTAACATTGTTAGAAATTTACATGACAGCGTAACATAAGACTTGATAAATTAAATGAAAATCCTCGGTTACTGGTACTTCTCTCAAGGAAGGTTTCTGTATGTGTAAAGAACGTTCTACAAAGCGTTTCCCTTCTCGACTATCTGTAACGTACGGAAAGTGAAATGTATGATTACGTTAACACCTACGGATGAAGGCAATTTTAAAGATGAATTTCATGAATTAGTTGTTTTGATGTCAACAAAATTCACTTGAAATTATTACGATAACGTGTATGTATATCTATTAAGTGAAATAACTTTCAGATGTTTACTTGGCCTGTAATCGTCCACGATTACTTACAATGTAAAGTAATAATAAAGGTTCTTCCTTGAGGTATATAACGGCCAAAATAAGTCATCAGAAACAATTTAATATAATCAAAAAGGCAGCTGCATGGTAACATCTTATAACCAAGAAAATAACGCAGTTCTATTCAATCTAAAATACATAAATACTGAATGCTTCCCGATATCCGAATGACACTCCAATTAGTCCAAAGTATGGAAAATTAGGATCCTTGTGCAAGTTCACCAAATGTACTATATAAACAAGACCTCTATAAAATTGTCTCATACTTCAGCCTTCACCTTTATGACACTTTAGGTCCTATTTTTACCAAACCTTTTCACTCTAAGAGGACATTTTTCATATTACGTGAGCGGAAAATGTAATGGCCAAGGTGCTTTTCGCCACCAAACATACCTTTCTTTTCAAAACGAGCAACAGTCCATCGCGTGATTAACAATAACAAATCAATAACACTCACGGGGAAGCCGATATATGGGAGCCGGCTTTTGTATAACTGTTTGCTTTGAGGGGTGCCCATTCATACCTTGGCCGTAATTTATTCTTCGCTGACTTTGTACTTATTCACGTGTCTTGCTCTTGAGTACGTAAATAGAAAATACGTCAGCAAACACTACAAACAAGCAAAAATTCGTTTTGATGGTCATAAAGACTGAAGCACTTTTATATAAACGAGTCCCTCATTGAATATGCATTTGCTGCTCATAAATCCTGGGAATATTCAACGAATGTAAAAGGAGCAAAAGCTGCGAATATAATAATATAAAAAAAAATCAAACTTACTTTGTTTTTACAGTTTTCCTAGTTGTGAAAGTTTATCATTCTAGGTACAGGGGGTGGACGTATTTTCTAGTTTTTCACAGCTTTTATTTCATTCTGAGTTGAAAATGATGTTCCCCTACTGTACTAGAGTTCCTCTTGAAAATTTATTGCTCCGCATTGGTTAAACCTAAGAATTTTTTTGCAGAGTAGACTTTTCAAATAGAATATTTTATTTCACTGTGTACAAAATGGGGGGATGCACTTGTACATTATCTTGAGCTAAATAAAATTTGGTTTTATGAAACCACCCATATAAAAATGTTACACATTGTTGGCGGTAGAATTGTGAGTAGATATTTTATTAAAAATGTTGTAAAGGGCGATAATGTATCAAACAAGACACTGATTATCCGGTATCTGAAGACTGATTGACAAAAAAAATTACGTGTAGTAAAAACCACTCAGTTAGTATACAGCAATATTTAAGGGAGTGGAAGGGATTATGAGTCACAGGTCCTGACAATCTCACTATAAAAAATTTTGTCTGCATAATAGGATGGTTAGGTTAGCTTAAAGTGACTGCCTGAGAAAGGCACACCTAGGCCAAGGAGGCCCATTGTGATACCACGTTGAGGCTACAAACTTTAGCAACCCCCATAAAAAAATTAACCTAAGTAATAGGAGGGTGGACATGTTCCTCCCTGTGCACCGAGCCAGCTCCCTGTCTCCATTGGGACCAGCTCTCGGGAAGCCAAGATAGATTTGTCTAGGTTGGGAAGGGTGTACGGCCCTAACTCGTCGTCGGGAACCATTTTGAGCTTCTGATAAATCGAACCAGGTACCTGACATCAGTGGAGCCTAGCTCGGTTAACTCTTCAAAGAAGGAGGAGCCCAGAAACTGGTTCCTACGGTGGGCTAGGGCCGGACAGTTACCGAGGAGGTGGAGTATGGTTTCCTCTTCGTCTTCGTCATGGCAACTCCTACAGAAGTCGTTTGAAGACGCGCCCAGTCTATCGGCGTGTCTGCCTAGGAGGTAGTAATCCGTGATAACGGTACTGCTAATTGTTTTGTGTCCGAGTAAGATGAGCTCCCTTGACCGTTTAGGGTCAAGCTCTGGCCATATCTGTCGGGTAATCAGACAGGTGTGTTCCTCCTGCCAATTAGTGTTTGCAATCCTGAGAGACTCCTGTAAGAGTGCCAGTTTGCATGTGGTCAGCGGTTTACCCAGCTGGTGGTAAATGTCAGGACAAGTGGTACCGAGTCTCGCTAGTTCGTCGGCTCTACAATTGCCCGGAATATCACTATGTCCAGGCACCCAGATGAGTCGCACTTTCAGATGCTCAGATATGTCATTTAGTGCTGAGCGACATGTTATAACCGTTTTGGAGGTGGTGTATACTCCCAAGAGGGATTTAATAGCTGCCTGACTGTTTGTGAAAATGCATATATTATCTGTGGGTAGCGTTAGCTGATTTAGGCGGTCTGCAGCTACTTTTATAGCCATGATTTCCGCCTGAAACACGTTGCAGTAGTCAGGCAAGCGGAATGAGACATCAAGGTCCAAAAGTTCCAAAAAGATGCCGCCACCCACTTTGCCTTCCATTTTGGACCCGTCGGTGTAGAGATGCACCGACTCCCCCCATTGGGGAGGATCTTCTTCCCATTCCGATCTGGTGGGAACGAAGGAGTCCAATTTAGTTCCAAAAAAAGGTTTGGGCGAGGTATAGTCGATATTGCTGGCAGTTCTTCTGTCCAATACTTTGGAGTGACCAAAGTCAGTTCGTTCCCAGTCCTGGATTGAATTAAGCCTAATGGCGGCCGAGGATGCGGTTTGCTTATCATAAAGATCCAACGGTAGAAGATGGAGAATAGTGTTAAGGGCTTTAGAAGGTGTGGTTCTTAGGGCACCTGTTATCAGCAGAGTTGCCATCTTTTGAACTTTATTCATTGCTTTGTGATGGGTTGATACATTTAGTGCCAGCCACCAAACAATGATTCCATACATAAGTATAGGTCGTATGACACTTGTATAGAGCCAATGCACAATGCGTGTCTCCAAACCCCTTCTTTTCCCAATAGCCTTTTTACACGAGTACAGCGCTACTGTGACCTTCCGTACTCTTTCCTGGACGTTAGGCTTCCATTGAAGTTTTCTGTCTAGGACAAGACCTAGATAGATGTTTTATGCCTCCGAGAGAAGAGTATTAACTCTGTTTTGTTCGAGTTTATACTCAGACCACACCCATTACTCTATGATAAAATCTTGGAGAGGGCGTATTGTAACACTTCAGCCAGTGTGTTGGGGTGCTTACCTGAACATATCAGCGCAAAATCATCGGCGTAGGCGATAACCTTGTGACCGGACAACTCCAGGTCTGTGAGTAACTCATTTAGAGTGAAGTTCCATAAGAGTGGTGAAAGGATTCCTCCCTGGGGGGTACCATTGGTTACCACTCTTTGGATAATGGATCCTCCCAAACTTGAGACAATGACCCTGCTTTTTAGCATGAGGTCAATAAGTTCAATGAGAGGATCGTCAATTTCAAGCCTCCTCAAGGATGCCATTATCGCCTCTGACCTGATATTGTTGAAGGCACCCTCAATATCAAGGAAGGCTGCAAGTGAGTATTCTTTTTGTAGTAGCGAAAGCTCTATGATTGTGGTAAGTTCGTGTTCGCCTGTTTCTATGGACTTAGCTTTAGTGTATGCATGTTGCGAAAGAGACAACCTGAAAAGATTAATTGTCTCTTTAATATATACATCTAAGAGTCTCTTCAATGTTTTCAACAGGAAGGAGGAGAGACTAATGGGCCTAAAATCATTGGGCTTATAGTGTGAGGCTTTTCCCCTTTAGGTATAAAGACCACCTTCATCTTCGTCCTTGAGGATGGAATACAGGTGAGGTTAAGGCAGCCTCATAAATGACCATTAGCCACGGAAGCAGTATCTCAGAAGCTAATTGTAGTTCAGCTGGGATGATGCCATCTCATCCCGGCGATTTATAGGGCTTGAAGCTTCTTATCGCCCATTTCAGTTTTCTCTCATTAAGTACCGTGTGGATCAGTTCTTAGCCGCTCGAAGTACCCGGCAACTCAACATCACCGCAAGACTGGATGAAGTCCAACTTCCATCACTTTTGGTCAAGAGGGTTGGGGTGATGGGCGTTGTTGAGAGGATTTTCTGCAACCGGCTCGCTTTAGGGGAGCTTTCCATTTTATTACAGAAGCCCTCCTACGAGGATCGCTTTGCTTTCCTAATCAATTTCTTAAATTTTTTGAGGCATTCTTTATAAGAAGTCCATACATTAGTTCTTAAGGTCATGATTTCACTCGACCACCACGGAGGTTTGGGCTTACCTCTGGGGACCCTGTCAGGGCAAGAAATTTGTGTCGCCGCATTACACGCAAGCATCAAAGTGTCCACAACCTTGTCAAGGGTTTGTTTACTTTCAATTACGGGTGGACCTGTGGTACGCAGGCTATTACTAAGGACCATCCTGTAGAGGTCCCAGTTCGTCCTTAGCCTGTTTTTATAAGGAGGAAACATCTGCTTATGAAGTGTTATCCCAAATTCGATATAGGCGTGGTCGGAGAAGGATGGTTCCTTGGATATCTTCCACTCCGTTATTAAGTGGGCGGATTGTTCCGAGACTAAAGTATGTATGGCTGTTCAGGTGTCCTTATCACTGAACTGAGGGAGAATAAGTGCATTAATATTATTCTTAGTGACGATACATGACCTTTGTTTACCTGTACCTTGTAAGTAGACGAGCTTATACCGTTCTTGTTGAGTCCGCAAACCTTGTCTCTGATGATCCAAGGTTCTTGGACAAGGATGAGCTTTTCTCCTTTTTGTGCAAGACGAAGGAGAAGGGCTGCGGACGCTGCCTTCGAGTGATGAAGGTTAATTTGGACCACTCTTAACATCACTGTGTCTAGGTGAGGATACCTCTATCACAGTGATGTCAGCAGTATCCCCTTCATTGTTGGCATCTTCGTCAGTGGAGGAACCAAGGAGTAGGTCCTCCAACTCTGGTCCGGGAACCCGAAGGGTGTCAACTACCATAATAGTGTCGACCATCG
This sequence comes from Leptarthrus brevirostris, assembly GCA_964036015.1. Classification (NCBI taxonomy): domain Eukaryota; kingdom Metazoa; phylum Arthropoda; class Insecta; order Diptera; family Asilidae; genus Leptarthrus; species Leptarthrus brevirostris. The sequence continues at coordinate 93,994,231 of OZ038373.1, read as the reverse complement.
CATCATCATCTCCTGGTGAGTGACTGACAACGGCAGAAACTGTCGTTACACTCTGTGCTCCTTCCTTTTCCCCGGTGTTGCTTGTGGAGGCTGCTGAATCCTCCTCTTGTTTGCTAGCATTGTTTAGCGCCTTTAGGTCGTTTTCATAGACCTTCAGGCTGATAGAGCTGAAGCCATAGCAAATAATGCCATTGCACTCAGCAAGTGGGGCAAGGGACTGCTCATTTAGGATCACAATGACCTGCCTTGAGTTTCCCTTGACTTCGTCTACCTGGGCTACTTTCCAATCCTGGGCAGGTAATCCAGAGTTGGCTATTTGGATGAACTAGAGGATCTCTACAGGATCCGAAGGTTCGGTTGGTATCCAGGAGCGTGACCTAGGTTCTCAAGGGATTTTATCCCTGGGACCGGCTTCAATTCTTGCGCCAGTCCAGATTTCGCCAAGACGGGAAACTGCCTGGCTGAGAAGCTCCACCGACCTTTGGTCCGAGCAGGCAAGTAGCTTAATGTGGCCTTGATGACAGCCAACATCAAGACAACGTGGAGGAGGGCCAAGGTTCAACGAGAGAACCTCCATATACACCTTCAGCAACTCGACCTCCACCATCTTCCATTGGTCTGGCGTGATGGAGCCGTTCGCGTTGCTGCGATCTATAATCGTACTTACTAAGCTGTCCTTCGCTATCTCGCTGAAAGATTTAGCGCTGGAGGAAAGTGGGCCTGCCGCCGTAATCCTTTTGGAAGATGGCTGCAGCTCGTTAGGCGAGCGCAACCTCTTCGCGGTAGCTTGTAATGGGCCTTTAGAGGCCGACGCGCTACCTTGGGCAATAATTTTATTAGCCCATTGCAGAGAAGTTTTGTCCTTCTCTACGAGTTTCTCCGAAGACACGGAGCTCAGTTTGCGGATGATTCTGAGCGCAGTCCGTCTCTCTTTGAAGGCCACCGTTAAGGCGTTTCCCTTCTGCTTGGTGGTCGTTGGGGCATAATAGGATAAATGAATCTATTTGCCGCGAAAAAGTTTTATATCATATTTTTGGAAAGTTTATTTTTCTCGAAAAATAATGTTCTTGCAAACCACTACACGTATACAGGGTGTTCCACATACGGTGTGCCAAAATAAGTGGGTACATCTCACTTAGCCTTTTCACTTATCTTTTGATCTACACATTGCAGCAACATCAAAGAAACGCCAAAGAACTAGTATCCTAATCATCATTCCAAAATTATCAACAATGTGGATCTAACTCCTATCATTGCAGGTACAGTCACTTACGATAATTGCAGGTACATTCACTTACGACAGTGAACAAAATGTTTACAATTACCTAAAATTCTGTTTTCTATTTTTATTAAATTGCCCATCTTGTTAACTTTCCAAAAAGACAAAATATGTCTAGGTAGAAAAATAATGTACAAAACTTTTTGAGAAATATTAATATACAAATCAAAGAAATTTAATGTTATTATGTCACAAAAGCTGTTCGAAATATTCTCCGCCACTTTCCATACACACCAATGACCTTCTTCCAATTCCCTGTTTAAGGGGGTCGTCTACACTTGAACGCCATTTTTAGGCGGATTTTCATGATTTCTTTTTTTTTGAAACTTCTAAAGATATTCAAAAAAATTTTTCTTATTTGTTTTAAATTAAAGTATGTACATGAACAATTTTTTTTGCTTTGTTGGTTTATTGATGTGTGACCGCCCCGGGTGAAGTGCTGTTTTTGTGCAGACCCATTTTTTTCTATAAAAGTATAACTCAATGAAGGTGCTGAACTCGGATTTTCCTGATTGGATAAAAATTGTGAGCGGGACAAAATTTTTCCTATTTTTTTTTTAAATTTGAATATTTTTCGCACAAAACTGGCTCTTAAAAAATTTTTTCCATGCACAGTAAAAATCCTAGTCCTGCACCTCCAAAAAACAGTACTAAAGTGATTTAAAAAAAATCATGTCAATCGGTTAATTAGTTTCTTCAGAAAGTGTGCAGAAAACTTTAAAAACGTGTTTTCGAGAAAAACGCGTTTAAAGTTTTAAAACCATGCATTTCACCCTTGACATCGACTGGTTTGAGGCATTTTTACTAAGAAATTTTAACGCATTGAGCAATATACTTTCGCATGATGACCCTAGGATAGTTATACTTTAAAAATATGGAACACAAAATCGATATTTTTAAAATTTTAAGTGTGGACGGCCTCCTTAAGGTATATTCTAGCCAGCGTCTCCCGGTTTTTCGTCGCTATAGTCCCAATTCTGCTAACTAATTCGTCTTGAATAACCTTCATTGTTTTCCATAAATAAAAGTTCAATAGAGTGAGGTCTGGAGATCTAGCAGGTCAAGGAGTCGATGCACCTCGTCCAAACCAGTGGTTAGAAAATGTTTCATTTAATATTGCTGGCAGCAATGGGGCTCCATCGTGTTGATACAACACTGCCCTTAGAATATCAAGGGGGATGTCCTTTAGAAGATCTGACACTGTATTCTCCAAATAGATTTATTCTATGCGTGAAGTATGGGATAATGCAACTCCAGAACTATTTCGAAATCTAATATGTCAGCAAGACTGGAGGATGTAATAAATGTAAAAGGAGATGTTACTAAATGGTAAATCTGCTATATGGTAAACATTTTTTTAACTTTATTTAAGAAAAAAAATACACTAAGTAATTATTATCCCATACTTTTGAGACAAATTTAATTATGTTGGATATAATAAAGATATCAAAATAAGTGTTGTTATAATTTGTTTGTTTAAACCTCTGAATTTAAATAATATAAATAGTTTAGCAGAATTTTATTTCCCAGCTTAGTGAATTCGCACTTTAGACGTAGGTTCACCAAGCATTATTGAATATCCCAAACTTTTGAGACAGACTGTAGACTCTCACTGAAAAGGCAGCCAAACTGACAGAGAACATGCATTAACATTCTTTATCGATTTCTCTTTAGATTTTATACGATTTAAAGAATTTCTTTCTTTTACAAGTTTGTCGGTGGAATAAGTGTGTGGCCATGGGGGTTGCAGATAAAATGCCAGTCGTTCGGAATTCACTTTTAATTGTAGGTCCACTTGCAATTGTCTTTAATCGTACAACTGACCCTAGACGACATAGAAGCCTTAGAATTTTTTGATGATCCTATAGAATTTCAAAGGTTCAGAAATCCTATACGGTCTAGAAATTCTTAAGAATGCTACAGGATCGTCTACAAATCGTGTAAGTTCCTAAAAAATCTATCATTCAGCAATTCTACTGATAATTGTTCCCTATATGACCAGGATTGATCAAATATTTCGAGAAATACACATCGGATCGAAAAAAATACGTGTTGAATATTAAAAAAAAGCTACTTTCACAGATGGCGCTGTAATAAACAAAAACCAAAATGGGGAACAAATCGTATTCATATATATTTTTTAAAGTTGTCCAATGATATCAAACTCCCGCCTCCACCCCCTATGGGTAGGAACTACTTTTAGATTTACTCAGGAACAATAACGTGGAAGTGATAGTTATTTTTACCCTTGGGGTGCTTGCTTAATGTGAGTCGCCGCGCTTCACACCTCGAGGTGCTTTATTAACTTAAGTCCCTGGGCCTATCGCCTCCGTATGCTTGATTAATGTGAGTCAATTCGTTTCTCACCTTGGAGTGCTTGATTAATGTGAGTCGCCTCGCCTCTCACCAAAGACTACAAAGTAATAGAAATTATGCTAACCGAAATACACTTGTGTAGAGACAATTTCCAACATTTCTGGTGTTATTGTATTTGAAGGATTGCGTATTCTTTCTTCCAGCTCGTCAATATTTCCCAATGTGGTCTCGTAAACCTTACTTTTTAAATATCCTATAGGAGTTAAATCGGATGGCCATTCTAATGCAACTCTTCGACCAATCCATCTTTCCAGAAAAACATTATTTGGCAAATTTTGAACACAAACATGGTCAAATGCATTTCCAACGATTTCTCGTATTTCATCAATTCAAATTGCCGTCAATGAAAAACGGTCCTACAATTCGATTACACCAAATTCTGACATTGAGTTTCTGCTTATACTGAGTATGAGAACTTTCATCAGACCAATACCTCATATTATGCCGATTTACAGAACCATTTAAATCAAACATAGCTTCATCAAAGAAGTAGATGCAAAAAAGAATCCTATCGTCATCAACATACCGTTTTATCATTACATCGCAAAATTTAAGTCTACGATCAAAGTCATCTCCTATAAGCTTCTGTACTATTGTGATTTATATGGATGATATTAATGCATCTTCGTTAACTTAAGAACTGATTTCCGACGTGTGGAGCTACTCATATGAGAATTTTCTTAAAAATGTAATAATACTTCCAAAGATATTTCACATTTGTCACGGCATTAGGTCCTCCAGATCTTCCTTCATCTTTAACCGAACCAGTTCGTTGAAAACGATGAACTGTCCGACATACAGTAGATTTAGAGATAAGTTGACGGTCTGCATAAAGAATGGGGGTTCCTATTTAAGATTTCAAAGTTATCCCAAAGTTTGGTATGATTGAATAGCTTTTTTTAAAAATATTCACTTCCTTTTTTAAATGTTGTAGCAGACAGGAAAACGATAAAGATTATTGCCTGATGACTGTTAATCTTGTAAGAATATTGTATTGGGCTGCAAACAATGTTCTTGGGCTATTGGTCCATTCTACAGTGCGTTTCATAATTATAGCACACCTACCAACTTCATGCAATTTAAACGATAATTTTTTGGTTTTGCACATTGGCGCAAAACAGCTTGTGCTAGAATAAATTCTCTCTCTTCCGCTCTGAGAAAAAAGAATTTTTTTTTGTTGGATTGTGAATTGTATTTCCAATGGACCATCTACGCAAAATGTTCCGAATATCATTACGGAACCTCCTTCAAAATTTCTTTTCGAGAAATATTGTCATTCCTTTCTCAAATGATCTTAATGTAAATAAGAGGCATTGTAAAAAAGTATAATATTTTTGTTTATTTTACTTACTTGAGACCAATCTGTGCACATATTATTGGCAGCAAAGTCCAGAAATTGAGAAAGGAATGACAATATTTCTCGAAAAGAAATTTTGAAGGAGGTTCCGTAATGATATTGGGAACTTTTTTGCGTAGATGGTCCATTGGAAATACAATTTGTTTCATCACAAATGAAAAGCTGCGACTGCAGTCATTATATCATTTTTGCAAAGAAGTTCAAGAAAAGAGTTTAATTTCCAGCAGGACAACGCAAGTATACATGTAAGCCACCAAACAAAAGACTGGTTAAGGGAAAATAACATCAGGGTGTTGGACTGGCCGGCCTGCTCGCCGGACTTTAACCCAATAGAAAATATTTGGTGCATTCTCGCAAGAGTCGTTTATGCCAATAATCGGCACTACGATTCGATATCTGAGCTTAAAACTGCAATTTCGAAGGAGTGGAACGCTTTGGATCAACATTTGTTCAATTTGATGGCTGAGTTAATGAAAAAAAGAATTTTTGAATGGATAAAACCTCAGGGCAGTGTAACTAGATATTAAATATTGTTTTGTATCACAATTGCAAAAATAAAGTTCAATTTTGTTTCGTTTTTTTAAATGTGCTATAATTATGAAACGCGAAAAGAAGACCTGAAATTGCACTTGTCTCACTTCTTATAACAGTACTATGGAATGATCGCAACAATCCAACAAAAAAAATTCTTTTTTCTCAGAGCGGAAGAGAGAGAATTTATTCTAGCACAAGCTATTTTGTGCCAATGTGCAAAACCAAAAAATAATCGCTTAAATTGCATGAAGTTGGTAGGTGTGCTATAATTATGAAACGCACTGTAGTCTATTCTAATATTCAACCTAATATCTCTCTATCTTCACCCGATTCGAGACAAAACTTGCAATCCTTCAACGGCCTTTTTATCGTAATATGTTGTCAGCAGAAAATACCATCGGTCGCAGCGCGGCAGTGGGATTAGAACCTGGGACCTTCGGTTCGGAATGCCGATACGTTATCCCTTACTACACCAACAATTTTCATAGAATCGTCGATTCTACTGATAATTGTTCAGAAACCCTATTGCATCACAATATAACTATAAAAAATCACTTACGAGTTTTGGAAAAGCACACGAGTAAAGTAAAGTTGAGCATTTTTTTTTCAGAATACACCATTAAAGTGATCTCAAACCCTCTGGTTTAAGCACTTTATGGAAATTTCGAACAAGTACTACGCAACAAATTACGTAGTGTGAGTGTTGTAAATTTGTATTCAGACGAAATCTATAGGCACCCTTGCATAACTAAATTATTCCTGATCCAATTTTAATTTGACCTATTCAAGCTAATTATTTCCATAATTTATTCCATTATTTGCCATAATGTTAAATAGAAATCGCACGTAACCTGCATAAATATTAGCTCAAAAGTCTACATTAGCCCGCAAGGGCAAGGAAGATTAGCCTCAACCTCTGCTCACCTGAGTCTGTAAGGTTAGCTGATGTAATTTTAATCGCTAGCACGTGGTTTCCATTTACCTGATAAATAATGGCATTATCCTTATCCTCATCCCTCCTTCGCCAGATAAGGAGGTATTTACATTGGCAAAAGAATAAATTTTCACAGGTCCTTCTAATGAATGTGATCTATTGCCAATTAGGGTAGCAGCTCCGCCGGGGCTAAAACAAAATGTGACTTCCGTGATAGCATTCGATTTGTCCTGTATTGGTCCCTGACAAATTTATCGGCACCAAAGTGCTTATTCAGGTGGAAAAATTTCGATCGAGGCAAACTTCAGCCTGTCTGCTATTGCTAATTTTATTACAGGTAAATTTAGTGATGGTAGGTGTACACGAAAGGCAGACCTTTTGAAAATTGATAAAAAGCTTTTTCTCAGCTCATTCGGAGGTCGTCAAAGGCGTCTTGTAATTCATTAATTAGCTTGACGTTGTAGTTAATTTTACTTTTAATTAGCCCCCACGGGAACTCATTGTGACGAAGCTAAGTCGAGCACTTTCCCCTATCTATTATTCCATTTAAAGTGACTTTTAGGCAAAAAGCAATTGATTGTAATCGTACAATAAAATAACGTTACCTATATTACGACGAGCAAGAAATAGGTCATACAAAAGCTTTTTTTATGTGTTTCGTAAGAAAATTCAATTGCGCTGTCTTAAAAATGAAAAGCATAATTAATCGTGAGACTTAACTTATTTTTAATTTTTATTAACACGTTCTGCAAAAGTTTCTGGTATTATGAAAGTTAAGGTGGTCCGCTCATGGATTGCTCGAAAAAAAGGTGGTTTTAAGGAAAATTTTTTTTAGGAGTAAGGAAAAAAAACACGTAAGAATTTTACATCATGTTATTTACTGAAGATTCAAGATTCAAAATGGCGGACTTATGATAAGATTTCTAGCAACGCCTCGCCGTAGAAAATTAAAACGGTGTGCATGATGCAGCCCGAAGTTTTCATCTGAAGAAAAAAAGGAAAACACATTCTTAATCGGAAGACCTTACCACACAAAGTAGACCTATAATATCATATAAAAGTAAAAAATCTACTAATAAAACCATTGTTTAAAAAAAAAGTTCAATTTTTGACTATTTTTTTCTAGTTATTATTGCCCTAAAAATATATTTTAAACGATATTTTTATGAATATTATAGGTCTACTTTGTGGGTTTTTAAATTATCTACAAAATAAAAAAAAATTATTCAAATATATTCAATCGTTTTTTTTAAATCCTGCACACCGTCTTAAAAAAGAAAATAAAGAGAAAACGGGGTTTAAAGTTTTATATATGAGAAAAATAGACTTACGAGGATTAGATGTTAATCAGCTATACCCGGCCCGTAGAGTAAACTCTCGGCTTCCTCAAATAGCTCGTTTGAACGTATACATTACTATTTTCGTCAATGATCGCAGCTATACTGAAATAGCCAACGTGGGCGGCTAGCATCCCACCTAAAAGTCGCGGCATGCCTCGCGCTCGCTCGTCCGGCAACGATTCTCTTGGGGATAGCTTTGTAACTATACGGATTCAGGCTTTGAAACTTTAAGACAACATTCTCAGAACACGAATCTAACGATTGGAGCGAAAAAAAAATTCGATAAAACCATGAGCGGGGACCCCCTTAAGCAATAAAAAAGTAAATATACTTCTTACGGCCATTATCGCAGCGCATCGAATTGAATCTATTAATGGTATGGGTTTTTTATTATGAAATTTTTAAATTGTTTTTATTTGAAGTGTTTTCTCTAATGTTAGGAAATCATATAAAATTTTATTGCGCAAAAATGTATTCAAAATCTACCAAAAATTGCGTTTATGCCATTAGTGTAGTGTCATTAATCAAGTCAACGGATGATAAGAGAAAAGGCGATAAGAAAATTTACTATTATTTAAATATTCAATTTAAGTAAAAATATTTGTTCTTTATTTAAGGTCATAAGAAACTAAGTTACAAATTTAAATTAATTTCACAGCTTTCAAAAATATTATATATTTTTAAATGTTTCCAAAATACCATTATAAGGAATTGTGATTGATATCGCACTTCGGGGCTATAATAAATGTATGAACAAAGTTATAGCTATTAAACGGCAAAAATCGCTTTCTGACACAGCACATTCATTATGTACCCACAATTCACAACTTCAGTATTTCACCTAAATTTCATCTCTCAGATCATCAAATAAATGGTAAAAGTAGAAGATGTAAGTTGCATCATTATTTCCAGAAACTGCAGCGCTATGAAAGTGCTGTCCAGAATCTGAGTCATTTGGCAGCTCGTTCTCGTCACTATCTGTAGATGCACTAGTGTTCAGTTCATTGCGCTAATTTCGACCTGGTCCTGCACGTCTGCTCCCGCGTCCTTGACCACGTCCTCGTTCACCTTAGACGCCTTTTATAAGGTGAAAACGTGATAACAGCTTCATTTTCAGCCTTTTACTTCCAATTAGATGTCTTTTTTTTTGGTGTAGGAACAGGTAAAATATCTTTTGGTAAATCGATAGAAGTTGTTGACCTAACTTCATTTGTAGTTAAAAACGAGAAGAGATGGTTCCAGCTGATGAATGGTTGATGATAGCACAGGCTGATCAAATTTCGTCTAGCGCCCATACGTGTCAGACCAAATTATTTGCCATTTTTCATAAACATGTCGAAAAACTTTTGTTCTAGATAAAATGGTAGTACACACTTTCTAGCCAGTGATTTCTCTAAATCCAAAGAACCCTCTGAATGCTTCATCAGCCTCCTCAATGTCGTTCTTGGTAGCGAAAAAGTCTTGTCAGCCTTCTTATACTTCTTTGTCTTGTTTCATACTACTTCGACAGCTTCTTTCATTTGATCTGTATTCCACGACTTCCTTTTTCCTTGTGGCCTTTGAGAAATATTCATTTGACGCATCTGGAACATATTATTACGTCAATAAATATATGAAATAAGTATAATCTAAGACCATTCGGTGCATCTATCCCGACATAGCTATTAACAAAATTGATGACATACGCGAATTTTGCTTCTACCAAATAGAGTTTGGTGAATGGTTTGGTTCTGATTAGCACTCAGGCTCGAATCTTTGATAAGTATACACTTAAATGCAATTATGTATCTACAGGGTGTTTCAGATCTGATGTGCCATAATAAAAGGGGTGATACATTCACCTAGCCAAACAAAATATTTGGTATGTACATCACTGTATTATTTTTATCTTTTAATCTACGTAACGCAGCGACATCAAACAAACGCCAAAGAACTACCATCCCAATGATCTTTCCAAAATTGTCAAAATTCAGCATTTTCCCAAATTTTCTCCGAAATTCATGTAATTAATACATCGGTTTTTTATTTTTATAAAATTGCCCATTACCTTCCCAAAACGGTGCAACATGTGCACCTAGAGAGAGGATGTAGAAATTTATGCGTAGAAAACCTAAGAATATTATAAAAATCTGCAATTAAAAGAAACTAAACTAAGCGCATAGCACCCGACACTCCTAGAGAAGCTATCCTCTGCAGCTTTTGTAATGCAGACTGTACTGTCTTTTGTTCTGCTTTTGGCCACCACATGAGACCTGCGTAGGTAACTGCGGATGTAGGTCGAAGGTTTTACTCAAGTGTCTTCGACAGAACCAGAGTGCAGTCAAAGCCTTTCCTGTACCTCTTTTGAGATGAGTACATGTGAGTTTTTGATCAAGAAACACACCTAGATATTTGACTTTAGTTAAATGCTCATTCAAGCATAGCAGTTTCTATCCTCAGCTTCCTTCTTCTTGTAAAGGGTCCAATGGTTTTTTTGCTATGGTTGACATTGAATTGTCCTCTAAAACACCGGGATAGTACCATATTGAAAGCATTTTGTAGTATTCTAGATTTAGTTCTATCATGCTTGCCCATAATGTTAATTATCAGGTCATCTACATAGAACTGGCACTTGTAGCCAGCATCAGTCAGTTTTAACAGGAGATCCTCAATAACAACTGTCCACATCATGGGTGAAAGGACTCCTCCCTGAGGACATTCCCTCGTGGCCATTACTGTTACCGATTTATCTTCCAGACTGGCCGTGATGTTCCGTTTACTAAGCATTGCCCCAATCCATCTGACCGTCGGCAGTTCAATTCCTCTGTCGGTAGCTGATAATTCAATGGATGTGAACGACGTGTTGTCAAATCAATGTCTAGAAACGCGCAGAGAGCAATATTTTTACCATTAATAGCGTCTTTTAGTTTTCCAGCTAGACCAATGGGGACCGTACCCTATACATCATGAAGAGGAATCATCGAAATCCCCCCCAGGACCAAATTTTCTCCTTATAAGCAAAGAATCTTCCAAATCGGTTCTCGCATTACGAAGTCTGGTTCAACCCCCACCCACTCCACCACCAAAAGTTTCATTTTGGGGGATTATACTCTACCCAACAAAATAAAAGAAAATATGTATGTCCGGTCACACATAAAGAAATTACAAAAAGACATGAGATAGAAACTTGTCGTTTTTGGGAAGTCGGTTAAAAATGGCAACTATGAACACTGAGACTGCTTGATCCATTGAAAATTCGGATCAATTGGGTCCACTTTTCGATAGTTGACCTTAAAAACCCGGGCCAGCTAGGCGATAGAGAAATAGATGACAGTATACATAATTATCTTCTTTCTGGTTTAGCGTGTTCCAGAATAGTAAATCCTTAAGCTTATTAATTTTATTTCAATGAAAAGAAAGACCAAAAAAGGCCAAAATAGAAATGAAGCTTCTTTTGGCATAACTAATTTAGTGTATATTAAAAATTTTCCTTAGTGTATATTAAGAATTTTCCTTGTTAATATATAATGCTTATATTCAATATCATTCAATTCAATTCGGCCTACCAATCCGAAGCTCACATTCGTGTGCTCACGCCCCATGCTCCACAAGGGGTTACGGGAACCAAAAAGAGATATTCAATATAAAAATTTCATATTGTAAAAGGTGTTTTTCGCTCCCATTTGAGATACACGTTAAGTTTTTTTTTTTTTTATACGATTTGGCCAAATCCTAGTGGACAACTCTGTTATGCGTTAGCATGGTTTTGGCCGGAAGGGAATTAGGGTAAGGGAAGTGAGGAAAGTCGTGTTCTTGCTGCGAGTTAGACAACAGCCCAGAGACGGAGTGGATTATTTTAATTTCTTAATAAAAGCTCACGGGGAGAGCTGGTCTCGAACCCGGGACCCATGGCATGGTGGTCGTGCGGCTCAACGAATTGATCCAACTCCGTCTCCCTTTATCCCTTTAGTATATTTTTCAGTGCCTATGACCTAGAGCATTTGAAAACGAAGTTGACTTTGACATTACTAATTCTGCAGTGATAATAAAGTATTACTACAGTTACTGTTAAGTGTTAGAAAATGTTATATGTATAGGTATATAATCTGTCAATTGTGAAGGTTCTGTTCAAAACTAGGATATATTAAGAACTAAAATTATGTGAAATAGTTTTATTACGCAGATGAACATGTTAGAAATATTTTGAATATTAAAACATAATAAAATATCTTTTACCCAATTTTGGATTCCCCTCTACTTTTGCAGTTATAAGACCTAGGGGAACCTCGATTTAAAGTTTCTATAGCCTGCTATCCGTATACCTATATGTAGCTCGAAAGTATTTTGGAAATCCAAAGTATAAAAATGAAAGCAGTGGAACATGTAAGGGAGCCAACCCCTCAAAGTAAAGTGATTTCAAATGAGATGTTTTGTATGGAAATAGTCCTCCTGTTTTTCCGTGGTAATTTTCGTCACATTGAATTCCAGATTAAATTGATTTTCTTGCAAAAATTTCAAAATTATTCGTGATAAAACTGAATATTTTATCCTTGACAAACAAATGTTTCCAACATGTCTGTTATACAGGTACGATATCACAATAAAATTTCTTTATCGAGCATTGCGTTTTGTTCGGGGATTGAATATATTTCGTATCCGTATTTGCTTCCTTTTTTCTTTCCTTGTATTTTCGTAGAGGAATTTCATCATAAAACCCAAACAGAAAAAGACTTTAAGGAATTGAGGGAAAGCACAAAATTCCGAGCTTCCTTTGAATTCTTAAAGTTGGCAAATTATTCACATTAACACAGCAAACATAGTAAATAAGATGGCACATACCATACAACGTTGATATGCCATTGTTGTTGGTGAATTATCAATTTATGTACCATATAATCCATGACAATTAAGGTGCACAGGTTTACTGACCTGTTTACCTCCCTATGCGTATACACATAAAGGAACATTATCTTTATGATCATGGAGAAAGGAGATTCATATCAGTAATGGTCGGAACATGCTTTATTAAATTTTCCTTGATATTCGCAAATAAACATTCAATTTAAAATAAAATGTCGAAAACAACCTTAATGCGAAATGCAACATTATGTTTTGATTACGCTGACGAAAGTCATATTCTACATTCCGCATTGAATACATTTTAGCTACGTCAAATTTGTTAACATAAAAATTGAACTGTCAAATGATTTGACAAAAAGAAATATATTTTTTAAATTAAATGTCAAGTGAGATACAGAGCCCTTGATAAGATATCCGGAAAGAGTTTATCCTTTTACAATTACTGTCAAAGACGTTATCGCATGTGATCGGTAGATTCATCTAACTAAATTATTGAATTGGGGTCGAATGAAGTGCCCAGAGTTGGGTTTTCACTTGTTGTCAAGTCAGCAAATCTTCTATCGAAAGAGATTTTCTGTATCTCCTCTTGATAAATTGATGATTTTCAAAGTATTTAGGGATTTGTTGGGCTTCTCGGTCGAATATTTAAAAGAATTGAGATAAAGGGATTGTTGAGTGTTCCACTTTAGGGTTAGTGATCCCATCATATTTAAGATAGCTTGCAAAATTATAACGCGAAAATAACATTCTCTTGAGTCATTAATCTTATTTAAAAATTCTTTTTATAAGCTTATTGAAAATACCCCACATAATATTATAGAATCATTGGAATAATATACGAAATCATCATTAAACATCTTTATTTGGTCGTAAGAAACATAATGCGAAAAATTCATATTATGCCTGCCTGAATTAAACTTTTTAGGTAAAAAAAGGAAGTATTTTATGCTCAGACCTTATTTTCCATAGGGCTATTTAACGACTAATGTTTGTTATGATTTCAATATTTCAATGACTTAATGCAGAGTAATGCCCGAGAGATCGAAAACATTAATCCGGCAACATTTAAATTTTTCAATTTTAACAATCTGATGGATTGCGTTGAATGACGTTATTTTTAACTAAAAGTAAATTTCCCGAATGTGTTTTTTGATAAATGGTAATAATAACTTTCTATATTTTATTTTGATTGAACATACAAACTGGAACAGGAAGTTGTGATGTTCTCGTTTCAGTTCTAAACACTCAACTCCCTATTTTTCAGCATTCAGCTTATTATATCTAACCATGTTTGCATTTGATAATACGATGGTGTATTAATTACTAGACGTGTTGGAAAAGAAAACGCAAGTATCTTTCTAAATTTTTTTCAACGTAATTGTCTTTTACTACACTACAAACTTCTGCCAACTGAAATTTCTTTGACCCCTCCCAAAAATACTATTTGTCAAACTTTCTAAAATAGGGTTTCGTGTAGACGATACCTCTTTTTCGAGGTAAAATTTTTTCTCGCGAGCCACGTTTTCAAGTTTGTAGGTCGGGTGAGTACGTTGCGTACGGCAACAGTTCGTATCACAATTTATGAAATTTGGCCACGACGATTCCGGAAAAATCAGAATCTGTTGTAGTAATGGAGAGAGCGGCCAAGAAGGCAAAGACGGCCAGGTATTTGCCTTCTTCAGAGCAGATTAGCCCGAAAAAGTCCATTTGTTTTGTTACTTGATCTTTGTTGTACTCGTATAATAATGAATCCAGGCTTCATCAACGGCGAAGACTCGATGCAAGAAGTCCTCCTGCTGAGGAATACAAATTCAATTACTGCTTCGGAATATACATCTGTATTCGCCATCGGGACAACAGTTTTCTCATCCCTTCCTAACTTATAATGTAAAACGTCGCAATTTTGCATTTGCATCTGTTATGGCCAACTAAACCCAGCAACGCCAACTTTCTTCAACCTCAGGTTCTTATTGATCCATCCTTGTATGTTCGTTACCGCCCGTTTATTTATTAATAGGCTTACGAACTATTAATAATACTACAACATCCTCTGTTCCAACAGCATCTTTTCCATCGATGCGGGCTTTCAAATGCTGTTTTAGCTACATAAAATCAGCACAATTTTGAGCTTACTTAATAAAAAGCACTTCAGCTGACAACATTAAAATTAATCTACTTTTACTAGGATTTAGAAGATAAATTTTTTGGGTGACGTAACATTCATTGTTTAAATTTACATCAAAGACTACGATAATAAGATAAGATAATAGTTTTGAGGTTTGGCGAAGTCTTATATTTACCTTTTTATGCAACATGATGGAAAAGCAAGAGAGAGGTTGATGTATTAAGTATCTCAAAATATATTGGGTACCGTTTTGAAAAATGTAGTTTTGAGAGAAACGCGTTTGAAGTAAGCGCATCTAGTAACTTCGCCAATTTTGCGAATTTTAAAATAAACAAATAATGAACATATATTTGAGACGTAAATTTTTGAAAAAACGATTTTTTCCATTCATCTAGGTGTATATATGCACTTAATTCGTAAAATGGCAACAAATACAGTAATATATCTACTACTATGTCGTCATTGGATGGATTCCATTGGTTTTAGAAAAAATGTAGAGAACTTGGTTTTCTAGAAACTTGTCTTTAACAATTATTCATTTTCTTCATTTGTAGTAGGTCTAATAGTTCTCTAGATATTTTAAACAAACTGATTTAAGAGATTGTAAAAGATTCACCTTAAGGCGGATTAATGGTAATGTTTTACTGCAGTTCCTCCTCATCTGAGATTTTTTCTGTAATGCCGTTTTGCTTTTGATGAGAAATGTCGTAGAGCTCAGAACTACCGAAGAATGGGATCGGCCAATTTCTATCTATCTTTGGTGTCTTGTTCTTATTATCTAACCTCTTTTAACTCCTGTAGTTTTAATTTTGGGGGAGGTTACATATTGATTATGCTTTGCATATACAGTATCTACTCATCGAATTAGAGCCACTAATGAAATTTTCATTTTGCACGGAAACTTGAATATTATTTCACCTATTGTAATTTTTTTTATTGCGAATATCATTTCAAATTATTGCTGTGTGTATAATCTTCAAAAATATGTACAACATGTTATGTTTACCCCGATGCCATAAAAGTTTCAGACCCTTTTTCTTGAAACTGCACCTAGGACAAAGCAGGTACGCTTACGGTGATAATGAATGTAATTTACCTATCTCTTTTCTAAGTCGGATTTGAAGTATTACGGTGATTACTTTTGTTGATGGTGCATCTGTAATTTGTGTTGTGTTAATCTGAAGGTGTTTTATTTTAAATTAAAGAGTAAATTATAATTATAATTTGGGAATATTGTCCAATCGACAAATTGCCCAACAATTAAATGTTTCCCGCCATACTGTGGGCAGAATTTCCAAGTTAGTGAAAAAAAACTTACCTGAAACCAGTAACCGGCGAGAACAGTGCCGTGGAAAACGAAAAACTACTGCACGAACGGATCGCAAAATTATCCAAAATGGCATTGAAAATCGCAGTGCTCCAGCAAAATCATTAAAGTTAAATTTGGAAGCAGAGGGCATTCAAATACTGGTGTCAACTTTGAGGCGGCGGTTCTACGAAGCAGGCATGAAATGCAGGCGGCCAGCAAGAAAGCCCAAATTAACTTTACGAATGAAATTGGCTAGATTGAAGTAGGCTAGAACACATCACCATTACTCTGTAGAAGATTGGAAAAAGGTATTGGAAAATGTTATTCTTTCTAATATTTTTTTTTCAACAAAGAAAAGTTTTATTACTTGAATGCTTAATTTTTTTTTCTGTAGGTGATCTTTAGTGACGAGTGCCGCTTAGAAGCCGTAACGGAGAGCCGTCAATTTGTTCGACGAAGACCAAATGAACGTTATAACGAAGCCTGTATAGTGAAAAAAGTAAAGCACCCCCCTTCAACGATGATATGGTCATGCATTATCAACGCGATACCTGGATCAGTTTACTTTGTTCAAGGAACCATGAATCAACATTCATATAAGGAAGTTCTGGAAACAGTTTTTTTCCCTTCTACGACACACTCGACCCAGAAGGAGGGCCATATACCTTCATGCAGGACGGGGCACCCTGTAACAGGGCACAAACCATAAAAAAATTGTTAGCTAATAAAAATGTTCCTTTACTACCCTGGCCTGGCAACTCTCCAGATGTTAACCCAATAGAGAACGTGTGGAGTCTACTAAAACGTATTGTGTATTCTTCTTCAAATCCTACCATTCAATCCTTGAAAAATAAAATTGAAGAAACATGGTCAGGATACGAAGAAATAAAAAAAATGATTGAAGAATGCGTCAATAGTATGCCAGCAAGAATTGGGGCAGTAATTTCCGCTAAAGGTGGAAACACCAAATATTAATCGAATTTTTTATTTTTTAATGTTAAATATGCTTCAATAAAGTGATAATGCAAACTATAACAAAATGTTTGTTTTCTTTTTGATTTATCATGAATTATTCCTGTTTAAATTGAGAAATTGCGTAAAAAGTGAAGTGGCTCTAATTCGATGAGTAGATACTTTAATTCTATTCTATGAGATACAAGATATCTTCTCTAATGAGAAACATCATGTTTTTACCAGTTTAATGCAATCGCATTTGTTAAATGTTACCTGATGATATTTTACTCTTACTAGAATCCCAAATTGTTCAAATGTTTATCGACATATTTCTTTTTTTAAGGAGTAACATCACCTTTGAACTTTTTGTTGGATCATTTTTTTTACTTAAAATGTTCCTTTCCGGTCCTAAGGATGATCCCTAATAGGTTTTGTTTTTGGAGGCAAAAGCAAAAAGTGCATTGAAGGTATATAGAAATTATTAAACTTTTATCAGGTGATTGCATAAGTCGTGCCCCATTTTCATAGATGGCGCAAACTTCACTATATTATGGAGTTTTGAGGTTTTTTTTTTGTTATGTTGCAGGCACTACATAAGTAACGATGCTATGCCTCAATTGAGCGTCAGACATCTTTTAGATAAGTCGGCTTGTGTGTTTAATAAATTTTTCGAAATGGAGAACGAAAAGATATTCAGAAAGGCGGGAATATTGGACTCCGCAAAAAATCATACAAAGCGTTTATAAATATCGTGTTTCTGCTTTCCGGTTAATTAAAAAGTGGTTTGCAGATTTCGAAATGTTAATTTCAACTTGCAAGATCAACCCCACTCAGGACGTATTGCTGGCATTGATAATGACATTGTGCGTGCCTTGGTGAAAATAAGGCAAGAATTACAAGTGAACTTATTGCTGAGAGAATCAATATCGACAACTCGACCGTTTTTTGTTATTTAAAGTAGCTTCTATAATGTGTACGCGAGTGTGTGTAACACGAAGTTGCCGCGGGATGTTCATGTGGCACGCCTAGCTGGGAGCACGTCCTAAGTCGTCGGATTTGGATGGGGGTCTTTGATGCTGTATGAAGTCAAGGCCGGCTCGAACCTGTGGTGACTTGGTGTGGTGAAAATGAAGAACGGAAATTTCTAAAACTAAGTTGCTGAACTTTCTAGAATTAAGCTAAATTGGGCTGAGTAGCAGCCTAGTGAGTTAGTTGTATTTTAACCCGTGAAGTAATAAACAGAAAGAGAGATAGATGGAGGAGACACTATGGAATGATCGAAGCAATCCAAAAAAAAGATTCTTTTTTCTAGCACAAGCTGTTTTGTGCCAATGCGCAAAACCAAAAAATTATCGCTTAAATTGCATGAAATTGGTAGGTGTGCTATAATTATGCAACGCACTGTATTAGGTATAGCGAGAATTCGCAAGGCAGTTATCTAGCTAGATGACGGTTCGCGCGAACGATATAGTTTTACATTATACTTAATGGGCATTGCAATTTAACTGAAAAACCAATAGACCCGAGCTATCACAATTGTGACTCATACTTAATTTACATGCCAACAAAACGAATGAAAATATATTCCTTATTGCCAAAATGTCTACAAAATAATTATTATAAGAATCTAACAACAATTTGTTTTTCTGATGAAAACAATAAATTACTCTTTTATACAATACAACGCAATCTAAATGTGAGAAAGCAAAAAATATATGAAAACAAACTTAATATAATAAGAATGAATAGAATAAAAGTACTCAACATGAGTTCTCAAGTTAAATTCAAGACAATGTTACAATTTGCAAATTCTACAAAATCTGTTTTTCTGATTTGTATTCATATCATTTATTGTATTTGTGCAAATATAATATGAGCCACTCACAAGCTAAGTCGATTAACTTCATTCTAAATTTGTTCTTACCATCGGAATATAAATACTTTTATTGTGGAATTTTTTTAAAGATTAAAACAAGTATCTTAATAAATCGTACACTCTACAATTAAGGATACGATATACTAAGTTTTTGGTGTTGTTTTCAAAAAGAATTCGACAATATAAGCGTTTATATTCTGACAGTAAGAAAAAATTCAAAGTAGAGTTATCGATTTGGCCAAATTGTGGTGATGAAATAGATTTTTGTTGATGCGTTCTCAATAAATTAAAGCTGACTACCCGTGATGAGAGACGATGCAGACGACAATGCAGAGCGATTTCACCATATGTTTTTCGAATTATGACTATTTCTCACGACGACGAATGCAAATTTGGTTCAATTGTTGTGAAATAGTCCCTGCTCGGGCGCCAATGTCTGATTACAAGATTTTTTGTAATGGTAAAAAAATAGACGACTATTTAATTGTATTTTCTGTTTATTTGACCACAACTGGATACTTCCAAATTTAATTCAGTTTACATAGCAACTACAAAAATCAAGTTAAGTTGAAACCAATTTTTAGAACAAATTCAATGAGCAAAATTTAGTACAGTGCGATAAGCGCCAAATTGCAAGCTAAATAGCAGGAATATTATATATAGACTCTTTTAATTACAATGCGAAAGTTGGTTGGTCAGGCTGTTTGCTGCTGAGGGCAGTAATTCCACTAGGAGGTCAATGAGGCCTATTGTGAACGCCGTTTGAATTAAGACTAACACATTTGGACTTAAAAACGCCCAGATCTTTGTAAAAATCTATCGAGATCCACGGGAGTTATCTTAGTTTAGTCGTCCAAGTTATCGAAGTTTCTCCCTGAAAGACAAGCCGTCGTTCTTTTAGAGCTGGATATTCGTAGAGCAAGTGCGCTATGGACTCAATTTCGTCTACAGCTTTTACAGAGCTCATTTTATTGCACGACAAGTCTAGTGGCGGTGACTCCAATGGGGCAATGGCTAGTGAGGACACCGACAAGTGTTCGAATCCGTCTTCTGTCGAAGGATAAGAGGTTTGAAGTTCTTTTAAAGTTTATTTTTGGCCATAGACTGTGTGTTGTGAGACAATAGGTAAAATTTTCCCACCGTTCCCGAAGTCGTATTTGAATAGTGTCTTTCAATTTAACTTTCAATTTAACTTTTTTTGTGGGGTGCCGCCCATTTTGAAATCCAATATGACTGCGTGTCCAAAGTTCCGTGGCGACCATGTGCTATTCGCTCTGAGTCTGAGAGCTGCTAAGTTGTTTTTGGGGTCCAGTTCTATGGGTTTCAGCTGTAGGAGAGCTTCCAGACCAGCTTGCGTGGATTTTATTTATTTACAATATCCAGTTTCATACCAATTTTTCACCAAAAGTTCTTTTGAATGCATATAGAGCATATGATTTCTTCTATATTCCGTTTCCAGTTTAGTTTAGAATATAACGACTAGACACTTGACTTTCGGGGGGAGTTTGTGTAAACTTCCTTTTAGTTTTGGTGGTTTTCTAATAGGAAGTTTGTATTTCCTAGTTTTTATGGGGACTTACCGTGGTTTCTACCCATTTCGATATATTTTTTAACTCTGTGTACATTACATCAGTGACTGTTTGTAGGAATTTTCCATTTATAAGTAGTGCAATGTCATCTGCGTAGCGTTTTGATAGTAGCGGGAATAAATGTGTTTTCAAGAAAGATACAAAGAATATTTATTTGGTAATAAAAAGCGCACTCTGGTAGCGGCACATCATTGCATAACACGATTTATGCGCGACAAAGATAGATATACTCGCGAATTAAGCAATGTTATGAAAGGACGGGGAACTGACATAATTAATTGTTGGGGCCTTGAAATATTTTGGGGACTCGGCCCATCCCCCTTGGCCGCCGAACTTTTTTTGCGATCCTGACCTTGTCGGTGGTATAAGAGATAGCATACTGATTTTCTGCACGAAAGAGACAGGTTCGAATCGAGTTCGTTGACCCAAAGTTTTTTGCAGGCAGCACATCTGGCTTCGTCCTCCTCTCGCCCCATCCGCCAAGAGAAGCTACGAGAACTAAAGAAGAATTTATGAATTATCCTGTTACTCCTCCCTGACTTACAATTTTTTTTTATTACTTTGGCACACCTTATGCGAACCACCCTGTACTTGTCATTATTGCGGATTATTTTCTTGTAATGAATTTATGTTATCATAAAATTTCGGCGTAGAATTGAGTACAATCATTGGTTGCATCTATCTAGACCTATCGATTAGCAAAAATGATGAAATCTGTGACATACGTAAATTTTGATTACTTCTATTAAATTTTAATTGGTTTATGGTTATGGTTCGAATCTTTAATAAGTATGCATAGAAACATAACTGTATGAAAATAAGTTTCAGGCTGGAGTGAAAAGCCAACGTCTCCCATTCAAAGTATGAGTGTTAATTCTCACAATTTAGTTTTCCTTCAATTTTATTGAAATAAACGTCAAAAACTAATCATTGGTCTGTCTGTTTACTCGAAAGTGTTTACACAAAATCGAAAGTTTTCGTTCGCACTGTAAACGTAAACAGCGTAGGGACTTAAGAAATTTTACAGTCGAGTAATTTCTCCTTTTACCCAAATTTTACACACGCTAATGAGTGTGGACAAAATTTCGGCACAGTTCTTCTTCTTATTTTATGGTTGACATCGTACAGCTGATTGCTGTTTGGCAAGTTATAAAAGTAAATAAAGTAAATAAAAATTGCAATAAACACGGGTAACTATCAACTTTTTTTTTAGTAAATTGTTATTCATTTTTAATTATTTTTACGTTTTCTTGTAAATGCACTGATGTTTACATTGACAGTTTTTTAGTTGTAATCAATTTACCCAAAAAAACGTCTGTTAACTGTTGCATTTTCATCCCCTCCACCAGAAGAACATTTTTACTTGGTTTTTACCCACACTTTTTTACACAGAAGTAAACATACAGACCTAATTAATATTAGCTAAGGAACCAAATATAAATGTGATTACTTGGGCAGAGAAATTGAAGTTTGATGAAGCGAGAAAAGTTCTGTTTTGCTAATATTTGTTATTGTAAAATAAAAACAAATATATGGGATTCGGAACTTTTTCCGCTCTGACGGACACAATGACTGAGCTGATTATATTCTCCACATAATTAAAATTTTTTGATAAAGTTTTTAAAAGTGTAGATTTTAACAGTAACAATTAATTTTCAAATTCATGTCCAAAATTTGCATTTTATGGTAATAAAGAACTGTATAAATTGCACTATCATTGTCAAAAACTAGTTTCACATAGTTTTCAGTACGAACATAATTTCTGATGTCAGACGTAGTTTCCTTAAAGATATTTCTTATTGTTGGAACTTCGCACAAAGCTCTTTCGTGCAATTTCTGTCTGCAAAGCTAAACACTGAAAATTTTCAACTGAGGTGGAAGTTTGCAAAATTCCTTAAGAAAATGAATACAGCACACAGAACATTTTCAGTTTTTCGTCTTTGTTCCGACTTCTTTTTGAGGAGAATGTAAAATTATGCGCTGTCTGCGGTGGAGCCTAAGCTCCTTTAGTCATTTCAATTTAAATTTTCAAATTAAGTACATTACGCTCGTATCTCTGCAATTATTTGTATCACAAGCAAAAGTTTGTCGGATTTGAGGTAATAAAAGGCGACAATGCTTGCCTTATGAGATTTGATTGTGTCGCCAAGGTTAATCGAGTCCTCGTAAAAGCAAATTACACGGTTCAGAAAAGTTATAAAGCCGCCTACTCTTAGCAAAGAAGTTTGATAAGGATTTAGGTCCACGCAGCTAACTCCAGATAAATTTTTTTTATTACACAACTTGGAAATTTTATAGTATGCCAAGAGCTCTAGATTGCTTCCGACATAATTAAAAGGGCTTCCGCCAACGAAAGCGCGGTGTGAAATACCCATGCCATCACCAGTTTAATTTTGTCTCCTACATCAGGTTACTGGGTCATCATTGTCGTCCCTCGCCAGATAAATTATTCGTTTTGTATTCCCTCTTCTATGCCCCAATTTTATGCTGGGCATTAATATTTATTGCCTGCCTTTCTTCCCCCATTCGCTATTGTGTTAAAAATTGCACAACGTTCTATAGAGCTGTGGCTACAGGAACCAAGAGTTTGTTGTAGTCGGCAAACTTTAGACAATTATTAAAAGTTTGTCATGTGTGATGTAATAAGGTTTCTGCTTGAGCTGTGGTATTTACTTTAGTTTCAATTTTCTTGTTTCAGATTGGAGGAGTGGAGTGAATGATCATGAAAGGGTGCAAAGACAGCTTTCAGTCTCATCCGATAGTAAATTGTTGGACGACGATATACGGGAAGAGGCCAGAGTCATATTGAGACCAAAAAAACCGCCTAGACCTAAATCAGAAGTCTTTTTAAATAAACAGGACCTGCATCCAAGGAGAAAACGATTTAGCGCATTTGGGGTATGTATAGATTTTTTTATATTTGGTAGTTTTTATAGAACTAATCAATGAAGTACATTCCAATCCCGTGTTTTTTTCTATCCGTCGCTATGATATACAAATTTTAGTTATATTATATACCAGAGAAATTTCGAATTTGAAATTCGATATATAACAGAAGACGCTACAGATGAAAAATGCTAAAAAAACGTCGTTTTGTACACGTTGTTAGTGATTCCTCGGTGTTTATTGACATTGTAATGATATAAGAGTACATCTTTCGAGTTATGCTTTATATCATTATATCCCCCCCCCCTTGCGGTTCCTGAATAGACCATGCTCATTAGTTCCTAGGATTGGTGTTTTTAAATTTTGAATTTGTGACAAAATGGCGAACACGTAAAGTTGACATAGCGTTTTACTTCAAAAAAATCTTACTTTCGATCGAATTATTCTTTATTGAGATATTTTGGGAACCACCTTGAAAAAAATGGTTTCGAGAGGAACGCGTTTAAAATTTTGAAATCAATTTAAACTGTATTAATTTGCTCGGACCGAGCTTCCTATGCAGTGCTATAAATAAGCCATTTTTGCGAATTCCGTTAAGCGGCTTTGGGAATATATTCTCAAGTCATTAATCTTTTAAAATATGCGAAAACTAAATAGATTTTTTGAGCCGGCAAAATGATGTGCCCCTTAAATAATACCTTAACAACTCAAAAATACTTAATGTCTACTGTCTGGGCTTCTTTTTATTTTTCAATAGAAATTTAAGTAAACCCCTCCTTTTTAGTCCTGGGCTCAGCGGATTAATTAAGACACTTACTTTCTATCACAAATGTTCGCAATTTTTATTTTCTTCACTAAATAGTCCGTTTGACGCAATTTTCTTAACGATACAACGTTTAACTTAACTTATTTAAACTTATCACTTCAGTGGTTCAAACACAACTAACTTTACATAGTATAATCGCATGTAAACTATTCGCGGTCTCAATCACTACTAAACTATCCAGGCTGCTACTTTTCACCATAAGATCGAGTCGTCCTTGACTTCCTAAGAGGTAATAACTAAAAAAATAGATGCTTTGAGTCCGCATAACGTAGGCATTTTCAAAGCATTGATATTGATTATTCTTTGTACATTAGCGACGTAAAATTTATTTTACATTTATAGGGGGCTCTGAATTTAATGTTATTTGTCATAAGCGGGAAAGTTTAAATTTTTTGTTTTGTCATGTTTTTTCATACGTCAATGTACCAAGCCCAAAACAAATCTGCACGTAAAAAACAAGAATGAAATAAAAAATTTGTGGCTACATGAAATTAATATATTTTCAATAAAAACTTTAATAATATTATTAATTTTGTGTTTACTTTTGCATTTTTTTTAAATCTTCACTGCACAGCATAGAATCACGAAGTAAAAAAAATCAATTTGACAGCGACGACTAAAGTAACGGGGAATACAATACAAAAAAATATCAAAATAGACACCAATACAAACGTTTTTGGCAATGCTCCCTTACTTCTTATCTCGTTTCCTTGCCTTGATTTCTGTCTACCCGGAGTATGCGAATTTCAGGGTTCATACAGAGTGTTTCAGATCTGACGTGCTAAAATGAGTGGGGTGATAGGTTTCACCTAGATAAACAAAAAATTTTATGGCAGGGGGAGGGGCAATCTGAACTGTTTGCGAGTTACAGAGTGATTCATAAATTTCAGTTTTTCATGGTATGCAGATTACTATTTTATTTTTATTTTTTGATCTACCTAACACAGTGACATCAAACAAACGCTAAAAACTACTATCCCAATGACCTTTCCAACATTGTCAACAATGTTTATCTAACTCCCACCATTGCATGTACAGTCACTTACAAAAGTGAAAAAAATGGTTTGTGATTACCTAAAATCCAGCATTTTCCCAAATTTTCTCCGAAATTCATGTAATTAACAAATCTGTTTTTTATTTTATTAAGTTGTCCATCTTATTACCTCTCCAAAAGGTGCAACATGGCTAGAATATTCTTTAAATACAAAAAAAAATCTAAGATAAAGGGTCAAAAATGTTTGTTTTGCATTAAGAGGTAATTAATTTTAATTATTGCTGCAAAAAAGTTATAAAAATGTTAGTGTAATTTTGTTTTATTGCCGATATTAGCTTGTGTTAGCCAGAATTCACTCCCTTGTATCCGGGCATTCTGATACTCGTACCTGATGGAAATTTTACTATAAAAAGGGGTCAGTCTGCAAGAATACATATCGTAGTTGAAAAACAAATCAATAAGTACGGGTATTTTTAAGCAAACATTATTAAAAAATTGTAGAATTTACTTTTGAGGAATACGAGGATATTATCTACACTTGTGGCGTAGTAGACGAAAACGAGAGAGTGGCTGTACTGGTATATCAAAGAAGATTCCCTAATCGGTGAGCACCCCAGAGAGGAGTATTTACACGGACTTTCCGAAGGTTAAAAGAAACGGGAAGTCTAACTTCACACGACACTTCACGGGAACTTCTGCCGACGTCGAGTACCAAATAATCACCATCGTGAGGCAAGACCCTGAGACGAGCACGAGACGAGTCGCAAGACGATTAGGCGTGTCTTCATCTAAGATTTGGAGGGTTAGCGATTACGTCCATATCACCATCACCCAGTTCAAGGACTACTGGAAGGAGATTCTGAGAGAAGACTGGAATTAGGCACTTGGCTTCTGGTACGCGACATTGACGATAGGACGTTTCTGGGCTGAATTCTGTGGACGGATGAATCTCAATTCACCAGGGATGGTATCACGAATTTCCATAACCTCCATACCTGGTCGGAAACTAACCCACAGAGAACATTCCAGCAGAGATTCAGTGTCAATGTTTGGGCTGGTATCATCGGCAACTATTTGGTAGGACCATTCATTTTGCCCTAAGTGCTCAATAGTCAAATTTACGCGGATTTTTTGTAGAATACACCGTCGGATCTTATAAATGTGCTTAATTAAAGGGACATGTTTTGCCAACACGATTGAGCACCAGCGCATACTGCTAGCATTGTGAAGGCAATACTAACTGAAAAATTTCCTTACCCGATTGGGCATTTTCTTATGGGAAACAATGACGGATGATGTTTTTTTAAGCCCTGTTAACACTAGGGACGATTTAGTTAGCAGAATTGGGAATGCAGCGACAAAAATACGGGAGAGGCTGGCTGCAATACGCCTTAAACAGGGACTTAGAAGGAGATTGTTGGCATGCATCCAAAGTGGCGGTGGACATTTTAAACAGCTTTTGTAATTTACTAAGATTAATTGTAATGCGTTTTGGATTCAATAAAAAGGATTTTACATTTAATATAAATTTAGTTTCTTTGAAGTGTAGATTTTCAAATATTTGGCGATAAGTTTACTAATGATAAATTTCTACACCCTTTATCTACATATGTACCTTTTTGGAAAGGTAATAAGATCGGGAATCCAATAAAAATAAAAAATGGGTATACTAATTAAATGAGAAGATTTGAGAAAATTCTGAATTTTTGGTAATCGTAAAATTTTTTTTCACTTTTGGAACTGACTGTATCTGCGATGGTAGGAGTTAAATCAACATTGCTGACAATTTTGGAAAGGTCATTCCGATAGTAGTTTTTTAGCGTTTGTTTGATGTCGCTGTGTTGGGTACGTCAAAAGATAAAAATATAAGAACCTGTAACTCCTAAACTGTTGAGATTGACACCCCCCCACCTGCCATACAATTTTTTGTTTGGCTAGGTGACATCTATCACCCCACTCATTTTGGCACGTCAGATCTGAAACACCCTGTATTGATACGTGGAAGGTGAGTGTTTACACTTAACTGTTAGTTATGGAGTTGCTGATATTTCTATTACTAGAGTTGTTGTAAACAAAGATCACGGTATATGTAGCTTTTGAAAACTAACTTTTAGTGAGTGATTTAATTATAATTATTTAATTAGTAGAAGTTTTTAGACGCTGGTCTAAGGAATTGCGACATCCGTATTTATTAACTATTTGAATCTTTAGTTAGACCTAAAATTGAGTATGGTTGTCGAATTTGGGATTCATACTGCGCGGTACATGGTGTTCAGAAGAGATTCTTGTGTTTTGCTTTGTGTACTGGACCTTGCTATAATCACCTGGACTTGATTCTTCTAAAATCTTGAGACGTTTTCTTTGTCAATTCATGTACCCGAATGTTGCGAAATTGCAACATACACCCCCCGCAACAAAAAGAGCTGCACGTGCAATTTTAAAACTTTTAACTTTTGAAAATACATTTTTAAGTTTAATAAAAATAAAGAGATATTGTTGGCTTACTGTATTTTAAATTTTTTAAGAAATAATAATGCATTAAAAACTAGAACAAAATGAAGCATTTTTTATTTCGAACGTAAAACTAAATTGTTATTACTGAAAACAAATTACATATTGCATAAAACATACTTTTTAATTGGGTTATATGTGATTAATGTAAAATACAGAAAAATTACATAATAAATTGTTGTTATTTAACTTAAAACGTGCGGCTTTTTTTGTTGCGGGGGGTGTATGTGCCAACTATGTGTTATTTGCCTTAATTAGTGTGCAGGCTTTTTAATATATATATTTTCCTTTAATTGATTGTAATATAGATGCACAAAGTAAGAAGACATTTTATATTCTTAAGTGAGTTTTTTTTTGTTTTCTATCAGGTTCTTTTCGATTTTTAATTGTCAGGTAATATGTTATAATATTTGTTGATGTCTGTAAGTACTTGTTTTGAGTACTTTCAATATAATCCTAGAGTTTAAAAAGAAAGAAGCCAACAAATTAAAAATAAGTTTTGGAAATCCAATGTCACGCAGCATACAAACTATTAAAAAAGCCCATTTTAACGAATGTTCTGGGCTCATCTATCCTCGATAAAAGTGAAAGAACAATAAGAGTTCCTGTGAAAAGAAAAAAAAAAGTTTCAAAACTTGGTTCCTCCAATCAAAAAATTCTGGTTCAGGGAATTATAGTTTTAGAGTTCCTGAAAAAAAGCAACAGAAGTTTTATATATTTAGTCCCAAAAACGGAAATTTTTGAGAATTGTTTATTTGTTCAGATCAAAATATTCCTCTCTGATCTTGATTATAAAACTATGCTTCTATAAATTTTTATAAATTTCTATTATAAATCTTCTCGCATTTGGATGGAAATAGCCAACAAGACGGAAAGGAGTTGAATGAATTGGTTAGGTGGCACGATCACCACGCCATGGTTCCAGAGTTCGAGCCTCGGTCTCCTATTGAGTTTTCAATTTAAATTAAAAGATCCACTTTGTCTCTAGACCGTTGTCTAGCTGGCAGAACTGGCAGAAATTCAAGAACAAGCTATTCAATTTCCCTGATTTCCCATACCCTAATTTTCAGGTCGAAGCCATGCTGACGCATCATATTGTTGTCTCCTAGGCTTTGGCTACATCATAAAAAATTTTTTTTTGTAATGATAGTTCTATTTTAATGGGATATTTCTAACATTTATTTATTGGTTTGGTACTTTTGTCCAAAAATAAAAACCCAAATGAAATCCAAGTGCAGATTTCCATTCGTACACGGAAAACAAAGGCTAAAGAGCTTATTAAATTTAAAATATAATTTCGGCGGATAGTTTTTTATTTTAAAATAATTGTGTAGTTGATTATGTAATTGTAAAGCAATTTTAGAACTTTTAAACTGTATTAATATTTCCATCTTCGGGAAAAAGATATATTTTTGAATTTATTGTTGATACAAATAATGTCTTTCTAGCATTGTATGAACCTGATTTAATTTGATTTGATTAAATTGGAGGTGTGAGGTTCTCAAGCGCTGCGGTCACTGGTGCCTATTGTGTTAACCCTCTCAACTCCTTATAGCAAGCCGGTCCCTCTGAAGAAGTTAAACAGCTCTCGCAGTTGGCAGTCATTCAGCCCGCTCGGTACCAGGGTTGGTTTCCTGAATAGGCTAAATCTGCGCCTGGCCACTGCAGGGCATTCACATAGTACGTGTAATGGGGTCTCATCATCCTCCAGACAGAGTCTGCAGGTGGGGTCGATGGCTCTGCCTATCCTCACCAGGTGCTTTCTTAGCTGGCAGTGGCCGGTAAGTAGGCCAGCCAGAGTTCTAACATCCGACCTCCTCAGCTTGAGGAGCTCCCTGGATCTACCCGGCGACGGTGAGGGCATAAGGCTTCTTGAGTTAGCGTGCCCCTCAATGTTGTTCCAATACAACCTATGCTCCTCACTTGCGCGGTTTGCTATTAGCCTTTAGCCGTGCAGAGAGGAATTCCACAAACCGGCTCCGGCACTATGAAAGAGGTATTGGACCCCTTCCTAGCAAGTTCATTTGCCTTTTCATTCCCCGTATGGCCCGGTATCCAGATCAAATTGACTTGATTAGTTCTATACAGTGCATGTAGAGTCCTTTGGCATTCCCACACCAGTTTAGATCTGGTGGTAGATGAAGCAATTGCCTTGAATGCAGCTTGACTATCCGAGAAGATTGAGATGCTTTTGTTTTTATTAGCTCTTCTTAGGTTCTCGTAAGTACATGTCTAATCAAGTAAGTGCATGTCAAATCAAATCAAAGTACCTGTCAGTATAGAGAAGATCTCAGCCTGGAATACCGTGGTGTACTTTCCCAGGGCAAGTGATAAACGGAATCGAGGAAAGTTACTCCAGATCCCTGCCCCAACGCCCGATTCAGTATTGGATCCATCCGTATCCCATATAAGTTCCCCGGGACGGACAGCTGGAAACGTTCAGGTCTCACGATGCTCCACCCGTATTAGGGGTGGTATCTGATCAGCTAACATGGCCAACTCAGATGCAGCTTCAAGAATCTCCCTTATTGTCGTGTAGCCCTTACCTATGTTTCCCCCATTGTATGGACCTACTTGACAATAATAAATCTAATGCGTACTCTAAAACATTCCTTGTAGGAGGTCGGCGGATCGTTCAAATGAAACATTTTTGTTTATTGACCTAGAGTTTACTGCCGAATATCCATATTTAACAATTTTAAAATTTCTTTACACCAAATGAGAGTTATTAATAGGCTAGGATACGGCTAAATTTCACATGGCAACATAAGTATCGGGAACTAAATAGTTGCCGTTACTACATTTTCTGTGTTTATGTCAGTTAATAATATATCCAGTTAATTGCCGGATACTAGATATTGAAAATTGAATTATTTGTGCCAATTAAATTCACAAAAATGCTTGCTTATTAGTGGAATAGCAATAAAATGTGAGCATTATCTAAGCCATTTTTGAAAATTATCAGTTTATGTGGGATAAAAGAAGTTAAAATTATGTGTGAAAAATAAATGTCATGAAGCTCTATTGATATATAGTAAGTACCAGCAATTAAACTTGAAAATATGTGAACTAAGTTCGGTAGGAAACTTTAGAGAAATTTTTTGGGGAAATTTTTAAAATCAAAGTGTGGCTAAATTTGTTGACAGTTTTCATTCATCTTCAGGTTTATATTTTATATAAAAAATCAAGCCAAGTCAAAAAAGAAGATGTTACATGTAGATTGAACGCATGGAAAATAATTGTAGCTGTAAGTTTAAACAAAATGTTAATATATTTCGTCACATTGAACATCCTCAAAAACGAAATTTGCATTTAAATTCAAGTTGGTGTCATTTTATTGACTGTGGGGGGGGGGGGGGGGGGGGCAAGCAAAATTCGGTAATCTTCGGCTCGTGACCGTGGCAATAATATAATTCATCAAGGCGGCTAACAAAAAATTACACAGGGAACACACTTGCCTAATCATCCGTCAGATCTGGCCGTGCTTCGACCTAAAGTGATCTAAATAAGGACTCAGAATGTATTGCACAGTTTTTAATAGTTCATAAAATTTCATTTTTGCAACCTGAATCTTCAAATTTAACACCAGGCGGGTAAATGAGTTACCTACTTTCAATATAATAAGCAATTATTAGTTTTCACCGGCCAGTATTTAAAATGAGTTCGAAATGGGAAGTTAGGGATGTAACTTTTCTTGAAAAGTTTTCAAAATTGTAAGGTTTCATGAAACTTTTCAAATGTGAATGAAAACTTTCATGAGAACTGCGAAAACATCACTTAAAAGTTTTCAATTTTTTGTGAAAGGTTTCATGTAATTTGAATCTTTTCAGTGAAACTTTTCATAAATTTCATTACATGCTTTGTTCTTATTTTCTCACACAATTATCACATTGGCAAAAATAATACAATTGTAGTATTTTGAGCTCAATTCAGTGCACTTGTGTGATTAGTAGGTTTGTTTCAAAGATTTAAAGGTGCGTAAAGTAAAAATATACTTATGGCATATTATAAGCCATATTATTAAGAATTTCGTTCGGTTTTTTTTAAAAGAATTAATACACATTTGATGAATTTTAAGAAGCATTTTTTAAGTAATTAAATTTATATATTTAAGTAAGAAAATATTCTTGTACATTTAAAAAATAAAAAATATTTTATGTTGTATCTTTGGATTCTGAAGTTGTTTCCAATTGGTCGCTTATTTTATTGATAGAGGGCTGCTCAATATCTCTTATGGTATTCTTTGGGGTGGTAAGTAATTTTGGTCCAATATTTGTATAGGCATCGAAATATTTGATATTCTCTGAGATGAATAATAATAAGAAAGAATACATCCAGAACAAATTGCAATGCTAGAAAATCCTCACCTTCTTGGAGATATTTACCTCTAATGTTTGGATCCAGAATATTAGCTGCGAGGTGCATATTTTCTATACAAAACTTTCTTCGGTTTTCAACAAGTTGCAGGATATTATCCCTTTGCTTTTGTAGTGAGGTCGATAATGATATTGCGTCTGTTTATCGATAATTTTATATCGTGAAATATACCACACACTGTGCTAATTTGAGGTTGATCACTTTCTATTGCCTTAATATGTTTTGCTACAGGCTCAAAACTCATGTCCCAAAACTCATCGGTTAAAACTATTTCCTTTGTGTTAGCAGACAACTTTTGCCTTCATCGATCATCAAAACATAGAGCTTTTAATGCAACTCTATTGTTCAGAAGGCTTTTCAAACAGGCGGCGGTTGATCCCCATCGTGTGACGACGGGTAATTTAAGGGTAGTTTTGATTGACCTTCTTGTTTTCCCTTAAAAATTGTCATCACATTGCTTGAGTTTCTTACTTATTTTACGACAATTTACTCGGTAAGTTTTAAAGTCGTAAGTAAATTAAATTTGTGTGGCAACAGGTGAATGTCATGCACGTTCTCACTCTCAACCCCTTAAATATCCGTTTTCAGTTTAAATCTAAAGGATTTCGAGTGTTGTGAAACGACTTTCTGGCTCATTAATTCTGTATTCATATATTCGTTGCATGTTAATTTAGATAGTATGAATGGGCCACTAATTAAAAAGCGAATTATACTTGAGTTTCATTTGGTCGATGAAAGCACACTAAAAACGAACAACAGTAATTTTTCTTGAACTTTAAACACAATAAAAAATGTATTAAATTTTACTAATGAGTTTAGTTTCAACTAAAATGTTGAATCGAATTATCGAAGTCTTTGTTCTATAAAACTAATTCTACACGCACAATGTTAATCATGTGGGATAAAATCAACTTTTCGCGGCAAACCTTTTTATGCTTTTGTTGCAGGACGGGAAAACATTTAACTGAATTTGCTGTGAAGAAATCTTGACTTGAATTAACAAACAAGCACTTAAAAAATTTTTAATTAACAGCCGCTGCCGCGAGCATCTTTAAAAGGACAAAAGGATTTTCCGCTCAAGTGTGCACAACATCGAAAGTCAAGTGCCACGTGTTCTCCATTTCAACCATCTTTACCTCTTCGTGTTCTTTCTGTACTGAATGGTAAAAAGATTTACAAAGGCTTTTCCATTTGCATTTTTCACTTCTATCACATTTCCTCCAGCAAAACAAGAAAAATTAGACAGAATCCAACTTATTGTTCTTTCACTTTTATCGAGATGGAATTGAAGGAATCTTTCACTTTTACAAATAGAAAAAAATATATTTATAATTGATTCAGTCTAGTGCTAACAATTTATTCTTATATTTCTTCTAGGGTGATTCACCTTTTGGGAGATCAGACGCGTATATTAAGCTAGAACAACTTGGAGAAGGGTCTTATGCAACTGTTTATAAGGGTTATAGCAAGTGAGTATTTTTCTATAAGTATACAATAAAGCTCTATTTATATTATTAATTACTTTTTTTTAGGTGAAATTAAAAGTTTTTTAAAGAAATAATCCTGCCACGTAGTAGTCAAAGCATAGTAGCGTACTATGAATTAGTTTTTTGAAGAAGCCATGGTAGAATCTCTTTCCTTTATGAACTATTTATATAGTTTCAAAAGAACTACAGCAAGGAATGCTTCCCTAATAAGTTTTATCAGATTATGAATCATAATTTATGATTTAAATTAAGGGAGCTTCTCAGCTATGCGCAGCAACTGCACAATTCAGCTGAACCGAATTAGTTGCTGAATCATGTAGCTGCAGCGCAAACTTACGTTTATGAACAGGCCCAATATCATTAAATTTTTACGGAATCAGCCATTCATGAAAGAAAAAAATTAACTAGTTTATCCAATCGAATATTTCGGTAAAATTTTTAGTAATTAGTAATAGTTAAAAATGTCATTTGGTACATGAGGTTTTTTGCTCGATTTGATGACAAAGATTGCAAATTTACTCATAATTTAGGGTGGAGATCGAATCACTGACATTATTCTGCTTACTCACATCCGCTTTTTAGAGGAAACAATCATGAGTTGCCGTCGAAAGATTTCGCACCAGCAACTCTTGTGTGAAAAGCAAATACGCAATACACTGCTATCTCATCTGTCCTGAGAGGATTCATGTGTGGCCGGAGGTGGCCTCTCTACCAGTAAAGAAGAGGTTTCTCAGCATTTCTGTAGATAGGATTCCATTATTACAAGCAGCGCGAAATTATTGCTCGCATTCTTTCGGGCTGATGTTGCTGCTGACACCGATTTTTCCCCATCTTATTCCCTCCCTCCATTGGAGGTTGTCGCCGATTTGCCTCTTGGCACTGTCCGGGGAATTCCTCTCACATGAATGATCTTCCATCTTCACTGTTTCGTCGAATGTTCTAGGTGTACCGTTACTTCTGTGTTGAGCGATGTGCGTTCGTCATCTGCGCATCTGGCATCCGAATTCTATTGTCTTTAAATCTCGGCCCTGAGTATCCACTTCAAAAAGCTTCTCAACGAAGTCTCAGTATACTACGTAAACGTAACTCGCTTGCATTTTAAGACGACTCACTAGGCTAATTGTTGCCTTGCTTCATGAGTCTTACTTTCATTCTGCTCTTCATGTTGTTTTCTGCTCTGAACTTTAAATTAATCCGTCTCCCAATTTAGATACCCATTGCTGCGACTTCTAGGTTGCTACTTAAGTTTTGAGATATGGCAACACCAATGTGAACATGTATGTCAAACTGACATTGCCATCGTAAAGTTTGACATTTTCAATGATAATCGTACTCAGAACGTTTTGTCATACGAGTGCTATTTGTGTTGTTTACAGGTGTGTATTTGAAACGTCCAGCTTGGTCAAAAAATTGAATTCAATCGTGAATATTTTCGTGCGATGATTTTCTATGACTTTCGACGTGGATTAAACCAACAACATTGTGCCGATCTACTGGCTTTGACTTTTGGTAATGAAGCGCCATCTCGAGCCACCGTGTTTCGCTGGATCAACTCTTTACACACCCTATGATAAAGCCACTTCTTTTAGATACAATATAAATAATATGCAAAGTAAAATCTAGTTTCCTATCTAGTTTTACCCCAAGGTCAAATACGGACAGCGCGCGACGGCGGCCATTCCCTGCAAAGGTGTAATTAAAAACTTAGAGGTTGAGGCTACTGGTAAAGCACATAGCCTCACATTTGTGAAAATTGAGATGAAAGCCATTGTGCCCGCACCAACCCAAGAACCTGTTTAAGTTTTCTTGAATAAGGGTGGAGTCACCACTACCCTTAACTTAGAAGAAGATCTTCATGTCGTCAGCGTAGATCACAATTATTTGCCAATAATAATTTCGTGACAATGCTCTTAGCTGCACATCGTTGCAAAGGCAATCATTTTTGCTGATTTCCTTAGCTTTCTGACTTAATGAAAATATGGCTTTTACTTGAAAAAGTTCTTTCATTTTCTTCACAATGATTAGGCTTTTAATTGATCTAAAGTCACACATACCCCTTTAGAATAGACCGTTGCGACACGGTTGGTAGAATACCATCTACATATACAGCTTTCATTTAAAACTAGCTGCAGATAAACAAACCTAATAAGCTACTTTTAGTATAAGAGCTGGCAACGTTTTCGACAGAGAATTTCAGGTCGGCTGGTTTTTTGATATCCGCTCTCTTTCACTATCACGGTAGGCATGGGGATAGTCTGGTAGGCGGGGAACGCTGCGTATACCTGGGAGCGTAACACTAATACAGGTAAAAGTATTAATTTTAAAATCATTTTAGGTAAATTATTTTGTTTTTAATTGGTTTTTATTAATTTGCAGCAACACAAATTTATTATTGCCAGACACTTTCGTTGTTGATAACGCTGTGCCAGATACTATTTTGTAATTAAAATAAAAAATTATTTTTAAAGAATTTCAGTATAGCTGAAATTTTAATATGATGCTAGTCAGTTATCAAAAGATATAAAATTAATTTGCCACACAATAATTCGGTTGTTTAATTAGGAGCCAGACCGTTTAAGTCTGGGCAAGTATTGTGATAATATGCAGGTAGTAAAAGAGAGATAGTTGCAAACAAGACAGCGGAAAAATATACAGTATGTCATTAAAATTAATTTATTTAGCATTACAGATTTATTACAATAGAATTTGATTATAGAATTAGAATCAGATTATTATCTTTATGTTCTGATGAAGAAAAACAATTTGTAATTCTTCAATAGATTATATGAGAAAGAATGATACACTTTACAGAGATTCGGTTCGAATTAAGTAGTACTGACCATTTCAACTTCACTTCAACTTTCACGCAATCACATGATGTGATTACACACCGGCTTCCTTCCAAAAAGGCAAACTAAGGCCTTTCATATTACTCGAAGTGTCAGAAGATTATCAGTTAGCATTTCAAAATATTGTTACCGATGACGAAGAAATACTTGAGCGTACATTTGTCACCTTAGAGAAATTTGTTTGTAATATGTATGGGGTCCGTCATATTACTAACCTTAATGATGTTAGATTTTATTTATTTTGTAATACTTATCGATCTAAACATTTCGACGACAGTTTTCAAAAAAAATTTAGGAATTTCGACTCATCAAATGTATCGTCTTGTAAAGCTAAATTACGACAGCACTTATTACGAGTTCGTTATGTGACAAAATTTTGGAGAATTGCTCACTTAAAATCTCCTACATCCTTGTCACCAATTAATGCTAAATATATTAATTTCAATGTCATGCTGTATATTTTTCGGCTTCTTATTCTTGTTTGCAACTATCTCTCTTTTACTACCGGAATATTATCACAATACTTGCCCAGACTAAAGGGGGGACCCCACACTGACGGCTCTAAAAAACAGAAATTTTCACGAATTTTTTTAAGGGTTAAAAAACAATCGAATCATTTGTGGTTTTATGCTATATCATTGCATGTATTTTCAACTGTATTAGAAAATTTCTTTGAAGAAAAATATTAATATTTAAAGCGTTGGTAGCCTTAGGCGTCAGAGATGTCCAAAAAAAGGCACTTTGAATAGTGCCAGGAGCGATCAGTCCTGAAATAAGGTAGAACAAAATCTTTTAGATTTTCTTAAACTATAGGCTATATAGGATTTTTTGAAAATTCAAAAAATTACAAAAATGGCGGCAGTTTGAAAAAAAGTTCCATTTTTCATGAAAAAAATGTTATAAAATTGTTTATAAAAAAATCGAAAAATTAAAATATCAAAAAACTCCTATGCTACACGATAGAGAAAATAGTTTTACACATTGTCGAAAAAGATTGAATCGATTTCATTGAATAGTTCCCGAGAAAAACTGGAACTCAGTTTGAAAAATGTGGTGTCGAGCAAAACGCGTTTAAAGTTTGTTTTTTTCTATGATAACTTCCGCCACCGGCCCCACAATTCTTCGTGAATCTTTGCAATGACTTCGAATATCAATAAACTCTTTTAGAGGGTTGTTTTAGACACTATAAGGAATAGATTTATGCAAAAAAAAAAAATAAGTTTTTTCAAACCTTCAAACCTTTCCTTAAACGGTCTGGCTCCTAATTAAACAACCGAATTATTGGCAAATTAATTTTATAACTTTTGATAACTGACTAAGATCATATTAAAATTTCAGCCATACTGAAATTCTTTAAAAATATTTTTTTTAATTACAAAATAGTATCTGGTACAGCGTTATCAACAACGAAAGTGTCTGGCAATAATAAATTTGTGTTGCTACAAATTAATAAGAACCAATTAAAAACAAAATTATGTACCTAAAATGATTTTAAAATTAATTAGTGTTACGCTCCCAGGTAAACGCAACGTCTCCCGCCTGCCACACTGTCCCCATGCCTACCGTGATAGTGAAAGAGAGCGGATACCAAAAAATCAGCCGACCTGGAATTCTTGTTTTGATGATGTTGCTAGCTCTCGTACTATTTAGCATGAGTCACACATTATTGCTTGAAGTCAGTTCTTATTAAAATATAGCATGTCAAGGTTTTCAGGATCGCTGATTACGAATCTGAAGTCAAATCTGTAAAATTCGAAATGCCGGACATTACGCCGGACCGGAAATTTAATATATTGATAAAATTAGGTTAAGACCAATTATAAATTAGTAGTTTGATTTTTAAGGTTTAAAATGCTGACAGGAATTTCCAAAACTAATCATATACTCAAAATACAAGAGGTGTTCTTATTTGCAAATAGTGTAAAATCAGATAGAATTCTGTGCTTAGACGTATTGGTAAAAGGGCATGGACGAAGCCTAAGTCATAAAAAGGACTTTCGTGACTACTAGCACGTGCACTTGTGAGAATAACACAACAAAGTCGTAGATCTCATTCTCTCTCTCCTAGTTCCCTTAACACCTTGTGGAACATCGGGTAAAGAAGAAATACTTCACCCACTTCAAGATAACGATTGCAAGTGGATTTCGAATCACCAACATATTTACAACAACCCCCAATGGCCTTTTTTTCGTAATCTGTTGTCAGAAGAAACCAACCATGGCTCCGGTGGGATTCGAACCTGGGAATGCCGGGTTGGAAGGCCGACACATTATCACTCCACCGACGAGTGGAAAGCCGTAGGTGGTGTAATGGATAATATGTTTTATTTTTATCATAGAATAGAAAGCTGAGTCCTACCGTCAGCCATTTATGGTGTGTTTTTCTGCTAAACGTTTATTGTTGAAAAGAATGGCAGAATAGTATGTATATGGTTGCACGGAATTTATCTTGAGGGGCAACCTAATGTAGCGGTTAAAAAAATGTTCATCTTAAATTGTTGAGAATAGGCTAAGAAGTATGCGTCCAAAATTTGAAGTCAATCTGATTAATAAATAGAAGATATGAGCTGTAAAATTTCCTGCCGGCTTATCTCCTTATACGTTCTCTGTCAACTTTAAACTCGTTTTTCTCGAAATCACGTTTTCTGAACTGATCCTCAGGATAGCGCGTAAGCTACGTGACCGATTGACTCGAATTAAACTACTAATAAAAGACAACTTGAACACATGCCGTGACGTCGATTTTTTTTCCAAATTAAAATGTTAACATTTTCTATAGCAAAATTAAGGAGAAAAAAAGGTTGAAATTCGCATGACTAAGTTTAAAGTTTCGACATTTGCACAATTTTTGACATACAAACATTTTCGACCGCCGCGTTATGCAAAATTTTATAAAGGGTGTTTTCGATTTTGCTTCGGTGTTAACACTTGTGCCTTGTAGAAGCAAATGCATGTTCGAGATTGCGGTGCCATGACTCGAGTTTTGCTTCGGATTGTTCGTTTTTGCCACATTTTGCCCTTGGTGCTAGCACCGATTGCCCCTGTTTTGGACCAGGAACAGCTGTGACACTACTAACACAAATGAAGTAGATGAGTAAAAATAACTGGCATTGTGCTTGTGTGCTGCGATTTTTTATATTTAATTAATTATTTTTACTGTCCTGTTATAATAAAAACGAGAAAAAACGAACGGTGGTTCAGATGAATTAAAACCCCTTCCGCGGAGGGTAGTCACCGTCATGCCCTTTCATATTTTTTCTTGCTTTGTTATATCCCAGTAAAATTTAACAATTTCCATCAGAAACTATGCTGTCGCGCGCCCGTACACGTAAACCGCAAACAGGGGAGAGTTTTGGCCGTTTCAGGGGGTGGGCACGGATAAAAAACAAAATTTTATATATTATTTTTTTATGATATTCGGCTCAGCGACCCCGAAAACTGCGGTTGAAGTGGATTCATTGACTACACTAGATTGAAATAAACAAAATAAAGTTGATCGAAGTTTTCATCACACAGAAAACAAATCCAAAACAATGCTCTGGTTACTACACTAGGTTGCACCTTAAGTTGGTCCTCTCCGGAAACTACAGAACATTTTATACAATGTATAATAAAACCTCTCAGTCCAGCTTGACAAGGTGTGAGGTCCGTTACTAGAATTTGTGCGAATTATGCCATAAATCAATAATTTTAAATTTTTTATTACGCGCAATGGCGTTTCTTATGCATTTCATTTGGTTCAACTTTCGAATTCTGTAACATTTCAGTTGTGGAAATGTGTGCTGTTAAGTCAAAAGAACATCTCTATTAAATCCCTATCTGTTCAAATAGCAGGAAGGAACAACATTTGCTATAGGTACTTACATTTACAATTTGACACTAATTTTGTCAAGTGCAAAAAATGCTGAAGCCGTGACGATATTTTAAAAGATCAAAGGAGCTTAATTAAGTGGAAATCTCTTTGCGAATTTCTTGTATTTTTTCGACTTTACATGGGTGTTCTGAAAAGATTTTACCAATTGTCATTCTTACGTAACAACATTTACTTTTATCTTCTAGACGAAACTCTAAACTTTCTGCTTCTATTACAGTTAAAGTGGTTGAAAATACTTGACGTAGTACATCATAAATCACTCGTTTAGCTGTCGGTATCATTATGATTGCTGAAAAAGCACCCTTGTAGTGTAAGATGAGCCCAAGTATCTTGCGGGAAGATTTCAATTGATTTTACTCCGGGGCATGATGTCAATATAGTCCAATAATCCAGAACAAAGTTCTGGGTTAGTAGCAAATGGTAACGTTGGATTTCGTCAAAATCTCATAAATCAAGACCGCACTTACGATGGCATCAAAAGCTCCAAAGTAGCTCTATCCTGCATACAAAGCGATAATAATGCTAAGGAATGACAAAAACAGCCTTTGGCAAAGTCAAACTCCCTTCCCCGTCACTCTGGTGTGCAATAATCACCAGCATTTGTCAATGTTGAATGAAATCTTAAAGATTATAATACTTGAGAGGGATTTTTATTATTCCCTTCATGTCGGTGTGCTATTCTCGTTTTCCGCTCCTCATTTATTCTAGTTGTCTCCACAGTTTCCATTCATGTACATCCTCTTAGCATCCTGGAAGTGCGGCGTAGCATCAGGACAGGAATTTGGATTGGAACGCTCTGCCTATAGCAAAATAAAGCTTTAAATTGAAATTCTTCAACGTGAGCGGTAGCTGCCACTGACCTAGTTTCAGTTGCTCCATGATCTGCTGATGCTGCTATATCCTGTGGTGTTGTACACTCTGAAGACGGGATATATCTGTAAATGTTAAGGGTCATCCCACCACTGCGCAAGGAAACATAAAATGCTGGTTTTTATGGGGTTGCCAGCCTTTTGCGTACGCTTTAAGGAAATGTAGCCTTAAAATTCTATTAAGCTTATGAGTCCCTTGAAAGAAATTGTATAGGAACTGGATTTCCCGTTCGCTTAATATGCGTCTTTTTATTGTACATACTCTATATGGGGATTACTTTTGAAATGGGTTAGTGAGTTAATTAAATACAAGTATTTACGGAAAATATTCAATACAAACAGCAGGGATGAAAGGATACCATGAAGGACTTTATTTCATTTTTAAGTGCACTTCATCCGGAAATGAAAGACTTGTTTATGGAATGTGAGCACTAAGAACCGGAGACACTTTTCCATATTTGTAGAATTTAATATGAAAGAAGGTGCACTCGTTTCGCTTTATATGTATTCGTCTTTACCGTGTGGGCATTAAGGAAGATAAATTTGATGCAATTTTAATTTTAGTCTTATGAAGTTTTTTATATTACTTATGGACTGTCTGAAGAACTTTTAAATATAGTACTTACTCTAAATTTCTTTAATTATATTTAACTTTCTACATGTCTCAGTATTTCTTTTTTTGAGTTATATTTCATTTCAACGATCTTTCGGTAAATTAAAGTAACTAAAAGTCGGCTAACAACTTTATAAGTTATTATAGCACTAACCCAATTCGATTACCATCGGCGACCCGTAGTTGCTTCTGTGTTTGAATCGGATGAAGTTATTCTGCGGCCCATTATCCCACGGGGTTACGGGAACAAGAGAATTAAAAACACTCTTACCAATTGATGCCTATTTCAAAAGTGTAATTATATTTATTGTATTTGCTTTTTTCCGTTTCTTATAGTACAGTCATTTGGTTCTAATAAAAGAGGTTACCTGGAAAGTTTACCGGGAGTCTTGAAAATGGGTAATTTTATAGATTTCGATGTGCTCTTTCCGAATTACAACTTTGCCACCTCGTATCATTGCCGCCATATTGGAAATATGGCGTCTATACGCAGTTTTTTGACAAAATTTCCTTTCCGACTCATTACACGATAAAAACATTTATATTCAAAATGAAACTAGAGAACATTTCCTACAATTTATGAAATAACCTTTCTTTCGTAAAATTAATAGTTTTGGCGTACGAGCGCCGCAAAGTGTAGTTCAACACGCGTTTTGACCAAAAACCTCAATTCCATACCACCTTACGGTGGAGTAAGCGGCGCGTTTTTTATATCGTGGTAACCCCAGTAGGCCTAATTCACATGCAATTCACTATTCCAAAATTTAGCGCATTCTACTTCGCTTCGCTGTTCTTGATGGACCAGGTGTTGCTAGTTCAATATCTTTAATACCGGTCGAAACGTCACAGACCAAAATTTCTTCCACATCATCCCCGATGGGATTACCAGTTTCATCGCAATCCACTTCGTTCTCGATTTCATCATACGTTTGCTCGAAAATAGTCTCCGTTTCTTCTTCTTTATCGCTATCTTGTAATAGAACTTGCGAGGTACCACTGCAATTCGTGTACATAACGGAGCACTTTAACCCAGCCTTTCTTCATCCACAGGCTTTCTGACATCTCTTTTTGCATTTGCAAAAATTAACTTTTAATAAGCTTTCCGGAGCTGGGGCTCGAGTCTGGTGACAGGAATTAGCCCGTTCTTGTTTCTTTTCCATCCCCATTGCTCTGCATTTTGTTCATTCCCATGCCACTCCTGAGCCTGGTGATTGGTTCGGAACGAATGCTGATGTTGTGAAGCATGCATATCTATAGTTGTTGAAAGACATACTTTTCTTACTTTTCTGTATAAGGTATTTAAAAATCCAAATGGTGATCCAAAGGTCATTGCTAAAGCTGGAGAACACTTGCTTCTTAACATATACACTTAAAATAGGTATTATAAAGTTTGTTAACTTCACTTAGGTTGTAGTCAGCGACGCGAAAAAATTAAAATATAGTCGGACACGACGCATGTCAGTGATACTTTAAGTTAATATAAATAAAGCACAACAGTCAGCTATAGTTGAATATAATCGGTAAATAGCTAAGTACCACCCTGATTTATCGTTTATTGCAAATAATAAGCCAACAAGGAAAAGAGACAACGATAAAAATTGGGCTATGAAAAAAAGAATAGCTGACGCACAAGATATACAGCCCGAAACAATTAAAAGAACTATAGCATCTTACAAAATGAAATGAAATCCCACCAAAAACACTTGATGTAAAGAAGGTTGCCAAGACTCACAAGCTCATACCGCCTTCACTGTTAAAAAGTTACAGATCTCATGTGGAGCCAAACCCCTAACTCTAGAAACCCTAAATCTTGGTCAAAAAGTATGGCTTGGCCGTTTCAGGGATCTAATGCATAACACAACATTAAAGACCAGTGACTTAATTTCTTACCATAAGTCCATAGGAGTGACTGTGCGATGGCCGCGAAACTGACTTTTTAGACTTTCTATTGCTATAGCATAAAAAATTGAAAATATATTTTTTAGATAGTATGTACATGCATTTTTAAAGCAGGCTCTCCCCTTAAGGGATTATATACAAAGTTGGGGCTCAAAATATCGAAATTTTTTGATTGCATATTCTGAAAGTACATACTTTCGAAAATATCTGTGTGAAATTTCATCCAGATCGGAGCACTAGATTTCAAATGACAGCCGTTCGCAGCGTGCTAGTTCCATCCATAAGCACTTGGCGAGCGGCGTCCAAAAACTTTAAACGCGATGATCTCGGAATAGAGTTTTTTGAAAAATACCGTTGCGGTGAACGTGATATCTCAAAAACTTTTCAACCGATTTTCATATTTTTTTTTTTTTTTAAATTGTTCATATTTATAATCTCGTGTACTTGAACGGTTCCTTTTTCATCTAAAAATTTTCGATTGTTTGCAATGAATTTTTGTTTAGAATTTTGAACACCTCAAAAATCGAATTTTTTGTCAACATGGTTTTTTTATTGGAAAAAAAAAATTTTCGGAAACCGAACCGTTCAAGTACACCACAATACATTTTTCTTCAACAATTTTTTTACTCTTTTGATTTCAGTTAAGCGGTTCGCCTTGGAGAGTGTTCACCGCAAGCTTCTGCAAAAAACCGCGCTTCGGGAGAGGGGCCATAACTCCGACAATTTTTAATATTTTTTTATAATTCAACTTGTTTTTTTTCTTCGATAGAACTACCAACAAATTATCTTTCGCTTTTTCTAATAAAATTTACATAACACCCTTAAAAGAAATCACCAACTTAGCTCACTTTTTCCCCTCAACTTTGTATATAAGCCCTTAAGGCAAATAGCGATATCGTTGAAAAACGTTGAAACAACGTTGCACAAATGTTGTTGTTGTCTTTTTGCACACTTTTGGGAATCAACCTACAAATTTTATTGCCAAAATTCGAAGAAATGATAAAGCTGTAGTGCGCAACATGTGGAGAAAGTCCGTAGCAGGAGTTGAAGGCGTTAGCGCAGAATCGAATTAAGCGGAAAATTATTTTAACAGACACCCTATGTCTCACAAGTGATTAAAAGAACTGCGAGCTACGTTTTAAAAATGTATGATTCTCTAGTGTGCGTCGCTAGAACTTCTAACAGATGTGCTCATCAGTTTGTTTCAATCAAAAATAAAAATCAAAACAAACTACTTGTACACTCGAGCAATGTAAGAAATATAAAAATTTCTTAACATGATCGGCGTTTCTAATGAA
Organism: Leptarthrus brevirostris; assembly: GCA_964036015.1. Taxonomy (NCBI): domain Eukaryota; kingdom Metazoa; phylum Arthropoda; class Insecta; order Diptera; family Asilidae; genus Leptarthrus; species Leptarthrus brevirostris. The sequence goes on along the minus strand of OZ038373.1, from coordinate 93,949,236 downwards.
GAAAAGTTAAACTCCTTTGGCTCGTTCTCAACAGCAGCACCAAAGGGTTAACTTTTCTTCAGCTGCTGGACGCCTTCGCGAAAAAACGAAAACTAGATTGAACTCCAACACAAAATATTTTAAAAACCGATCTAGACAGCTGTATCAAATAAAGATCACTTTCACTGTCACGCTAACCTTGCGGTAAAATTATTTTCACAAAATGCACAAAATGTGCAGCAAAAATTCACTTGACCCGAGTTAATTTGCAAAAATAAAAATCAAAACAAACTACATGTACACTCGAGCAATGTAAGAAATATAAAAATTTCTTAACATGATCGGCGTTTCTAATGAAGAAAAGTTAAACTCCTTTGGCTCGTTCTCAACAGCAGCACCAAAGGGTTAACTTTTCTTCAGCTGCTGGACGCCTTTGCTGCACATTTTGTGCATTTTGTGAAAATAATTTTACCGCAAGGTTAGCGTGACAGTGAAAGTGATCTTTATTTGATACAGCTGTCTAGATCGGTTTTTAAAATATTTTGTGTTGGATTTCAATCTAGTTTTCGTTTTTTCGCGAAGGCGTCCAGCAGCTGAAGAAAAGTTACCCTTTGGTGCTGCTGTTGAGAACGAGCCAAAGGAGTTTAACTTTTCTTCATTAGAAACGCCGATCATGTTAAGAAATTTTTATATTTCTTACATTGCTCGAGTGTACAAGTAGTTTGTTTTGATTTTTATTTTTGAAAATTAACTCGGGTCAAGTGAATTTTTGCTGCACATTTTGTGCATTTTGTGTTTCAATCACATAAAACAATTTTTAATTTTTGGTTTAATGTTAAATATCGCGTAAAAAAAGCGTATTTCATAATAGGCACTCGAAAATCAAAAACGATTGATTAATACAACTTTGGGAGAATCTTCATCATCGAGTTCATTTTAAAGACTAATTTTACGTGGTTGTGCGTAAAAGATGATGAGCTTTCAAATGGCGCAAAAACAGTAACGGAAAACTCTATAATACCATCATGATAATTGGAGGTGCGAAAACATGCTGTTATTGCAAACATATTCGATACGATCATCTTTACTTAAGAACGCGTCTTACTGAAAGTGTGTGAAAGGTTTTTGGACAATGTAAACGTAAAAGAGTGTTCAGTTTTTCTACTTCATCGCTGCTGATTAAACATGGAATCACCACTACATAGGGGGTAGAAGTAATAAAAAAAAGGTCAGAGGGATGATGGCAACTATTTTAGAGAATTATCATGATGTTGTACTCATCAGCTTTAAAAATAAATAAATGAAAGAGCTGTACTACATTTACTTTTTCGAGTTTAATATATGTATATATATATGGTAGTACCCGTTCGGGAAATATTAATTTTTTCAGAAAGAATAACATGTTAACGCTATTATTCCAGTGTGGTCTATGCCAAAGTATCACCGGCACCATAAACTAAAATCAGTTATTGTTTTTAATTTTCTAGAGAAAATTAATAATGGACAAGACAAGAATTTTACTGGCTCCCGTATTAAGGTACTAGGATGTAGAGACAAACAGAGATTCCAGTAAGCTTTAAATATCGCATTTAAACGAAATAAGCCAACTCATTGCTAACCTAACCGACGTTAACATACCCACGCACACTAATTCACATGCGATTTTGAAAAAACCGGTTTTTCTGTAATATAGATTCAAAATTCATCAAACACTCGACGGTAATAATACATATATTTTTCACTCACTCTTAGTACAGAAAAAGTGTCTTTCAATTATAGTAATTGATCCCACTCACCATTCTTTAATGATACTCACAAAAAACAATTGTAAGAACAATGCACGTCTCTCTCTGGTTCTAACCAACTGCTACACCGACTCTCCACCTGGTTCTGTGCCACCGCCTTTAACATATGCCACGATATTTCGATTTGGATACGTTCCTTCTCAACGGATCTTCTCCATGTGTGGCGCGGTCTTCCTTGGATCCCGTGCGTCCCCTTTTTCAACCAGGCTTTAGACCGGCTAGGCGAAGTTGTGTTGGTTGCATGCAAGTCGCACTTTCATTGCAGCTTGATTAATATTCCTTCTTTTCGTTACACGCTCACAATTGAGCTGTTAGCTCTTAAGCTCTCTCTTATTAAGATGAACTTTTTCCTGCTCTGTCGTTATATTCCTCCAAATTTGACAGACTACGCTGATGCAGACGGCCGTAGTCTCTTCGACATTTTAATTCATACGACGAACACAGAGGACGAAATCATCCTTCTTGGTGACTTTAATTTACCTAACGTTCAATGGGTATTGAAAGCTGATGACGATGACTACCTTCCCTTAAATTGTCTTATTGCCAGAGACTCCCATTTTCTTGACGCCATCTCCTCCTCTGGTTGACACCAAATGAGTGATGTAAAGAACTCTACGGGAAGACAATTAGATCTTATCTTTACTTCTGATTCGAGTAACACTATAGTCGGAGTGGCTTCTCGTAACTACTACTCTCTCTTCTCGTAACTAATACTATTTGGCGGACTGTATAACTCGAATTGTCATTTTTTTTGTGTTGGTAGATTTTTCGTGACGTAACTTGACATTAGCATTATTGTTTTTTGTCGAAAAAAACCAAAGAATTTGTATTACATTTTCTTTTCCGTTATTGCCAAGGAGTTGCTGAATGCAGTCAATGAAAATCCCGAACAACTAAAACAAAGCATAACTGGTGATGAAACATGGGTGTGAGGATATGACGTCGAAACTAAAGCTCAAACGTTCCAATAGAAGCTTCCTGAAGGGAAGCAGCCAAAAATTAAAAAAGCTTATCTAGTTTGATTGAATGTGAAGGTTCTGTTCACTGTTTTCTTCGATTTCAACAGCATAGTAGGTAGGTAGGTTTACTACCTCGAAGTTCAACGACATTAGTGTGAAGCAATCCGAAAAAATTCCCGGATTGTTGTCGAAAGAACTCACTGCACCATAATAATGCACTTGCTTACACTTTATGATGAAAAACAAAGAAGCTAAACAGATTTATGAATAAATGAAGATTTTCTGAGAAAAAAAATCGTATTTTTTATGAAACATCGTATATATGTACATATATCTAAACTGAAAAGTCTTAAAACAGTATCATAAAATATGGACTTGTTACAAATTTTTCCATTCCCTTTTTTACTCTTTATTGATCAGCACAGTACAGTGACACTACGAAGTCATAAATAAAATGTTATGAGCTGCTTTTAATTAATTTACGTGCCTCCATTGCGGAATCAGGCCTATTCTAACCTTATTGACTTCAGTTCGATCCATAAAGGAATTTGTTCACATTATTTTCAATTTGTTCAAAATATACTGCATTAAAAAGCTTCGCAAAAATTGGTTATTTATTGTGAAAGCATTGACTATGGATGGCAATAAAGTATCAAAAAATACAAAAATGTAAAAACGCTTTTCCCTCGACTAAGGTTTACACTGCTCGCCAACCAGATTATGAAATTTAAATACCCCCGGTGAATTGGTGGTAACGATAATTTATGGCATCTTTTTAGAAGGGATCAAGTTAGGAGAAAAAAGGACTATTGCAGATTATACAGGATATCCATTTCAGTCTAAATGAGAGTGTGCTATTTCGGGATGAAACGAAGAACTTTAAAAGAGGTTAGAACTGGAGTAATGCGGGGATTTATGGAGGATTGTCCTTGCTTTCTTCTTCGCTATTTAGGACATTGTCATTAATTAAAAAATTAAATCTTCCGAATGACGGTAATTGCGGCTAGCAGCGATAATAAAAGTTTACATCTTTGGCAGCTTTTAATTTTTTAGGATTTTCATTAAAGCAGCTCTTGCTCGAATTTGATGAAAGAATTTATTTATTGCTGTGGCAGAACAAGCAAGGATAATTTAATGCTGGCAATATCTCTTTTTCAGAGCTTTTTTAAGAAGATCTTATTTATGTGCATATATGTATAAAATAAATAAATAAATTATAATGTAGTGCTCAAATGGAGATTGCTATGACAGAATCTTTTTTACATAATTTTTTTTTTTTCATCTGTTTTCAGTTTAACCCACCAAGTAGTTGCCCTTAAGGAAATTAGACTGCAAGAAGAAGAGGGTGCTCCATTTACGGCAATCCGGGAGGCCTCGTTACTAAAAGAACTGAAACACTCAAATATTGTAACACTACATGATATTGTACATACCCGCGAAACGTTAACTTTTGTTTTTGAATATGTTGTAAGTATCCAATACAAGTATTTAATATAAAAAAAAATTTCTAATTTTCATATCCTTTTCAGAATACCGATTTATCTCAATATATGGAAAGGCATGCGGGTGGTTTAGATCATCGCAATGTCCGGTTATTTCTATTTCAACTATTGCGTGGTCTTTCTTACTGCCATAAACGAAGGGTGTTACATCGTGATGTTAAACCACAGAATTTACTTATTAGCGAATTAGGTGAATTAAAACTTGCAGACTTCGGTCTTGCGAGAGCAAAAAGTGTTCCAAGCCATACGTATTCTCACGAAGTAGTAACGTTATGGTACCGTCCACCAGGTAATTGTTACATTTTAATTGCTAAGATAAACATTTTTCATATAAAGTTATATTCACCTGGCTTAATCTTTCACTTCTTCATCCATTTAGATATTGAATTTGAATAATTGATTTGGAAAACTTCCTTTATTTAATTTTCAATGCCAATCTATGAAAGTTCTCAATTTACCCTATTTAAAATCATCAGTTTATGAAATTGGAAAACTTTTTTCTTTTGTTATCCTGTTTGCTATCTTAAACACCATTGCATTATTAAGTTTAGTTGCCACTTTTGTTCAATATGACAAAAGAAAGACAAAAGTACAAAGATATTGCTTGTTGTCAAGAACATTGTCTAGAATTTTGATGCAGATGTCATTGCGGGCTAGGAGCTGTAAAACTGTTTAGTATTCGTGATTTTTTTTTGAATAAACTGTGACAGATGCAGATTTCTGTTTTTTTATTTATTAAGTAGTCTATTGTTTAAAAAAATAGAGTAATTTGTTATAACTATAATAAAGGAGCTCTGAAATAGTCGCTTATACGCTGCAAAAATTGCTGGCTGTAGAATGGTCTGAATAAAAAAAACGAAATGGATGATCAGTATTAGTATGAAAGTAGTTGTTGAAAAAAAAGCATAAACAATTTGAACGAAACATGAGAAAATTATACTTCACAACATTAAGATAAAACTTGCACTCAATTTTTTGACAGTTTGTGGGTTTAAAAAATTATTTTTCCTTTATTTCAACACAAGTTGAGGAAGATATAAAGCTGCCTGACCGCTCCCCCTTCACAAAACTATAGCAGCCGGAATATTGCGATATTCTTGACCAAAATTTAACAGTACATTCGTCAGATGTGAAACAGTCAATAACAAAGAAATTAAGTAACCTCAACTAAGCTGATCCTTTATCCGATTTCTCGAAAGATGAGAGTCAATATAATCAAACTTTTCATTAAGTCATTTAGTGCGATGATAAGGAACTTGGAAAACGCTGAGTCCGTAGAGAGCGAACCGAAACAAAAATATTCAGAGAGCCCAGTAGCTCCGGAGAATTTCTTGTGCCTTGCAAACAATCGAAAGCAAAAATAATCTTAGATCTGTTACGCCTGTCTTCAAGAGTATACAGCGAGAATAGTTTGAGTCTGTCTAAATATGGAGGCAGAGAATGAGGATTGTTCCAGGGTAAGCCCTTAAAAGCAAATCTCAAGAATATTCGCTGAACTTCCTCGAAGCTGTTAATATGGGCCGCATAAAAGGGGGACACAACTTTACTAGCGAGTTCAAGAATAGACCTAACAAAAGTACAATAGAGAAGTTTTGTGATATAAGGTCGTCAAACTCTTTTGACGAGTGTGTAGTAAAACAGTACACTTGAGGATGTTCAGATCCCGTTGGTAAATACTACCGGTCTATAGATGTTTAGGATATGTCGAAACATTGGTTGACAAAGATTTGTACCTAGTTCTGGTTCAAGGTTTAAAAATCGTCAAGATTGGAGTGGTATAAAATGAAATCTATTATAGATAAACTAAAATTTTATTTTATTATTCACATGAAAAAATCTTCAATTTGTTTTTTTTTTTGTGACCGGTAGATGTCGACAGAAAAACAATCTCCTTTTTGATGGCATGTGAAAAATAATTCCTCCGGTTGATCTAAAGCAGAAAAATCAAGTTGGGTATTAAAGTTGGTAACAGTTTCTATAAGATGACGTAAATTTCGCTTAAAAATCCACTTTTTACGCAAAAGTTCTGCCAAATGGTAATTTGATTCTTGGTCTTACCTGCAGTTTCATATTCCAACAAGATGCAGATCCAAAACATACCACGAAAATAGTGTCGCAATGGTTCAAAAATGATAGAATTAAGGTTTTGGACTGGCCACCGCAATCGTCAGACCTTAACCCAATAGAACACTTGTGGTCTATAGTTAAAATACGATTAGCGAAAGCAAAACCATCAAGTCTTACTGAATTAAAGAATGCTGTCAAACGGGAACGGGAGAAAGTATTACTCTAGAAACAACTAAAATACTAGTAGAGTCTATGCTTATAAGATGCCGCGCAATAACTTAGTGTAAGGGTTTTCCGACGAAATATTGAATATAGGATGTGAATAATTTGTTGTCCTAAAAATCTTATGAACTAAGTTAAGTTATTTTCTCCATCAATAACGGATACTTGAAAAATGTTAATATAAGTTGATTTTACTGTGTTATTGAATAAAGAATGTCATATATTTTGTACGAGTTGAAATAGGCACTTTTCTTCAAATTTTTTTGTAATTATACCCTGTAACTTATTATTTTAGAACAACGAGTCTAGATATTGGACAAGTACTGTCTTCAGATCCTGATTGGTTTCATTGAAATTCTTAGAATTAACATAATGTAAGGATCGCGATGTTAAATGTCATGAGTAATTAATTATTCTGTGATATCACGACATGGCAAATGATTTAAGTTAATCTTGCAAAAGGATAATTGTAGGCAGGTATCGTTTTTCAATAAATATACATAGGCAGCAAAAAATACATTCTATCTCTCCCCTGTGAAGAAATCTGCATATTTTCTACTGTGCCGCGTCCCCGATGCCTTAATCCCGCCCGTATGACACTTAATGGGCCCTATCGCGAATGTCGAGTTGAATTCGACTCGACTAGTCAAAACTAACACTCTATTAACAATTTAAATGGTAAAGTGCGCCTTGGCTAGTCGAGTCGGATGAAAATCGACACTCGCAATAGGGGCTAATGTTTTACACATGCCATCTTTATTGTAACTAACTGTGCTACGACTAATATGTAAAATGAATTTGCAATTGGTGTGAATGAGTACGTTATAGGCATACAAATCCGATAACATCATTAATAATGAAATAAAATAGTTTAAGAAAAATATGAACCGACTTCACAAAAAAGTACTAAAAAGAAAAAAGAATTTTTCATTTTATATCTATTACGACATTTTCAAGTCGGTGCAAAGTAAACAAACTAAACAACTACAACAAAAGTATTTAATCATTCTTCCTTATGATTCCGTCAGCTGACACGTTCATCTAGTTTTATATATTATCTTCAATTGTGATTGGGTAGTGTTTTTGTTTGTTTAATTTGCACCGACTTCAAAATGTCGTAATAGATATAAAATGAAAAATTATTTTATACTTTTTAGCGCTTTTTGTGAAGTTGGTTCAAAATTTTTTTTTAAAAACTATTTTTTGCGTTTAAGTGCTTTTATATATACGACTCGAAGAATGATGCTCGTACGAACAAAGCAATTTTAAAAGTTGCAGAGCTAGTTCACTAACCAAGTTATCCAAATCCGGCAACATATTACGAAATTAGTCACTGTCACCCTTCAGTTCCCTCACCTTAGAAAGTTCTAAACATAATCCTAGTGCGCCACCGTACTCTATACAGCAAGAGAGAATTATCGTAATCAGAGAATCATCGTAGTCACTCACAGTAAAATTGTTGTCATTTGCCAATCAGGAAACGTATTCTGCACAACCGAATCAAAATCGGTGTATATCTTATGAAAGTTTGGCACCGCCCATCCTCCAACTCTTTATCATAATCCACAATTTTTGTCAGAATACAAATAGATACTCTAAGCATTCATAATAGTCTAAATCAGTCTACGCGTTACAAATTTAGATTTTCCCTTCCCCCACCCCAAACCTAAGTCAATATTTTTCCACAGAATAACAATGAGGGATCATATAACACATAACAAAAGGGAATCTTCCAAATAGGTCTGTGAATTAAGAAATTGTGTAACGCCTCCTCCGCACACCACCCAACTTATACATTTTTTTCGTCGTATCAAACAACATCAAAAGAAGAACCATCGAAATCGGTGAAAGCGTTACGAAGTTAGACTACCCCTTCCCCTCCCCCACCCGTCAAATTAGGACCAAATTATTCTCCTATTAGCAATGCGGGATCACACTCTATACAACAGCAAAAGAACCATCCAAATCGGTCCACGCGTTCAAAAGTTAGGTTCCACCCCTACCCCCACCCCACCAACATATTTTTTCTCGTGGTATCAACCAGCTAACATACTCTACTCAACAGAAAAAGAATTATCCATCGGTCCACGCTTTACAAAGTTAGGTGTCACCCCACCCCCACCCCACCAACAATTTTTTTCTCGTGGTATCAACCAGGGAACATACTCTATCCAAGAGAAAAAGAATTATACAAATCGGTTCAACCAAAATTTTTTTGAGATGGTACCAATCGGTAAACATACTCTACTCAACAAAAAAAGAAGCCCGGTCAGACAAAAAATATCTACACGTTGAACCTCTGTTTTTCGGAAGTCGGTTAAAAATAGGGGACAACCCTATGATGCGTTAGCAAGATTTGTCCAAAAGGAAATTAGGTTAAGGGGAATTAGAGAATTTAAATGTATTGTTTTTGCATTGCTGCAAACTAGACAACAGCCCAGAGACGATGTGGAATTTAATTTTAATTAATTTTCACAATTCTACATTGGCAGATTGTTAACATATTTGAGAAAAATTTAAAATCTTATTAAAAATATATTGTAAGCTATTATTGTTGTGTGTTTTAATGCATTAAAAATATGGAAAAAATGAAGTTTTATAGGGGCCTGAATCAGATTCACCCCTAGTTGGTTGGTTAGTTTAAGTGGCAAGTGCTTGCCATCGAGGATTAGCGCATTTTGCGCCGTTTTGATAACACGACCTTTAAGACTCGGTTGTGAGTCTTGGCCTATCTTAGGCAACGATGTAGAATACTGATACGGCCACGAGGCATGAGAGATGTGCTACTGCCGATATTTTTCTTCTTTATAAGAAAATGACACCTTCCTGTGATTTGCCTCTTCTACAATAAACACAAGTCATTTGCCATCTAGTGTGATAAAAATGTTATTACAAGCACGAATTTTACGTTTCTACCTCAAATTGTAGACATTACTGCAAGAAAGAGGCATCATATAATATGCGGAAAAATAAACAAAATTTGTTTCCAACTCATACATAAGGATTTAATTTTTGGAAAGCAATAGAAACAAGCAAGCTTTTAATGGTTACCCTTTTAGTACGTCAAATTAACCTGTCTTGTTCTTTCATCAAGGTCTTCAAAGATATTAAAACCTATTAGGAACAATAAACAACTTTTCACTGATATCTCAGAAGCTCGTTGCCCTATAATAATATAGTAAGTTATAATTCTTTGAAAAAGGTGCAAAACAAGGATGGCCAAGTTTTATAAAGCAATGTTTATTACGCAATATTTTGAGGAAAACATCGCCGAAACGGTAATTTTTGGAAAATATATTTTGGATTTTTGAATGGTTCGGTTTGAAGATGAAAGTAGAGAATATTATGTATCCTCGTTGGTAATAGTATTTTGTCACTCTTTATTTGGCACCAATTTCATGTTACTTCAATAACGTGACCATGGGAGGGTTAAGGACGTAACTTGGGTTCGACTGTGTATGCCTGTAATAGGAGATCTAAAAATAAGAATACGTGAATCTTGTTACCGAAAAAGTGTAGTCATATATGCGTGTTAGAATAGTTCTTTGGGATAGTGAATTTTATTTTGGGAACAAACAATATTTCTATTAGCACTAAAATCTACACCAGACAGTAATTGAGCTTCAAGATTAAAAAGTTTAATAAGTGCCTCCTCACACCACGTAAAAGGATCGAAGACTGGTTATTTGACATACAAAAAGACACATTTATTTACTGATATACAGTAAAATTACAAATTTTATTTAAATGTGTGTTTATGTGGAACCCATCAAACAATGATAATGAAATGATATACAGGAATAATTTGCATTATTTGTATAATATTTCACAAACGTGGAAGTTACTATGAAAAAGCCCTATCAGTTGTCTCTTCTGCTCGTTTTACTCAAAACTGTTAAAGCGCTGCTTAACACCTTCATCCATTTATCGTTCAATTTCCCTTCTGTTTATATATTTTTTCATTTTAGTTTTTTCCATTCGTTTTATAATTTTTTTTTTATTAAAATTCAGTCCATGTCTAAATTATAAATATGTTCTATTAACAACAGCATTTAACCCTGGAACGCTAACCATGAGTAAAATTTACTCACTTGCTTCTTTATGGTCGCATGTTTTTCACGATATATGACCATAGCGTCTATACTTCGCAAGTGCATTGTCCTTTGCATGCTTGTTAGATCCTGATGTGCTTAGCGAAGTGTAAACTTTACAGCTTGAAATTGTGTCCGGTGTATTTCAACACCTTTGAGTTAAAACGGGTTAGTATTCCAGGGACAGAAGGTTAATAAAAAACTATTATATTTCTAATGGTGGTTTCAGTCGAAAATTCTTCTGTTTTCAAGAAGTGTGCAAAATTGTAAGTCAATATTTATTATAAAATAGAATTGCATTTAAGTTTGTATCCACAATTTTGCTAAAAAAAAGTTTTTTTATACAGAAGGTGTCCCATAATAAGTGGGGTGATATATCTCACTTAGCCAAGAAAAAATTTATTGGGGGGTGGGGGGAGGGGCTGATTACAGGGTGATTGGTAAATTTGAAATTTTCATCGTATGCACATCACTATTTTATTTTAACCTTTCCAAAATCGTCAACAATATTGATCGAACTCCTATCATTGCATGTACAGTCACTACTTGTGAAAGCAAAAAAAAGTGCAGTATGCACTGGGGCCCCATCATGTTGGTAAAAAAGGATTATCAAGAGAGATGTTCTCTAGTAGATCTGGCGGTGCATTTTCCTGAAAGTGCACATAAATTTGGCTAATAAGCATTTGCGGCAAAATGAATGTGCCTATTAAATTAGCACAGAATTTGTGCTGGAATGAGGTCAGCCTTAGCATATGTGTATTAGTATCCGATCAGATATGGAGGTTGTAGAACTTTGTGATACCACAGAAATTGGCCCCGAAACGTCCCGTTCGCAATGTGGTATTCCAGAAGTCAAATGTAACATTTTAAACTTCTCTTGGAATATCCTTCCAGTAGTCCGTAGACTGTGACGTGATGATATGGACGAAATTGTCCTCGATAAATAACTTACCTGACGAAGGTGATTATTTGTTGCTCGATGTGGGCAAATTCTTCCGAATATTCAGATCGCAGTACCGTGCTTTTTCAAGTTACACTTCCGCTTTCTTTTATCCTCCCAATCGTTTCTTTCTACTACACAATAAATTTATAATGTATAAATTACATCGGCGTATTCCTCAAAAGTAAATTCTGTCAATTTTTAATAAGTTTATCTTAAGAATACTGGCAGTTATCGTTTTATTTTCCAACTACGATCGATATTCTTGCCGACTGACCCTCTTTATAGAAAATTTCAGAACGCCAGGATACTTGACTGTGAACACCCGCTAACACAAGCTAACAATGGCAATAAAATTAATTACACTTTTACCTCTTTATAATTTTTTTTGCAGCAGTAATTAAAATTAGTTACCTCTGTAAGCTAAACATACATTTTCGACTCTTTTTTAGAAACGTTGCTTATTTAACGAATTTCCTAACTACAGTGCATAAAAATAATGAGGTAGTCAGGCACTTCGAAAGATGCAGTTTTTCTAATCCTTTTTCCATCTTTACATGTTGTACCTTTTTGGAAAGGTAATAAGATGGAGAATTTAATAAAAATAAAAACCTGTATAATTACGTGAATTTCGGAGAAAATTTGGGAAAATGCTGAACTTTAGGTAATCGTAAAACATTTTTGTCGCTTTCGCAAGTAATATACCTCCAATGGTAGGAGCTAGATCAACAATATTGTAAAGGTGATTGGGATAGTGGTTTTTTGGCGTATGTTTGAGATCTATGCGTTGAGTAGATCAAAAAATAAAATAACTATACCAATAATACCGCAAAAATTGCGAATTAATGAATCACCCCCCCCCCCCCCCCCCCCCCTCCCCCCATATTCTTTTTAATTTATGAAAAACTAAATTATATCAAAATTCCGCAGATATTTTTTTGCTATAATTCAATCCCCTAGGATTGTATAAATTTCTAAATGACTTTATTTTGTTTTGTTTTGTTCCCTTCATATTGACTGCAGTAATTTGCCTGCATATTAAATCTGCCAGTTTAATGGGAATAATTCGCTTTATTCCCTGGCAGCAATAAAACGTCCAATGAATTTTTTATTAAAAAAGTGAAAAAATACCTCGAATCAAAAAATCCCAAAATTTAATCCTCAATACAGCGCTACAATATTTTATTCATGAAATAACTCTTATTTTATCAGAGTCTGCAGTACCCAAAACAACAGAATTATATACAGACTCGGTTTCTCTTGTATCTAATTTAGATTCCTTTTGCTATATCTCTGATTTCAGATGTTCTACTCGGAAGCACGGAGTATTCGACATCATTAGATATGTGGGGGGTAGGCTGTATATATGTAGAAATGATAACAGGAATGCCAACATTCCCAGGTATTCGAGATACATACGACCAACTGGATAAAATATTCAAATTGCTGGGAACGCCAACGGAGGAAACATGGCCAGGAGTAACACATCTGCCGGGATATAAGCCACATAAATTAGGTAGGTATGGCAAGATTATTTTGATTTTGCTTAATGCCGGTGAGCAATTAGGCTCGTAAATTTTCAAAAGATATTTGTAATTTTCTCATGTTCTTCTCTGCAGGTTTTTATAGGCCACGAAAATTAGGTCATAGTTTTCCTAGGCTGTATGATATCGTTGAAGGAGAGGCGATAGCAAGTGCTTTTCTGCAATTAAACCCAGACGATAGGATAGGAGCAGAGGATGCGCTTCTGCACCCGTACTTTAGTCAGTTGCCAAAAAAATTATACGAGCTACCCGACGGTAAGTGTATCTATATTTCCTTGTATTTTAGTTCCAGAATGGGTACGTGGGTAACGATGGTACAAAGAGTGCATATAAACAACATAGAGAATAAATCTCTGGGCTAGCGAACAGATGGGTGGAACTTGTTAAACAAACCTCTAGAAGGTTACGTAATTTCAAAGAGCGAAACTGATTCCAACGAAAGGATGGAAATGGGTTTTCGCAACGAAAGCGTTTGTTCTCACAAACATTTTGAAAGCAGCTTTGGTTTCAGGACATCCTCAAAGCTCTAAATATAATTTAACTGTAGTGCAGTGCTTTTTATAAAATATGAATGCAAGTGCTGACCAGTATTACTAGTTACTCGGAGTTGTGGTTAGATGCACTTCTCTTGAATAATAAACAAACCACAATTTCCTGTGATTTTGTAGGGAGGTCTCATAAATGTTAACCTAAATGTTCTAGCAAGAGATTGCCTTCAATGTAATTACTAGGTTTTCAGTTGTTATTTTAAAAAATCTCTTTGTTGATGCAGACGGAACTTTTAATTCAGAAAACAGATCTCATATAAAACATTTAAAACTTTATCTTTATTCGGTTTCTAATAAAAATTATAGAAGTAGGTGCCATTTTAAACAATTTTATTCCAGTAAATAGCTTTACATAATTAAGTTGTTTTGGTTTATTTTAATCTATTATATACTAAGTTTTATGTTGTTGATGGCGCAAGAAATAACGTACTTCCTAAGAGTTGAAGGTTTGAATACAGCTGGCATTGAGACATGGTTGATTTCTGCTTGCAAATAACTTATTAAGAGTTTTAGAAAGCTTTTTGTAATTCGGAATGCCTTCAAATTGTAATCGTTGTCAACGAATCCAATGAAGTTCTTTTTCCGCCGCACAAAGTGAAAGGAGAGAGCTAGAGAAATTGTTAAACATTGCAATATCGTTGAAGGAAAAACAAGTTTTAACATGGGTTTTCAGATCAGGTGTGCCAAGATAAGTGGGCTGATGATTTCACGTAGGCAAACAAAAAATTTTATCGCACGGAGCGGACAATCTCAACCGTTTTGGTGTTACAGGGCGATTCATAAATTTGCAATTTTCATGGTATGCACATAACTATTTTATTTTTAACTTCTGATCTACTCAATTCAGGGACATCAAACAAATGACAAAAAACTACTATCCCTATCCCTACTAATGGTCAACAATGTTGAACTAAACCTACCATTGCAAGTACAGTCACTTCCAAATTCACGTAATTAATACACCTGTTCTTGATTTTTACCAAATTCCACATCTTATTACCTTCCTAAAAAGGTACAACATGTCGATGTAGAGAAAGGATGTAGAAAGTTATACGTAGAAAACGTTTTGGGTAATATTACAAAATTCTGCAATTTCAAGAAATTAAACTCATACTTACCCTAAAATGCTTTTTATTGAATTCGAAACTTATTACAATTAATCTTAGTAGTGTTGAAAAACATTGCCCTATAATTATCCATAGGGATGTCTCTTAGTATATCTGTCATTGTATTCTCCACAAACTCCCCATAAAATTGGCTATTAAGCAGTCACGAGAAAATTAATGGTACTATTAAATGGGTGTCGATCATAAAAGCCCAGAATTTGGGCTGATATGAGGTCCCCTTGTCCTATGTGAGTTAGTATCTGACCAGGTATGGAGATTGTGGAAGTTTGTGACACCATCCCCGGTTTGTGACATCATCCCTCCACAGCATTCGGCCCAGAAACGCCCCGTTCTCTATGTCGCATTCCAGAAGCCCAATGAAAAATTTTAATCTTCTCTCGGCATCTCCTTCAAGAAGTCCTTGTACTGGAATATGATGTTATGAAGATCACCCTGAATTACCCTCTAAACTTTAACTGAAGATACTCCTAATCATAGGGTATTGCCCGACGAGGGTGGTTGTTTGCTGCTCGACGTTAGTATAGCCACTTTTTCGTTTCAATCCATTACACAATAAATGTAAATTATATTTACGTATTTCTCAAAAGTAAATTCTGGCAATTTTTAATCGAATCGGGGTGACGGTTCCGCACTGATTCTTTTAATGTTCTTCCATTCGACGTTTGTATAGTTATCGCAACACTGGTAACCTGACGTTCTGACTTAGACTCACCATAGTCCAGGCGTCAGGGAGCATTTACCTAACTTTTAATTACAAGTTCACCTAGCTCGCTGAATTTTTGCATGCGGTTTTAGGGCCCCCTGGAAACACTAAATCCACATTTTTCTATATTTTTTCTGTTTCAGGGGGCGCGGGGGGAGGCGAACAGGCGGAAAAAAAGGAATCGCCTATATCTCGGCCGTTTTTCATCGTACGGCGATAAAAAAATTCGATCGTAGAGGGCGCTTCAAGCGCTACAACTTTGCCCCTGACCAGTTTTGCGCTATCGTCAACCCTTATCACCGAGAGGGCGGGGGAAACATTTTCGGAGCGCACATTTTTTTCATCAGGGGGCCCTAAAACCGCATGCAAAAATTCAGCGAGGTAGGTGAACTTGTAACTAAAAAATACCTGACGCCTGGAGTATCAGTGTAAATCTTATAGTTGTGGTGTAGAAGATTTGGGGAGATGGTCTAGAAGCATGTACTTCAAGTTAGGTTGGGCAAGGGCTTGGTATAGGGGAAAGGTTGGAGTTGCGAGCCGTGGCGCTGAAGTCGTCCAAAGTCGCCGCGCCATTATTTGAAATCGCCCAAAAATCTCCTTTTGATTTTATAATCAATCAAGTCCCTCTTCAAATTGTTGTTTTTACAATTTTAATGTAATATTTATTACAGTAATCACAGCAACAGATACAAGTAACACAAATTGAAAATTTTGGTAGAGGCGTCGTGGAAAACAAAAAATACCCTTAATTAAGTATTTAATAATTCACCCAGCTGCTTCCATCTATTTATTACGCACATTTCAATCTTTTAGGAATTAATATTTATATAAAGGAAAACTAAATTTTTTATATATTCAATCGTGCATGCCCCTTTTCAAAACAAAACCAAGAACTGCCTTTGTGCAATTGGTGTGATTAAAAATGAACATATTTCAGATATAAACACGACGGCACTGAGCATACTTTGAGTTTGAGCGAAAAAATGCCATTGCGATAAACGTCAGTTTGGACTCGTTCGCAGTTCAGTAAAAAATTATTCGCGTAAAATTAGAATTTGAGATGACTCGACTGCAAAATGTTCTACTGTCAGGTTATGTGATTTCGTTTAGCTAATATGATCTGTTGATATAGGCTGCTGTGCAATCTGATTCAGCCTATAGCCCAAATGTGCCAAGCAAGAATTAAAAAATCGCCTAAAAAGTGCCTAGTCGCAGAGAGGAACATTTTCTCGCCAAATTGACGGCTCAAGTAGTCGAATCGGCGAGAAATCGCCCGATCTGGCAACTCTGCAGTCGCACGGGTACAGATACACGGGTACTACGGTATACGGGCTATCCGTAATAGCAACAAGTTCCCTGTGATGGGGCATCTTCGGATTGTATATGTAGCCACCGGTTTAGCCTAAGCTATTATTATTCTGTCGTCAATGTGTTTCTGCCCCATTTCAATTATTAATGCATTAAGGCGTTGCGTATCAAGTGGTTTTGTGAATATAAGTGTTGAAAGGTATTGTCGATATCGGTGATCCTTGAGGATTACTGTTACTTAACGATCTTTGTTCGCATAAAAACCATTAACTTTAATTTAACATAACATAATTAATTCTCTCTTTAACATTAATTAATTCTCTAGACCTGTTGGTTTGTTGCCAGCAGTGGATTTGACTTTCCTCCTCTAGTCAGCGAGGTTAGATCTTGTGTCTATCCACTGTGCAAAGGAATCCCAAATTTGTCTCTTTGCTTCCTTCTTAGCGGTTGCCGACTCCCTGCGGTAGATACGAAGGTACTCTATCATGGGATGCCTTTGGAACGTTTTGAATGACTTATTCTCTGTGCGAATTTTCAAGAGAATCTCGTTATTCATCCAAATCGGTTGGGTCGGAAGGAGAGTTTTGTGTGTGGTACGCTGGCATTGACAACGCTTTTTATAATTTTGATGCTCTTTGCTGCCTCCTTCTGAATGTTGGGGGATGGGGGAATTTCTGGCAGAGTGAAGCTGCCATATTTTTGAAGCGGTGTCAGTTCTCTCTAAAAATCTTTTAAATGGCTAACAGATTACCATGTTTTATGAAGCTATTATGACAGTGGGGAGATGGTGGCTTCCGTCCGGATTGTCGTGCGTTTTCTAATTAAGCACGATGGCTAGGGAGGAGGTGGGGTGAGGTCGACTGTTTGAAGCGTGTTTGGGATGTAAAAATTGTAGGGAAAATATCGTTGAGCAGACACAAGTCCATATCCTTGGAACACTAGGCTACCGATCTTCCCCTTTTATTCAAATCCGGCTTTATTTGATTATGCGTCTGTGTATATTTCCTTTTCTTGGTCGGGGCGTAGAGATAAATTAGCATCTCTACATTGAACAGATTGCGGTCTCCCAGAACTGCCGAGAACTTTGCTCAACTTAGGTGGGTACCTTGACGTAAACGTAAAAAAATGTAGGGCTTTTCAGGAAGAAATAACTGAGCTCAACCAGTACTCGTATAGAGACTGATGTAGACATTTTGCGTACCTACTGACAGTATAAGGAATAAATATAGACCGTTGAAGATTCCTGAAGCTGCCAACAATTTTGATGTTGTTTATTTGTGCAGACTAATCTACACCCTCAGCGGAGGCATTACTAGCGATGCCTACAGGAATATATCTTCGGTAGAGAAACTGGGATGTATGCATGGTAAATTGCCTTGGACGGAGTACAATAAAAAAAACTAGAGCAATCTCATTGTCAGCAGAATGGATATAAGTAATGTATTAGAACCTGAGGCATTACTTATATCTTACATATGTATGTATTAGGACCTTCTTTCTTGATTCAGTTTAAGATTTAATCGCGATGTATTTCATGCAATATTAGGACAAATACCACGAATGCTATAAATACAATATAGAAAAGAAAAACTTCAATTACATAAATGTTAATCGCTGCTGTATTTATGCACAGTGGTTTAATCTCAAAACCTCCTCCGAAAATATCGTTGAAGCAATAAAAACTTTCAACTTTCTAGTAGCAAATTCAATTGCTTAGAACAATTGAAAGTAGATGCTCTATTAAATTAATCATGCTACCTTTGGAATAGCGCTGAACAATATAACATTTTCACAAATCGATCCATCAAAAAGTTAAGTTCTCTTCAACAAGTCCTGAGTGCATTTTATAGCTAATATAATTATACCTCTGCGGGGAGAGAAATTGCACCACGAATGAGCAATTTGAAAATTTCAAGTTAAAAACTATAAACTTTTCTATAAAAGGACTACACCCTCATCATTAACAGAGCGTTGAGTTACTACAAGAACTCATAAAAATTCATCAGGGTGTATAAATATTGTTCAGTTTAATTAATGAGCACAAGCGGAACTTACAATTTATCGAGAACAGACCTTGTGGGTTTTATCAATGTGTTCATGTTTAAATGCCTTTGTGTTTCGATTAAAAGGAATACATACTACAAACGATGGAGCAACGAAAGTACAGGAATTCAAAGTAAAAATGACGCAGAAACACACCTTGTGCAAGAGACCGAATTTCGTGGTTTGTCAAGATTGCACTAGCGGAAGAGAAATTGTTTCGAAGTTAGACGACGATTCACCTCAAGTAATTAGTTTGCGGAGCTCTAATTAAAGTGATCTGCGGCAGGAGCATCATTGCTTGGATATTATATCTGTTTACGAAGGGAACTAATTACAACAAATGGAAAGCAAACAGGAGGTGCGGCGTTTTAAGCGAGTATTGACATATTCATTTAGGTGTTAGTGGTGTATGCCGAAAATAAGTCCTTTATAAGACCGCCATATTGAGGGGCATTTTGCATGCAAATTTAAATGCTTTAAAATTTTGATGAGTTGTCGGTCCATCCTGTTTAAAATTCACCATCACTCATGACCTCCTGCATCACCGCTCCCTTTCGTTATTCCGAAGCTTTGACGCTGAGAGCTTCCGCCTGAATTCTACATTTAAAAGAGCCTGCCAAGCTCTCATTCAACGTCATTTCCGATAATTATGTCACCATCGTTATTATGCTACCGGAACATGCACGACCTAAGGGAATACGAACAATAACTGAACCGTGATCTCACTGACGTTAATTCATCTGCAGTTACGTGGCATTTTTTGCAGTTTTAAATTTAAAAGGTCGGGTATGTGGTTATCGTGGCCCATAGTTTTCAGCCTTTGAGTGAATATTTTAATTGTAGAAGAAATAATGCAAAACTGAGGGAATGTGCAAATTATAGAATTGATTTCTAGTTTATTTGCTTGTTTATGTGATTCGTCAGCGTGGTTAAAAATTAATTGATTGATTGACTTTCTCTGATAAAAACGTTTCTGAGCGCAACCGTAGTGACTTCGAAGAGCAAGAGAAAGATTTAGGTGACTTGGTATTTAATGAGATGCAACCAGAGGCCTTTAAAAGCTTTCGCAATTTCACAAGAATGCCATTAAAAAATTTTTACTTGTACCATAATAACTATTCGTCTGGCTGTGTGTCAGACCCATCTACTTTGTAAACGAATAAGTCCCAAATTTGAAATTTACACATACAATTAAACTTCCGTTCGTTCCTAAAAAATGTGCGCTATTAAGAGGTGTGTCCGCTTTTCATAGATGGAAGTTTAAAGCAAATTTATGTTTGGGACTGGAAATGGTGTCTGCTTTTCGGAGGTGTTCGTAAAGAGAGGTTTCACTGTATTAAAATTTAAAAAAATTATGAATTCGGGAACTCGAAATATTTTTTTTACCTAGGCATGTGCGATATTTTATTCTTAGAGCTCTTCGAAAAACATACGAATATATTTTTAAAATTTTATTTACTTTGAAGTGACGGCATTAGAAAGCGTCAAAGTCGGTGGCCTCTTTATAACTTGGTCTATTTTAGGTTCGCGAATTACACTTGCATTTATTCGACCATTCCCCCGCCTGACACTACTCCGTTCTATACATTCTATGCACTATTTTAATGGGTCACTTTAGCGTTTTTATGAACAAATTTAGATCAACTTTATCCGAAGATTTAGTAAAACTTTCAAATCATGAATTAATGTGTAATTCTTAACTAATGTTGAACTATACAGTAAAGCTTATCACAAGATGGTATTGAAGGGAGTTGCGATGATGGTGTAAGATAAGAATTTGCTACACACAAGTTGTCTTTCTCTAATGAATTAGGAATTATCTCCACATGTTCAACAAGGTAGATATGGAGAACTAGTAAAATACCTTACAGCAAGTAAGCCTAACCTAAAACTAAACTGTATATTGATGCCTTATTATCAGCGAATGACGTCCCAACATATAATGTGCCAGAACTTTGTCTACAATCTTGAGATGAAAGTTTTGGAAGATTATCCAGAAATTTGGCAAAATCTTCCTTTTCGACATTTGGAGGATTACAGCTGGCTAATTGCAATTGCGTTCACTCGTTCGACGTTTCTGTGGCTACATTCGATCTAGCATCTGTAACATCCAATTCCGGCTCATTAATTCCTTCTGACCATCACCGTTAGGTTTAAAATAATCTTTAGTAATTTCCCTCCGTGAAATTTTATTAACAGCACATAGTCTCTTCACATAAACCGCTTTAATGAGTGATTGGATGTACACCTTTTCTTGATCGCAAGACATATCAGACCAGAAATGTTTCAACAGTTTTTCCCGCTGGGTATAAGGAAAAGTGTAACAATTGCGTAAGGCAGATTCTCTGCAAGCATTAGACATGCAAGGTGGTCCTACTGCTCTTTCTCTTCATTTAGCGCCTCTTTAACCCTTGGAGTTTTTCGGTCTGGCTCATTCGATCGTGTTTGTCCGCTCTCATTTGTTTGTTTTTTACATCATTCCAGTTTGTTTTGTCTGCAAACTGATTGCGATTTTTTGATGTCGTTGTTGAGTTGTTATTATCGTCATCATCCTTATCAGAGTCGATTTCTTCTTCGATGTCGTAATCCGGATCACAAGAATGGTTTTCTTCTGCTCCGAAAACACTCCTTTCTTCCAGAACATAATTCGCGTTAAAATTGACTTCTTGGCCATGATTATCGCAAAGGATAACATTATCAGTAGAATCATCAGTCTCGGGAGAAATTAAGGATGGATCTAAAAGTATCGCACCATCCTTTTGTGTTTCAGAAATAAAAGTTAAATCACTAAGTATGTTTGATGGAATTCTACCTGTGGTGTTTCCACCCAATCCACGTGATATTGCAGGTCACTTATTTGATTGAAACCAATATCAGATGTTGGTACTTCATCGATTTCAGCAACAGACGGAGTTGGATCAATGCGTTGAGCCGCACGACCACCATGCCATGGGCCCCGGGTTCGAGACCAGATCTCCCCGTGAGCTTTTATTAAAAAATTAAAATAATCCACTCTGTCTCTGAGCTGTTGTCTAAGGGTTGTCCCCTAGGATTTGGCCACATCGTATAAAAATAACCTCAATTACATTTAACTTATCATTGTTTGAGCTTTTCCTGATTCTAACGATCAAAGAGGGTTTTTTCTCGTGAATCCATGTTGAGTCCTAATTTTCTGCTTTGTAACAAATCAAAAAACCATTAAATACCGTTGAATTAAATTTTTTTTAATTGAGTAGGACTTACTTCATATAAGCACGATTGGAAAATTTGAAATACCGAATACCCTAGTGAAGTGATTCAACGTAAGTCGCAGCACTTCTGAAAAAATTATGGATAAAAGTATGCCAATTTCCCACTCTGATTCATAAAGAATAATACACTTAAAAATACGTTTATTATAAATTAATTACTGTTAAAATCGGTAAACTACTTAAAATGTATTTTCTTGATGTGACACAGTACATTTGTGTGATAGATACGTATTCTCACTAAATTTTTTTTAACGGCTAGCGTTACGTCTTTGGAGTTTTGATGCATTTCTGTTGAGACTAATTTGTCGAAGGAACACACAGTTCTGTTACAACTCCCATATGAAAAAAGGTTTCCCCAGAAAAAACAATTGTGAAGATCATCAGCGTCAATCATGATCTACAATGAATTGGTAACATAAGTTTTTGAAATGAAGAGAATACTCATCGAGCCAAATATGAAAAATACTTGGTACATATAATTTTAAATTGCTGGGTATTTGCATAATAGGACGTAGTCAGTTATTAATTTGCCTTATAATATATTTATATTACAAACATGTTCTAAGCTTTACCTTGCTTAATAATTTTTATTTTGTTACGATAATACCAAAACTCAGGAATGCCCTATGATGCTAAAGCACAGTCTTGCAAAGCTATTAAGGGTGAGGGAAATTGGTTATGTGAAAAAAGTGTCGATGTACGCCTCTTTTGAAAGTTTCGGAATCATAAGACGAGCGAAAAACAGGAGATGGTAAACTGTTCCACATTCGTGTTGTTCTGCTTAGAAAACATTCTCGAAATTTGACGGTCCGTCCAAATTTGATCAGTAGGATATAGGGGTGAAAGCGACATGAAGCTCTTGCATTGCATGTTGTAATGTGTCTACAAGGAATCAAACTGGTAATTTCGTGTGAAAAGTGACCTTGGAAATAGGGATAGAAGAGTGAGAGACAACCAACATTTCGTCGATGCTTCAGAGAGCCTATGCTCTCAGAGATTGTGGAGTCAACAACAAGTTTAATAGCTTTTCTTTGAACTATCTCTAACGTGGACAGTGCGGTATGTTCGGTTCCTTCCCAAATATGAGAATTATATTCCATTCTAGGCCTGATGTGGGACTTGCAATTCAACGCCAAATCAGACAGAGTGAAATATTTCTTACATCTAGCGATTACAAATATATGATGGGTTCAGCAAAGATTGCTGGATTTACTACCCAAGATATTTAAAAACGACGAATTGAGTATATTTCATCGAATGAAATAGGCTAAAGGTAATTCAGGTGGTTTTTAAGGCACATAGACTGCATGCGCATTCCTGGTTAATTTCTGTAGCGTTCACAAGAGAATACATTACAGAATCAAAACAGTGTGGGAAATCAAAGCTGTGATCAGCGAATCTATGAATAGGATGCTGAGAGATCAAGGGTCCATTATAAAAAGAAGAAATCAAGTTGGTAAAAGAACTGAACCCTGAGGTCCACCGACATTTATTTCATAGAGATCAGATGTAATTATATTTATTATTACACGGATTTCAGGGCGTGTTGTAAGTTGTAATAAAGTTTTGTAAAATATCAAACGGCCCCCTCTCCATTTCTTTCATCTGTATTCGTTAAGCTCTGTATTAACATGCAATTTAAAATTTGGTTAACAGTGATTTTAAATTTCGTGATTTCGTCATTCATTAATTTGAAATTTTATTTTTATATTTTCAGAAACATCTATATTTACCGTGGAAGGAGTGTTCTTATACCCAGAACCGAATAGACAGAGTAAATGAAAATTAAAGCAAGTTTTATCACTGGAAGGCGTTCGACATTACTGTTAGCATAAGGTGTGATGTCGAGGTGCCGCGGGTCTTCTGCAGATTAAGCCTGTCACCGAACCAACCCTAAGCAACCATTGGATCTGAAAGAAGGCCCACTTACCCTGACCAGGTCTCGTTAACTAAATGCAAAATTTGCATTGGAGTTAAATCAGTCGGTTGTCATCCATCCAGTACGACGCTCATAATAATATTAATCAAAAGTGATCCACAGTGAAATTTTACATAAATAATTTCTCCCTTAGTTTCCTAAGTTCAATTTTTTACATTTGTATTTCATAATCTGTTACTTTAAGAAATTCTCATCAAATGTGAATAGCCAGACTTTCAGAGATCATTTTTTATGTATTTTAATTAAGGAGATTTATTTACGCATTAAACACTGTTAATTTTTTTTATAGCAAAAACAAAATAAACAAGATTTAAAAGTAAATAATTAAATAAAAATTGATAAAAGTGCCATGAATCATAAACACGTGAATTTTTAACATTTTACGAACTATGTCATGTTTGGATATTTCCTGCTCTCTTTTGTGATAAAAAAATGTTTCGTTGTGTAGAAAATTAGATCCTGTGAACTTATATTAGTCTAGCAGGCTTAAGGAAATATTGTCTTTTCCTTTCGACACATGCCTTAAGATAATTTGACAAAAATGATGGCGTTGATATGGTACAGGTAGAGAGGAACAAAACTAATTTTATGATTTTTTACATTCATTTATTTCTTTAATTTAAATCTTCAAAAATGTATTAAAAGTTTTAGCTGTTAAATAATTTCGAAATGCAAAATAAATTATATTTCATGGAAGTCAGTCATTCCGATTTAAAGAATCGCTTGGTATTTTGAATTAAAAAGGAATTTGTCGATGCTACTAATCTACTGACTAATCTATGGTAATCCGGTTGCATATTGCGAATAGTGTTCTGAGTAAATCAAAATTTTCAATGATTGGGAAAAGGTAGACGCATCATATCAAAATATGCTCGAGACTTTTGAACCAGAAATCTTTTTTCAGGTCCTGATTTTCATGTTTAATTTAAGAAAGGGTGGGTCTAGTTTCTCGACATCTTGAATCTAAAAATTTAACTAAAAAAAATATTGTAATTTCTTTAATTTTCAACCACTCAACTTTTGTTTTCTCAAACAGTAGTATTAGCTATCTACCTAATGGTTCGCAACTGACGCAGAATCACCAAAAAGTTTTAAAAGCTTACAGTGTCAGTCTGGTTCAAGAGTATGAAAAATTGTAGATTTTTGCAATATTTTTTTGAATGAAAATGAAAAATAATCAAATTTTTTTAACTTTTTTTGTTTTGTTATTCTTATTTTAAATCCTTATATACAAAATAAGATTATTTTTTTTGTATTTGCGAAACAAAATTACCGTCGCCGAAGTAGGAGTTACTCAAAATAGTGTCTGGCTTGACGTACAAGTTATGTTTAGTAGAAATAATCTAAAACAAAAAAATTAAGCTCTGTATCTTTAGGTATCATCATGGCAATATCCTTATCCAATTTTTATCGTTTTCTCAGAACATTTACAAAATGGTCCCGAGTTTTCGCCAACTATCACGTTTCCGAGGCTATCTGAAGCAGGCTTTTAATAAAAAAATATATTTTTACAATAAAAATATAAATTTTGTTCAAGACAAAGCTAATAGTATGAAGAACTCAATATAAAAATGTCAGCCATGTCGGTTCAATGGTTTTCATTTTGTCAATAACGGTACCAGAAGAAAAGAAGTTTTGAGAAAAAACCCTTTCATGGATGTACCAGTCAGTTAATAGACCAGCCACCGGTTAGTAATTAGACAAGTAATAGATTTAAATAGTTTTTAGCCATTTCGTGAAGATTCTGAAGTGAACTGAAATGCCATGTTACACACTGCTCGCACTTCATAAGCATGGCAGCGCGCTGAAGCAAAAGCCGTGCGGCAGCGTGCTTCGCTCTCACTCAAGAAGAAAGTTTGTAACATGTTTTAGTGTACTCTTGAAGGTGTATCGATTTAGAATATTCAAAAAAAGGTTTTTTTTTTTAATTTTCAAAACTGTGCCTTACACAGATTTTCTCTAACTACTGTAGGCTTTTTTTCGGCCGAAATTAGGGCTGCGTTTATAGTTTGATCATTAAGGAAAACTATAAGTATTAGTGAAAATTTATGGGAATAGCGTGCTGGCTTTCTATAAGTTGATTTTAGAGTAATGTCGATATTTCATAATCCACTTTATCAACGATTTTCAGTACAATTTCTGCTCTTGCCGGGCAACCGAAGATCGTCATCACTTCTAGCCAAATTTCACGCATTTGATCTGCATCCTCATCTTTTAAGGTCACTTACACCACGAAAGGGGTCAAGAAATCTATTTTCTGCAAGTCATACCATTTGAAAGTTCGCGCTTTCCGCTTTTCAGTGTTATAAGTCATATCTACGATTACTTTAAATGTCATAAATCGGTCCTTGAAATGATTAGTACATCTTTCTTTTCTTTCCCTTTCCAAACTTTATTTAATCTTTTTTTCCATTATCTCGTAAACATATTTTTCTAATCTAATTTTAAGTTGGTGGCTGCAAT
Source organism: Leptarthrus brevirostris (assembly GCA_964036015.1). Lineage (NCBI taxonomy): Eukaryota > Metazoa > Arthropoda > Insecta > Diptera > Asilidae > Leptarthrus > Leptarthrus brevirostris. The sequence goes on along the minus strand of OZ038373.1, from coordinate 93,922,745 downwards.
GGTTTAGAAAGATTGGCCTCTATTGTTGAATCCGACGGATTAAGGATTCCCGCAGCAAATAAGATTCACTTCCTCCTTACGTTGCGATTTTTGAATCCGCCGGCACGGCTGCCACATCAAGTGTCAGATTTCGAAAATGTAATCTGCTGATAGTTTATCTAAATGTTAAGCGTAAAAGATAAGTTACACAGTGTAATGTTAATTTTTTACAAAGTGATAAGCAATGTTGCGAAAAGTTACGAACATACTAACATAATCATGGACAGCATCGCCTTTTTTGCATTTAGAAGACAAAGAGCAGAAATCATTAAGACTGTTACGAAGAACAATCCGAAATACAGCTGAAACTTTTATTCTATTACCAGATTTCGAGCTAGTTGACTAAATATGAACTCTACGTTTATTGTTATAAATTTCATTTCACCGCTTAAGGAAGCTATAAGCGTGGAATAGCAAATGATTTTAAAGTATTAATATCTCCGCCCACTTTTTCTCAGCGTTTAGCTAATATACTTAATTTAATGGAAACAAAACTATGCCCAGAATGGATAAAATTACATTTGAATGAGGAAATTTAAGGCACTTTTTACCTCACTAACACTTTAAATCCGCAATGATCATATCACGAATTTCAAACGTCAGAATAATTAGGCAGGAATCGATTTTATCGTTTTCAATAATCAAGTGAAACGTCACATTTTCACTTCGACAGTTTTCAGTGATCACAAATTATCAAATTCGCAAACGTTGTTCTCCCGGCGGATTCAGTAATAGGAGCCATTATGTTATCAAAAAATAGGGCTGCGGTACAACAGCTTTTTGTTGTAAAATTTTAGGTCATTACCTATAATAGCTGCGTTCCATTGGGCCATGCAGAGTACTCCGGCGTACTTCCCCAATGGAACGCTATTTCTTTACCTTAGTAGGTTTAGCCGCTGTCAAGTTTGGCATTTTATAGATTGTACTTGCAGTTTTTTGATGTGCTGTGAGGAATATGGTATGTTATGCGATAATTATAGTAATTTTGGAAAAAGTTTTAACATTTTTGATATTTACGGGAAGCAGACGCTTCTCTTTAAATACTTTTAAGATTTGGCATAACATAAAACAGCAAAAAGCCACCTATAGAGAGCTTTTGAAGCACAAAAACCCTAGCGGAAAAACTCAGCGTAAGTACCCTTGCAAACTAAACCTACCTATCATTTAGTGTAGCTGAGCGTAGTTGGATGTACGCCGGAGTACTCTGCATGGCACAATGGAACACAGCTAACAGGAAACGAAAAATTGCATTGTGGGCAAAAATATGCATTTTGAGGTCTTAGAGTTTAGGGGTAAATTTGTTCACATTTTCTATTTTATGTTGTTGATATGTTCATTTTCCATTGCTTGTTCTTGTGCCACATACTTTTTGAAAAATCGTAATTTAGATGTACTTAAATTTGCTTCAGTCCGGCAACATTCATTAGTTTAAGTATCATTTCTTGGAATTCTATTTGGTCTTCTGTTTAAAGAACTCAATCGACTACATATTAATGACGTTTTATGCCGGTGATATTAAAACCTTTATATTATCCTCAATATCATTAATAAATAAAAAGCTAGAAAAGTAATTTATGTATCCACGTCTTACCCCGAAACTGAAAACACTTCAGATAAATGGTTTTCATTCAACAGCTGTATGCTGGTGATTTTGTAAATACGTTTTAGGAACATTAGAAGTGTTAAAGATACTCCAAGCTGGTACATCTCTATTAATATTATCAAATGAAAAATGTACACAAAACGCATAATTCTAATTTTTCTTGGTAAGTTTGATCTTAACAATACTATGTAAATTAAAGACGTCGATTAGTAATTTATCGAAAGCAACCAAAAAAGTTACCGTTTTTATAAAACCAAAAAATTAATGGGAATTACATGATCTTTAGTATTAATAACTGTTGTTAAAGGCTATGGTGATTATTTAAAAAAGATTGGAGGTGCGTTCTTGAAAAATTCGTAAGGTATGCTTCCGTTCGTGATGCTGTTTTTTTTTTCGCTTTTTCTACTCTGCAAAGAATTCGTCTACAGTTATTTCCTTATCGCAAGATTTAAGAATATTTATCAGCCTTCAAAACAGTCATCGCTTAGGGCTAAGATCAACAAAAAGAAGGCCTTTACTGTCTCAAAAAAACTAAAGTAATTATCTCTGGATATGTTTTTTTTCTCGGGAAGTACCTCTGGCGCTAATGCATGGACTATTGCTTTGATTGAGTATTGTGAAGGAAAACTCGGGTTTTTGCATCTCGAACAATGTGTGAAAATATTTATAGCGAAACTAATTTTTTTTGTTCATTGGTTAAGATTTTATGAAAACAGGGCTTATGCAATTTTTTACAGTCTAGTTTTTTTGCAAGCGGCTGAAACTCTTTATCATCCATTTTGTGAACTTCGGTCTTTAGATTTCAATAATCTATCGCTCTTTTTTTCATCGTCTGTGACATAAATGTAGTGTTTCCTTGCCATTCTAACATTTACATTTAACGGAATAAAATCCCCGCGCCCACAACAAAATGTTTGTTTAATTGGCGGAAAAATGGTAATAATATTTTATAAGACAGATAAAGCAATAAATTATACAACTTTATTGAAATGGTATTCTCCTCCTTTCATAAGTTTTGGAAGAAAACAATTTTCATAGAACAGTCAGAAATGTATAATCTACGCAATTCTAGCTTCGAAGCACAATTGTAAACAAGTGCTTGTAGTGTGCAGTGATTGATGTAGGGGAGTATCATTTACATGGTGGTGGGTTCAATTATCGACGAGGCCAGTTCGTAATACAATAAGTCAATGTTAAATAATAAACGTATTATGCAAACGCAGTACTTTGAAAAATTTATTGACCTTTTTTTTACGATGAGACCAAATCCTTTGATGCGTTAGCATAGTTTTGTCCGAAAGGGAATTAGGGTAAAGGGAGTGAAGAAACTTCAGTCTTATTTTTGCATTGCTGCGAGCTAGACAACAGCTCAGAGAAAGCTTACGGGGAGATCTGGTCTCGAACCCGGGGCCCATGGCATGGTGGTCGTGCCGCTCAACGAATTGATCCAACTCCGCGACGTTTTTAACTTTTCATTTGAAAATTAAGTCCGCAATTTTAATATCGTCGATTTAATTCAAACCTGTTCCAATATGCTCTAGCAAATCGTCGGTGGAGTAAGTGATAACGTCTCGGCCTACCAATCCGGAGCCCCCAGATTCAAATCCCACCGGCGGCGACCCATTATTGTTTTTCCTGACAACTGGGTAGGAATTCTCGCAAAACTGGTTGTTTTCAGGCAACTAGGTTGCCTTGTAAGTACACGACAATTTATAAATCTGTAGGCGATGTGTTTAGCAAGTATATGTTTAAACGGTAAAAGGGGAATGGCCAATCGTTATACAAAATTCTTACCCATGGCAGTCCAAGCGCTATGAAGTGTCAAAATCACACAACAGCTTCCAACCAGGCGACTGAGGATTTATATGCAAGTTCCGGGGAACAGCATGAGAGAATTACAGATCATGCGCACAAGGTTAGGTTAGGTTAAAGTGGCTGCCTAAGAAGGCACACTTAGGCCTAAGAGGCCCTTTGTGCTACCACATTGAGGCTTGAAATTAACAACCCCATAGAATTACCTAAGGAATAAGAGGGTTAACATTTTGTCCCCTGTGCACCGAACCAGTTTCTTGTATCCAGTGGAACTAGTTCACGGGAAGTCAAAATTATTTTGACTGGGTTGTGAAGGGTGTTCATCCTTAATTCGTCGTCGGGAACCATTTTGAACTCCTGATAAATCGAGTCAGGTCTCCGTGGAGCCCAGCTCGGTTAACTCTTCAAAGTAGGGGGAGCCCAAAAACCGGTTCCTACGGTTGGCTAGGGCTGGGCAGCTACCGAGGAGGTGAAGTATGGTTTCCTCTTCCTCTTGGTCGTGGCAATTCCTACAGAAGTCGTTTGAGGGCACGCCCAGCCTATCGGCGTGTCTACTTATTAGGCAGTGACCCGTGATTACGGCTACCGTACTGCTTATTATTTTGCGTCCGAGTAGGATGAGCCCTCTTGACCGCTTAGGGTCAAGCTTTGGCCATATCTGTCGGGTAATCAGGCAGGTGTGTTCCTCTTACCAGTTAGTGTTAGCAATCTTTAGAGCCTTCTGTGATGCATGTAGCTAGCGGTTTACCCGGCTGGTGGTTAATGTCCGAATCAGGACGTGTGGTACCGATTCTCACTAGTTCGTCGGCTCTGCAATTGCCCGAAATATCACTATGTCCAGGCACCCAGATTAGCCGTACTTTCAGATGCTCAGCTATGTCATTTAGTGTTGAGCGACATATTATAACCGTTTTGAAGTTGTGTATACTCCCGAAAGGGATTTAATAGCTGCCTGACTATCTGTGAAAATACATACATTGTCTGTAGGTAGCGTTAGTTGATTCAGGCGGTCCGCAGCTACTTTTATAGCCATGATTTCCGCCTGAAACACGCTGCAGTAGTAAGGCAAGCGGAATGAGACATCGAGGTCCAAAAGTTCCGAGAATATTCCTCCACACACTTTGCCATCCAATTTGGAGCCGTCAGTGTAGAGATGCACTGAGTTCTCCCATAGGGGAGGACCTTTCTCCCATTCCGATCTGGTGGGAAAGAAGGAATCGAAGTTTGCTCCAAAGAAAGGCTTGGGCGAGGTGTAGTCGATATTGCTGGCAGTTCTACTGTGCAATATTTTTTTGGAGTGACCAAAATCAGTTCGCTTCCAGGTCTGGATTGAGTTAAGCCTAATGGCGGCTGATGATGCGGTTAGCTTACCAAAGAGATCCAACGGTAGAAGGTTGAGAATAGTGTTCAGGGCTTTAGAAAGTGTGGTTCTCAGGGCACCTGTTATCAGCAGTGCTGCCATCCTCTGAACTTTGTCCATTGCTTTGAGATGGGTTGCTATATTTAGTGCCGGCCACCAGACAATCATCCCATACATGAGTATAGGCCGTATGACACTTGTATAGAGTAGTATCTGTTCTTATCAGCTTAACATCATGCGCACAAACTCGACACATTTATTCGTTGGTATGAAATTTGTTTCTCTCTTAATTTATTGAAACGACTTGGGAGGCAACCAAATTGTGTGAGGATCGCTACGCTGATTACGAAAAAAAGGCTATGGATGTTGCAGAGAAAATGTCAGTGGTACGGAATCCACTTTAAATTGTAGGTCTACTTGCAATCGTTGTCTTGAATCGGGTGAAGTTCTTTTTCGACGCCATGCCCCACAAGGGGTTACGGGAATTAGAGAGATTTTAACTCTATAATGTGCTGAACTGACGATAACGTTGGTGCTGGCTCCAAAGTTTCAAACGTATGATTTATCATTTCCTTATACCAAATACTTTTACTATTTATAGATGCCAGTTTTGTAATTATGGGTATATTTCTTTTTTCATTCCGTGGAAAGAATACAAGGAACAGAATACGCACCGGAATAAACGTAGTGGAAGCAGTATGGGAACACAAAATAATATTCCTTTCAATTGAAACCCAAACTAGGTTGAAGCAAATATTCAATGGCCAATGTTTCAGGTTTCAGTTTTTTATTTATTTAAAATGATTGCAAAAGATATAATTCAACAATCAGTTGTATATTTATTTACGATTATGACTTTCTTCTCCTTCCCTTTTGATACTAGCTTTTTTTACTGTTTTATCAACGATTTCGGTATAAAAAAAATGCGTTCTGAATGCACCGGTACCCATAAAAAAACACGGGACATTAGGAATAGAATATTCCGAACGAATACAGAAACACATTAGGTGCATTCCGCTCATTCGGAATGAATAAAAAAATACACCCTGTGACTAAAAGCACTGATTTATTTTTTCGCTAATCTTGTGAAAATAAGAGCGACTTCAAAAGTGAACAAAAATTATTTAATTACTAAAAAGTGGAAAATCGTCTGCGCTTAATGAAATAGTGCGTTTCCACGTATCCTCTTTTGAATGGAAGGCGAGAGCTGAAAGTGTGTATACACTGTATAAAGAATGAAACTTCTATTGCCACGTACAATATTTATTTGAGTATATAGAATGGAATGCTCAATTTTCAGTTATAATGGACACCTTAAGGTTTTCTCGATTCAAGTGTGAAAGAGCATAAGTAATAAAATAGAAACGTCAACATATTCCTTTATAAAGATCACCTAGTAAAATAAATAGTTTTCGTCTTTTTAGATTCGAACCTCGAACATCTGTAGTAAGACCTATATTCTTTATTGCACCAAAATGTAAGCAGTGATTTTCTCTCTCTTAAAGTTCATTTGGACAATTTTAGTTTGTTTTTTCTCCTTATATTAAAAGAGAGATAGATGTCTGCTTGTTTAGTACACAATAAAATCTCTGCAAAAATTAATCATGTTTGATGGGACGTGTAAAAACTTCGAAATTTCATGAAGTTATTCCTTCCAAAACTTACGAAGTAGTTGCTCTTTTATCAGTAGAAGTCTCGCCAAATAACTCGAAAGTTTTCTCCTTCCAACAAATTAAAGTAGTGCACTTTGGATATCCTCTAGTAAACCAGGCGTGTCACACATCCTAAAACTTGACTTGTTAAGTTTTTGTCTTGTTAATTAGATCTCTGTTTTATGGAGATGTGTAGCTGTATTTCGTGTACTTTTAATTAAGTTTTAATTTGACGTCAAAAGTGCTCTGCCAGAACAACTAAATGAAGATAAACAGAAACTTTTACTTGTTTGCAGAGTATAATTTCATGCACTATTTCTACTGTTTCAATTGAACTTCATTGCTTTTCTTTTGCTATCTGTGGGTTCACTACAACATTTTCTTAGTTTTAGACGATTACAATCTAAACGTGTTCAAAGAAAATTTGCATGATTGCGTGTTTTTTTTTTTTGTCGACATATTAATGTTTAAAGTTCATATTTGATGGTGCCTAAACGATTATTACCCTATTTTAAGAATTTGACAAATATGAATTTAAAATTTAGCAGTTAGCGATGTAACCTTCCGTGCAGAAGTGTATTTTATAGGCTATATTTAGGTCCTTACCACTGACATATATAGCTAACGTAATTTTGACAGGTCTATCTGTCCATGGTTATAAGTCATTGGTCCTTGCAGAAAAAGACAGTAAAGTTTATTTCATAGATGTTAAAGGCTTAGTAAATTAATTTTCTATGTTTAGGTTTTTGTTATTTTCCAAAATCGTTTCCTTCGTTTTTTAAAATGATTGATAAAGTGCATTTCAATAATTACAGTTAAAAAGCAGTTTGGGGTCGCCTTCTCCTTTTTTACACATTGCCTTTGACATCCAACATGATATCATTCTTTAGACTTCTATCTAGAGAATTCTTTGTTTTAATACACCTAAATTTGTTGTAAAATAATTCTACGGCATATCGATGACAGGTGCAGAATTTGCATTTGCGTTATATAGCTCGTTTTTAAATACATCTCTTCTTAGTATGGTGTATAGCAGCACTTTTATTCTAGTGAATGCACTTCACGCAGAATCAGACTACTTGTAGTGATTTTTGCAAATTAGTAGAAAGGAATTTGTGATATTCGAGCATCTATGTTCATAGTTTTTTTTGTTACACAACATTTCCCCCCTGAGAAAAATAATGTAGTATTTTTTAAACAACTTTATTTTGATAAGGCGGTTCAGATTTAAATTAATGTGAACATATAGTAGCTGCATAACATAAATCCCGTGAATATTCAGAGTACTCCGGCGTATGTACATCCAAGTACGCTCAGCTACACTTGATCATAGATAGCTGTAGTTACGCCGAGTTTTCCCGCTAGGGTTTTTGTGCTTTAAAAGCTCTCAATAGGGGCTTTTTTCGCTGTTTTCATTAGCTGCGTTCCATTGGGCCATGCAGAGTACTCCGGCGTACTTCCCCAATGGAACCCTTTTTCTTTACCTGAGTAGGTTTAGACGCTGTCAAGTTTGGCATTTTATAGATTGTATTTGCGATTTTTTGATGTGCTGTGAAAAATATGGTATGTTTTGCGATAATTATAGTAATTTTGAAAAAAGTTTTAACGTTTTTGGTATTTACGGGAGGCAGATGCTTCTTTTTATACACTTTTAATACTTGTTGGAACATAAAACAGCAAAAAACCATCTATTGAGAGCTTTTGAAGCAAAAAAAACCCTAGCGGAAAAACTCAGCGTAAGTACCCTTGCAAACTACACCTACCTATCATCTAGTGTAGCTGAGCGTAGTTGGGTGTACGCCGGAGTACTCTGCATGGCCCAATGGAACACAGCTATTGTTCACAAATATTAAAAGTGTTTAAAAAGAAGCATTGGCTTCCCGTAAATATGAAAGACTTTAAAACTTTTTCCAAAATTACTGGACTTATCGCATAACATGTTATATTTTTCACAGCACGTTAAAAATCTGTAAGTACAATTTATGAAATGACAAACTTTTCAGCGGCTCGAAGTAGTCGCGTAAAGAAAAGTATACCGGAGTACTCTGCATGGCCCAATGGAACGCAGCTATAATTATGTGTTCTTACATCTTGGATTTGTAAAAAATATAACTTCAACAACAACAAAAATTTTCCTTGTAAAGATTATCTCGACTGAGGCATACAAATAGGAAGTCTGAAATTATAAAAAGACTTCACTATTGGTCGCTAGTTACATTAACAATTAACCGTTGACTTTCTTTCAGTGCACTGTTCGGCTTAGTTTCTGATTACATGTCGATACAAAAATTGAAGAGTGTTGTTCAGTTGCAGCTAAGTTTGGTTGTCTGAGAACTAAAACATAAATCAACCGATCGCATGCAAAATAATTTAATTAAACCTCCAGTCACAAAATATCAACTTTATACTTACAGTTGTGTTTTGCACCCGATTTCGGTGGAAGAATGTGTTCAAGCAATTACCAACCTAATAACCAAGTTGACTACCTAATAATTGAAATATTAATGAACCGAGCGCATGCATAAACATTTTCTGAACCCTCCAGTCACATAATATCCACTCTATACTTGTAGTGGTGTTTTGAATCCCAGAGTTAGAAATCAATTCAGTGGAAAATTTGAGGGAACAATTCCCCTTCCCTGCGATCCTTTACCATCAAAAACCTGTTTGTGTAGACTGAAAAGAGGACCGTGTGCGTTGGTTGATTTGATACGCTGAGAGCAAAAGTGAGTCAAAAAAGCTTTGCGAGCAAAAGCGAGATACACTATCCTTTAGTGGAAAAATCAAAGTCAAAAGGAAACAATTATAGAGCAAAAGTGGGATAAAAAAGTAAACCGAGTTCAGAGGAGGAATTATGTTAGGTGAAAAGTGACTATCGTTTTGTGGTGATTAGAGAAGTATTACTTTTACAATAAGCATCACGTAAGGTGATCACATTCAGTATAACCAATTATAAAATCAGGGCCACCTTCATTTTATTTCAATTTGTCATATGCCTGTTTTATTTGACATATGTAAAACGTTTATTTTGAAATTGATGTAAGTCCCCTTGATAAATATATCAAAATTCGAGTTTAAAGTTCAAACAAAGTTTCAATAAGTTGTGCGTAAAAAATGTTGTGTTCCCTATTATAAAGGTTATCCATTGTCTATTACATTAGAAGGATTTCACGAATGGACACCGGGGACAGATTTCTTAAGACCTATGCCTCAGAGTACGTGTAAAAGGTAGTTACCGAGGTACTGAGTGAAATGAAAAAAAAGTTTTGTTCTAGGTAGATAAAATTCGACCTGAAAACAGGCAAGAATATTTTTTATACAAACGTATGACATATTCAGCGGAAAGAATTACTATCTAAAGTTGTTGTTTTTTTATAATGATTCCTATTCTAGTTATTGGCTGTATAGATGGAACGCTTATCAAGATTCTTAAGCCAAATCGCTGTATATACATATATGTACTATAAACTATTTGTTACTTTATTCCCCTTGATTTCCATGGATAATTCCATTATTTATAAATGTTTTTGGGTGGACTGCTGCGTTATTTTTTTTTATTTTAAAGGTTTTTAATAATTTTATTTGCAGAAAACCGGCAAGCCCACAGAATCATTTAAAACACCTGAAGCACCTAAAAATGATAAAGTGAATTGAAAGAGATTAAAAAGTAATACTGCATTTGCGCGAGTAGCTAGCTTTAAGAACCTTCAATTTTAAATTTCCTATATTTACGATCGATTGCAAACGAATCGTTTTCCGTAATAAGACTCCTGGACGAAACATGGGTTCAACGGATAGTTTCTCTGTCAAATAAACTGTGGCTCCACCAGCATGTTTACATGTTCGTTGCTGAACTTAAAAGTAGAAATACATAACTCGTTGCTGCAATTTTAATACTGAGTATCTAGCAATGAATCAATTTTCGGTCGGCGAAAGAGTATTTCGAGTGCAGTTTATCTGATATCGCTTGTAACAAGACTATAAATTTGGAGAATTTTTGCTTTATTAACATCTGATAATAAAATCATTTTTTTTGGCGACTTTATTTTACCCTATGATCAGTAGGTATTTAATGCTGATTACGACAGCTACATTTGTTCAACTGAAGAATACTCATTTCTATAATAAGCTATTACTTTTTCTGGTTTATGTCAAAAAAGTCATGTATAGAACTACATGGAGAGGCAATAAGATTTTGTCTTTTATTTTGACTCGAGCACTTAAATATTTGAATTAGCTATTAGAATATTAACACCGATATTGTGATATTCCAGTAGGAAGCCTGGTAACTAACTTCCTAAGAAGTGATTACTAGTTCTACTTTGGGTGGTTTTCTATGGCATCAACTCACTACGTTTACACAGCGTTGTCATTGGAGGTAACCAATTGCTGCTTAGTGCCGAAGTATTGCACCTAGATATATAAGTAGTTTCTATTAACATAATTAGAAAGTGGTTCTCAGATTTATACGAATAAACTAATTCTTACTTATTGCGTTACGGGGAAACTAGTTGCATAAGTAGTTCCTACAGGGTAGAAACTAGTTGACAGGCTGAGAGTGAAAATGACCTATCTACAAGGTCCGAGCAAAAGTAGCTTAGAAAATGTTCCGCGCAAAAACGAACCGCGTAAGATTCCGCGCAAACCCGAATCAGAGAAAAACTGCGGGCAAAAACGATTTATGTACTTAACTGCATTAACCTTGCATTACTTTTTGTACTGAACTCGTTTTTCCTATTGTCTCTATTGCTCTCAATAATTAAATCTTCTGAATTTAAAAAAAGCGTACGTGGTAAGTTTAGTAGCATGGTAAATTTTGGAATGCACCTTACTTAATGCTTGTATACCACAATTGTAATAAATCAATCAATTGCGAATCTAAGGTGGGGTGGGATTTACATGGAAAATTAATTAATCAATATTTTCAATAAAATACCAAACAGGCAGGTAACGCCATCATAATAATTATGGAAATTGAGATCCAGACCAACTATTATTGCTGCTGTCAAAAGTTGAAGAAAGGGCGAGTATATATGGGCAGCTTTACGTATGAGAGGCATCCCAGAAAAAATTACCGCCATCATAAAGGAGTCTTACTCAGGAGGTCAATGTAACGTCATACAAGGAAAAACTATCGGAGCCCTTCCAAGTGCGGAACCTTTGGTTTTCCTGATCGTCATCGAAAACATATTGTGCAGTGCCCTAGCGGAGCACCCATCGCGACGGATTAGATGGGAACTTTTTTACCACCTTATCCACCTGGACTATGCCGATGATATATGCCTCTTATCCAACAAACAATGTCGTGTAGCCCAAATGTCCGAAGCTCTGAGCATAGAAGATCGCACAGCAAGACTTAAGATCAATGCTGCTAAAATCAAGCTTATGAGCTTGGACCAGGAGACAACATGACATTTATTTGGAAGAGCGGCAAATAGAGCAAGTGGATAAATGATGCTATCTCGAAAGCATAGTTACAGCAGACGGCGTATGTACAGGCTCGCATCAATAAGGCTCGAGTTGCATTTAATACTTTTGCCGAGAAATAACAGCATCTACAGTACACGGCTGTTCAACATGGAAAGTGACCTGTCAAATAATATTGAAGCTACAAGCCTTTGTCAACCTGTGTTTCCGGCGCATCCTTAACATCCATTGTCGGAGGTCATTACCAACGAAGACCTACACAGACTTACAGGCCAAGACGGGATAGACATCAGTATTCGCAGCCGAAAGTGGCAATGGTGTGTGTGGCCTCAGTAAGAAAAAAGCCAAACAATATCGCACAGCAGACTCTAGATCCCCACGTGATCTTAGGAAGGACGCCGAACTGGACGACCGCGTAACAAATGGAGAAGATCTGCTGAGAGGGGAGGTACTCAGATCAACAAAAGGTGGAGAGTCATTGTAGTAGATGTCCTATGCCCCACAAGGGCTTGAAGGAACTAGAGAGAATTATCATTAAAAACAGTAACGTTCTACCGTTTTCGCGGAAATTAATTTCAATTAGAAAACTTTTAAGGAAATTTCATGCTCTTTCAGAAAATCTGGTATGACAATCTCTTCGCTGCGGAAAATGTCTGTCATGACTATTTCAAGGAAGTGACAGGTAACAGAGTCTTACTGTTATGACATGGAAAAAAAATTCAAAATTTTTTTAAATGTTGTTCGTTCTTGTGCCCTTTTTCAAAATATCTTTGTATGACAGCCCAAAAACTGCTGGAAATACCTGTCATACAGGTTGTACTGAGTCGACTTTCTGAAAGTAGATTTAAAAAAAATATATCACAATCCAATGATCTTCATATTTTCAAAAGTTTTCAATGGGCCTAGCATAGAAACCGTAGATAGTGGAGCTAAAGCTAATGTTCAGGATCAAATAAACAAGGCTTTAGTTGACCTTAATACCCTTGTTTAGATATAGGGACATAACAACATCTGCTGACACACAAAACTCCGAATCGAACGTAAAATCTGTACCATTGTACATCTATTTAACATGAAACAAAAAATTACCTGTCAAACAAAATATAAGTTACAAGTATTTGTCTCTAGCGCATCATGAAAATCCATTGGCTGGTGATCGTTACCTTCCGAAGACCTACATATATAGACTCACTGGGCATGACGGAATAGACATCGAAGGCGAAATTGCGCAATAGATAAGCCACATACCGGCACTGCTAAAAACTCCAAACAACATTGGATTGGAACCATTAAGGGACCCAAAGAAGATTCTCAATTGGACGGCCGCGCAACATATAAAGAAGTTCCGCAGAGAATACGGGTACCCACATTCAAAAATCGTGGCAGGAGTTGTTGTTAGTCGTGTTTTCGCTTATCCAATCTGACTTTATGCTCATAAAATTAACCTTAGTGAAAGTGATCGAAAGTTTGGTCTGTATTGTAATTTTTGCGAATTTTTATAGAGCCTAATGATGCCTATATAGGAATTACCAGGGTTGAACCGGTACCAAACCTGGCGAAATGCTGTTGTGCCAAGCGTTGGTTTTCCAATCCTGGCCCGAGCTTTAACATCGGTTTACATTACCCGGGTTTAAGATTCTCTGGCTAAGTCTAGCGAAGCTTCGGCTGAATGCCGATTCTGGATATACTAATCTACGCCTAAGCCAAGACTCAAGAGACAGGGGTTGGTTTTCAGCCCACGACCAAGCTTCAGCCAAGCTTTAACGGCCAACTTAGGGCATTCCAGCCTTTGCCCCATAAAAAATATTCTGAGAATAACAAACTTTATGTGCAAAGTTCTTGGTAACTGTTGTTTTTGTGTGTTATGTGCTCGTAATATACGAGTGTGCAATTCGTAGACCAAGTTGTATATATATTTCTGGAGCGTTGATTCAGTGGCCAGTGGCGTTCTTTATGGCCAGTCGATGAATATTTCCAATATTGTAGTCAGTTCGTTACTGACCTTTGTGTTACTGTTTCTCGTCTTGGTTTAATCAGCCTTGGGCCAAGTTTCAATATCAGGCTTTGGACATATTTTCATAACAGCACTGGGTCTAGTTCCTACCCTTAGGCTAAGTTTCAGAAAAAACCCTGGGCTAAGATTTAGTACAGGCCTTGGACCGTTTTTGAATGCAAGCCACCACGAACTTATCTTCTCAATATTTTCTCAGGTTTGGACTATGTTCCGATGCCAATATTTAGTCATGGTTTAGAAGGGTTGGCTTGGGCCAATCATGGACCTTTTGTTATATCCTACATGCGCAGCTGTTTATTTTGATTTAAAATTAAATAATATCAATCATCAGTAGTGTAGTTCACGTTTCTCATCATATATAATGAATTAAAAATTATTTTACATTAGGAATGTTTTTAAATAACATTTAAATTTTATTAAAATATTGATTTCATTATCACCTGTTTATTTTTGTCAAATTATCCACGGCCACAGGAAGATAAGATTTCTTTTCACTAATGCAACCTAGACTTAAAGATAAACATTAGATATAGACGAGATTGTAGAGAATTTTTTTACACAATTTGTAGATATACAGCACTGAAGTTCTAAGGATTACGTATAATACTAGGTAAGCGGAGAATTAATAAAAAGATAAAAACACACAACATCGAAGATTAACCAGAAATGACTGTTGCAAATTTTTTAAATATATTTTTGCATTTTGACTTTGGTTCGTTTTCATTTCGATCTAGAGGGGATTATTTGTTTTATACAAAACAAGTCAAAACTACAAGAAATATTTAAGAGTTCATTTGAGAAAAATTAAAATAAAGTATGTTTTACGAAAATATCGCTTATTTTTTTAAAAAGACATGTTCAAGTGACTACACCCTGTTTTCATATTCACACTATTTTTACATTATATTTGTACATTTTTAGATAATAACATAAAATACACCCTCAGGGACAGTAAGTCTTGTTTTATTTAATATTGAGATAGATTGATTTCATTATTGACAAATAATTTTAATTTTCACTTAGTTCTATCTTTCAGCTACTTTTAATAAAGTTTAAAGCCAAAAGTTTCAAAAGTATCTTCTGCATAGACATTTGAGGATAAGTGTAGTGAACATGTACTGGTAAATATTAATATGAAACTAAAAGTAGTTAAATTAGATTAATAAAAATTAAAAAGTTCTGAATATGCCAACTTTTATAGATGTAATATGCAATCGATTTTAATGCAATTTTTCAATACTTCAGATTAATTAAAATATTGATTTTGTTGCTTATTTTTTGCACAACACTATAAATCTGGTTTAGAATTAGTCTTCTCCGATATTAATAGAAACCGTAAGGAATTCTTGAAAAATATTGCTAAACTAATAATGAGTAAAAATAAAAAAAACAAAAACAGATTAGGGAATAGCCGTGTTACCAAGTTCTCGTATTCAGAAGATACATAAGTACAGAATTAAATTTTTCGTGAAAAATTAATACATTCGTAATTCAGTCAATGTTCTTATTTGCGTTTTTTGTTTTGAATAAAATAGTGTTTCTTAATCCTCAGTCACGTCGCCACAACTCCTTTTTGAGGTTGACTTTGTTCAACAAAATTTTTATTAAACTTACCAAGTTACAGTTTTCAGAATATAAGCTTTTAACATTTACATACACATATAATCAAAAAAAGCAAAATCATTTCTTCCTAGAAAAAATATAGTATTTATCGTCGTAATTTAATTTGTTGCCACGTCAGTTTTAATTGCCAAAATTGCCAGTCCTGACAAATAGGATCGAAAAGAGTTTTTAAGAAGCCATGATTTGCGGCAGTTTTTCTAGCATGAGGTTGAAGTGGCTGTAAATGTAGCAAGGATTTTAAGTAAAGTTATAACCGAAGAAAAAGTCATGTAAATCGTTTTTATATGTGAGTTGTAACAAATCAAGTGCTTAATTTGCAGACAAAACAAATAAGTTTTGTTCTTCAAACACTTGCAGCTCAAGAGAAGTTCAGGTTGCTTAGAGGCCGACCAACTTACGACCAACGGCTTAGCAAATACAAAGCAAAAAAGAAATAGGCTTCAAGGCACACACAGCAAAGAGCAAATATATGTTATAAATTATTAGTTATTAATTATAGTTCAACAAGTGTTTTCTAAAATAATTGTTTGAGTTTTCTTTGTTTTTAGATTTCCGTAGAAAAACGGAACCATTATAATATCAACTGTGACCATAGTACGATGTACCACGTCCTAAAGGTATCGTTTTGCGACCGTCGGAGAGCTGCTCTACTTACAGCAAAGGTACCTGTCTTCGTTGTGAACTTCGAAATGCTTCTCATGTTGATGTTCGAAGCTTCTATTAATTCTTCAAGTAATTGCCTAGCATCTCCTGTCTTGTGTTTTCATGCGCAGAACCACGATATAAGAGTTTCTCTACAGTTTATTTTGTATTGCGTTCCCGACAGTGTTTGCACAAATCAGTGGTGGCATGTACCCCCGTAAGACAGTGACCGGTGTAGATCCCGATCATAGTTTTACATTCGAGTTAGGTTACGTACGTCCATTGATTAATAGGATTTCCACATGGTTTTCTCGATTCTACACATTGTGGTCTCTTCCCGTCTTCCTTTTGCAAGTTCTTAGAGGCCGTTCAAGTATAAAGTAACGCAGTTAGGGGGGGCGTCTTGTGTAACGTTACGGTGCTTTATAGGGGGTAGGGGGGGGGGGGGGGGTCAAGGAACACGTTAACATTAAGGTTTTGTTAAAAGTAAATATCCTAACTCTTAACTCGTCACTCACGGCTCAGTTTATATGGTATATCATACGACACATATTTTTTTTACATACGAAAAGAGTCGCGTCACTGACTATACAGAAGTATATATATTGCAAAAAACCACAATAAATCGTGTACCGGGAGTCCATAGTTTGGACTCTAAGAGTCCAACCGTTGCGGTCAAGCAAAGCCACCTAAACTACAATTACGAATTTCACGCACACACAATATGGCCCAAGTGGGATAAAATTTCGTTTAATATACATTGCTTCTTATTCCGATATATTGCACAACATAATTGACATTTTTAGGTAAAAATAATCATCTGAGTGATACGTAACGTTTAGGTGGGGAGGGGGGAGGGGTAACGCGATAGTGGCTAAAGTGTTAGCGTTGCTCTGTCCGCAAGGGAATAAGGGTAAGGTAAGTGAGGGAGCCCAGAGACGGAGTGAATATTTTTTAATTAAATTTTTTAAAACCCACGGTGAGACCGGGTCTTGAACGCAGAAACCATGGCATAGTGGTAGTAGGCCCGCTCAACAAAATGATCCAACTTCGTCTCCATTTCTAGCTGACTGTGTGTCAACTCTGCTATCTTAGATATAGCCGCAATCGCGGTCTGCAAGATGCTGTAGGTACTGGTAACTCTCTAGTACAAGTTAATGTTAAGCACCTGGCAGAACACTGACGCGCCTATTTCGGAGCTCATTTTAGAGCCTCGGTAGAGATGTTTACGAAATCTGGAGGTTCTTCTGTTCTTGTTTCCCAGAACTGCCTGTCCGGTATTACTACTACTTACTGTTAAACTTTTTAAAAAGCACCCCCGCGTCTTAAAAAAGATTGATTGATTGCCTTTAGCGTGGCGTTCTTTGTGTGAAATTCCGCAGGGGGAGCATGGGAGAGAGTGGTTTTAAATGCAACAGTGATTCTCATTCCCGCTAACCTGAAGAGATAGCTTTTTTTGACGGCTGGACACCAAACAAAAGCACATTGCGTGATGCTAGATTTCAGGACCCACTGGGTATCGAATAGTTTCATGCAGGTGTAAAATGCTTTGTTTGCTTTGGCGGTCCTCTCTTCTACGTTTATGTTTCTGTCATTCTACTTAGAATGAGTCCTAGATATTAAGCATTTCGCTAAAGTTCCAGTAGCATACTTTGCATTAGACCCTGAAGGTTGCAGACTTGCGTGGGCGAATACTAAGACCCTGCTTTCCGAGACTTGCGTGGGCGAATACTAAGACCCTGCTTTCCGCCCAGGAACCTCGAAAATACCATAATTTTTGCGAATTCAAAAATGTCGAATTTTCGAAATGAAAAAGTTCGACATTTTTGAATTGTGAAATACCGACAATGAAAGAATCTTTAGTCAAATCAATTTGACGAAACCCAAAACAAGAAACAAAATGATTGTGCCGAATATAAAAGCACTATTTCTGTCGAAACAGCATGTACAAAATTCAGGTGGCTGCCCAAAATTCATCCCGTCAAAAAACATGCTGTCAGGAATGACCACAAAATCACTATACAAGGAAAAAGATGTTTCAGCTGATAAAAGCTGTCAAGATGTTGAAAATCAGGAAGACGGGACTTTATATGAAGACTTGATGTTTTTGGAAACGTTTTTGTCGACTGAGGCCGAAGACTTCAAAGGAGATAAATAAAAACTGAGTCCCTTTTTTGTAAAACTTTGTGACTTGTCATAGAAGATACAATTTATTTTATTTCTCTCTGCTCTTTAAAATGTGTTCTAAAAATTTGTTTATTTCAAATAATACAGTTCTTAATTTCTTATATTTTAAATTGAGCATTTTACCTTAAATTATCTTCATTACTTACAATACCATAATTTTTCGTCAAATACCATAATTTTGTCCAGATAATACCATAATGGATTGGCCAAAGACTGGCAACGCTGGTGAGAGGACTCCTCCCGGTGATGTGCTCTGGTCAACTGGTTTGTTGAGAATGCAGCCTGGTGCAAAATCTTAACTGGGAAGAAATTAAATTCATTTATTTGTACACATAAATAAGTTTATGTGTTGTATCATAAAAAAGTAAGAAGTTGGGATTTTTAAAATCCTTTTTTTCAATGTGGTTGTGGGAAACTTTGGGAGTTATTGCCGAAAATATATCAAAAAATACCATTGAATGCTGTTTTTAATAAATCGATGGTGGCAGTTGATCATTTCAATAAGATCAGTGTTATTGAAATTATGAAAGATCATTGATCAATAAGATTTTCAAAGAAATAATGACCGATGACACCATCAACAAAAACTGCACATATTTCTGTCTATTTCTGAGCGTACAACACGTCACGGAATCGATTTTGTGGATCAAACCTTTGTGCCATCCCACACTTGACGTGTTTCCGCGCGATGAAGTCCGCACGAGTGCCCACACCTGTCGTGTCGGATTTTGTGTAGAACACGAAATGTAGCGTGTGTAGTGGTAACATTAAAGCATTTTCCGAACCCAAATAAACCTTGCTTTGAATGTATGCGTGTCGATGCGACGATAAATAGGTAAGTTCCGTGCTGACTTCCCCACACACCCCTGCACGTCCTCTCTCCAACAAACTGCTATGAAGCAGGACAAGTGTGGTACGGCACTTAGAGTTTCATTTCTAATGGGAATATTGGCTTCACTCCTGGCATTTATTTGTCTTTTCCACAATTCCACGAATCAAACGGCCATAAAATTTAAGAAATGCGAGTTTGGTGAAGATAAGACTACTAATACTTTTGATAATCACTTGTGACCGTTCTTCCGTTAAAAGCTCCTTAATAAAATAGCCGACTATACTGATTAAAAACATTGACAACAGCTATAAAAATATAAATAAACACCTAATGGATAACTCTGTTTCAGAAAAATCTCCTACGAAATCTCTTTCTCAGAAAGCAGATAGCAGTAAGAATTTCTAAGAAATAATTAAAAGTGTAAAAACAACAGTCACTTTTCGAAAGATAACCAAATGATCAATCAAATGCTTATCAGTTAGAAGCAGACCTTTATAGTGAAATTACAAGTGCAAGTACAAACGGTTTTAAATACTGAACACTTGTATCTTATTTTTCTACTTAAATGGAATTATAAAGTCCTTAAAAGGCTTAAAAACACTTTATAAAAGCACTTAAATAAAATTATGTAGTAGAAAACCTAAGTCGTTGTTGGAGCAAGTGATAACATGTCGGCCTACCAATCCAAAGGTCCTAGGTTCGAATCCTACCAGCGACGACCCATTGTTGTTTTCTGCCGATAACCGAAGGGCACGGGGGGTTGCAGAGAAAATGTCAGTGGTTTGGAATCCACCTTAAATTGTAGGTCCACTTGTCATCGTTTTCTCGAATCGGGTGAAGCTGTTCTCCCCCTCTCATGCCCACAGGTGGTTACGGGAACTAGAGAGAGGGAGGGAGAGAGAGTACCTATATTAAAGTAATTGTGTAGGAATTATAAGTACAAGTACCGGTACTTAAAATTTCGAAATACAAGTAGCAAGGAATTATCTTTGTACTTAAAACATTTTTGATATAAGAAAATTGTAAGTAATCTGTAACTCAGCTTCAATAAACTTAAGTCTGGCTACCAGTTTGTTCTCTCTATGGTTTCTTTAACCCCTTATGGGGCATTGGGCGTCCACCATTTCATGAGTATGGTTTGGTTTTTTCAAATAAGCGGGTTACAAGCCTACCTATCTTCTCAAAGAAGGAGGACCAATGCTTGCGGCGTCTCCGGGAGTGTATTTGCATAGCGCATAGATTGTCTCTAAGCCGAGGTATTTTGGTTGGCGGGTGGTTCCCCTCATCCTTTCTTAACCGGACTTAGGACCGGCTACGGCGGAATTTGTCAGTTTGTTGGATTCATAATATTACACGCAAAGAAATGAAGGTGTTTCAGTTTTTTGCTTGTAATTTATAGAACCCATCTCGTCTTGTATCTTTTTGGACTTCAAACAAAGAATAAATTGAAGAATAAATTAGAAAATGAACAATTAAAATTGAAAAAAATCATTGCATTTTATTCAAAACGAACAACACAAGTGAGCAGAGCTCATAGAAGAATGAAGCGAATACGCTCATCGGAACAAGAACTGCAGAGCTTTCGTTTCACAGAATATCAATTTTCATGTTTTTGTAGCGAACTATATTTTTTGTTTGTTTCTTTTTTATGATGTGATCAATGCTAAGGGGACAACCCTTTGATGCGTTAGCATGGTTTTGGTCGAAAGGAAATTAGGATAAGGGAGGTGAGGAAACTTGAGTCTTGTTTTTGCATTGCTGCGAGCTAGACAATAGCCCAGAGACGGAGTGGATTATTTTAATTTGTTAATAAAAGCTCACGGGGAAACCTGGTCTCAAACCCGGGTGGCGGTCGTGTCGCTCAACGAATTCATCCAACTCCGTCTCCAAAACTCCAACCGAAAGCAAGAAAAAGGCAACTCTATGATGCGTCAAGGGAGTAAAGGATCGGAAGGGAGTAAGGAGAATGGTGGAAAATGTCTTGTTTTTGTATTGCTGTCAGCTATACAGCAACCCAGGGACGAAGCGGAGTTTTTTCTGGTTTATTTTCTCTTCTATAGTTCAGTGTTATCTTCATTTTTTGTGCCTTTCTATTTTTGCTTATTATTTAGTTGACCATTTTATTACTGTACTTTTCTAATAGTAAGGACACTATTTCGGAGGTCGGTGCTGTCTTTAGCAAGCTAAGGAGCTTGTCAGTTTTTCTTTTGACAAATTTTAGAAGCCGACCGATCGACCTGTCTACACAGGAATCATTTAGTTTAACCTTTCCTTGCAAGCTGATACGGAATACGTATGTTTAGGCAATCCGAATACACCATAGCCCCCACCCCGTCCTTAACTTTAGATCTATCCTGCACCATTCTCCCCCGCTCCTCTCTCCCTGGGATTCTAGTAGAAAAGGTTCGGGGTAGAGTAGTTAATCTTCCCCTGTAGACAGCTTCCAGGTTTTCCAACCTTTTGACTCTTTCAGATTTATGGCGCTTCGTGCAGCTATACTTCTACAGGGGACGTCAAACGGTGGTCTCCAAAGCCGCTAATTGCTTCGGAGGTAACAGGCAGCTCTTTGAATTTTGGTTAACTTCTTTAGGCTTCTCTAGAGATGTCTACCAGACTACTATTCCATAAGTAGGGATCGGTCTCACCACAATGGAAATGTACATCTAGCGTACAATGCGAGTATTTAAGCCCCATTTCTTGCCAAATATTTTCTTGCATGCCGACGACGCTTTTTCGTGCGCTCCTCTATATTCTTGCTCAAGTTTAGTTTGGAGTCGAGTATGATACCTAAATATCAGACCAGGTTGGTTAGTATCAGGGTACTCCCGCCAAATTTGGCTAGTTGGAAGAATTCAATCACTGACTGAAAAACCACAGTTGATTGAATTGTACTTAGAGTACTTTCCATTAGTCCGCTGATGTTGCTAAGGACCTTCCTTGAAACTAATAAGGCCAGGTCTCATTTTCGAGTGAGACCAGGATCTCTACTAAGAGCCAGATTAATGATGACAACACACCTCCTTGTGGAGTTCCTCTGTATATGGCTCGTAATTGCGTCAATCTAGTAAGAACTGAAGTTTTTGGTACCGTGTGATTTCAGAGCGTTATTTATTGCTATAGTCTTGACATTGTTGTTTCGTTCACTGCGAGGAAAATACCTAAGGCATATTTTCTGGATCTTAGCGATTTCTCAAGTGGGCACTACTACTCCGTGTAATGCGTACGCTGCTCCCCCTTCTAACAGATTACGCTCGCGCAGGTACACTCGAGAAGTTACTTCAGCGTTTTTAAAAGGAGTGGACATAGGAGTGGAGTAGGCAGCTTCTATATATAAACAAGAGCCAAAGAATAATGGATGCCTGAGCTTTTTGAAGCATGATAGGTAAGATTCCATCTATTCCTGGTGATTTGTATGGCTCGTTTAACCTTATCGAGAGTGACAATAGAGCTAGGACACTGTAGATTTGAGAGCACCTGCCAATCCGGTAGCCCGACATGTCTTTCTGCCGCCCCATACCGAATTTTAACAACCTCTTTTGATATCTTTAAAGATAGGTTGGGTTTAAAGCCTAAAAACAAGTATTTTTTAGTAGCAGTGAAGATGAAGAGCACTCCCGTCTTTGACATTTCCCTTTAATTAAAATTTAACTTTTTTTATTTTAAATGTATAGTCTGAGCTCAGCTATTTAGGAGACATATAATTTGATTATATGAGCCTTACGTTTTTCCATCAATCCGCTGTCTTGAAGCGTGGACCATTAGCATTAAGTTCATTGATTACTCCAGAGAGCAGAGCTCATAGAAGAATGAAGCGAATACGCTCATCGGAACAAGAACTGCAGAGCTTTCGTTTCACAGAATATCAATTTTCATGTTTTTGTAGCGAACTATATTTTTTGTTTGTTTCTTTTTTATGATGTGATCAATGCTAAGGGGACAACCCTTTGATGCGTTAGCATGGTTTTGGTCGAAAGGAAATTAGGATAAGGGAGGTGAGGAAACTTGAGTCTTGTTTTTGCATTGCTGCGAGCTAGACAATAGCCCAGAGACGGAGTGGATTATTTTAATTTGTTAATAAAAGCTCACGGGGAAACCTGGTCTCAAACCCGGGTGGCGGTCGTGTCGCTCAACGAATTCATCCAACTCCGTCTCCAAAACTCCAACCGAAAGCAAGAAAAAGGCAACTCTATGATGCGTCAAGGGAGTAAAGGATCGGAAGGGAGTAAGGAGAATGGTGGAAAATGTCTTGTTTTTGTATTGCTGTCAGCTATACAGCAACCCAGGGACGAAGCGGAGTTTTTTCTGGTTTATTTTCTCTTCTATAGTTCAGTGTTATCTTCATTTTTTGTGCCTTTCTATTTTTGCTTATTATTTAGTTGACCATTTTATTACTGTACTTTTCTAATAGTAAGGACACTATTTCGGAGGTCGGTGCTGTCTTTAGCAAGCTAAGGAGCTTGTCAGTTTTTCTTTTGACAAATTTTAGAAGCCGACCGATCGACCTGTCTACACAGGAATCATTTAGTTTAACCTTTCCTTGCAAGCTGATACGGAATACGTATGTTTAGGCAATCCGAATACACCATAGCCCCCACCCCGTCCTTAACTTTAGATCTATCCTGCACCATTCTCCCCCGCTCCTCTCTCCCTGGGATTCTAGTAGAAAAGGTTCGGGGTAGAGTAGTTAATCTTCCCCTGTAGACAGCTTCCAGGTTTTCCAACCTTTTGACTCTTTCAGATTTATGGCGCTTCGTGCAGCTATACTTCTACAGGGGACGTCAAACGGTGGTCTCCAAAGCCGCTAATTGCTTCGGAGGTAACAGGCAGCTCTTTGAATTTTGGTTAACTTCTTTAGGCTTCTCTAGAGATGTCTACCAGACTACTATTCCATAAGTAGGGATCGGTCTCACCACAATGGAAATGTACATCTAGCGTACAATGCGAGTATTTAAGCCCCATTTCTTGCCAAATATTTTCTTGCATGCCGACGACGCTTTTTCGTGCGCTCCTCTATATTCTTGCTCAAGTTTAGTTTGGAGTCGAGTATGATACCTAAATATCAGACCAGGTTGGTTAGTATCAGGGTACTCCCGCCAAATTTGGCTAGTTGGAAGAATTCAATCACTGACTGAAAAACCACAGTTGATTGAATTGTACTTAGAGTACTTTCCATTAGTCCGCTGATGTTGCTAAGGACCTTCCTTGAAACTAATAAGGCCAGGTCTCATTTTCGAGTGAGACCAGGATCTCTACTAAGAGCCAGATTAATGATGACAACACACCTCCTTGTGGAGTTCCTCTGTATATGGCTCGTAATTGCGTCAATCTAGTAAGAACTGAAGTTTTTGGTACCGTGTGATTTCAGAGCGTTATTTATTGCTATAGTCTTGACATTGTTGTTTCGTTCACTGCGAGGAAAATACCTAAGGCATATTTTCTGGATCTTAGCGATTTCTCAAGTGGGCACTACTACTCCGTGTAATGCGTACGCTGCTCCCCCTTCTAACAGATTACGCTCGCGCAGGTACACTCGAGAAGTTACTTCAGCGTTTTTAAAAGGAGTGGACATAGGAGTGGAGTAGGCAGCTTCTATATATAAACAAGAGCCAAAGAATAATGGATGCCTGAGCTTTTTGAAGCATGATAGGTAAGATTCCATCTATTCCTGGTGATTTGTATGGCTCGTTTAACCTTATCGAGAGTGACAATAGAGCTAGGACACTGTAGATTTGAGAGCACCTGCCAATCCGGTAGCCCGACATGTCTTTCTGCCGCCCCATACCGAATTTTAACAACCTCTTTTGATATCTTTAAAGATAGGTTGGGTTTAAAGCCTAAAAACAAGTATTTTTTAGTAGCAGTGAAGATGAAGAGCACTCCCGTCTTTGACATTTCCCTTTAATTAAAATTTAACTTTTTTTATTTTAAATGTATAGTCTGAGCTCAGCTATTTAGGAGACATATAATTTGATTATATGAGCCTTACGTTTTTCCATCAATCCGCTGTCTTGAAGCGTGGACCATTAGCATTAAGTTCATTGATTACTCCCTCCGACAGTGAAGTGCCACTAATGTGGAATATTGTTTTTGTGTTATTTGCTTTGTTCTAAAATCTAAGCCCATATAAAACACAAGAGTCATACTGTTTACTTAGTATAAATTCACAAAAATCACCTGCATTTTATTTGTTTGTTTCGAATGTAAGTTCAAAAGTAAAAGGAGCAAATGGTCGAAAGAAAATAAGTCGAAATCGAATTCGGTAACACCAGATTTTTCGCATTCGAGCGATATTTTCCTTCTGCTTTTATTATACTTCTAGGAAGACGAAACTTATCTACACATCCCATTCTATTGTTGTATATCTTTATAATTTTATGTAATTCCATGTTTTGTCCTTATAACTGTCATGACATGTATTTAAAAAATTAAAGAGTAATGAAAAAAATGAAGAAGTAATGAAAAATTGCATTAAAACTAAAACTTGCGAATAAAACGATGAGACTAATCAAAGTTTAGAAAATGTTAAGAGCGTTTGAATCGAAAGCCTAATACATTATTATTTACAAAAAATAAATTAAAAATAAAGTAAAATCAGTAAAGGATATTGCTATTGGGTTGACAATAAACCTACCGAAAATGTTTAAAATGTATAGATTGCATTAAGAACTAACGGAGTAATGTTTTTAAATTTTTTAAATAACTTGTGTTTTAACTCTCTTAGGGAACATAGCAAAAATCCTATAACATACGCTAGAAGTAGGGTAGTATAAACTAACTTACGTAATTGTAGTGCTCTTTTCGGATTATTTCGCATTAATTAATACGAGATATGAATTAAACCTAGATCAACACCACTTTTAGTATTCAAAGTGATATTACAAAGTTAGTCATTTCGTAAGGATATGTAAATCTTAGTCCGAATTTAACACGCAACCAACTTAGCGACTTTAGTCGAATATTAGAATGTTATTCAATAGTCCTAACGAGTAGAAATTTTTTATTTTTATGTGATGTTTTATCAAGTGATGAATTTTATTTTAAGTAAAGAAGAGATAAAATTATTTGAACAGTTCGAAAGTCGCGATCATATTTTTCTGATCATCATAAAAATATAAAAAGAGAGATAAAGCCGAACCACTTTGTATCGGCAGGCATAATGAACTATTTTGGAAATGATATCTTTTGTTTGTTTTGATAAAGAAATAAGTTTGCTCAAATTCACTAATCGCGAGTAGCCTGAGTTATGAAAAAATCTTTCAGCTTTAAGACTTTTCTAAATTGTGAATAAGGCATTGTCTCAGCAACTTCTCATCAGAAAACTTCAAAGAGAATGCTTTCATTTTTCGTGAACTTGTAATTACTCTGCAAATTAATTATTCACTATTACTTCACGAAATCTTCTGCAAGTCTTTTATGCTTCTGCCTGGTATTTCCTTTTGGGAAAATTGTTGCTTCATTAAATTTCGCTTCAAGTTCGTAACGCCTTTCCCATGGAATTACGAAATCTTTAGTTTTAGTTTTTTTTTATATATATAAACAGGAGTTACTTTTTTATATATAGTGAGAGCATACTTTTGATTTTGGATTGCCAATACAATTTTTACCGAAAATATTACTAGTGAATGGAAATTTAGACAGCAATTTTGTAATTTTGAAAATACGATAGGTGCTATTCCTTTTACCAAAATAATATTTAGCTAGACGTTTCGATAAAAGTATTCGATGTTATATTCAGAAGAAAACAGTTTGCTGGTTGCCTAGATTGACCAATGTGTGAAAACTTTTCCTCACAGGTTAGCATGCCAACCTCTATCAAACGTCTTTAAAACATCCAAAATAACAATATCAGCCTTAGCCCGAACTGAAGTTATAGAGGCACTGATTCTAACGCTCTATTAAGGTTGTTAACTTATCTCCAGTTGAGTGACCAGTACGAAAGCCGTACCGACGTTCACTAGTAATTTGGTTGTATTTTAGGTATTTCATCGACTGCGGTAGTAAATAAGTGTTTTTAATACCTTCGTGCAAAAGAAGGAGCATTTGGTCGGAATGAATTTTTACGACTGGTATTTGAACGTTTGGCTTACCGTAAGACTTAATTTATTTGAATGGTGCCTGAATGAGTAAGGATATCTTTCGTGAAATTAGTGTTGAGGGCAATGCAGGCCATAAAATTAGCACTGTTTAATAAAGTTTTAACGTCTTATGGTACCTAGTTCCAGAGCTAAAACAAGCCTGATTTATGTATAGTATATTCATTTGAAATCGGGGGCTAAAAGTGATTAACGAAAATATTACAATTTAGTTAACCTATTTAAGAAATTCTTCTGAAATATTAGTCGAGCCTTGGCTAAAATCAGCCTGAAAAGCAGCTGGTGTAATTTTATTGCCTTTCTTCTTTAAATTATTTAAAGGATAGAATAGTGCTAAAAACATAGAATTATCTCGCAGAACTCTTTACCTGGCTTCAAATTACCATACTTTGAGATAAATAAAAAGAGCTTTTCACACGAAGATTGCAGGTTCGAATCCCGCCGGCCACGAACCTCAGCTATTTTCTACTAAGAAAAAATTAGAATAAAATGTTATTGGGAGTTGTAGAGTAATAGTGGTGATTCGGAATCCAGCTTAAATATTAAATGTTTGTCATCCAATCAAGTGAAATTCTTCATCCGCCTTATAATCCACAAAGAGTTACGGAAATTAGAGAGAGGTAATTGAAAAGCGGGGCACGTTATGTTCTTACTTCAAATTTGGCAAGTGTTGTACGGGTCATTGCTCTATTTTGAATTTTGAAAACTAAGTTCGCTTTCCCTTTACTATCAAAATGTAAGGGGACTAAGAGCAAGGGCAAGCCAATTATTTCTGGCTTCTCTTGCCTGTTGTTACGACGTCATCGCTCTGACCGAAACCTGGCTTCATCACGGTTTTAATGACGCAGAAATTCTACTTTTTTCGATACACCCGTAATAGAACTCTTAGCTCTTAAGATCTCTCTGGTAAAGATGAACATTTTTCTGCTCTGTTGTTATATCCCTCCAAACTTGACAAACTGTGTTGATTCAGACGGTCGAAGTCTTTTCGACATTTTAATTGTTAGCTTAGATTTTATTAATAATCTGACGAACCCGGAGGACGAAATAATCCTTCTTGGTGACTTTAATTTACCCAATGTTCAGTGGGTATTTAACGCTGATGACGACGACAACCTTTAAATTGTCTTACTGCCAGAGACTCCCATTTTTTTGACGCCATTTCCTCCTCTGGTTTACACCGAAGGAGTGATATAAAGAACTCTATGGGAAGAAAGTTTGATCTTATCTTTTCTTCTGATTCTAGTAACACTATAGTCGAATCACTTTGTCGTAACTTATCCTTATCGACAGTTCACACCCGCCCATTTTCATTTCTTTCTGCTACGATGGTTCTAATTCTGGTGATCCCAACTTGGATCAGTTCGTTTTTGATTTTAAAAGGGCGGACTTCTCTGATCTTGCAGATAGGCTCCTCTTAATCGATTTCCCATTTCTATTTTATAATAAAAATATCGACGAATGCGTATCCGTGTTTTATAGTAGGACTTACGATCTGTTTAACTCATATGTACTACGATCTGTTTAACTCATATGTATACTAGAGAACTTCGGGGCCTTAAAAATAAAAAAAATAGACTATGGAAAATGTACGTACTTACACGTCAGCTCACTGTGATTTCGTCTAGTGTTATGACAGCTTTTTGGCGTTGTCGTCATTGTTATACATGGAATACCTTGATAGTGTTCGCAATAACTTGCATAGTGACCCTCGTACCTTTTTCAAATTTGTAAATATGAAGAAGAAAACTGATAACTATCCATCTGCAATGTGGTACAACTGGTCCTCCGGTTGTAACGCGTCCGATACTGCCGATAACTTTGCGTTGTTCTTCGAGAGAGTTTGATCATATTTAGGAGCGTCCTGCTGCCTCTATTCCTTTGCCCAATATATCTCGAGATATTATCATGGATAGTATCAGGGAACTTAAAATGGACTTTTCCTTTGGTCCTGATGGTGTTCCACCTGTGTTCGTGAGGTCCTGCTCTGACGCATTACTCACTCCACTGGAACTCATTTTCAGCAAGTCTCCTCTGACCGGTAGATTTCCCACGCTATGGAAAGGTTCCTTTATAATTCCCGTTTATAAAAAGCGTCATAAAAAACTTGATTAACAATTATAGGCCAATCGCGAAGCTTTCCTGCATACCCAAGTTGTTCGAGTCTGTTATATATTCACAGCTTCTGGGGCCATGTAAGGGGCTAATCTCGTCTAATCAACATGGCTTCCTGCCTGGTAGATCGACGACAACTAACCTGCTTGAATTTACCTCTCACATAATCTCTTCCTTTTAACAGGGTCTCTAGACCGATAGGACATATCGAGTATTTTTTCCTAATACTTTATCTAGGGTCGTTAGGGCTTCTTCTGGTGTACCTCAGGGAAGCCATCTTGGTCCGCTGCTGTTTATTCTTGCCATTGACGACATTGTCCCCCTAATTAAACACTCCAAAATCTTAATCTATGCAGCCGATGTGAAGATTTTCTCTTGCGTAAGAAACAGTTATGATTCTTCCTGCATTCAGGATGATTTACATACCTTTAAGGTTTGGTGTGGATCAAATGGCTTGCAACTTTACCTAGATAAATGTAAAGTTATGTCATTCTCTAGGAATCTCAGTCAGCTTGTCTTTGATTATACCTTTGGGGATACTACTGCAGTCCGTTACTGATCTTGGTGTGAAGCTAAACAAAATGCTCGATTTCCATTAAGGCCATTAAGGCTTGCTTCTTATGAGGATCGCCTCCGATTGAATCCGACGCAGAGTTGCTCACCTGGTCTTTATTCACCAACCTTTTAACTCGAACATAGATCCTCGTGCCCTCGCAGGTAAGGTTTCTTATAGACATACCCCGTATAGCTTAAGGAGACTGCCTTTACTACCTGTCGTTTAATCTCAGTCTAACTATGGTATGGACGAGCCCATAAATCGCATGTGTAGAGCCGTGAATCTGTGCCCTTTTTTCGACCTAACCCTTACTTAAGATTCGCTGAAACGATCTCTGTTCTCTGTGCACTCCTGATTGTTATGGCGTGCGTAGTCTAGTTTTGATTACTTATGTTTTTAGCATGTTGGTGTGGGAGCTTCATTCACCTCGATATATTCTATATTCTGGTGAATAGGTGAACGGATTCTAGGCTCCTGCCTGAGAAGTGCGCCTTCTGAGTTAGAAGGGTTAATTCTGTTGTGAATTAAACATTACTAAGGAGTGTGGTTTTATTTTATAAAGGCCTATTTAAACTTCAACAGCTTAGGTATCCAAAAGTGATATGCAAGTTTGTTAATCATCTAATTCTTTTCTATATTCTAATGAAGTAGGACCTATAAATAAAAACAATGTAGTGGTGACAACCGGACTCTACGTGAATATGGTGATGCTTTTACCTCCAGGATAGTGTTTAAGGAGTTCAAATGCATATATAATTGCAAGCACGTCCGCCTAGAAGATGTCTATCTTAAATTGTCTCACACTGGTGTTGCTTTCAAGGTATAGATCCAATTTCAATGAGACCGTTTACTGGAGTAGAGCGCAATTCGTAATCACTATGAGGCATAGTAGAACTGAACTGAGCTATAGTCCGTCTGCGGCATATCTTTCGTATACTCAACGTATACCTAAGTGGGACCAATTTTTCAAGTCCTTACCATTATGGGTTTTATGTTTTACGGCTAATCCAAAAAGAGGTGTTTAAAATATTTTAGTTCAAAAAGCACATTCTGAAGTGCCCTGTAAATGGCTTAATTGAGCTGAATTATTATTATAAAAATTAACTTCTTCTACCAAAAATATGCTGACGATTCAGTTCCTTTCTTCTTCAGATCCGTTCTTTGGTAAGTATTTAAAATTAAATTCGGATATTAAGTCTCGTTCCTCAAATTATAGCCAAGTCTGAGTTAATTTTCAAATCACCTCTCTAATATTTAAACAAGTTCTAACCAACTTCCGGAAACCAAATTTTGGTGCATTAGTTTTTGCCTAAGCTTCAACGAATTTTCAGATAGTAAAGTCGTCAGTGGAGTAAGTGATAACGTGTCGGCCTACCAATCCGAAGGTCCCAAGTTCGAATCCTACCGGTAGCCACCCGTAGATGTTTTCTGCTGAAAACAAATAACTATAAAAATGCCATGGGGGTTACAGAGAAAATGTCAGTGGTTGAAGTTTTTTTCCCGCCCCAGAAGTGGTTACGGAACCCAGAGATGCCTTACACCAGTTAGTCATCGCTTTTTAGGGGTCTAACTTTCTACTCAAGTTTATGATAGTGTTCACTTAAAAGCGCTTATTTTTTAATCTAAGGCTGGAGAAGTATCATGCTTGTATCATGACAGACCGATAGTAGCTTGTTTCTTAAGGGTTTTACAAATATATTTATACTCAATATCACTCACCTTGTGCTAAGACTCAAATCCACTCTCATCTTTGTCCTAAACATTGATCGGGGGCTTATCGCCAGACATCAAAAATATCTAAGTACGTTGTCATTCTTATTTAAGATCTAGTTAGAGTAATTTTTGAATCGGGCTTATGCCGGAACTGACAAGCATTAAGACAACTGTTTGTCTTCTATTATATCTTGTATTATTAACCATCGCCTTTACAAAGAATTGGGAAAAAAGTAAAGATTGAGAACAATTCTTATCCTGTATTTAGCAGGCAGATTTCTTCAGTTTGATCTTTCTCCATCTTGTTGCTGGCCATTTATATTGGATATATAGAAGTCCTATCGATTGAGGCCAGGAAGTCTACTACTGTAGTCCGAAAATCGTGAATATTTTAAAAGTTCTGGAAAGATAAGATGGAATGTCCGATTCACAGGATAGCAGGTCAGGTGAATATATGGGATAGGGTTAAATTCATACTAATTAGCTAGGAGTTTTACTGATCACGGCAGAGAACAATTGTGTCAGTTTGATTCAGTTCCAACAATAGAATGGTCATTCTGTTTCAATTCTCGAGTAAATTAGACCTTATAACCAAATAATCCAAGGTCTGTCTCTATGCAATATTCCCCCAGAACAATGCGACTGATATTGAGCTCAGTAATGGGTTGGATTTTTAATGTCCCTGAGAGAAAGTTACCCAAATGGGAAATACGCTCAGTAAACTTTGTATGGAGGTGAAAATGTCAGTTCGGTTAACTCAAAAGAACTGTCAATTAATTAACCAACACATATGTCCGCCTAAACGAATTAGTCAGGAATCGAGAGCTAGGAAATGGATTTTCGCTCACCGAATTTGGACAAGTAGAATTTATTATGTGACAGGTGGAATTTATTTCTCAGTACAAATTTTTTACAACATTGCCACACTAAATCTTTAACGACTGAACAGGGAAATTAAGAAATCTGTTATTCTATGTATAGTATTTATTCTTTGACTTTATATAAGTAAAAGGCAAGATTGGAACAAAAGGAGCAACAATTTACTGGCACTTAATTCCATTTATAATTTAAATGGTAATGTCGCTGAGAGAAAAATTGTCAAATGGGCTAAATGTGTTATTTGACAGCAGCTCATTGAATTTTTCAATTGAGAAGCGACATTTAGGAAGCAGTTCTTCTATTTGATAATTAGTCTATGGTGAAACGATCCTTTTCTTATCGTAGCGGTTTGGATTGACACTGCACGTCTGTTAATAGCTGTGATTTTTAATGAACTGGTTCATGGATCATTAAAAAATGATTAGGGAAATTTTAAAAATGAAACTGTTGCTAATTTGTAAAGTTACTAATGTGACAGTTTTCAAGCGTTGTCAAGTTTATACAAAAATAAATCACAAGATAGTAAGACGAAGCTGCGTATAGCACTTAAAAGTAGTGCGTTAGTGTTACCAGTGTCGATTTAGAGCATTAAAATGCTGAATTTATTTCGAATGAAAATGAACATTCTGAAATTTATTTTTACACATAAATAAATAATATATAAATTAAGTTCGATAAGCCCATGATGTTATTCAAACAAAAGACATCGTTTCCAAACTTCATTATCATTAATTTAGCCCACTTGGTCATATTAATTGAGACAATTTAATACTATTGATGATTTTCATATTTGTGAAAGGAATAACTTAAAATGAAAAGTACTTACGCCCGAAATCAATTTACTTGTTTTATCAAGATTGTTAGTAAAAAACTTGAAAAAATATTGTTGGTGTAGAACATTTTATTTATTTAGTTAAAATTATTGCTACTTTTGCTTGGAAGCCCTTTAGCACGGTTATTATTATAATATTTTGCCTATGAAATTTTATACTATGTAAGCACTGCGCGTCCCTCAAAAAATCATCAATACATAATGCACAATTGGTTGAATGCACAAAAGTAAAAATTTAAGAAACTGCACGTCCCATCCCAAAAATTCGTCCATAGTTTTAAGACATTTACATAATATTTGTTTACGCTTTTTTGCACTTTTCGGTAAAACTGTGTACATATACTTTTTTCATATTTTACGCAAACTTTTACACCAGCAAATCATAAAAAAATTGATTCAGATTTTAACGAGAATATATATATATATATATATATATCGGATCTACATAGATACTGTTTAAGCCATTTGTATGCACCTGTGTTTTTCTTAACGATTTGTTAGGCTGAAATTAAGATCAACAGCTGATAAGAAAAAGGTTTTTGTTACTATGTTCTTAGAGAAAATGTAAATATATTTATACTTCCGTTTGAAAAGTAAAGAAAAACTTTATTTTCCAATATTTTAATGATGAAAGAAAATTCTATTTTTCATAAATTTTGTTTTTTTGATGTCTAAATGCGATAAGATAACATAACATACCCCGAAAGTTTTAACATAAGAATGTGACGAACATTTCGTGCATATGCGGTGATGATTTTAATTTATTGTATAGTTAAATTAGAATAAAGTATTTTACTAATTGTAAATAACTAACACTGTTTATATTGTATTACTATTAAATTATAGTTGTACTTCGTATAAGTAAGGAATTTGAATTATTATATTACGGAGGGAAAGATCAATAAAAATATTTGAAAAACATTTGTCTTTTTATATAATTGACTGAGTTCTCACATGGCCCTTGTTGAAAATTATTTTAACTTGAGCATTTATGTTTTGGTTAATTGCTGTCCAAACACATTTTGCATTTTTTCGCTTGATCAAATTTTTACCCCTTATAACACGGGATCTTATTATGGACAAAATCAGTGAACTTAAATCGGACTTCTATTCCGTTAATGACGGTATCCCTCCTGTATTCGCTAAGTCCTGTTCCGATGCCCTTCTCACTCCATTTGCGTTTCTCTTCATTACTGCATAATTCCTGTTCATAAAAAGGGCAATAAGAATATTATGACTAATTATAGACCAATGAGAAGTTATCCTGCATGCACAAGTTGTTTGAGTCGATGGTGTATTTGCAGTTTAATGAGCGTTTTTAGGGTTTAATCTCCCGCAATCAGCATGGATTTTTGCCCGGTAGATCAATGATTACTAACTTGCTGGAATTTACCTCCCACGTAATTTCAGTCTTCCAATGAGACAAGTGTATACATAGATTTAAAGCCATTGATTAATTCCCGCACTCCGTAATTATTTTCTAACTCAATAGGCTGGATTTCTTATCTTTGCTTCTCAACTGGATATGTTCCTATTTAAGAGGCAGGAAATATCGAGTGTCGCTTAGTGGCTCTTCCTCAAGAATTTTAAACTTCATCTGGTGTGCCACAAGGTAGTCATCTGTTGCTATTGATGACATTGTGCATCTGATCTCGCCCTCTAATGTTCTGATCTAAGCTGTTGATAATCTTTTCCCATCTTAAGGATTGGGATGTCACCTTCCTCATTCAAAAGGTCCTAGACATCACAATTTTGAGAAATGTGAGGCTATGACCTTTTCCAGAAGCCTCAATCCACAAGTTTTTAATTACACCTTGGCCGCCGTCGCGTGATGTCTGTAACTGATCTTGGGATAAAAATTGATAGGAAACTTAATTTTACTCTGCATATTAATTATATTGTGTTTAGAGGCAGATTAATCTTAGGCTTTGTAATGCGTTGGTCTAGAGAGTTCTTGGATTTACTAACTTTGATTTATTTGTGCTGCTCTATAGTTAAACCTATTATAAGATTTTCGCTAAAAAGGCTTACTTGGACGATTCGCTTACACTCCCTCCCTACACCGACAGCCGCCGTTTGCTCGGTTTGCCCTCATTTGAGAAAAGACGATAAGTCGCTGACTTGGTCTTTATTCACCAGATCTTGAATTCCGATATTGACTTAATATGTAATATTGTTAGCTAGGTATCTTTTAGATGCCCCAACATAGTCTCAAAAGACTTCCTTTGTCGCGTGTTGGCACCTACATTTCAAATTATGACAGGTATGAACCAATCAACCGTTTATGTAGGGCTGTTAATGCATGTCCGAATTTCGATTTAACTTTTAGCAAAGAATCTTTTAAGAATTATCTATTCTTTATGCTCCCGTGAATCTGTATTATGCATATTTTGTGCTGGGTTTCCTTCCATATTTTTTCTTTTCCTTCTTTTCCTATGCATGTTTGTGTGGGAACCTTTTTCACCGATTTGATGGAATTTGTTAATTTTTTGTTCTTCTACCAAGAAGGGCGCCTTCTGTGTAACAGGAGATAGGTACAATATGAGTATATTTTAAATTAAATTTTATTCTATAGATGTGTTCGACGGCGTTGGCATGTCAGCACATCTATGACGTTGGTATGGTTAATATATATCTTGCTTTTAGTTAAGGAGTAATGCCACTGTAATGGCGATTTTTTAAATTAATTTACAAGGTTAGGTTAGGTTAAAGTGGCTGCCTATGGATACACACTTAAGCCAAAGAGGCCCATTGTGATACCACGTTGAGGCTACAAAAACTTTAGCAACCCCCATAAAAATAACCTAAGAAATAGGAGGGTGGACATGTTGTCCCCTGTGCACCGAGCCAGTTCCCTGTCTCCAGTGGGGCCAGCTCTCGGGAAGTCAAAACTTGAACTCCTGATAAATCGAGCCAGGTCCCTGACATCAGTGGAGCCTAGTTCGGTTAACTCTTGAAAGAAGGAGGAGCCCAGAAATCGGTTCCTACGGTTGGCTAGGGCCGGACAGTTACCGAGGAGGTGAAGTATGGTTTCCTCTTCCTCTTCGTCATGGCAACTCCTACAGAAGTCGTTTGAAGGCGCACCCAGTCTATCGGCGTGTCTGCCTATGAGGCAGTGACCCTTGATAACGGCCACGGTACTGCTAATTGTTTTGCGTCCGAGGAAGATGAGCTCCCTTGACCGTTTAGGAGCAAGCTTTGGCCATATCTGTCTGGTAATCAGGCAGGTATGTTCCTCCTGCCAATTAGTGTTTACAATCCTGCGAGACTCCTGTGAGAGTTCCAGTTTGCATGTGGCCAGCGGTTTACCCAGCTGGTGGTAAATGTCCGAATCAGGACGAGTGGTACCGATTCTCGCTAGTTCGTTGGCTCTGCAATTGCCCGGAATGTCACAATGTCCAGGCACCCAGATGAGTCGTACTTTCAGATGCTCAGCTATGTCATTTAGTGCCGAACGCATGTTATAACCGTTTTGGAGGTGGTGTATATTCCCGAGAGGGATTTAATAGCGGCCTGACTATATGTGAAAATACGTAGAGCGGCATGTTATAACCGTTTTGGAGGTGGTGTATATTCCCGAGAGGGATTTAATAGCGTTAGATGATTCAGGTGGACCGCAGCTACCTTTATAGCCATGATTTCCGCCTGAAACACGCTGCAGTAGTCAGGCCAGCGGAATGAGACATTGAGGTCCAAATGTTCCGAGAAGATGCCTCCACCCACTTTGCCTTCCAATTTGGAGCCGTCAGTGTAGAGATACATCGACTCCCCCCATTGGGGAGGACCTTCTTCCCATTCCGATCTGGTGGGAAAGAAAGTGTCAAATTTTGTTCCAAAGAAATGCTTGGCCGAGGTATAGTCGATATTGCTGGCAATTCTACTGTCCAATATTTTGGAGTGACCGAAGTCATTTCGCTTCCAGGTCTGGATTGAGTTAAGCCTAATGGCGGCTGAAGATGCGGTTTGCTTACCATAGAGATCCAACGGTAGAAGGTGGAGAATAGTGTTCAGGGCTTTAGAAGGTGTGGTTCTAAGGGCACCTGTTATCAGCAGTGTTGCCATCCTCTGAACTTTATCCATTGCTTTGTGATGGATTGATATATTTAGTGCCGGCCACCAGACAATGACCCCATAATATAAGTATAATATAATATAAGTATAGGTCGGATGACACTTGTATAGAGCCAATGCACAATGCGTGGCTCCATGCCCCATCTTTTCCCTATAGAGTTAGTAGGGTTCTGTGATGCCTAAGGCTTATATACTGTTATATATCCGAGAACTACTATAAATTTTGGAAAAATAAAAACATCACTCATAGCATAAAGTAGCATCTATCTCTCTCTCGTTCCGTAATCTCTTATGGTGCATGGACCTGGAGAAAAACTGCACTCGATTCAACATAACGATTGTAAGTAGACCTACAATTGGCAAATTCTCTGCAACCCCCATGACCTTCTTTTGTCGTAATCTGTTGTCAGCGAAAAACAACCATGGGTCGCCGTCGGTGGAATTCAAACCTGGGACTACCTGATTGGTAAGCTGACCCGTCAGCACTTACTCCACCGACGACTTATAGTAGCACGTACATACAAGCAAATTTATATCACTACCACGCCTCCAGCTATGTGGAGCAGTTATTATCCAACCTTATGTTATGATGTTGAGTGTAATGAATATACAGATCCCACAGTTCTTTTGGCTACGAGGGAGCCCTAGTAAATGGAAGATCGTCATAGCAAATTGAGTGGCGGAAATACACTCAGCTTTAACATCTAGCCAATGGCGTACAGGACTCAAATTGTTAAAGGAAGGAATACCACAAGAGTACAAGGAGGTTAGTCTGAATCTAGAACTTCGAAAAAGCCATTGCCACCACAACAGACGATACGACATCAGTTGACTTACTACAACAGTACTTTACGATCACTAAAACTTTGCATTTTCTTAAAAACAAGGCACATTAAAACCTTATGAGCTAAAAAAGGCAAGGTTCGACACGCTTGGTGATAAAATGCCCAAACTGTCATGGCTTCCGTTCTACCCGTGAGTTTTAAAGTTAAAATTTCAAGTTTTCTTACTCCCCTTACCATAATCCCTGCCATGCTAACGCATCAAAGGATTGTTCCCTAAGCTTTGGCCACATCGTATAAAAAAAAGAGAGTGACGTATATGTTTGTATAAAGGGATGAAAGGGACATATATGTATTTATAAATAATCAAAAACGACTCAGGCTAATCTCGGCAATGGCTAATCCGATTTCGATGGAAATTTTACGGGAAGGTTCAGTATTTTCTTGGGCATTGTTTAGGCTTCGTGTAGTAGGGCGTTGGGGGCGACATTAGTGTCGAATCCATACGATGCCAGTCCTTCATTACATTGTGCGTGGAAAGTTTTTCACAAAATTCTCTAAATCTTCTACATTAAATAACTTCTTCAAGTCAGGATCAAAAGTGCTATCACCACAAACAATGAGAATTATTTTTCTCTTTCTGTAATTTGTCTTTAGGGATCTTGTCTTCGGGGCTTTTGTGCTTAGGAATTGCAACCTTAAGGATTTTGTCCACATGGCATTTGTTCTACCTTTGGGAATTTTGTCCCTCTTCTTCGCGAGTCTGACTTTTGTAAATACTTTTTAATATTTGTTCTTTAGCGTTTTTTATGAAGTAGGCTCAGTTTTTTTTAAACGATCTTTTTGTTTTTCTGATGTTAGAAAATCTTTACCAATGAAAATTTGTGCTCTTCCTTAGGAGGGAATTTCACAATATATGTGTTATACTCGTAAGCCATAGAGGAGCAAATGAAAAAATGTTCGGTTAGAATTTCCTTTAGTAAAATAAGCACTTTATTTTTAAATTTATAATTTTTGTTTATTTATTCTAAGCTTTAAGCTCAGTAATTGGACAAAAGTTGAATGTCCTTTCATGTTATTTTTTGGAGTAAAAAGTATATTCATTTAGAAAGGGCAATACAAGATGAGTGAAATGAGATGAACCCTAGATGATTTCGAGTCAGCGCGGTAGAAGTCCTGGACCTGCCTTGAAATTTATTTGGCGACGCAGGTACGACCTCCAGGAATCTCCAAAAGCACCTCTTTAAAGTATTATATCGCTTTTATCAATGTCCGTGTTTAGTTAAAAGTTCTTATAATATTACTACATTATTTCCTAATTTTTAGTATAAATTCTGTATTTTCTCGGTGTGGTATATTATTCTATATTATTCAAAATTTTCACTTTGTTTAAAAATCAATTCTTTAAGTTTTTTTTATTTTTTTCTTAAAAGCGATCATAAGATCATAAGTTATTTAAATTGAATTCAGCGATGACATAACATCCATTATCATTTTAAATTCCAGACCAGTTCGTTTACTTCAGACATAATCTCCATGTCAAAGGCGCGCGTTCCTTCGGCAAGCATCTTAGACCAAGCATACTCAAAAAAAAAGATCGTTAAGCTGTCGGAGTTCGAATTCATCAACATCGCATTAAATCAATAACATTCGCGCAAATGAAGCAAAAAGAATTTCGCATGTCAAGCATCGTTGCAGATTTTTATGCCGAGCACCATCCATTTGTTACTGGGCTCGGGAGGCCACATGGATTCCGTCATTACCTCATGTTGGTTGGGACTATTTTTAGAATTTTTCTAATAATCTTAAGAATGTTAAGTTTTTCTTAACTATCATGCGAATTGCTGCATGCTCTGTTTCTCCTCTGTTTATTCAAACAAAGGTAAATAAAGATTTGCAAAAATAAACATAACTAGAAAATTAAAAATAATTGAACGGTTGCTCGGACTCCAGGTGATAATTGATAATTGCGAATTTGTTGCTTCTTGGCTCTTGTAATTTAAAAAACAAAAACTCACGGACAAATTTGTCTTCATCACGGCAAAATAACTCCGGCTAATTTCCTCATGCATTAAAGTAATCAATAAATTTCTGCTAACTTCTTCTGGTTTTCGAAACAATACCTCCTGAACAAATAGAAATTGAAGATCTTGCTTACTCTTGAAATTGCAAGAGGAGGAGTCTCTAATTATTCAAAATTACATCAGATAACATTCATTGAGACTTGGGACATACTGTAATGGTAAAAGATTTCCGTCTTTGTCAATTATTTGTTTTTATCTAAGCAGTCACGATTTTTTGTGAAATTTTAAAACTTCGATAAATCTTATGTTAATATAAATGTAAAGTGAAGAGGTTTTACAAATAGTTTTTTTTTCTTTCATTTTGGTGTACATATGTACCTGGTTGGTTGAAGTGGCGACCCAGGCTCGTCGCCCAGGGTCCAATTATCACTTAGGTGTGCCGTTTTGTTACCTCATCTCGTGACCATGTAGTAAGTGTATGTCTGCGCTCGATGGGTTAGGAGATCGGTGGTTGGATACAGGACCGTGTGCCGGCTGGGGGGGCGGAAGCTATCTTAATACAATAAAACCTCCTTAAGGTCAGCTGAAGGGAGCCACACATTTGTAGACAACAAAAACGAATCATCCAAAGAGGTCTATGCGATAAGATGTTGGTTAACGGCCCTTTCCCACGCCATAAATTTTTGTCGTGGTACCAATGGGGCACCCCACCACCTCTGCTTCGATTTCCGTCTGCCCCACCATTGTATACACCAGACCTTGCACCCGCTACTTCCTCCGCATGCCCACCTAATTGCAAGCCATCATCTTCCTTTACTATCGCCCCATCTCAAACTACTTCTACCTCCACTAATTTGCCTCTTCCGCTAACCAAAACTCCTTCATCCCAACATCATTCATATATCGATCCCCTAATCCCACCTACAGTTAAATTGACTTTGCGTTCTGCGGATTCCAACGATGGCCCTCTTCTCCCGTTTACGGGACCGCCGCATTTATGAAAACGTACGTCTATTTCTAGCCTATCTACATGACAAACCGAATTCCGTCTGTATTGACGGTAAAACCAGCACCAACGTCATGTTAAGTATACACCAAGGAGGCCTGCCCACAGACCCAACCGTCTTACATCAACTTTTCACTAAGTACCATGAATCATTAAATATCCCTTCCCATAAGGTTTCAGAAGATCTATCCACCTATGCTGCGTTCGTCAGTTCTCGCCGCATTTCCCATCGCCAAAAAAGTCGCAACGACTCCTTTAACTACTTTTCCTCCTAATGCACCTGCGGTCTCCGATCAAGTAGATACCTCTTCCAAGCAACAACATCCAATATTTTCCTTAACTCCCATAAATTCCCGCAAGATATATTTGCCTTAAGGGGTTATATACAAAGTTGGGGCTCAAAAAATCCCATTATTGCATATTCTGAAAGTACATGCTTTCGAAAATATCTGTGTGAAATTTCATCCAGATCGGAGCACTAGATTTCAAATGACAGCCGTTCGCAGCGCGCTAGTTCCATCTATAAGCACTTGGCGAGCGGCGTCCAAAAACTTTAAACGCGATTATCTCGGAATAGAGTTTTTTGAAAAATACTGTTGCGGTGAACGTGATATCTCAAAAACTTTTCAACCGATTTTCATAATTTTTTTTTTAATTGTTCATATTTATAATCTCGTGTACTTGAACGGTTCCTTTTTCATCTAAAAATTTTCGATTGTTTATAATAAATTTTTGTTTAGAATTTTGAACACCTCAAAAATCGATTTTTTTGTCAACATGGTTTTTTTATTGGAAAAAAAATTTTTTTCGGAAACCGAACCGTTCAAGTACACCACAATACAATTTTCTTAAGTTCGCCTTGGAGAGTGTTCACCGCAAGCCTCTGCAAAAAAAACGCGCTTCGGGGGAGGGGCCATAACTCCCACAATTTTTAATATTTTTTTATAATTCAACTTGTTTTTTTTTTCTTCGATAGTACTACCAACAAATTATCTTTCGCTTTTTCTAATAAAATTTACATAACACCCTTTAAAAAAATCACCAACTTAGCTCACTTTTTACCCTCAACTTTGTATATAACCCCTTAACTGAAACCAATCTTACACCAGAAATTCTCGACAATGAATTATTCCGTCCAAACTATATCATTTTCCGTATTGATCCACCAGTTCGCGGAGTTCTCATAGCTGCTCACAACCGTTATGACGCCACCCTGCTAAAGACCTCCCACTCTACAATATCAGAATTTTGATGTATCAAATTAGCACTAAATAAGTGTCTTCTGTACATTCTTTGTTGTTATATTCGTCCCTCTCAACCTCTAGATTCCTACGAGCCCATAATTGAAGCGATCGACACACTGATTGAGAACGTTAACGCCTCCGATGAATTTATTTTATTGGGTGACTTTAACCTCCCCCGTATTCAATGGTCATTGTCTGAGGACTGTTCCCACTTTGTCCCCCTTAACGCCTCTTCGGCCAAAGGAATCTTTTTTACCGATCAGCTGTCCGTTTCTGGTTTCTTTTAAATAAGTGGAGTCAGGAACATCCTGGACAGACAATTAGACTTAATCTTTTCTTCAGACCCAGTTAACTCGGTTGTCGCGGAAAGCAACCACATCCTATCCTTCCTTGATCGTCACCATCCTTCCCTGTTGCTCGTTTTCTCCTACGAACACCCTCATGCCCTCTCAAGTTCCGAGTCTTCTCTTTTTTTTAATTTTCGTAAAGACGACTTTGAAAAATTAATTCACTTCCTCCTCAACTCTAACATTGGCACTATCCCTGAATATCTTCCAATTGACGTTGTTTTAGAGGCGTTCTATTCGCCAAAAGGAGAAATAAACGTTAGCAAACTTTTCTTCTAACCCAGGCCGAGTCTGACTATTCTTCCTATCTATCTTTACCTCTTTTATTTTAGGACGACTTTCAAACAGGTCCAGATGGCATTCCGGCCATCGCTCTGAAAAAGTGTGCCATGTTCAAACCCTTACCTTGCTTTTCCGCCTCTCGGTCACTCAAGGGGTTTTCCCTCAATTATGGAAAAACTCGTATATTGTTCCCATCTTTAAAAAAGGCTGCAAGAACGATGTGTCCAACTTCAGACCCATTACTAAATTATCATCCATACCTAAACTATTCGCAAAATTGGTCTATAATTCCATGTTCTTCCATTATAAGTCTATATTCTCCCTCTCCCAACAACCCTACTGATTTCGTCTCTAAGACACTAT
The DNA here is from genome assembly GCA_964036015.1 of Leptarthrus brevirostris. NCBI lineage: Eukaryota > Metazoa > Arthropoda > Insecta > Diptera > Asilidae > Leptarthrus > Leptarthrus brevirostris. The sequence goes on along the minus strand of OZ038373.1, from coordinate 93,879,247 downwards.
ATGGCCTGGAAAACGGTAAGGATGTTGATGTTATCGCCACCGATTGAAGTAAAGCCTTCGACAAGATCTCCCATTATGTTATCTTGTTCTAACTTGATAACCTAGGCTTCCCCTCCCGATTCATCTCCTGGATTCAATCCTACCTCAACAGCCGTCGGTACAATGTTCTTTTCAGCTCATCCATTTCTAACCGTATTGTCGCTCCTGTGTCCCCCAGGGCAGCCACCTCGGTCCATTGATTTTTATCCTTACAATTAATGATGTTGAATGTCACTCAGAACTGTCCATTTATGCTGATGACATGAAAATAATTGAACATATCTCCTCCATAACCGACTCTCTTCTCCTGCAAAAAGACCATGATGCATGAAGAACATTCTTGAGTTCAATGTCTCCAAATGCCAGTCTATCTTTATTCCTGTAAGCGTCTTACCACCACCCCGAGAGTCTATATGTTAACCGATGTACCAGTCCCTATCGTTACCTCTTTGTGTGACCTAGGAATAATCTGTGGTAACGAACTCAATTTCCGTTTCCACATTGACAGCATAATTAACAGAGCTAACTCTTCGCTAGGATCTAGAGAGTTCTCCAATCCTTATGTATCCAAATCTCACTATATCTCCTTCGTTAGACCTCTCCTTGCATATGCCAGCGAGGTATGGTCACCTACACAAACAACTCACATTAACAGGATTGAATCCGTCCAGCGTAGGTTCATTCGCTTCGCTCTACGTAATCTTCCGTTTGTAGAAAGATTCAACCTTCCATCTTATGATAACCGTCTGAAACTGTTCGACTAACAACCTCTAAGTAAACGTCGTGAGATGTTTCTGACATTCTCTTCATTTATCAGTTATTAACTGGTGCCATAGACTGCCCTTCAATCCTGCAATCTTTACCCATCTATACTAATCCCCGCAACCTTAGGTCCACTTTCCTTTTCCAACTCGACCGCCATCGCACACACTAACGGCCATAGCGAACCAATTACCAGGATGTGACGAAAAGTCAGCGACCTTTCCTCCTTTGACTTTCATCTGAGTAAATCATCCCTTCACAAAGCCTTATATCTTGATCCCGCCCATCTTAATTGCCTTTCTTAATTCTTCCTTCTTCCAGCCCGTACCTACTATAATTATAGCTCATATTGTAGCTTTTACTATTTATTTATTATGTCTAATCATTTATTATAACTTGTAGTATTAGCATTATGTTATAGCTTGTAATTTTTCTATTATTATGTAATAGCTTGTATTAAGCTTAAATAAACAAGCAACATATTTTGCACATCAAAGCGGAAAAGCATTCAGCACTTACTCTGCGAATGCCCGGGCCTAGCAAAAAGAAGGTACAATGCAATGGGCGTGTACTTCTTAGATGGTATGGGCGATATAGCCGGCATCGGGCTGAAGCAGCTATTAAGGTTTATTAACAGCTGCGGCTGGTTTTAGTTAAACCCGGCAATCAGGCACGGTTCCACGGATGTGGTAGCACAACGGGCAATTAATGGGTCTATGTGAGGCTGATCGGCTGTAGGGCTGATAGCCGCCACCCTAACCTAACCTAACCTAACTTGCACATCAAAAGAAGAATCTTCCAAATCGGTCTGTTTACATCCACTGAACTTGAGCTGAACAATTTTTAAGTAACATTGAGCATTAAGTTTTGAATGCAATAAACATAACACGATTTGCTCTGCCCTAAGCGAGGATCATAAAAATGTTAATAAGAAAAACATGCGTTTTCTGTAGCGTTCACAGGAGAATTTATTATAGAGTCAAAAGAGTACGTAAAATAAAGCCTGCTGTTGTCGGCAAAACTATGAATACGATTGTGAGTGATATAAAAGGTCATTTATAAAAAAAGAAATAAGGTTGGTGAAAGCACTGACTCCTGAGGTACACTGGCATTTGTTTCGTAGGGATCTAAAGTAACTCCATCCATTACTTCAAGGATTGAACGGCCTGACAAAAAACTCGTTATCCATTATAAGAGCTGAGGGTGCACAACACCAACAGCCAGACTATAACCAAAGCCTTTGAAATATTAACAGCTTCGATTTCCGACTCTCCGAAATTATGGAGACAATGATTCCGACGCCTATCAGAGCCATTAGAAATTCTACGGTTGAGCGGCTGGCTCTTAAACCGTACTAGCAATCGTTGATAAGATGGCTGCTTTCTAGATATTTAGTCAACTGAGAGTTGATAAGTGATTCAACAATAACCGAAGTAATTGGTCTGAAAATCGCATGCTATGTTTTCAATTGGACCTATTACACCTTTTCAAATTCTTTAATCTTTCTTTCGTTTATAATCTAAAACATGTTAAGTTTTTGGGAAAACATTTTTCATGTAATATTTAAAGGTTTAGTTTCAATAAGAAATATGTTTTTAGTCAGTATAAAACCGTTTTTATCGGCTTAAAGTTTTTGCATTTACAGCCTTTTTTATTTTAACTTTAGAACTGTCTGCATTGTTCGTATATGTTATTTTTGCTTCTGACAAAAGATGCATTGCCGTGATGAAGATAAGATATAGTTTTAATACTTTTTTAATTTCATTTACTTATAACTTTAATATTTTCCTTAACTAAATATTCCTCATTTACTGTTAATTTAAAAAATATGCCACGTTTTTTCTTCCTAAGGTTGATAGCCTTAAAAATAAACAAAAATTTAAATAAGCGACAAATGTTCGGTTCTAATTTTATTATTTCCTTGACTGTTATTCTAATATATGTACATAGAGCTTTGAATTTCTAACTATGTTAAATTAATAACCAACCCTGCATAAAGTAAGGTATTCGAAAATCCTTGAATGTTCCGAAGAAGCTATGAAGGAATTAGACGTAAATGCCTGGTCACATTGCAAGTCTAGAAAATTTATGAAATATTGTAAATTATAATTTAAGTCTATTCTTGGCATTCAACTAATTAAGTACGATCAGCACTGATGATCAGTAAATAAAGAACATTTTACTTTATTTATTAGTTCCTAAATCGTTAATAAATTTTTATAAGATTTAACCATAAATCAGAAATAGATGGTGCGGTAGAAATTATTTTGTGCAACGTGCATGTGCGACCTTATCTCAATAATGAAGAAATTTTCCGTGAAGGTGAAAATGATGAAAAACTTTCTCGACAATTTCCCATGGTGATAACCTCAGGGTAATAACCTCAAGTATCAGAAGTAAACAAATCTTAAGTAAACTTCCTTTTACCTGGTATTAACAAGTTCTCGACCGGCCGTTAATATAAAGATAACCGCGGAATCCCTATAGTCTAGTCCCGCTTTGATGTGCTCATAAAAATGTTTGCACAATTCAATCTCATCCGCAATGGCGGGCATTCTATAGCCTCTAGCGAAAGGCATTAATTATTCTTACAAACCAGAAACAGACTTCTTTAGGCTATCGAAGAAATTTCACGCCGAAATTACATCTAAATGACACTTAAAGTGGAGACGATGACGTGCACCTTTCGGTACGAATAAAGCATGATCACCAGCTCCCGATAGCCATCTGCGTTAAGTAACGCCAATGAAGGAATACCAAATGAAACCAAAGTCTAACGGCTGCGCCGCGGAATAACTTCTTCAGTTTCGGTTTGATCGCGAAGCTAATAGCGCGAAGTTGAGAAGTGTGATCAATTGTTTGGTTCACTAGCAGATTCTGTTCTAGAGCATGCGTTGATCTTGCTGTGATATATAAAAAAAATCAATATAATTACGTAAAATAATAAGAAAAAAAATAGCAATGAAGGTGGAGCTTTTTGTATTTATTTCGCTGTTTTGTTTTAGTGCTTCCGATCAGATTGTGTCACAAAGAAGACGTCACATCCCGAGTGCTTACAATGCGGTTAGTGCTAGTTTTAAATTTTGTTTAAGGGCAAAAGTTAACTTCGGTGTGTTTGTTTCTAAAATAGACGACATTGGGCCACTCTACAAATGGACTATTGGATCGAGTCTACGATAGGGTCACTGCACTGGCTACACTAGATGAACAGCAGCTCAAGAGATTGGAAGCCCTTGAATACAAGTAAGAAAGATTTGGATAATTTTGGGTATTTGCATTTTATTACCGCAGCTGAAGAATTTCGGGAGTTTTTCACGGTAATTATCACGTTTACGTATGCAATATGTACATGTTAGATACTAGATTTTTTTAAGAGGCCATGCGGTTTCTCTATGGACCATTGATATTTTAACTTACCTTGTGTTGCTAATAACATAGATCCCAATATTCTATTTTTATCAAATTTATATGCAAATATAGGGTAATATGCATATCTTAAGCGTGTTTTGCTTATTTACAAAAGAAAATTATAAGCCATAACTTTTTATACTTTTGTATACAAAACATTAACAAAAAAAAGTAGAGTAAAAAATTGACATTGATTTTGTGATTAAGTAAATTAATCCAAAACAAATAATCAACTTTCGTAAATTTTCGATTTGAATTGTAATTGTTTTACTTAAATTTGGCAAGCTACTTTTCTTACAATTCAATTACTGTGCTGCAATTTCGTTTTGTTCGGCAATTGCGAAATTGCAAATTGATGCGACGTCTTCATTTCTAAAAGCCATGACATTTTATGAAGTTTATGTACAATCTCCTCTTTTGCTGTGACCTCAAAACGAATTCTATCGTGTGCTGCTAGCATGATGATAACAAAGGTAATTCCTGTTTTCTTAATAGCTAATATAACAAAGAGAAATATTCCAAAACAACTTTGATTTTTTAATACAACGAATTGAATGTTGCATAAAATATAAATCTCCTTATGTACTAAGAATTTTTTTTTAACAAGGGAATGTTACTCCTGTCAAATTGTTAAAAGGACAATATGTTTCGAATGTTTTTCGCAGGATCAATAAAAACGATAATTTTTTTTCATTACTTACTAGTGCAAGTTTTGTTTTTTTTATGCGATGTGGCCAAATCCTAGGGGACAACCCTTGATGCGTTAGCATGGTTTTGCCCGGAAGGGAATTATCGTAAGAGGAGTGAGGAAGCTTGAGTCTTGTTTTTGCATTGCTGTGAGCTAGACAACAGCCCAGAGACAGAGTGGATTGAAATTAATATGCACTTTGAATCAAAACGTGTATTGAAAATCAAATAAATAAATAAATACAACGTAAATATTCAATCCACTTAGAATAGAATATTTACTATTCCGAGTTACTTGAACGTTTATAATTTTCCGGTAACAAGTGAATGAAGTAAGGAGTAGGGGCTGTTTGACTTAACTCTATACATTCTTTCGGTTCTTTAAATCAAGTGTATAACCAAATTCTAACTACTTTAAGCGAAAACAATAACATAGTATACGTTTAACAAATTTTTTTTATATTTTTCTGATATTATTTTCAATACCCCCGGAGTACCGCGGGGCTCCCACCTCGGGCCATTGTTATTCATCATTTACATCAATTATGTCAATTCTGACGACTCCAAGATAGTTTGCACTGTGTCAGACAATTTCGATTGCCTTCTTTTAAATTATGATTTGGGTGCGTTGCAAAACTAGTGTTCCATTAACCACCTTCTTCGTCTTTGTCTAGAAAAGGTCTCCCTTACACTTTAATTTCTCCGTAGATAGCTGTCCTTTAACTAGACTTACATAGACTAAGGATCTGGATGTCTGGCGTTATTGCCATGTTAGCAGGACTAATATGACTGTTTGTATGGCTGGGGGGGGGGGGCAATCTTAATCGTTTGGGAGTTTCAGGTTGATTCATAAATTTCAGTTTTTCATGGTATGCACATCACTCTTTTATTTTTATCTCTTGATCTACCAAACACAGCGACATCAAACAAACGCTAATAAACTTCTATTCCCATGGCCTTTACAGAACTCTTACCATTGCAGGTAAAGCCACTTCCAAAAGTTTGCGATTACCTAAATTTGAGCATTTCCTCAAATTTTCTCCGAAATTCATGTAATTAGACACATCTTTTTTATTTTTACTAGATTGCCCATCTTATTATCTTTCCAAAAAGGTGCAACATGGCAAGGTAGATGAAGGATTAGAAAAACCACATCCTTAGAAATTCCTGACAACCTAATTATTTAATTGCACTTTAGATAGCAAATTCTTGAAGTAAATTGTAATTAAAAAGGATTGTTTTGGGTTAACAAGTAATTAATTTTAATTATTGCTGCAAAAAATTTATAAAAATTTTAGTGAATTTTGTTTTATTGCCGATATTAGCTTGTGTTAGTTGGAAGTCACACCCTTGTATCCTGACGTTCTGTTACTCGTACCTGATGGAAATTTGGCTATAAAAAAGGGTCAGTGAGCAAGAATACCTATCATAGTTGAAAAACAAATCAATAAGTACGGGTGTTTTTAAGCAAAAATTATAAAAAGATGGTAGAATTTACTTCTAAGGAATACGCGGATATTATTAACATTTATGGTGTAGCAGAAGGAAACGAGAGAGCGGCTGTAATGGAATATTAAAGAAGGTTCCCTAATCTTCGAGCACCACAAAGAGGGGTATTAACACGGACTTTCCGAAGGTTAAGAGAAACAGAAAGATTAAATTCACATGACCCGAAACTTAGGGAATTTCTGCCGACGTCGAGCAGCAAATAATCACCATCGTGAGGCAGGACCCTTAGACGAGTCGTAAGACGATTAGGAGGGTCGTAATCTAAGCTTTGGAGGGTTATTTATCGAGGGGGATGACGTCCATATCATCTTCACCCAGCCCAAGGACAACTAGAAGGGGATTCCGAGAGGAAACTGAAATTTAGCACTTGGCTTTTGGAACGCGACATTGACAACATTCGGCGTTTCTGGACCGAATTCTGTGGACGCATGAATCTCAATTCACCAGGGAAGGTATCACGAACTTCCATAACCTCCATACCTGGTCAGAAACTAACCCATATAGGAGAAAGGTGTACTCATTCCAGCAGATTTCAGTATCAATATTTGGGCTGTTATCATCGGCAACCATTTGGTAAAACCATTCATTGTGCCGCAAGTGCTTATCAGTGAAATTTATGCGGACTTTTTGGACAATACACTGCCAGATCTAATAGAGGACAACCCTATTGATAATCTTAGGTGAATGTTTCACCAACACGATGGAGTACTAGCGCATATGCCTAATATTGTGAAGGTAATACTAAGTGAAAAATTTCCTAACCACTGGATTGGACGAGGTGCACCGATCTCCAGACCTTACCCAAATGGACTTTTTTTATGGGGAACAATAAAGGATGAAGTTTATTCAAGCCCATTTAACGATAAGGAGGATTTAGTTAGCCGAATTGTGAATGCAGCCACGAAAATACGTGAGAGGCTGACTGCAATACGCCTTAAACAAGGACTTAGAAGGAGATTGTTGAAATACATCCAAAGTGGAGGTGGACATTTTGAACGGCTTTTGTTACTCATCAAGATTAATTGTAATTATTTTTAAATTAAATAAAAAGCATTTTAGAATTAATTTGAGTTTAATTTCTTTAATTTGTCGATTTTAATAATATTCTCCGATAGGATCTCTACGTATAAATTTCTACATATTTTCTCTACGCGGAGAGGTGTACTAATTACATGAATTTCGGAGAAAATTTGGGAAAATGCTAGATTTTCGGTAATCGCAAACCATTTTTTTCAGTTTTGGAAGTGACTGTACCTGCAATGGTAGGAGTTAGATTAGTAGTGTTGACATTTTTGGAAAGGTCATTAGGATAGCTGTTTCTTAGCGTTTGTTTGATGTCGCTATGTTAGATAGATCAAAAGATAAAAATAAAAGAGTAATGTGCATACCATGAAAAACTTAAATTTATGAATCGCCCTGTAACTCCCAAACGGTTCAGATTGTCCCCCCTGCCATAAAATTTTTTGTTTGTCTAGTTAAGATCTATCACCCTACTCATTTTGGCTCGTCAGATCTGAAACACCCTGTATATCGAAGCTTCTCTGTCGTACTTTTGTCAGATCTATTCTCCTTCGTTTTTTCACACGCGCTATGAAATACCCTCTATACTTTACAAAACTTTGAAAGTTGAAAAAAGCCTTCAATCATATTGAAATAATACCGTGCCTACACAGTACAATATGTTGATAGACTACAAAATTTAGGATTATAGGTTGAGTTTAGGGCTTCACGGCACCGAGACAAGACCCAGTCTTTGGCACATATCGGTCTTGGTATCGTTAAGGTGAAGACGATCTTGCTCTCGTTGCAATCTCGGCGAGATAAAGGCCAGTCTCGGTTTGATCTCGCTCTCGGCAAGATTAAAAAAGGGAATTTAATTTTTTCAAGTAATATATCTCTGATTTGAATTGACAGTAATTTATAAATGGTCCTATTACTATATCCGTTGTTCTTGGCAATGAGTTTTATTGTGTCTAATTCATTTTGAAAATTAGTTGGGTTAATGGTATCTCTAGTAGCCTATCTAGCATGGAATGAAAAGAGGACATTTTAATATTCCACGGATGTAAAGAGGATCTAAGGATTATCGCATCTGAATAGGTATATTCCTTGTGAATATTAAAATCAAGTTTTCTGTCTATTATCATTATCGCCAGGTCTAAGAAATTGATATACTGGTTGCCTAATTCTACTGTAAATTTATTATTACTGTCAAATTTATTTAAAATATTGTTGAGGAAGTTATTTAACTGCGTCTCTATCCCTGTCCAAATGCAGAATACGTCATCAACGTACTAGAACCAAGTTAAAATATGATTAATAAGAAAATTATCGCACTTGAAGATGATTTTCTCAAGAAGGTTCATAACAAATTCTGCCAAAAATGGAGAAAGAGCAGGTCTCATAGCTGGTCCATCTTTCTGTATATAAATTTTGTTGTCAACCGTGAAGTGATTTTGATCTAGGCAAATATTAATAAGATTTATTAACTGTGCGGTTTGTGATTTGTCATTAGTGTTGTTCGGATGGTATCACCTGGAATTTTTTTTAGATAATTAACCGAAACAGAAGGAAAGAGTAAAACTCAGCAGTCAAAGGATCATTAATTTATTACTCACACTTTTTAATTTTCTCACATAATGAAATTACACAAGAAGATATGAACGTGTGAAAAACCATTCTAACTTTTAATAAAAAGCTAGCGATTTTTTTATGCCAAAATATTAAAACAATGACTATTTTCGATCCCTGGCATTAATACTTTGATTATATTACACATATCAGATTTCCAGCTGCGTATTAGGTAATTTTTTCGGTTTTCCTTCTACTCCGGGGCAAAGCCTTATTTGGAATTAATAAATTTTTATACCCACATATCTGTCAATATAGTTCTCATTAACTTTGGTCAATATCATTGTTTTCAAATCTTTTTTTTAAATACTTAGTCCGATACTAAAAAGATGAGCGCAGAATAGTAAAAGCAAATATTTTTGATTAAAATACCAAAAGAGTTAGAAATAGAAAAAAAATAAAAATATAGAATACTATCATTGAGAGCTGTCTAACTTGCCCTGGATTTAAGAAGACATTTTTGGAAGATTTCCTTTTCGTTTTTGAACCTCGACTACTGTACCATATGCGGCTCCTTAAACTCTACACTGAAGTTGTTATAGTTTGGTGACAGTCAAACAAACGGATAATTTTATGTACTACTTTACAAAACAAGTTACTAGCTATTTGTAATCAAACAAAAATAAAACTGGCATTTTTCAATAATGAGTAATAAATTACACAGTCAGGTTTGCACAAAGTTGAAAAGCTCAGTTTATTCATTTGTAGTTATACGTAGCCTTCTCAAGAGCATTACATATAGAAGATGTTAGTGTTTAATTCATACAGCAGGCAGCCTGAAAAACTCGTGGATCATAAATAGTTAGTTTACACTAAAAATACAATTTTTATAGGAATTTGGCTTTTTTTTCTGAAATACTACATAGTTACATATCTAAGTAGGTTTTAAAAATTCCTGAGTTAATTTTTTTAATAAAATCTTAGAACTTTATGTATCAAAGTAGAAGTTGTTTTCAAAGTCGGAGCCATCGAGTCACAAAATCATTTCAATGTCAAAATGCTGAGATTGACAAATAAACAAAACCAAACAATTCACTTTTATTGAAATTATATAAATCTAGAATTAAAAATCTCTGTGGGTAGTGCTTCTCATGAATTTCTGAGTTAGCTTTTATCTAATCGCTAAACTGATGCTGATGTAAAAAAAAACTCCGTCACCACTTGTTCTTGTCTTGTTAAAGTAATTAAGCGTGTTCTCTAACTAGGGCGCAGATGCTTTGTTTACTGTTTTAATTTAATATTTTTCCATTTTTATTTTTTAATAAAAGCAATTATTGGAATTTCAATGGAAATAGAGTATATTTCAAGGTTAATCGCGATTTCATGTAATACAAATGAATGGATTTTAAGCACAGGTGTGAAGCTGATGACTTAACTTTCGGTTCGATAGATGACCAAAATTGAATAGAATCTGTTTTTTTTCACACAAGTCCATATTCGCTTCAACTTCTTTTGTTGATATAAATATAATATTACAAGTTTCAGTTTCCTTGAACTTGTGCTTAACAAACAATTGGGTTCAAATTTAAGCACTAAAACACAAGCTGCAGGTTAATCAAGGCGACCGGAAAGCTATTAAGATTGCCATTGAAGTATTCAACCGCAGATTATTTTCTTTCTGTAGCCCAAGGGATTTATTTGTGTTTTCTATAATGAAGAATAATTCGATTTACTGAAAAATAATTTTAAGTACCTACGCATTTAAGTTAGGTTTGGCAGCTACTTCAGAAATAAAAGACAATTGAGGCAAACTAAGGGTGACAGGTGCAGGCAAATCATTGGAAACGTTTTGTTTTATTTCCTTTTTTTGTTATTGATTTAAAGTTTTTATTGATCTTTTTCCTTTTTCTTACCAATAAAAAACAATTAAAAAAACTAAAATACCAAATTTATTCAGTTACAATAAGATATTCAACAAACTTTTAATCAAACATTTTTAATAACTTGTAATTGCAAAAAAAATTCTAAGCCGTACAAACTCGAGCGAAGTAAGAAATATTAAAATATTTTTTAACGCGATCGGCGCGGCGTTTCTAATAAAGAAAAGCTAAATTCCTTTGGCTCTTCGTCAATAGCAGCACCAAAGGGTTAACTTTTCTTTAGCTGCTGGACGCCTTCGAAAAAATCGAACCCTAAATGTAAATCCAACAAATTTAAATAAAAACACCGATCTAGACAGCTGTATCAGATTACTACACAGATCACTACAGTGTCAAACCGAGATTTCCGTAAAGTGTTCATCACATGTACACAATGTACGAAATAAACACATGACCCGAGCAAATTTTTCAAAAAATTGTTAATAACTTGGAATTGCAAAAAAAAACAACTTTGAAAAATTTGCTCGGGTCGTGTGTTTATTTCGGACATTGTGTACATGTGAATCTTTTAATCTCCTATAAAAATAATAAATTAGTGAAAAGTTGTACAAAGAATGACTACTAAAAGGCCAGGTTCTGATCGAGAGGCATGGAATATGGGACAACTTTCCTATTTTTTTCGACATGAAAAGAAAAGGTTTTTAAAAATAATTATAAATACAATAAATGGTAGAAAAATTAAAAAAATATATTAAAATATGACATATTACCATAAAAAAAGAATTGCGATTAATTTTCACCTGTTTTAAAAACTTCACTTGTCTTGGCAAATATTTTATAACTAAGTTTTTAATTTTTTGGAAATTATAGCCTTCGAAAAACATATTTCAACTGCAAAAAGATTGGGTGAATTGGTTAATCGATGGAAACGCTGTACTTAACAGGCGTTTAAAGTTTTACTTTATAAAAAATTATATTATATTGGAATATTGGTTAACTTGCTTTGCCTGCTCTATACTAATCGGGTATTTGGCATTTTTTGAAATAGTGTTTGCACATGAACGAGTCAGGCAACTGCGACTATTTGTTTTTCGGCTGGCGCACGGTTTTCTTTTCAAAGGCCTTCAACCGGAGCCTGACCCTAAGAAAAATAGCAAAGAAAAACCATTTAATTATTTAAAAAAAAAAAAAACAAAACAAAAAACAAAATTTACTTAAATTGTAAGATAGATAACAAATGGTAACAACTAAGAGACAATACGATAAATTGGTTATTTCAAAGTCGGATTTGGTTGTAAATAAAATAGTTTTAAAAAAAAAAGTTGAACCGACTTCACAAAAAGCGCAAAAAAGCATCAAATAATTTTTAATTTTATATCTATTACATTCGAAGTCGGTGCAAATCAAACAAACCAAACAACCAACCAATCGTACTCTACCCAACAAAAAAGGAATCATCAAAATCGGTCGACGCGTTATGAAGTTATGCCCGGTCAGACATAAAAAAAAATTATTAAAAAAAAAAAAATACGCGTCGAACTTAGAACCTCTTTGTTTTTGGGAAGTCGGTTAAAAATCTAGAAATGGTGTCTTCTGTAAACTGCCGCCGAGCTCGCTTTAAATAATGTTGCCATTTGAACAGAGTATTCTAATTCTCTAATTCTCAAAAACTGTGTAATTGTGACTAGCTATTAAAATGTTCATATTCCTTAAGGTAAGCAAAGATGTAGAAGTACGAAGTAAGAAGTAAGAAACATAACAATTTCTTAACACGTTCGTCGTTTCTAATAAAGAAAAGTTAAATCGCTTTGGCTCGAAAACATATTGTTAATCCAACAAAACTGTTCAAAACACGAGCAACGTAGATTAGGTTTGTTTAAGGGCGAGGCCTCAAAAGCCTCGCATACATAGACAATACTGGGTACATAGCGTTACCGCATTTGGATGTCCTAAGTGTATCCTAGAGATGTCGTGCTGCGGCCGTCGAGGCGCTGTTTTCTTTTTAAATTAAAGGTACTCTTCTTTTTAACGAATTTCGGCATACTCCTAATGTCGCATCTACAGGCCTCCTCTAGATCCTTGAAGAGGTATCTGCCTAACGATTTTTGTGGTTTCATAGTAAGCGCAGGGAAATGGCACAGGAGATGTTCTATTGTTACCATTTGTCGAGTTCCTGACAATGTCTGCATATGTAGGTCAGTTTTCGAGACCCCGATTCTGTGGCCCATATAGAATCCTACCAGAGTCCTGGTTAGGCTGAGTGAGTTCTTTTATATTGATTTTCCACATGACCTTCGTGACTGTACACTTTTTGAGCCCTTTCCATATTTTCTGCGCACTAAGGTGTTTAAGCGCGACTTGGAGGTAGTATTTGCATTGCTTCTAGGGCCTCCGATTCAATACCTTTCTTTGCGAGATCATCAGCTTAAGTTGCCTTCATAGCAGTTGAGCCAGTTGACCGGAAGGGAATTACGGTAAGGAAAGTGAGGAAACTTGAGTCTTGTTTTTTGTATTGCTGCGAGCTAGACAACAGCCCAGAGACGGAGTGGATTATTTTGATTTCTTAATAAAAGCTCACTGGGTCATCTGATCTTGAACCCGGGACCCATGGATTGTTGGCCGTGCCGCTTAACGAATTGATCCAACGCCGTCTCCAGCTTTTAGAACTACTTGGCTGTTCACTTACATGTGCAGCGAGGCGCCTATAACCAGCAGACTGTGACCCATTTTAGCCACCATATGTACAGCAACGGCATCGGCTTGAAATATGCTACAGTCGCTGGGAATTTTTAAGGATGATTTAAAAAAAGATTAAACGTCACTGCCGAGTAGGAATAAAAATATTCTTGTAGACATAAAAGGGGATATTTTAATTACATTATCCTTCCATTTCTTGCGGAAAGCAATAGTGCCTTATATGATATTTTCACGGAGTCAGAACGAAAAAAGAAAAAGAAATTAATTTTAAAGTGGTTTTTGGCTGAATTTGGAAGTGCACTGAAATGAATGAAATGGAGACGGAGTTTTATCAATTCGCTGAGCGGCACGACGACCATGCCATGTGTCCCGGGATCGAGATCAGGTCTCCTCGTAAGTTTTTATTAAGAAATTAAAATAATCTACTCCGTCTCTGTGTTGTCTAGCTCGCAGCAATGCAAACAAGACATTCAAGTTTACTCACTTCCTTTATCCTAAATTCCCTTCCGATCAAAACCATGCTAACGCATCAGGGGTACTCCACTAGGCTTTTATTGTATAAAAAAAAATTCCACCTATTCCTGACTATATGGTAGTTGTGAAGTCATATGATTAAAAAATTACTTACAAATCCTCGTCCATTTATCGATCGTTTCAGAGGCTGCATTAAAGAAGCGGTTTTTAAACGCTGCGTGATCTACTTCTGGAGATGTCAGTGCGTTTAAATTTTTGAAACTTTGCTGCACTATTTTTGCAGTTGCGCTGATTATTTAAACAAACCGTTGCATAAAAACCGCAGCGCGGGACGTAGATTTGGGTGTCCCCATGATACCGATTCCTGCCAGTCTTTGTGTGTGTTCCAGTCTAGAAAGATAGGTGTTTTAGCTACAGTTGGTAATGAAACCATAACTCCATAAAGCAGGATTGGTCACACAATCGTCACATAAATTCAGTGCGTTTTGTGGGGTCTTTATCCCCACATAAAAAATATAAATTTTGGAAAGTTGAATTCCTTTGGCTCTTCTTGGAAGAGCAAAAGGAATGTAACTTTTCTTTACGAGTATTAGAAAAGCTGATCGTGTTGAGAAATTTTTATATTTCTTAGGTTTGATCTTTTTTGTAAATAGTTGTGAGATAAGTATTTCATATCGATGTGGCGGTAAGTGTCTGTTTGTTTCTTGGAATGTGTTCTCATCTCTAGAACAAATAATTGTTTTTCCATTCTCTCCTCGCTAAATAGTACTCTTAAACAATACCAAAACATAAAAAAATAAAGCTTTGACGCGGTTTTGCTCATCAAGGAGTGACGTGGATTTTTATCACTATTCAAATTTGCAATAACAATTCATTTCTGATATTCATAACTCAAATAATTGCTTGCATAATTTCCATCGCTTAAAGCAAGTGGTACAAATAGATGCAACCGATTCGTACTAGTGATAAGAATTGATGTTATCAAACTTGAATTTTGCTACCCAGATAATCACATTAATAGTTTGTGCCTTAGCTAAAATTACGTTTGAGTATTACCTGAGTTTTGATGTTTATTTCAATAAGACGGGGTTTTCTGCTAAAGTTCTATTTCGACAATTCACTGTTGAAAAATGCAATTGACAAAATCTGTCCAATAAACTGAAAGTGCATTCTTATCAAAGATTTGAACCTGAGTGCTAGAAGTAAGCAAAATTCGCGTATGTCATTAATTTTGATAATCGGTTGGGATAGATTCACCCAATGATGATATTGACACAATCAGCTTTCCTTTGCGCGAGCAGCCTAAGCAGCCTTGCAGACTGGCTCTAAGCGTTATACTGATGGATAACCTACTTTATACTGAGGGTTACTCATGCCGCGAGTAGGGAGTTCTTGAAGACTGTGGGTCTACTTCGACTTTTTTATGCGCCAAGAATTTTAGTTGCTTGACGATGTTAGCTCCTTATTCACTCTTCTTTTGAAATCGAAGCTGGTAAACATGTAAATTGTATCTTTACTTCTTTTAGTAAAGCTTAGTTTCATCACAAAAGATAGTAACATTAAGAAACTACCAAACTGAGATGCTTAAAGGGTACTGGAACTTAAGGAATGTTGCATAAAAAAATCGTTGTACACTTGATTAATCATATGCATCATGGTCAAAGATATGAAATATTACTCTAGCCTACTTTACTTTACCTCCACAACCTTCGTTAATAATATCTCGCACAACATATAGAGCTGGATTAAATTGTGGAGACCCTTCTTGTTTTGTGGTGCTTTTGCCAATAAGTGAAAGCTAAGAATAAAACCCCATTTGATAAATAACATAAAAAAATGTGAAAAAGAATGAAAATAGATAATAAAAGAAAAGTAGCAAATATAACAGGGGTAGGAGTGTTGGAATTTCTATAGACCAGCATGAATAAATTCAAATATTACTGAAAAATAATTTATAAAGCAGCCGAGAACATGAATTTGGGTCAACATTTTCACTTCCAGCAGAACAGTGACCAGAATCATACAGCCGTAGTTGTACTCTGCCACAAAATCCTGATGGCATCTATGGAGATAAACTAGAAAGGAGCCTTCGAAATCATAGTGTTACATCCAAATTACAGTTGAAAGAAGTAATACTCGAAGAATTAGAAATCGGTGGTCCCGAGCGGCTATAACTCGAATGGCTGTGTACAAAGTGCATCTCGGCGCCTCGTTCAAATAAATAATTTCAAATTATGACGCCGCTGCTATTTTGTCGCAACTCTGCGAATCAGCAACAAATTATCGTACTCAAATATCAATTTTTCAGTATCATAATATGTATTATCGGTTCTACTATAGTTTATTCAGTTTATTGATAATTCGAAATCTTGAATAATTTCCCTTTACCATCCTGAAAATTTTTAAATAAAAAATTCTATTATAATTCGAGCAATTTCTAAACTTCAAATGCGTTATCAAAAAGCGTGACAGTGAGTAACAATAATTTGTCACATAAAAACCGAACATTTATGAACGGATGCGGTGGAGCACCACCTATAGCCATATGTTTTTCCTGTTGATTAATGCTGTTTTGTTGTTTCTAGTGATAGAGTAAGTTGCCATTAAAATACTAACACTTGAATCTTTGACAACTGACCTGGCGTAAGCGGCTATGAAAATTGTTTTGAAGGACGGTCATTTTTATCTGAGCTGTAATTAAAAGATAGTTATAATCTGATCTTTCGCGTAATTAATAACCCAAGTATATCGGAGACCAGTATGGAATAGGAGAGGAGTACTCTTTTAATTAATAGTTCAGTAAAAGAGATGTATTCCCAGATCGAATTGGTTTAGTTATTTTTCACATCGCTATCGCTATCGCTCCATATGAGAGTCAGTCGGTCTCTGAAGAAGAATGGATTTTACACTAAACCGATTTTGCGATAGGGACGTCTCAACTTGTTGAAGTTAAGCATATATTTTTACCCGTTTGGATCACAAAATAGTTGTTGAGCCTTAAAAGTTTCAGAAACGAAGAAATTTTAGCTTGAGCCTCGCTCCAAATGGGGCCTTAATAAAAAATATCGAATCATTCAGCGCTATACTGGAGGACTTTCCGGAGTTGCTGGATATTTTAGAGAATACACTAACCAAATCTTTGAATATTTTCCGTATAATTAAATTGTCCCGAAGCAGTATAATTAGGCATAAATAATATAAAAAGGAAAGGCCGAGAATGTTATCTAACCTGCAGCACTCTAAAGAAGGCTCAAATTTCTCCAAAACGAATCCGAAAAATAGTACTTGCTTAGTACATAAAAAGAAAATAAATGTAAAAATCCTTTTCAAACACAAGCTTTTATTTAAATTTCACTGAATTAAAAAACCACGGAACTAAAAAGTAAAAAATAATGTTCGGTGAAATTTAAAACTCAAAAGTATATAAAAGTAAAAAATACAGAGAAACCAATTCCTTGGTCGCTCGTAATAGGAGCAGGCACGTAAAAGGTACATAACATTGATCTGTTTAAAATATGAAATTTATATTTTGAAGGCTTGAGACATTAGTCTAGACAGGAAGTTTTAAAGTAGTATTACTTATGACCTATGACGCCCATGTTAAGGGTGTTGACAAGAAAAAAGTAATCCGCCATCTTGGAGTGGAGCGTCCACCATATTGGATTTAGAACGATATTAAAAATATTATATTGTATTGCCATCAAAACAAAAGCTGTGTGTAAAATTTCAGCTAGATTGAATACCAGGAAGTGTCATAAAAATTACTTACAAGTTTTGAACCGGAAAGACGTACTTACCTACGAACGCTGCAAGTTAAATAAAATTTTATTATAAAATCAACTTAAAAAGAAGTAGTTAAGGACACTGCTGAAGGCGTTTGAGAAATTGTTATTTTATTTATTTCAGGACTTTACCTTTATTTTCAGATGGAGCCTACTTATAATGCACCTAACTAAACCAGTTTTTATAGCGAAGTCCATTCATGTTACTCTACTTTTTTAATAACGATACTTGTAAAATATACAGGGTGTTTCAGATCTGACGTGCCAAAATGAGTAGGGTGATAGATCTGAACTAGACAAAAAAAATTGTATGGAAGGGAGGGGGGGGGGGCAATCTCAACCGTTTGGGACTTACAGGGAGATTCATAAATTTCAGTTTTTCATGGTATGCACTACCATAGTCAACATAGCGACATCAAGCAAACGCTAAAAAACTACTTTCCCAATGACCTTTCCAAGATTGTCAATAATGTTGATCTTACTCCTACCATTACAGGTACAATCCCTTCCAAAATTGAAAAAAATCGCTTGCGATTATCTAAAGTTCAGAATTTTCCCAAATTTTCTCCGAAATTTATGTAATTAGTATACCCTTGTTTTATTTCGATTAGATTGCCCATTTTATTACCTTTCCAAAAAGGTGCAACGTGTCCACGTAGAGAAAATATGTAGAAATTTATACGTAGAAATCCTATCGGAGAGTATTATAAAAATCAATAAATTAAAATCAAATCAATTCTATAATGGTTTTTATTGAATTTAAAAATAATTACAATTAATCTTGATAAGTAACAAAAGCAGTTCAAAATGTTCACCGCCACATTGGATGCAACACAGCCAACAATCTCCTGCTAAGTCCCTGTTTAAGGCGTATTGAGCCATTAATTTTTGCTTGAAACTACCCGTACTTATTGATTTGTTTTTCAACTATGATAGGTATTCTTGCTGACTGACTTTTTCTATAGCAAAATTTTCATCAGGTACGAGTAACAGAACGCCAGGATACAAGGTTGTGAATTCTAGCTAACAAAGTTAATATCGGCAATAAAACAAAATTCTACTAATATTTTTATAACTTTTTTGCAGCAATAAATAAAATTAATTACCTGTTAACCCAAAACAGAAATTTTCGACCCTTAACCTTAAAAATTGTGTTCATTTAAGGAATTTCCTACCTGAAGTGAAATAAAATAGGGATTTCTTACCATGTTACCCCTTTTTGGAAACGTAATAAGATGGGCAATCCAATAAAAATAAAAAGCAGGTTTACTAATTACATGAATTTCGAAGAAAATTTGGGAAGTTGCTGAATTTTAGGTAATTGCAAAACATTTTTTTTACTTTTGGAAGTGACTGTACGTGCAATGGTAGTAGTTAGATCAACGTTGTTGACAATTTTGAAAAGGTCATTGGGATATTAGTTTCTTAGCGTTTGTTTGATGTCGCAATGTTGAGTAGATCAAAAGATAAAAATAAAAGAGTAATGTGCATACCATGAAAAAGTAAAATTTATGAATCACCCTGTAACTTCCAAACGGTTAAGACTGCCCCCTGCCATACAATTTTTTTTTGTCTAGTTCAGATCTATCACCCCACTCATTTTGGCACTTCAGATCTGAAATAATTAATTGTTCCATTGTAACAAGAAAATTATTTCCTTTTTATTATTAAGGAATTTAATTTGAAAGAACGAACAAGTGTTTCAATTTGCTTAACGCTATACTTGCATTAAGTGGTATGCGTTTAATGTAATCCTTTGGGCACTGGCACGGTTTGTCTAAGACTTTGACAGTGTAAAGCATGTGCTTTGTACTTGCAAGAATAAAATAAAAATGCCGTTTACATGAAGCAATTCTTGTTGATGAGTCTGATTCTACTTGGCGGCAATTACCTTTAAGAGTCAACGTGGTATTTATGGCTCTACTGTTTCTTGCGATAAATGCCTGTCTCTTTTATTATATTGCGTCATGGATGTAAAAAGAGCCTCTTCAAAAACAATCATGATTGTTAGAAATTGTCTAGTTTGATTAATTTATTGAAAATCTTAAATGTTTTCTTATTTTTCAGAATGACTCGTCTAGAAGTAACGAACCAAGAACGATTGGATAATCTTCGAGAAGAACTGAAAGAAATAAGTAGGAGAAACCAAAATTTAGACTGGCTTGTTTCGAAGTCCGATGGAACTCTGGACCAAGTGAGAAGTGATGTTGAGGGAATTCGTCAAAATTTGGATTCAACTGGTTCCTAGGAATTACTTATCGTGGAGGTGTTTTAATGATTTAATGCTTTCAGGTTTCCGAAGTCAGCCATCAGTTCAGCAACCTTCCGATTTAGACTGTTCAGACAAGTTAGCAGCTTTGGCGACACTCTTGACATCAACAAGAGCAGCCGTTCACAAAATTGAAAATGCTATCGAATTTCTTGGACAAAACTTGACTCAGCTTCTAGCTACGACAAGGTCAGTTATCACCTTTAGCACATTGTTTTCTTCTATATGCTAATTAGGTAGACTTCGCGATTTCCATTTGAATGATTTTACGCATTTTTTGCACAAAGTCGGATAGTGAGTTTTTCTGTTTGGAAAGATGTCATGCTTTCATGAAGCCCGCATTAACGAGTGACTTCCATTATGAGTACCTGCTAACAAATTGAATGCACCTTTAACTAATTAATATTCTTCTGGCAAATGCTATAATTAGTAGATACTTATAAGTACAAATATTTGACCTTAACTTGCATTAACATTCTTAACGCATAGGCGTATTTGATGTTCAAAATTTTAGTATTATCAATGTTTTGGTTTTTCGTAATTAAATAAGTATTAAGGTCGTTCGTGCGCCTATTTCCAAGATTTATTTCGTAACAACTTTAAGGAATAATTAAGTACTTAAACCGGTTAAGTCTTTTTCAATTATATTTTCACCTGTGTAGTTTCGGGGTATTACAAAATCTTTTAAGAAAATTAAGTTTTTTGAATATTGTAACCCAAAAACGCATGTCAACATTATTCCAGAATTATGGGAATATTGTAGGATGATATATTCCTTCATTTATTTGTTCGATAAGTAAATAAACATATTTTTAGGAGAATCTCTGAAACTTTTCAAGCTTTGGTGTCTTCAGCTCGTTGACGGAGGAAAGGTTTTGTTGAAGGTTCCTAAATATATAAATTTGGTTTTGCATCATTGATTGCTTTCCTATGCGATTTTTCAAAACTATTAAACTGCAAACCGAAGGTCGTATAAATCTTAAAATACTTCTTATAATAAAAGTTTATAACAGGCTGAAATACTTCACATAAAGATTTTAAAAGCTTAAAATAACGAACGTTCACTTTCGGATTCTCTTATCCTTCGGAAAGTCCGCGAAAATGCCGCCTTTTGGGTTGCACATCGATTAGGGAATCTCCTTTGAAATTCCAGTACAAAATGTGCTAACTATAGTGCAATAAAATGATTAGGTAGTCAAACCTGGACATGTTGCACATTTTTTTAAGATGTAATAAGATGGGTAATTTCATAAAACTAAAAAAACAGGTGTATTAATTACATGAATTTCGAAGAAAATTCTGATATTTAGGTAATCGCAAAACATTTTTTGCTCTTTTTGGAAGTGACTGTACCCGCAATGGTAGTGGTTAACTCAACATTGTTGTAAATTTTGGGAAGGTCGTAGAAGTAGTAGTTTTTTGGTGTTTGTTTAATGTCCATACAATTTTTTGTTTGGTTATGTTTGATCTATCACCCCACTGATTTTATTATGTCAATTACCTTGTTTAACTAACTGTGAGTTATTACACTTATATTTATTTATAATTCTTTATTAATAATATTAATATTAATCTTTACGAAGCTTCTTATAGCTTTATAAATAACAAAAATTACTCCTTTATTAAAAAACAAAACAAATGATAAGTGTGTTAAGTGACTCTTAATAAAATAAGCAAATGAAAGTTTAAAAAACTATAAATTGACTGTGTTAAAAAAAAACAATTAAATAAGGAAAAACGACTTCTCGACTAGATAGTTCTCCTTTTTTTTACCTATGTGAGGACAGGCATAGCATACGTGCGACAACGCAGGTGCTGTAAGTCATCTTCCAGGTTTCAAGAAAGAGTCTGTTTCTTAGAAGGCCCAGACTATAAAGCAAACGACTTATTTAACACTTTTTTTCGGTTATTCTATTGGCTTTTAATTTAGGTCGTGTTTTAGTTTTTGAGACTTTATTTTTAATTCCTTTCCTACGCTTAATTTTTTTAATGTTTTTTTTAATTAATGCCCACGTTTAGTATATCTTTGAAATCTATCAAACTATTTCACATTGAACAATACAACATTTTCGATTTGAACAAAATCAGGTGTGTTTGTGTTAGAGCCGCCGTTTTATACCAAAATGAAACTTTCCAAGCACAGCGAAATGATCACAAAATAAAATCTAAACGGTGGATTTTGAGCGACAATACAAAACTTTATTCTTTGAATTCGTTATCATCCACGTTATCATCTACTGTAAACGGAAGCAATGTTACAGTAGGATTTATGCCAAAAAAGCATTGGAACATTTTGGGTGACATAAACAAAAATACTCATATTATTGTCACTCTAATCATAAAAGTCCTAAGACAATAGCGGAAATTGATGAATACAAAGTTTGTGATGGAACACACAGAAAAATGCAGAACTTTGATCTTTTTAAATTTTAAATTATTGTTAACAGAAATACTATTAACTTCCGTTTTTAATAATTTATGATAAATAGCGTTTCATAAACGTGAAAAGTTACAGTGTAGCTACGACTTTTATGCTTGCCATGGCAGATTAGATTAGCACTACAGCACTACACCTAACATAATTTAGACGACTTTATTTGATTAATTCTGTATCCTTGTTTAAAGTGACACACTTGAAGGCACTAACAAGATAAATGCTTCCATTAACAATGTACAGAAACATGCACAAAACACAGACGTCTAAAATTTTTACGTTTTTACAATTAAAAAACTGTTTTGAGTCGACACTTTTAAATTCATTAGAGCATGTGTATAGCGCTAAGCAAAAATGGAGGTTTTGTTGACAAAAACACCTTCTATAGTAAGAGCTGTAATAAATATTGGAAATATTTCTTTATTATCTTAAAGGATGAAGTGTTTATAATTTTGGATTCTTTTGATTTTAAAACAATAAAACTTTATCACAGATACGTTAACAGCCACTTTAAAGAGATAATATCTTATCAGTAGACCACCAAAACGTAGCCAGGCATCATGATGGACAGAGGGACTTCGAGTTCTTCGGACTTAAATCAGAAGACGCTTCAATAGGGCCAAGCAAGCCAGATCAGAAGTAAATTGGAGCCTATAGCGCAATATATATAGTTTTAATGACTTCAAAGAAAATCAGAACTGCTCAAAGATCATCTTGGAAAAACTACTGTTCAAGTATGCAGTCTACAGCATAAGCGACTAGATACCGGCTAATTTAAGCAAAAGCCACCTCGCTGGGACACCTCTGTAAGGACGACGGCTCTTGGATAGAAGACAGTCAGGAAACTCTCGTTTCCACCTATTTCGAATTACACAAGACCAAACGCAAGATGTTTTGGCAACTCCGCTCTCCATAAATGACCTAACTCCAATCAAGGACAAGGTAGCTTGGGCGGTAGGGTCCTTCAATTCCTGCAAATCTGCAGGACCAGACCGAATATTTTAAGCATGCCGCATTACTGGATACATAACGGAAAGATCGAGAGAGGTTCGTGTGGCTTTCATTCCAAAAGCCGGGAAACCAACCCATACAGCTGCCAAAGATTATAGACCTATCAGCCTCTCGTTGTTTCTAGAGTCACTTTACACCGAAGGCCAATCCGTGAACACAGCATTGAGAAATCCCTCCATAACAAGGAATACACATTGGCAGCTTTCCTCGATATTGAAGGGGGATTTAATCTCTCTGATCTCTCTTACCTTCTGGAACAAGACAATTAATGCTGAACTGGATACAGATAATGTTAAATAGCAAAGTTATTGGCTCTAGTTTAGCAGATTTATCTACCAAGAAAATAGTTAGCGGAGACACGCCACAGAGAGGAGATTTATTACCTCTGCTCTGGAACTTCCCTCTTTAAAAAACCATCAAATATTTCGTCAGCAAGAGTATCAACTGGATAGCCTACGTAGATGACATTTAAAAACAGGCAAAAAGAAAATTCCTACAACCGGTCAGTAATGTCATGAATTCCACGTTAAATGATATACCGAAATGGGCAGACACCAACGGCCTTTCGGTAAACCCACCAAAAATTAAAGGTAGTGTCCTCAAACTCTCCCCGGAAGCCAAGTCTCTGGGCGTTATATTCGACTCCAAACTAGATAAACTATGCTCTCTAGACGCATGTAAGAGAATTTTGGATAATGGAAAATGGGTATTAAACGGCATATTGTACACTAGATGTATACAGCGATCGTCAGACCCATTGTCACACATGTTAAGCAAGCAGTAACATCTCAACTGAAAAGGCTAGCTTACTTGGGAATAACCGGCTTGTCTGGAAGCTATCCTATACCTGCAGCCAATGATACTATACACATGGTAGCCTTATCAGCTATTGGACTCAGAGAGAATAGCTAATGGTAGTCATAGAACTTTGTACACACATTAATCCTGAACCTCTGATTGGAAGCGCCCTAACAGGAACCCAACATACGCATCAAAAACAGAAAAGTGTATCGGAGCTGAAGTTTTCTCGGGATCACTGCAAATAGCAAAGGCATGCAGACTCACAAATACGTGCCAGACTTGGCGGGCCATTAAATGAGTAATGTAGAAGCTGTCAAGAAACTGAGTCCATAGCGTCGCGAATGTCACGTTCTAAAAGAACGACGGCTTGTCCGTCTGGGAGCAAGGTTCTTTGATAACTTAGACGGCTTAGCTGAGATAGCACTGATGGATCTCAATATGTTTTTACAGAGGCCTGGGTGATTTTAATTTTAACTGTAGTATATATAGTCTAGGGGCATACATAATGGACTTCATTGGCCTTCGAGTGGTAGGTATTTCTGATGAGAGGGAATTAAAATGGCGGAAGAGGGTTGTGGCCGTCGTTATAGATAAGGGTATTAGGGTGGTGATGATATGATAGGGTGTTAAGGGGCGCAGGGTGGTGATTACAGAATTGATTAGGCGGGTGGTAGGGCAATTAATATCTCCGCAAAAATCTTTCAAGTTCCTGCTAAGCGTGTCATTGTACATAAGAAAGTATGTATGTTTCATTAATCAAGACTGGTTAATTTATTAAGGAAGATCTTTTTTACTTTAAACGCGATTATCTCGAAGTAGGACAAGCTTTTATTTAAAAACTTAGTTTTATTAAAAGCTAATGAGTTAAATTAATTAAACAATATTTTCTGCTATTTTTTTGCCTGATATTAAATTTGCTTTATTTCTTTTACGTTTATAACTCAGGGGTTCTGATAATGATTATAGCCAACCTTAATGTTTTTTTATAAATTTAAATAATAAGTAAGTATGTAAGTGAATGAGAGTACCGGCGTAAAATAATTCAAAAGTAATCATGAATTACTTCAGAGTAATCATAAAATATTAAAGAAGCAATCAATGATTACTTTTCAAAAGGTTTCAATGTAATTTATTTCAATTACCTACTTGATTCAAGTTCTATTAGTTTGTAAATTTGAAGGTGCTTAATTTGCATTAACGTTAGGAAGATTTAATAACATAATATTTAAGAAAAATAGTATATTTGCCTAATATGTAGGACAGAATCTCGTTACATTTTACTTGCTCATAGTATTTTATTCGCTAAATCTTCTTGCGTTCATCGTATGAGTAGCAAAATGCATAATAAGTCCAAAATCAAAAATGTAATTGAATTGTATAGTTTTGTTTTTTTTTCAAAATATTACACGCAGAAATCTGGATGAGCTCTCACACCTCTCGTGTCGGATTTTGTGTAATACAAGAAATTCGCCTGTGTGTGTTTCTTCCTTATGTCAAAATAAATTTGTGAGGTCTGTGCATTTAGTTTCCCGAGCGAAAAAGTTATTATTTCATTATGTCCAGTGCTCCTGCTTATATATTAAACGACTATTAACCAACGATAGCCTCTCGCCATTAACTAATGCTCCAAAAAACTAAGCACGCTGTCCCTTTACTATCAGAATGTATGGGGACTAAGAACTAAAACTAATCATTTCTTTCAAGCATCCCTTGCTTGCTGCTACGATATTATCATGTTGACTGAGACTTGGCTTCATCATGGTTTTTGTGATGCAGAGATTCTTCATGATTCCTATCAGCTTTTTCGTAGGGATAGACATTCTGAATCTCTGTGTCGTGGTGGTGGAGTGCTGGTTGCCTGCAAATCAGACTTTAACTGCAGCTTAATTGATGTTCCTGCCTTCTCTGACTCACTCGCTATTGAACTCTTGGTTCTTAGGCTTTCGCTGCCTAAGCTTAATATATATTTGCTCTGTTGCTATATTCCCCCTAACTTGATAAACGTCGTTGATACTGAAGGGCGCAGTCTTTACGATACACTAACCCTTAGTTTAGACATCATTTATAATATGACGAACCCTGAAGATGAAATTCTACTTCTTGGTGACTTAAATCTACCCAATGTTCTATGGGTACCTAACTGTGATGACGATGACTTCATTCCCTCATGTTGTCCCACATCTGCGGTCTCTACATTTCTTGACACCATTGCTTCCTCTGGTTTGCACCAAATGAGTAATGTAAAGAACTCTATGGGAAGGCAGTTGGATCTTGTGTTTTCTTCTGATTCAACTAACACTATAGTTGAATTAGCTTCTGATCAGTTATCTGCTATTGATAGTTTTCATCCACCCATCTTTGTCTCCTTCTGTTACGATGGTGCTAGTATTGCAGATCCTAATCTCGAACACCATACTTATGACTTTAAGAGATCGAACTTCTCTGAGATAACGTCTAATCTCCTTTCAGTAGATTTTTCGGCATTACTGAATAATAATGATATTGACGTCTGCGCCTCCCTATTTTATAACAAGATATATGATTTGTTTAACTCCCTTGTTCCATTAAAACGGATTAGGTCTACATGCTCCTCTCCCCCATGGTATAATGCCGAACTCCGCAGTCTTAGGAACAGGAAGAACAAACTCTGGAAAAATTACTTGCGTTGTAATAGCGCTATAGCATATTCTGACTTTGTGACCTGTTATGAAAGTTTTAAGGCACTATCCTCTTCGCTCTATAATGAATACCTTGTTAGTGTTCGCGAAAATATGCACAATAACCCTCGAAATTTCTTTAAATTTGTTAATATGAAGAAGAAATGGAACAGCTACCCATCTACGATGTGGTATGAGGGATCTTCTAGTAATAACGTGTCCGTCATAGTTAACAATTTTGCTACATACTTTGAGAGCGCCTTTTCTTCAATTAACTTTGAGCCATGTGCGAATAATTTTGATCACATTTTGAATCGTCCCGCTTCACCCGATTTTCTGCCGTTTACATCATATTTCGGAAAAAATCAATGAACTCAAATCGGACTTTTCCTCTGGTCCTGACGGCATCCCTCCAGCCTTCGTCAAGTCCTGTTCCGATGCCCTTCTTACTCCACTGGCGATTCTTTTTAATAGGTCTCTTCAAGCCGGTAAATTTCCTACATTGTGGAAGTGCTCTTTTATAGTCCCTGTTCATAAAAAAGGCCATAAGAATATTATAACTAATTATAGACCTATCGCTAAGTTATCTTGCATACCTAAATTGTTTGAATCAGTTGTGTATTCGCAGCTTATGGAGCGGTGTATTGGCTTGATCTCTCCCAATCAGCACGGGTTTTTGCCCGGTAGATCAACGACTACTAACTTACTTGAATTTACCTCCCATATTATTTCTGGCTTCCAGCGAGGCATGCAGACTGACTGCATATACACGGATTTCAGTAAGGCCTTTGATAAACTTCCTCACTCCGTAATAATATTTAAACTCGGGAGGCTGGGCTTCCCCCCTGTTCTTCTCGACTGGGTTTCATCCTATCTTAGTGGCAGATCTTATCGTGTGTCGTTCCGCGGTTCTATCTCTAGAATCTTCAAGGCTTCATCTGGTGTACCACAAGGCAGTCATCTCGGTCCTCTACTTTTCGTTCTTGCCATTGACGACATTGTCCCTCTGATCACGTACTCTAATGTTCTAATCTACGCTGATGACATGAAGATC
The DNA here is from genome assembly GCA_964036015.1 of Leptarthrus brevirostris. NCBI lineage: Eukaryota > Metazoa > Arthropoda > Insecta > Diptera > Asilidae > Leptarthrus > Leptarthrus brevirostris. The sequence continues at coordinate 93,851,212 of OZ038373.1, read as the reverse complement.
TTCTCTTATATGTGGATGGTGGTGACGCCGCCCTTATTCAAAAGGACTTAGATACGTTTCTGGCGTGGTGCGAGCATAACGGCTTACACCTCAATTTTGAGAAATGCGAAGCTATGACTTTCTCTATTAGCCCTAATTCTCAAGTATATGATTACAACTTTGCGATGAATGGTCTCCGTCGCGTGCTGTCCATAACTGACCTTGGGGTAAAGCTTGATAGGAAGCTTGACTTTACTCTGCATATTAACTATATCGTGTCTAGGGGCAGTTTAATCTTGGGCTTTGTTAAGCGATGGTCTAGAGAGTTCTCGGATATACCAACATTGATGCATTTGTACTGCTCCTTAGTTAGACCTATTCTTGAGTATGCATCTCAGGGCTGGTCGCCCTACTACGCTGTTCATTCCAAGCGTATCGAATCGGTGCAGCGTAATTTTCTTAGATTTGCGCTAAGAGGGCTCCCCTGGGACGATCCACTTAGACTCCTGCCCTACACCGACCGCCTCCAGTTGCTCGATTTGCCCTCGCTTGAGAAAAGGCGCAAAGTCGCTGACTTGGTGTTTATTCACCAGCTCTTGAACTCTAATATAGACTCAAGTTCGCTTGTTAGCTGGGTTTTCTTCAGACAGTCCCAACATAACCTTCGAAGACCGCCTTTGTTGCATGTTGAACCATCCAGATCAAATTACGGCATGCATGAACCAATGAATCGTTTATGTAGGGCTGTTAATTCTTGTCCTAATTTTGATTTAACTCTTAGTAAGGTGTTGTTTAAGAACTATCTATTTTCTGTGCTGCCGTGACTCTCTGTTTGTATGTTGTGTTGCTGAGTTTCCTTGTTTTGTTTGTGCTGCTTTCTTTTTGTTTGAAATGCTTTGGATGAGCCTTTGAAAGCGAAATGTAGTATGTAGGCGGCGATGTAGATGTAGGTAGGCGATTTCTAGGGTAACTTTTGACTAAGGTTTTGCTTAAACGATCTCTGTTGTCTTTGCACTCCTTTTGTAGTGTTTGGGAGTGTTTTCTCTTTTTTTGTTTACTAATACTTTATTGCATGGGTTATGGGAGCCTCATTCACCTCAATATTTGTTATATTCTGGTGAATAGGTCAATTGATTCCTGAGTTAGAAGGGTTAATTCTATTCAATATAACTGCACGGAAGAAGGACAGGGTGTGGAATGGTTCATAGAGAGGTAAAAAAATTAAAAATTTTAGACAATTAGAATGTAGAAAAATTTCTTCCATTCATTTTCGCGAAAAAACTTACTTGAGTAAAAGTGAAAAATTAGTTTAGTACCAACAAATTAAAAGAACCAATCTCATGAAAGTCAATTTAAATAAGAAGAAGATGCTATAGAAGTGACATAAGTAAACCGCGTAAGAATGTGCATTAGTTAAATTTCTTGGGCAAGTTCGTGGTGAAGAGCAAGCTGTGATGTAAACAAAATTTACTCTAGTTTTTCACCTCGAAATTAATGTTAAGGAACATAAGTTGGGTGAATTTGTGCAAACTCTTGCGCTAGAGTTGACCTTAAGTTGCTCAGTTCCCTTCAGTCGTTGATAAAAATATCCTTCTTTTTTAGAAGCTCTTTATAATATAAAAATATAATTAATAAAAGATTTTAAAAACTATAGTGTTCTTGTGTAACGCCCAGGTCCTTGTAGTTTACTCCGCTTTGCATGAACCTTCATTTACAAAAAGTAAATAAAATAAAAAAATAAAAATTTGAGGACAAAAAAAAAAACTTTTTTATGAACAAATCTTTAAAAACCATATTTATTATAACATTTATAATATTTATTATATGAAATTACATAAAAGTTTTCGTTCTTTGGAGCGAATCACTTCGGTGACTACTTACGGGCTTTTTAGACTTTATATTGAGCTTAAAGCATTAAAATATATTTTTAAGATAATAAAAAAAAATGCAAAAAAAATTAATTTCTGGAGGAGGTTCCCCCTCAAACCTGTGCTGGAATAACGCTTTTGCCTTAAATCACTTTACCGTAGATGCAGTAATTAGCGATTGTCAATATTTGGTGGCATATTACATTTATCTTTTCAATTATTAGTCGAATACATTGCTAGATCGTTGTTTGTGTTTTTAAGGTAAATGTTCTACATATATGTATACTTAAATTTTTCAGGGAGATTCATCAGCGGCAACATAGTTTTCCAACGAAACAATATCTAAATAGTGCTTTACACTCGATAAGATCACAACCTGTTTATGCCCTTTTAAATGGAGGAGGATCAAACCATGCCTCAGAGCCATCGACAATGCCAACAAGTTGCTCGTCTTCGGCGATTGCGCAAAGTGGAATTTATAAGATTCAAGTGAACTCCGTTAGTGGACCATTTTTTGCTACGTGTGATTTAGAGACGGAAGGAGGTGGATGGACTTTGATTCAACAACGTAAGGACGGTTCTGTCAACTTTTACCGCCATTGGTTGGAGTATAAACTTGGATTTGGCAACGTTGCTGGTGAATTTTTTATCGGGCTAGATAGATTGCATGACATTACAACAACGACTTTACATGAACTGCTCATTTTATTGGAAGATTTTGAAGGAGAAAGGAAATATGCCAGATATAGTTTATTTGCCATCGGAGGAGAAAAGGAGGATTATGCTTTGAACTTACTGGGAGAATATGAAGGAACTGCAGGAGACTCCCTAAGCTATTCGGCTTCATTCAAGTTTTCCACATTCGACAACGATAACGATGGTTGGGTTGAAGGAAATTGTGCACAGGCCCATACAGGAGCTTGGTGGTATAATGCTTGTGAAATGAGGTGAATTTTACTAATATATCTTTTAAAGCGGTTTTTTGTAATATTTATTTTTAGCAATTTGAATGGCCAATATCTTGGTGGTGAAGTTCTGGATAATCATCAATTCCAAGGAATATACTGGAATGATTTCCGTGGTTCAAAATATGCCTTGAAATCTGTTAAAATGCTGATCCGTCCTGTAGATAGAATAGACAGAATATATGGACCGGACATAAATTAATTAAGTAAAACATAAAACATTTCCTGTGTCATTCATTGTAAATTTTGTGTATTTAATGCATTTCGCTTTTTATTATAAAACTAAAAACTTTCACAATTTTTTTCCTTATTCGAGAATGATATTTATTATAAAACTTTAAAGTAAATAGCCACTTCTTGCAACTTCTGATTAATCTCTCTAGTTCTCGTAACCTCTTGTGGGCGGAAGAACTTAACCCAATTGGAAGACAGCGATTGCAAGTGGACCGACATACCTCTGCAAATCGCAAAAGCTTTCCAGCATCAGCTGTCAGTAGAAAGCAACCATATGTTACCGGTAGCTGTAAAAAAACTTGTAAAAGTTAATGCAATGGGACGATATTAAGCTCAAATCATTCGTCTCAATACGGAGTATGCGGATATATAATTATTTGTCAAAATTGATGAAGGCTAAGGTGATGCCCTATGATACTAAAGAACAGCCTTGGCAGGTAGGGAATAAAGAATAAGGGAAAATGCTTACTTATGACCTCTACCTCCTACCTAAATTTCAGCTCAGTAGGTTGAATACAGTGCTCAGAATCGGCTTTTTTGGGGATTTTTTTTCAAAAAAACTACAAAATAATTCCAGATTACATAAAAAAGAGTTTATCATACATATTACTATCGATTGTACACACATAACAACAACTATAAAAGTATGTAGGATGTTTTCGTTATATTGATATTTGACCAAATGGCGGACTTCTAAAGTGAAAAGTTGAAAATTTGCCTAAAAAATCGTCAGAAAATTAACAATTAACAAATGAACTATGCACTTTGAAAAAAATCCTACGTACTTTGTACGTATTTTTCAAGATACATTCAAAATTTCGAGTCGGCTGAAAATTGTCTGAGTTATGTTTCGGGCAAACTTGAAAAATACAGTTTTGAGACAAACGCGTAAGAAGTTTTGAGTAGTAGTAAATCATGAACAAATAACCAAGTGGCCTTGTACTAAAATTCGAAAACTGAGTACTTAGAGATTTCTCAAGGCCATAATCTTTTGGGACATCTTTTCTGAGGTTCTAAGGAACTGTTTAAAAAAATCGATTTTACGAAAATTTTGGAGTGGCCTAGCCCCTTAAAAAACGTTAGAGCACTCGGAAGTTTTTATAATTACCATTAATCTTCATTGCCAGATCCGCATAGGTAGTATAGCAATTAATTTTAATGTCACTGCTGTTGGATGAAAAATAAAAACCGAGAATGCTGGATTCATCCTATATTCTTGGAGAGGAAATGTAAGGGGGAGTTTGCGACTCTTTAGAAAGAACTGCAAGACAATGAATCAAAATTTTACTTATATTTCCATATGAGTATCGCCCAATTTAATTGGTTGTATAGAAAAGTACACCCAAAAATAAAGAAGAAAAATACTAAATGGAGAGAAGCCATTTCTTCAAAAGAAAAACTGGCTGTTTGTTTACGGTAAGTAAATTTAATTCATATTTAATTTCACATTATTTATTTTATACATAAAATTAGTAAAAGGCCTATAACGAAAAATAGAAGTTCACAAAATAAAAAAAAAATATTTCGGATTTCATGAAGATTCGGAGATCAGAAATGCTGAATTTTCCACAAATACCAAAATATCAGTCCGATATCAAGTTTACATTTAAGAATATAATAGTGAAACTTCACAAGTAACAGTCGTACAAGTAGGATTGTGACTACAAATTCACAAAACTGTTAGTTGCTTGTGAAATTTTACTATCGTCTTCCCACGAGTTAGATGCATGGCTTTGTACACTAGATATTGGGTGAAATGGGCTGTTTTTGGAAAGTTCTTCATATTCTATTTCCAAAACAATGGAAAAAATTCTAGACTTTGCTTTATGTTGATTATAAGTTGAAAATTTTTCAATAGTATCCGCGATAGATAAGAAAAATGATTTTATACCGCTATTTTCGTTGCTCTTTCCACCATATAAGGGTCTAAGAAGCACATTTCTTCTTCGAACTTCCATTTTTTGTATTTAGATGCAGCTTGTCCACTCTTGGCTTCCTTATTCCGTTTAATAGCTCTGCTGTATGAATCACGTAGTCCGGCCCATGTCTTATTGCAATTTGAAAGCTAATAATATTAAGAAAAAAGGAACATTTACTAAAGACTATATACATATAGCATATTTTTAATGATATAATTTATATGTTACAGGTTTTTAGTGACAGGAGATTCCTTCCAAACCATATCGTTCAGTTATCGCCTGGGTAATTCTACGGTTTCATTAATAGTAAAAGAGGTCTGTAAACCAATAATTGAAGTTCTGATGCCTATTGTTATGACTACTCCAACAAAAGCGAAATGGGAAAAAATATCTGAAGAAGGAAATATGGGACTTTCCAAACTGTATTGGCTCACTGGATGGCAAACATGTGGTCATTGCAGCACCTTCTAACAGCGGATCCCAGTTTTATAATTAAAAAAGACATTTTCTGTAGTTCTACTAGCTTTGGTGGATGCAAAATATAACTTTATCGCAATTGAAGTGGATTCCTATGGAAAAAACAGTGACGGTGGAATATTTTCTAACTGTAATTTAGAAAAAGCTTTAGAAAAGCAAAAATTTTAAATTCCAGAAGAAAGGCTTCTACCGGGCACCAATGTAACAGCGCCACATGTGATTGTTGCAGATGACGCCTTTCTTTTAAGGCCTTATCTACTTCGTCCTTATCCTGGAACACAAATGCAAGGTGATGCTTCTAAAAGACATTTTGTAATAGACGAATAAAATCACAACCTGAGCACGTTGATAATATAATTTTAGCCACCTGTGTACTGCATAATTATATTAGGATTAACAGTGAAAATCCCATGGAGAAAAATGTTAACAATAGAGAAAACAGAGGAACAACAGAATTAAAGAATCTTCGACATCAAGGCGGTAATGCATTAATCGCATCTTTTAACATAAGGGAAACTTTCAAAGAATATTTATATTCCCCAGAAGGAAAAATTAAATGGCAAACAATAAATAATACATAAAATAATTTAGCTGTTTCTTTTAGTTCTTTCCCAACTTCAATCCAAATTTTTTCTTTATAATTTGTGTAGCTATATTTTTTATGAACCATATCGTACAGCACCACATTTTCTCGTACCAATTCAATCAATTTCTCCTGCAGCATTTTGGCAACTTTTAGCACCGACCGGCAAACAGCAACTGCTGGTTTGAATTCCATTCAACGATAGCCACCGACAGTGCCGTTGCCGGTTCGTGCTGTTATCTGCCGGTGCCTGTATGTGTGAATTAGCACATTTGTTTTCAGAGAAAAATATTTTGCTGTTTCATGTCGTTCCGTGCTGTGCCGTTATGTGTGCATCAACCTTACTCTTATCCAATCGGTGTCCATATTATTTCGAGCAAAAATTAACCTTGCTATTATGTGATGCTCTTTAAGGTGTGGTGCTGTTTTCATTTTTGCCCGAACAATGTTAGTGCTTTCCTTCAAAAGTCCTCAAAATGGTAGAAGTTGAGACATCTAACTTTAGCTCACTCCGTATTTCGTTCTGCGTTCTGACAGTTTTTTTGGACGCCCTGGCCGCTTTTCCTGTCCATAATTACCTGGATTTTTCAAAAATTGCTGAATGGCACCTCTCGAGCGGTTAAGCTCAAGTGCAATTTTATAATGCTCTTTCCCGATTTGTAGAAAGCAATAATTTGCCCCCTTTCCTGTTCCGAAAGACTTACTCTACGAAGCATTATTACAAAAAAAAATTAAAACGCGTCCTTCACCGATGTCTGCTTTCACATAGACTAAATGTACTAGAGTGGCTGTATATTTATGGCGAAGGCGAAAATTGCATTTCCGTTACATTCTTATCTTTAACTGCGCGGAAATGAAATTTAGTGTTGCCAATGTGATTATTTTTTGCCTCTCATTGATTTCTTAATAATTGCCTATTTCATGTTTTCTTGAAAAGAGTATAATTGTGAAAAATTAGGGTGGCTGTATAATTATGACGAGCACTTTATACGAATACCATAATACCATAGACGGGAATTATTCGATTAAGATGTTTCTGTACTGGACCGAAACCATATTGAGATGCTGGGGATGGGGATGATATTTGTTCATGATGGCTGGATCTTCCACATTTTAATGGGATGTTGGGACGTTTTAATTTCATTACGATACATTTTATTTTACTTGGTTGAACAACTTTACGGTGGTTCATGATGGTAAATCCTTAAAACCGCGTTTAAAGACTCCATGAAGTATTCTTGGCAAATTCAATAATGAGACTCAAAGAACTGACTTTATAATATGCTGTAGAAGATGACCGGAGCACACATTCTTAAGTTCTAAGTTGTAGAGTATCTCTTTTTGTATAAATTATTCCTTCATAGATTAGATTCATTTATTAGTAGCGTTATATTAATTACAACAACATAGGTTTATATTCAATATTAGTATTCCTTTTCTTATTCTGATTAAAGCGTTATTAAGTAACTATACATATTTGATTTATACGATTGATCTATAGCCTTTTCAAAGCATATTTCGAATGAAATATAAAGTTTCAAGATCAATTAATTGAGAATTCATTATTAATTCATTAAAATATAATGACTGGTATTATTGGAGGGGATAATTACGGTGCCAAATTATGTTTTCTTAGGTTCCAGTCGAGCGGCCTGAAAAATAGATGAAGTTTTTGATTTTTTTTCTCACAAAAGAAGGTAAATAATGTATAATTCGCATCTGGAGCCGTGTACGCGCTGCGCCGTGCAGGATGCCGCCTTCGTCTTTTATCTGAAGCACAAAATTCCAAAGTTACTTGCAAATTAGAATAAATTTTCGGGACCATGGACCATTTTTAGAAAAATTCAGTAATTTTGGATAAAATGGCGACCGTTTAAAAAAAGCCGATCTTTTTGACCTTTTTTGTTGTTCATAGTAGCTGTTCCTGGACCATAGAGCAATCCTTCCTTTTCCTCATGAAAATGATATAATATTATTCAAGGAACATTATTTTGTCCAAACAGAACAATACGGCTGCTGCTGAGCAAACAATACGGCGCGCGTGCATCTTTGGTCCGACCGCGTAGGCATGATTTCGCACTAAATCAGCTGTAACCTTTACATTTTTCCGAACTTCGTCAAGCTCAACCGTTTGGGAGTTACAATTTTCATAATATGCACAGGCACACCACACTTTTATTTTTATCTTTTCTACTTAACGCAGCGACAAAAAACACACACCAGAAAACTACCCCAACGACATTTCCAAAATTATCAACAATGTTTATCTGACTCCTACCACTGCAGGTACAGTCACTTGTGAAAGTGAAAAATATATTTTGCGATTACCTAAAATTCAGCATTTTACCAAATTTTCTCCGAAATTCATGTAATTAATACACATAATATTTATTTTCATTTAATTTCCCATATTATTACCTTACCAAAAAGGTGCAACTTGTCCAGGTAGATTACGGACCTTTAAAACCTTTTGAAAAATATTAGAAAAATAAAAGGAAAAACAATGTAATAGGGAATTCCATGGTCTCTGTTTAGAAAAAGTAAATCCTACTACCTCAGTGATGTCTTGCGAAAAAGTTAATGATATTTTTTATTTACGATTTTTATATAACTTATTAGTATCTACTTTTGCCAGGCCTGTTAATTTTCTAGAACCTTAAGATCGGATGAGAATCTACAGGCTTATTCTTTATTTTTGCTGCACCCTGGTTCAATGTTTAAAATGATTTAAATAATTAAAAAATAAGCCGCTGTAAAGAAACCTTGAGTATTGCAATATTGAAAATATTATTAATGAAGCAGATATATGGTACACCGTTCCTCTCTCTCTAGTTCCCGGCGGGGGAGAACTTCACCCGATTTTAGACAACCTTTGCAAGTGAAAGTAAACATAAATTTAAGAATGATATGTTAGGAAAATTCGCGGAAGATCGAAAACGCTTAATTTTTAATTGAATTTTTGTCATTTTGTTATTAAATAAAATAAATGTAAGTAAACAAAAGATTAAATCCGAGTTTTTGAACCCCCCACCCCTTCCCGGAATATATTGACTACGTGCCTTAGTGTGTTACGAAAGCTATTCAAAATGGTTTTCCACTTTCGATGCATGCTTAAAGCATCCTTCTAATTCCCTGTTTAAGGCGTATTTCGAAATTCTACTAACAAATTGAGTAAACTTCATTCTTCCCCATAAGAAAGATCTGGAGATCTAGCAGGCCAAGAAGTCTGTGTAACTCGTCCAAGTCAGCAGTCAGGAAATTTTTCATTCAATATTGCTTTTACAACGATACCAAAATGTACTGGTGCTCTATTGTGTTGGTAAACCATTGCACTACGATTATCCAGAGGAATGTTCTTTAGTAGATCTGGCCGTCAATTCTCCAAAAAGTCTTTGGCTTATAAGCACTTGCGACAAAATGGGTTAGTTCCGACCAGGTATGGATGTTGTGAAAGTTTGTGATACCATCCTCTATGAACGGCGATTCATCCATCTAAAGAATTTGGCCCAGAAACGCCCCGTTCTCCATGTCGCATTCCAGAAGCCAAATGCAAAATTTTAATCTTCTCTCGGAATATCGTTCTAGTAGTCTTCGGACTGGAATATAATGATATGAACACCACCCTACTTGATGTATAACTCTCCAAAATTTAACTGAAGACAATCGCAATCGTCTTGCAACTTGTCTCGGGCTCGTTTCCACGTGGGTGATTATTTGCTGCTCGACGTGGGCAAAATCTTCCAATGTTTCAGATCGTTTCTTGGTTTCTCTTAACCTTCGGAAAGCCCGCAAAATACCCCTCTTTGTACGTCGATTAGGGAATCTCCTTTGAAATTCCAATGCACTCGCTTTTCCGTTTCAGTTAACTACACAATAAATGTAATCCTCATAATGCGTAATCCTCAAAAGTAAATTCGGCTACAGTTATGGAATTTATTTTTCAATTATGATCGATATTCCTGCTGCTACATTTTCATCAGGTATTAGTAACAGAACGCCAGGATATTTAGGTGTTAACACAGGTTAACACAAGCTAACTACGACAATAAAACAAAATTACACTAACGATTTTATAAATTTTTTGCAGCTTTAATTAAAATGAATTATGTGTGTACCCTAAACAAAGATGTTCGACCCTCTCTTTTAGAAATTTTGTTTATTTAAATAATTTTTTACCTAAAGTGCAATAATATAATTAAGTAGTCAGGGATATCTAAGAATGCCGTTTTTTAGTCCTTTCGGTACCTTACGTATACGTTGTACGTTTTTGAAAATGCAAAAATATGGACAGTTTAATACTAATAAAAAACGTAATTACATGCATTTCGGGGAAAATTCTGAATTTTAGGTAATCGTAAAACTTTTTTGTCTTGGGGGTGGGAGAACTCTCTCTTGGGAGATACAGGGTGATTATTTTTATCTCTTCGTCTACCCAACACAGCCACATGAAACAAACGCTAAAAACAACTATCCTAATTACCTTTCCAAAAATGTCAACAGTCACGGCCAAACGTGAAGAAAATGTTATGAAATTACCAAAACCGCTCATACCGCTTTCACTAATAAAAAGTTATCAGATCTCGTGTGGGGCCAAGCCCCTAACTCTACAAGGCCTACAACCCCTAACTCTAGAAACCCTACTTCTTGGTCAAAAAGTATGGCTAGGCCGTTTCATGGATCTAATACATGACACAACCTTAAAGAACAATGACTTAATTTCTTACCATAACTCCATAGGAGTGACTTTTCGATGGCCGCGAAACTACCAAGCCATACTTTTTGACCAAGAAGTAGGGTTTCTAGAGTAAGTGGTTGTAGAGTTAGGCTTTGTAGAGTTAGGGGCTGGGCTCCACACGAGATCTGATAACTTTTTTATTAGTGAAAGCGGTATGAGCTTGTGAGTCTTGGCAACCTTCTTTACATGAAATGTTTTTGGTGGGATATGCATATTCTGCAAAAGATTCAACCATACCACATGCAAGTGCTCAGAATTCCTAGCGCTTTCAGTAGTCGATTGATACAAGGAATTTAGGCGGAAAGCCTTACGTTAACTGTCTTGCATAGGAACATTTACTTAGGAACAAGATGTCGCGTGAGTTAGATAATTGGTAATTATTCTTAAGAAAAAAAATCAATTAAAATATTTTTTAAAGTCAAAAAATACCCGAGGTTTGCTAAACCTTTTCGATCAAAATTTATATTCTAACAAAAGTTATTCTTAATTTTCTATGTTGAAATAGGAGAGCTTTGCATTGCACTGAAGGTGAAATGGAAACATGAGAACTTTGTTTTCAGTTGAAATGTTAACGTAATAAATAATTCATGGGAAATATTTTAATTTTGTGGACTATTTTTATACTTCTCCATAATTTCTTGCCAAGTGGCTTTTTCTTCATCGTTAGAATCATGCCGTGATCTAACTCCTACCTTTGATTCGGGATTCTCCTGAATCCTATTTTTTATTTTTATATTAATACTTTTCTGCTTGCAACATACATAAATTATAAAAACGATTATTACAATAATTATTACGGAACTTAAACTATAATTGGCAATTTTATGATATGTAAGTTCCTTTATTTGTTCAATATTGTTAACACTATGTAGTACAACTTCGTCAAATTTTAATTCCTTATTCTTATATCAAAAATATTCATATTTCAGTATTACATTTCGGTATATTCTTTAATCCTGAGTGTACAACTACTGAAGTTTACGAAATAATTTCCTTTCAGTGGCGGAATTCTTTCATTGCAAGTCCTTGTCAATCCTCCTGCTTCCATATTATTAATGACGATTATGTTTTGTTCAATAAATAAAATTTGTTGTTTTAATTGTGGAACGGTAAGGCTTATTGTATACAATTCGGTTGGCATGTGCTTCACTGCTTAAACTTAAGATACCGCGACCTAAGAAGGTCCTCAGACCTGGTGGAGGGGGACCCGTGAAAAGCTCTTTTATTTTGAACTTTTTATCTAATCAACCCAGCGACATTATACAGGGTGTTTCAGATCTGACGTGAAAAAACGAGTGGGGTGATAGATCTCAACTAGACAAACAAAAAACGGACTCCCAACCGTTTAGGAGTTACAGGGTGATTCATAAATTTCAGTTTTTCATGGTATGCACATTACTCTTTTATTTTATCTTTTCGTCTACCCAACACAGCCACATGAAACAAATGCTAAAAAACAACTATCCTAATTACCTTTCCAAAAATGTCAACAATGTTGATCTCACTACAACCACTGCAGGTACAGTCACGGCCAAAATTGAAAAAAATGTTTTGAAATTACCAAAATTTCCGCATTTTCTCCGAAATTTATGTAATTAGTATACCTCCTTTTTATTTTCCTATTTTACCTATCCAAAAAGGTTCAATATGCCAAGGTAGACAAAGAATTAGAAAAACCGCAATTTTAGAAATCTCTGACTACCTAATTATTTTATTGCCCTTTAGGTAGCAAATTCTTTAAGTAAACCAAATTTTTATGATAAAGGGTCGAAAATGTTTATTTTGGGTTAACAGGTAATTAATTTTAATTATTGCTGCAAAAATGTTTTGAAAATGTTAGTGTAATTTTGTTTTATTGCCGATATTAGCATGTGTTAGCCAGAATTCACATCCTTGTATCCTGGCGTTTTGTTACTCGTACCTGATGGAAATTTTCCTATAAAAAGGGGTCAGTAAACAATTACTGACATTTTGTCCGCAACCGTAATTTGTTATCAGCAGAAAGCAAGAATGGGTCGCCGCCGCAAAGTGGAGTATTTGTGGCAAAATCCTGGCCAAAATAATTTTTAATATATTTTAAAATAAACACCATTGCTGTAGACTTTTGACTTACATTACATTAATAAATTTTATATGCACATAAATGTATGTATTAATTTAAAAAAGAAATATATGTATAGTACACAGTTTACTTAACTGTTTACTATTTATAAGAGGAAAGTAAATGTTGATAGATTTGTTTTATTTGCAAGTAATGTTTCATTAAATGTAGTTAATTATATTATATATATATATTAAGGTGTATATACATATATATATATATATATATACATATATATATATATATATATATATACTGCGCTCGCATTTCTTTTCCTCTCTAAACTTGGTATCACATACTTTTGGGGTCAATAAAACGATTGGTGATGACAACAAAAGAATTAAAAATGTTCAAAGTCGTTTTTTTCAAAATTTAGCAATATGTTGAAAAAAGGTGGATCTAAAATGAACCGATTTTTTTGAGTATTTTATACAGAATACATTAAATTTCAAATTCCTTATTTCAGTCCGGAGTTATATATAATGGGAAAGTGCGTGATTTTCGATAGTTCTCAGTTTTTACAATTTTCAAAATATTATATCTTGAAAATAGAGCGCCCAATCGAGCAAGAATTTATTCTACCGATACTTAATTGATCTCAAAAATACAGAAAAAATACAAATACGCTATTGCGCGGACATTTTAAGTTATGAAGTTAATTTTTCATATTAACGCGATAGGGTAAAGTACCCAATGGTGAGCCCCCAACCAGTGATGAGTCCCCTGCATACAATTGTTAGAATATCTAAGCTCATAAAGATATTTCCCTGTATTTCTCAATCATATGATTTTCTTAGAACGTTTCCCATGTTGGGTAAGTACACTCCAATAACGCAACTCTACATTATTGGCGTGCATATTGACGTGAACGGACGTGTTCTAGAAATCGTGTAAGTTCTTATGATTCTGCTTAGGAAGTGGTAATTTTTGAAGTGTGTTTACTAAAGTTTGTATTGTGTAATTTTTCGGTTAGTATTAATTATACTTTTTATGCGTTCATTAGTTGTTTTTAACATATTTTCCATGGTTTTTTCCTAAAAGATAAAGAACAAATTGAAGGGGCTCATCACTGGACACGAATTTTATTGATTTTTCAATTATGAGCCCCCCGGCTCACGACTGGTACTTCATTTATATTTTTGTTCTGCCAGAGATGAGCCCCCATAAAAAACAAGATGTAGTTGTTTCAAATTTTTAACTGAAATTTAATTGAATTGTAATATTTAAAAAAAAATCAAAACCAATAAAAACTTTTAAATCGATTGTCGCAGCTCAGCACGAAGACAAAAATATTAATGGCTAAAACAAAACAAAATAAGAAATACACTGAGGACGATTTATTGCTTGCTTTGCGTGATATAAAAAACGGACTTCCGATTCATACAGCATCAAGAAAGTATGAAATTCCGGTCCCCAACCCATTCTATCCTCAGATGAAGAGGAAAAGCTTGTTGTATGGGTCATAAATAATTACGCAAAGGGCTTTCCAAGAAGAAAGCAAGATAATACAAGGTGTAGTGAAAGAATACCTAGATTCAGCTCCAAGGCAGAACCCATTCAAGATTAATTATCCGGGGGAAAAGTGGTATGAAGGCTTTCTCAAAAGGCATCTGAATTTAGCTATCCGAACACCAGAGGCGATTACAGACGCAAGCTCAAAGGTAGCTGAGAAAGATATTCGAGGATGGTTTACCAGAATAGAGGGCTATCTCAAAAGCAAAAATTATTTGGAAATATTGAGCAATCCGGATCGGGTTTACAACGGCGATGAAACCAACTTTTTGTTTTGTCCGAGTAGCGGAAAGGTGATTACGCCAAAAGGTGATATAAAACTTCTATTGAGATTATTTATTTGAATTAAAATATATTGGTGATGTTCGTTTCCTTAAAGGCGCTACAAATGTTTACGAGATTGATAGAGGGCAGGCAAAAGAGAATCTTACGGTAATGTTCTCTTTCTCTACAGAAGGTTACATCACTCCTCCTTTAATAGTGTACCCATACAAAAGAATGCCTAACGATATTTTAGCAGCGGTTCCAGAGGGTATAAAAGTTGATAAGTCTGACAACGGGTGGATGACCGCAGAACTTTTCTGCAGATATATAGAGGAAACATTTTATCCAAGTCTGCTTAGAAATGGAACTCAACTCCCTGTTATACACTTTGTTGATGGGCATAAGACCCACATGACATATAAGCTATCCAAATTGTGTGAGGACCTTAAAATTATATTAATTTTGCTCTATCCGAACTCTACACAAACCGGCTGACGTTGCTATCTTTAAGCCAATCAAGGCCGGTTGGCATAGAGCAGTGCAAAATTGGAGGCGTCATAACCTTGAGAAAAAATTAACAAGGGTTGATTTTCCTGCAATATTAAAAATAGTTGTAGACAAGTGCATTAACAAAGATACAATCATTAATGGATTCCATGCTTGTGGTCTTTATCCGTTTAATGCCGATGCCATTGACTACACAAAGTAAATACAAAATTCAAATACAGGGAGCACTGTCACTATTCAAGATACCAACGCTGAGGGATCAATTAATTTTGAAAAATTTGCGCGGGGCGGAAAAAATTGAAGAGTTAAAAACTTCGAAAAGGTCACGTGTAATCACAATTCAGATGTACTGCTTTTTCGCTTATATCAAGAGTTGACGCAAAAAAATTACAAGGTTAAACATCTCTCTTTTTGCAATGAAGTAGTCGAGCAAGTACAAAATATTGCTCCAAATTGTCAAAGTCTACCTCCGCAATGTGACGATCCAGATATTCGAGAAATTATACACCAGGTAATCATTACGTTTATTTACATTATATTTTTAACTAATGAAAATATAATTAGGTGAATACGGAATTTGACATTACATCAAAGCCAATAACAATGGTCAACGAGTTAAATATGGACATAGATAACTTTCTTTTGACACCAAAAACACCAGTTAGGACCGGCACGAGGTTCACGGAAAGAAGCTCGTTTATAGTTTCCTCGACTCAATGCAATGCTCACTATGTGATAGAAACTACCATCTGTTGTGCGCACCAAAAATGTGTCCTGGCAATAGTACATTTATATGTTCAAAATGTGTTTAAGGGGTTATATACAAAGTTGGGGCTCAAAAAATCGAAAATTTTTTGATTGCATATTCTGAAAGTACATACTTTCGAAAATATCTGTGTGAAATTTCATTAAGATCGGAGCACTAGATTTCAAATGACAGCCGTTCGCAGTGCGCTACTTCCATCCATAAGCACTTGGCGAGCGGCGCCCAAAAACTTTAAACGCGATGATCACGGAATAGAGTTTTTTGAAAAATACCGTTGCGGTGAATGTGATATTTCAAAAACTTTTCAACCGATTTTCATAATTTTTTTTTTAATTGTTCATCTTTACAATCTCGTGTACTTGAACGGTTCCTTTTTCATCTAAAGATTTTCGATTGTTTGCAATGAATTTTTGTTTAGAATTTTGAACACCTCAAAAATCGAATTTTTGTCAACATGTTTTTTTTATTGGAAAAAAATTATTTTTTCGGAAACCGAATTGTTCAAGTACACCACAATACATTTTTCTTCGATAATTTTTTTACTCTTTTGATTTTAGTTACGCGGTTCGCCTTGAAGAGTGTTTACAGCAAGCCTCTGCAAAAAAAAACGCGCTTCGGGGGAGGGACCATAATTCCGAGAATTTTTAATATTTTTTTGTAATTCAACTTGTTTTTTTTTCTTCGATAGTACTACCAACAAATTGTCTTTCGCTTTTTCTAATAAAATTTGCATAAAATCCTTAAAAAACATCACCAACTTAGCTCACTTTTTCCCCTCAACGTTGTATATAACCCCTTAATAAATTTAACTAAAAAATAAAATGAAACTTTCGAACACCCAATTTGTTAAGAAAAAAAGGAGCTTTTATATATTTATACAGAATTTGTTTTTGTATTTATTTTTGTGAAGAATATTTTGTTTTTTATTTTTTATAATGTATTCTGTTAAAAATTTATTTAAAATAAAAGTCATTTATTGGAATTTAGTAAGGAGCTTATCACTGGCTAAAGGGCATGGCTCATGACTGATCAAAGGGGGCTCATCATTGGCAAATGTTACTTTTTTCAAATTTTAATTTATTTTAAATATTTCTTAAGAAAAATTAATATTTTTTTTTATTTATCCTAAATCAGAACTATTTAATGTCGTTTACGAAAAAACTTTTAATCCAATTTCTTATAAATATTCTTCTTGTTAAGTCCGCAAAGTCAAAACTTGTCTTAAGGGGGCTCATCACTGGGTGTTTTACCCTATATCTATTTATACACCCACAAAAATGTGCGGTTGCTGTCAAATCGAATTGCTTTTCTCTCAACCGCGGTTGCGTTAAACATTAGCTAACAGCATTTCAAAGTCAACCAAACCTCATCAATGCTGTTAAAACATTATCAAAAAAAGAGGTTCCGGTAACCTCATAATGTGGTTAATATAATAAAGAATGTGTTCTTGATTTGAAAACATGTTTCGTTAAACTAACAGCAAGATACTATAAAAACATAGTAAATATGCGGTTCAAAATACCTTGTCCATGAATTTAAAAATTGAGGTTAAAAACAATAATGCGGTTAAGAATACAAATATTAATGTCAAAAATACCGCTCAAGTGCGGTTAGGACTGTCAGACGAATGTGGTAAAGTATATACCGCGTAAAGATAAATGCGGTTAAAGTACATTATGAATTTTTGTACTGTGCTGAAGCAGTTAAATATGACATATATGCAGTAAAACATCCATGACTTAGTGTTTTTACGTAGTAGCAGCACAACTTATTGTGTTTCTTACAGCAGTATGACCCCACCTAGCAAAATAAAATGTTGATATTATATAAATTACTTACCCTTAAATCAACTCGAGCTATAACAGAATTTGTTCTTGAATTGAATCATTTATTTTTGAAAGGGCACATAAGTATACATAAGTTTTTTTCAAACGATTTCTTTAGGAGGTGAACGTATGAATTTAAGTACTGAAGTAGCATAAATATCATAATAAATATACATTATAATAAATATACATTATTGCCAAAAAAGTTGCTCTGAGGATCCCCCAGAAGAGGAAATTTAAAAGTAGTTATTATATCAATAAATCTTTATTTAGAAAAGTAGTGGCATTACATATGTAACTAAAAAAAAATTCTTTAATCTTACAACTAATTGCCCGTTAGACATTACATGGAGACTAAGTGGAGGTGTATGAATATGATCTAAATTAAACATTAGATGGTTCAGTTTTTCAGTACTAATAATATAAGATAATATATGACTGTTGTAATAAAGAACTTTTCTTTCGAACTTTTCTTTCTTGAACAATAATATAAATTTCATTTTCAGTAGAAATACATTCTTCAATCTCAAATAAACGGATATTTTCACCATACAAAACTCTATCAGAAAAATTAAGTATTTTCTCCCTTAAGATATTTAAATCGCTAGATGGTAATAGGTTAAGTAAAATTTTAATGTAAGATTATCTGTCGTACTTCTTTCAAAGCAGAATCGTTTTGGAAAAACTTCTTTTGCATTAATAAAATTCGCAAATTTTAGTTCCGCCTTAATGGCTAGAGTTAGTCCTAAATTACACGAGAGGGATTTTACCCCATGATTGACGAAAACCTGTTGTTTTCTTGGTGAGAGAAGTGAGGTAGCAAGAGGGTCATCCGTGAGTGTCAATCACGAATCGTAGGGGTATTGCTTGAGTTTTTCCTGATTTGCTTTTATCCATTTTCGTAACTTCCTCATTAGGGTTGGAACAATTTTTGGTGTCAGGTTGATTTAGTATTACTTGAGCCGGTGAATACAAATTTTCAACCCTGCAAAACACTTATGAACCGGTTTCTTAACGTTAGTCAAAGCCCCTTCCGTAGCAACACTCCGAGGGTTTTTCTACTTTTGCACAGAAGAGAATTGCCGTGAGTTATGGGGTAAAATCCCTCTCGTGTAATTCAGGACTTAAGGGAATATTCTTTCGTGATGTTGTGCCTTTACTACAAATTTTAGATTCACGGTGCTTAGCTTCATATCTGAAACACCACAAAAGTTTTAGTGGCCCGGACTTTTGGATAGCTCTAACGTAATGAGTGAGAAAGTGATGTTTCGGTTTAAGACGTGTTTTAAACAATGTTTGAAATTGATCCTTACGTTGTTGAATGACATTGTCTAGTTTTAATAGATCATCCTTATCAAAAGACGATGAAAGTAACATATCACACATTTTTACAAAAAAAAGGGAAAATTGCCAAACTGGATCCTTTTCCGTAATAAGATCACCAATTAGTAAAGGAAAAGTGTACAAATGTTAACATTACTCGAGCGCTCATTTTCAAGCTATTGTCTTTTAAATTATGCAATTGAATTGGAGGGGAAAGATTTCCAATTTCTGTTTCGCCATAATCGAAGTGCTGTTTTTTATAATTAAAAATGTCCAGAGAAAATGTTTTTTGAGTTTGTATAAAATATAGTAATATTTGACAAAGATCATAGTTTGCAACACCCTCAAATATATCGTGCATTATATCAAATGCATAATTGTCTGTAACATGAAAATGAAGAAGGTCGTTAACAATTGAGTTTTCTTTAATCCCAGTCATCTTCACATTATTTGTAACAACGTCCTCTGCATAATTTTCTCTATTTCTTAAGGTAAGATTTTCACCTTCTCGACTCATTACTCTCGTTTCAGGTTTTGGGCTTTTGCAAATTCTACAGAAATAATTGGAGTTGAATGATCTTGTAAACCCAAGAACTGTACTTTGTCCAAGATTATCTCTTAAAACAAGTCCCAAGGTAAAATAAACTACTTGCTCAACACCGTCAACATTTAACAAAATTCCTTCTGATTCTAGTTGTTCTAGGTTTCAATAAAGTGATACAAACGAGAATGATTAACAAAATTCTCCATATCTTAAGTTTTTACTATAGCTCCTAGGAAAACGTGAAGAAGTTTAGAAAGATAGAAAGAGGGAATTATTGGGAAACTGTAATAGATAGAACAAATTGAATGTTCTTTTGCATGCGAACCTAAACAGTTGTCGATCTATGTGGATGAAAATGGGAATGAAGGTTTTACCAGAATATGCTTCTTTTTTCTTTTTCCATAATTCCCCGGAGGCAAAGTTTGCTAATAATGTGGTCGGGTCAATATTCACCAAATTTTGTAAAGTTTGACTTAAAACGTTAGGGGATTCGAAATATTTTCTAATCTGAAATTTAATTGGCATCAATACTCCTTTAACTATTTCTTCTGATAATGTTGCCTGTCAATTTAGGATAATTTCACTTATTTGATTATTGATTGAAAAAACTTTAGGACTCTCAAATAAGTTATTTTCTTTTAAGCTTTAACGAGGCCTTGCAGTCCTTTACAAAGTGTTGGTAGAACATTTTCTGATATAAGATTCTGAATTTCGATTACATCTTTTCTTGTAAAGTTATTTTTAGCATGCAAATTTAAAGTGAACTTTACTACTGCCTTAGAAATTAAATACTTGATATAGGTAAAATCAAACATTTTGTCATTTGCATTTGGTACAAAAACCTCATTCAATCCATCCTTATTATTAGCAGAAGCATTGCTTTCATTATTAATGTCTGCACAAAAATGGTCATTTGCTACTGGTTTATGAACAATTGGAAATGGATGGTGGTTTTTAATGTGTCTTTTAAAAGAGTACACTGAATGAAAAGATTGGGGACAAGTATCCTGTTTACAAATATATAAGTCGGATGATTTCTTTTGGTGACTATATTTAAGGTGAAATAATAAATCATTGATATGAGTATATCGATGTCGACAAAAAAAGCAATTATACATTTTGCTTTCTAACAAACTGAAACAGTTTTCGATATTGTTATTGAGAAAAAAGCTAACGAATGGTAAATATGTATATAGTCATCAAATTATTAATTATTATATATATATATATATATATATATATATATATATATATATATATATATATATATATATATATATATATATATATATATATATATATATATGTATATATATATATGTAGGAAAAGATATAAATCCGGCGCAAGAATTCAAAAAGTCAACAAACCAACAAAATAGCTCACCGCTATTTTTTGCCCAAGGCATTGTTTTACCCAGAGAAGTTAGTGAGTAATGGTCGTCGGTAAAGAACAGTCGTAAAGTATGTTAAGTAAAGTTATCAAGTATAAGAGAAAAGTCCAGTAAAGTAATTTTCAGTAAAGTGCCAATTTTCAGTTTTGTTCAATTTATAATTCGCTTACAATTAATTTCTATTAGACGCTTTTTATTTATATTCGATGAATTTTGACTTATGTTTTCCTTTTGAAATTTTAAACTCAATATAAGAAGTGAACTAAATAGTGAGTCTATAATTCTTTAATTCCTTGATATTCATCCCAATAATTCCTACAATTGGTGTCAGAAGTGGGATTTGATCAAGGAATAAAGAAAACTAATAAAGGAAAAATCTCTTCGGCTTAACCAAAGTTATTACATGTGTTTAATTCACTAACAATTTAAGAAATTTTATCTAAACAAAAGAAGTGAAAAATTTACATTATATTTAATTTAAGTGCGCGCTTTTCACACTTTTTGAAATATGGTGTGTATCAAATCCCAAGAAAATAATAACGTGTTTTTAGTATGATAAACAACTAACAGTTTCTTTGTGATCACGTTATAAGCATTAACCGATAAGTTATCGTTGTGTGATTACTTTACAGTTTCCGATACAGTGCATAGTGAGTAGTTCGATCAGTTAACCAGCGTTATCGAGAAAAACAAAAATTTTCGAGAAAGACAATATGTGCGCGGTATCATTTTGAAAAGAGTAGTTTTCGCAAATAATTAAAGCCATCTTAATTAGTAAATATGAATTTTTGTTAGTGGCACCTGTAGAGTGAAAAATTTTAAAACGTTTTGCCTTTTACATTATTGAGAGTTTTATTAGTTTGCAATTTGCTTTCTAGTTGTGATTATACGCGATGGAATCTTACGTATGGATAAACTAAGATCTTTAAGTACCGGCGAACTTAAGAAATTGTTAAGAGAACGCGGTTTATCCCAAGGGTGTAAAGTGAAAGAGGATCTAGTGCAAAGACTATACCAGTCAACTCCATCTTTGTGCCAAGAAGTCCGTAACGACAATGAAAAGGGTTTTGTGTGCACTTTAATTGGAAGTGAAGAAAACAAGCTTGCTAGTTCCCCCAGTCGTTCAATAGAAGAAGCAAGAGAAAGAGTTGAAAGTGTTATTGAGGAAATAGACAGAGACGCAGCGGCAATCCTAGGTTTGTCAGGAGAACAAGAAAGACGCCAAGAACAGGTACAAAATTTTAATAATACTTTAGTTGAGTCTATTATACAAGTGGATAGATATATGAGTAAGGAAGTTTTGAAATTCGAGTCAAGAACAACTCCAAAACAAACAGTCATGGCGGAAAATAATAACTTTGTGTTTAAGGATGTTGAAGAGTCGCTGGAAACCTTCAGTGGAGAAACGGGAAAAGATGTTACTTCCTGGATTAAGGAATTTGAAGACATATCCACTGTATGTTCGTGGAATGATATACAAAAGTATCTCTATGCGAGACGTTTATTCAGAGGTGCTGCCAAACTCGCTGTTGAAGCCTCTTCTGATCTCCATAGTTGGAAAGCTCTCAAAGACTATTTGATCAAGGAATTTGATGGTAGTTTTACGTCGATAAGCATCCATAGAACTTTAGAAAATCGTAAGAAAACCCCTAATGAAACCTATCTCGAATATTTGTATTCGATGAAACGAATTGCAAACCGGGGAAAGATTGATGAGAAGTCAATGATTGTTTATATTGTGGAAGGTATCCAGGATGAAGTCTCTAATAAGATGGTTCTATATGAGGCCGTAAGTTTTGATGACCTTAAGGAAAAGCTTAAAGTTTATGAGGCGATGAAAAGTCAGAAAAGAAAAGTGAATCAAAATACATTACCCAGAAAAGAAAAAGGTAACATCGGTACAGGTAGATGTAATAATTGTGGAGCAACCTCTCACCCAGCTTGGAAGTGTCCCCACAAGGCAAAAGGATCTAGGTGTTTTAGTTGCAATGAGTTTGGGCACATTGCACCTAACTGCCCTCGTAAAGGTGCCACAGGTACGCAGAGCACACAGCAAAGCCAGACTCGCATCAATTTTATTGCTGTACCAGATCTGCATGTTCCAGTCTGCATTGGAGGCCAAGAGCTTATCGGCTTAATAGATACCGGAAGCGACGTTACACTAATTAGACAATCGGTGACTACAGGTATACCGAGAGGAAACGGGCAAGTGGAACGTTTAAACCGGACGATCATATCAGTTTTATCTAAATTATCAGTCAATGATCCCCAAAAGTGGTACAAGTATGTGCCGCGCTTACAGACGCTGCTAAATTCGACGACAACACGATCTACCGGACGTACTCCTTTTGAACTAATGATTGGTGTCAAGATGCGAAGGCAGGAAGACTTTAACCTACGAGAAGTTTTGGAAAAGGAAATTCTGGTAGAATTCGAGGATAGTAGGAACGAACTACGACAAGAAGCTAAGAAGCAGATCGAGAAGATACAGAAAGAAAATAGAACATACTCTCTAAGGAAACGAAAGTGTGCGAGAAGATATCAAGTCCACGACCTAGTAGCCATTAAAAGAACACAGTTCATGCCTGCGTCAAAACTCTACCCGAAGTTCCTAGGTCCCTATGAAGTTATAAAAGTGAAAGGAAGAGACAGATACGACGTCCAGAAGATTGGTCAACACGAGGGTCCAAATATTACCAGCTCAGCTGCTGATCACATGAAGCTGTGGTCCATGATGGAGGAAGACAATTCATCTGAGTCAGATGATATTCAGGATGGCCGATTGTAGGAAAAGATATAAATCCGGCGCAAGAATTCAAAAAGTCAACAAACCAACAAAATAGCTCACCGCTATTTTTTGCCCAAGGCATTGTTTTACCCAGAGAAGTCAGTGAGTAATGGTCGTCGGTAAAGAACAGTCGTAAAGTATGTTAAGTAAAGTTATCAAGTATAAGAGAAAAGTCCAGTAAAGTAATTTTCAGTAAAGTGCCAATTTTCAGTTTTGTTCAATTTATAATTCGCTTACAATTAATTTCTATTAGACGCTTTTTATTTATATTCGATGAATTTTGACTTATGTTTTCCTTTTGAAATTTTAAACTCAATATAAGAAGTGAACTAAATAGTGAGTCTATAATTCTTTAATTCCTTGATATTCATCCCAATAATTCCTACATATATATATATATATATATATATATATATATATATATATATATATATATATATATATATATATTATTTATTTAATTATTAACGTGATATTTTATTATAGAAATTTTATATGGTTTTCTTACAGACAATTTAAGTTTTAGCGAAGAACACAAAAAAAAAGATACAAAATCAGTTGTCATTCAGATGACTTACAAAATTTGTTATACTTGCATTCTTAATGTCATAAAGTGTGCTTATTTTGAAAAAGTTCTTTTGAATAAAAGTCCAAGGCAGTAAATTTCTTTAGGGTAGTCTAAATGTAAGGCTTGAAATATTTTAAAGCACAAGTCAAGGGATGACAAAAAAGTCGAACGTTTATACATTACCCCATCCACGTACACGAAGTGTTCTTCTAAACAGTCCCAGTATTTCTTCCTCTTCTCTTCAATTTTACTTTCTAAATCACTAATTGTAGCGATTCTAAGAATTACACTTCCCTGACTATCGGAAATACTCGGCTTCCACTGGCTGGCTCCTCAATTTAGTTTCCTTACTTGTGTATACAATTCTTGAACATGTTTTGAGTACACCATGAATTAACAAGAACATAATACTATCTCGACAATCTATAAATCAAAATAAAAAGTAAATTATGTACATTTATATTAAAAAAATTTACCATCATTAATACTGGGAGCCAACAATAATTTGGCTAAATTGAGTAACCAAGTATCCTTAACAAACTCCTTGTATATTTTCTGGAATTTTTGGACAAAGCTTTGCCAATTTAAAATTAAGTTGTTTTCTTTTCCTGGATACTGCCTTCCGAAATCAATATCAAAATTTTTGGTAGGGTGGTGGTGGGGGAAAACCTAACTTTGTAACGCGTGGACCGATTTGGATGGTTCTTTTGCTGTTGTATATAGTGTGATAACCCATTGCTAATAGAATAATAATTTGGCCCACGGTGGGGGGGTTGGGTGGGGTTAGGAGTAGTCTAACTTCGTAACGCGTGGACCGATTTGGATAATTCTTTTTCTTTTGGGTAGAGTATGCTCCCTGGTTGATACCACGAGAAAAGAAATTGTTGATGTGGTTGGGGTGGGAGAAGGGGGTGGAACCTAACTTTGTAACGCGTGGACCGATTTGTATGGTTCCTTTGCTATTGTCTAGAGTTTGATCCTCCATTGCTAATTGGAGAATAATTTGGTCCTACGGTAATGGTGGGGGAGGTGGAGGGATAGTAAATTCGTAACACGTGGATCGATTTCGATGATTCCTTTTCTGTTCGGCAGAGTATGTTCCTTGATTGATACCATGAGAAAAAAAGTTTAGTGGAATGGGGGTGGGGTAGGGGGTTAAAACTAACTTTTAACGCGTGGACTAATTTGGATGGTTCTTTCTTCGTTGTATAGAGTAG
Organism: Leptarthrus brevirostris; assembly: GCA_964036015.1. Classification (NCBI taxonomy): domain Eukaryota; kingdom Metazoa; phylum Arthropoda; class Insecta; order Diptera; family Asilidae; genus Leptarthrus; species Leptarthrus brevirostris. Next base: position 93,825,645 of record OZ038373.1, on the reverse strand, counting down.
AAGACACTAAAAAGTAGAAAACAAAATAGTTTTAAAAAAAAAGTTTAACCGACTTCACAAAAAGCGCTAAAAAGCATAAAATAATTACGACATTTTGAAGTCGGTGCAAATTAAACAAATAAAACAACTACAGTACCACAATTAAAAATAATACATAATACTACCTGAACGTTTCAGCTTACGGGATCATAAGAAATGACGATTAAATATTTTTGTTGTAGTTGGTTGGATTGTTTGATTTGCATCGACTTCAAAATGTCGTAATAGATATAAAATTAAAAATTATTTTATGCTTTTTAGCGCTTTTTGTGAAGTCGGTTCAACTTTTTTTTTAAAAACTATTTTTTTGTCTTCTTGCACATGTCCAAACTCCAGCTTTTCTAAACTTTTTCAATAAATTGTTGTACCTGTCGTACAATTTTCCTTTATGATGCTTTCCTCTATCCCCTTTTATAAAGTAAGCTTTCCTAGTTTCTCCCGGAAATTTTTTCTCTATATGTTCCGCAAACAGTTCGAATTCTTCCGTTTTTATTTCTTTGTTAAGTTTCAACTTATGATCTACTATGCAGTCAACTAACAGCTTCCTGTTTTCGTTACTTAAAAATTTACGGGTCTTATAATGGTGAATGATAAGTTGCCTATTAATGCTGGCTCTTAAAACGAAGAGTAAATTCTAATTAAGAAAATAAGTTTTACTGTAAAAGGCAGGTATATGTTTTTGTGTTAATTGCTTTCCATTAAACAACTATAAATCGCTATGTGTAATAACCATAAAAATACTACAAAATTTTTTATTTAACGTCTCAGGTACAATTCAAAAAATTTGCCAATTACATTAATTAATTTTTAATTATTTTTCTGTTATATTATTCTACTTTAAATTTTGATCGATACCAAACTGAAAACAACAAATAAATATTTTTCAAACTGCTATTTTCTGGGTTTGAGGATCATTTAATTACGATTATCATGCTGATGGAAAACAATAGTTTAAATACGGAATAGTTTACTTAAAATTTCTTCAAATGAGAGCGTTGATGATTGGCTTATTGGGGATGGGTACGAATTGCTGGTATTATTTTCAATCCAACGTGCAACATCTTCGTTCATTGATAATGTTTCAGAGGTCTTAATAGTCTCTTTATCAAACTAAAACAAATCACCAATTGTTGGATTAGCAACATTTGAAATATTTATATGTTCCGCATACATCTTTTTATTAAGTACATGTAAAATTAACGAAAATAATTTAAGTATGTATTTACTTACAGTCTGTTTCCACCGTTTAAGTTGGTCCTTAAAACGAATCTTGCTCACCAGCTCTGAATCTGGGAAAATAACGTTTATGTCCTCGTTTTGGATTATCTTCAAATCACAAAGAGTAAACCCTTATTTGATAATCTGTTCTATTTTGCTAAACGACAAGCCCCAAGAACATAACAAATCCTTCAATGCGTCACTATTTCCACATACACTTTCGAAACTGTCAACAACTCCGATATCACTATTTCGTGGTCTGAAACTATTATTCTTTGTCATTAAACTTATATTGTGCGAATCACAATTTTCACTGGAAAAACTTGTTAACCTCAAGCCTTCGACGTCTCCTCCAATTATAAAAGAAAAGGCACTTTGAACTTCTTGCAAAGGCTCGGCGTCTACAATATTGCAAATAAAGGTATCACTGTCGTTAAGATTATTTACTTCCACTTTTGCAGCAAAAATACCATAAACACCTAAACAATTCCAATCACCTTCACGCACAGTACCGAAATAATCTACAAATTTAGTACAGTCAATCTGGCGAAAAAAAAGTCATAAGGCTGCAAATCACTCCAAAGTGATGAAACTTGGTGAGTCGTTAAAGAATGATGAAAGAAAGCTTACCTGGCGATGGCCACCTGCTACCTGTTCAAATACTCAAAAAAAACTCAAAAAAATATTTTGAAATGCATTTTTCTCGAAAACTATGCATTTTACAGAAAAATTTATTGAACAAAAAATGTAGAGGGCATCGTTATCTACAATTAATGTCATTGGTGCTATGTCGTACAAGAAAAAATGTGCGCAGTAGGTTTGTTTTATTTGTGACAAGCTTGTTGTGGATGATGTGCGTCACGTGGGTGTCCGAGGTCGGCAGACGTTAATACAAGCAGCAATAATTAGAGTGGAATTTTCACTTTAACAAGCTGCAGCTCTGAAACGATAAGTTGTATGAAAAAATTGTTGAAATAAAAGTTGTTTATAAAATTAAAAGGAACAATTTTTCCATTTGAATCGTAACTGAGAAATGAAAATTTCAGGACAAAAAAGTGGAAAAACACTTTTTTTAGCACTTTAGCGCCAAATACTGCGCACATTTTTTGTTGTACGATATAGCACCAAGACATTAATTGTAGATAACGATGCCCTCTACATTTTTTGTTCTATAAATTTTTCTGTAAAATGCATAGTTTTCGAGAAAAATGCATTTCAAAATATTTTTTTGAGTTTTTTTTGAGTATTTGAACAGGTAGCAGGTTGCCATCGCCAGGTAAGCTTTCTTTCATCATTCTTTAACGACTCACCAAGTTTCATCACTTTGGAGTGATTTGCACCCGTTTTTGCCAGATTGACTGTACTAATTACGCATATTTACTTTAAATGCAGTTGGCTGCTGAACCGTGGGCAAACGCACACTAACGAAATTGTCTACAAAGTACAAAAATTTACTTCACCCATGGTTTTAAACTGTGGTCCAATTAACAGCATATGCAGTTACTATCTTCCTAATAAAGACTTCACCAATGCATACGTAAGAAGTTAAGTTGAAATTGTAAGCATTTCAACCGTAAATGCGGTTGTTCTATTTTATTCTCTAGGCGGGTTAACTGCAACTGCAGTATCTGTAATCATATGAGATATTTATTGTTATGGATGAATTATTTGCATCAATGCAGTTACTGTAACCGTTTTCAGCCGAAATTAACCGAGATGCAGTTAAGGACATACAAATTTCCTCTTGCGGTTATTTTGACAACCATGTTGTCAATCTGAAATCTCGAAAATTTTTCTGGGTGTATTAAATATGAACCTTATAAGTTAAAATTACCGTAACTTTACAAGCAAAAAGCGTAGGTAACCGCTCAATAGCTTATTTAAAGGGTAAGAGTAGTATTAAATAATTCAACTATGTTGTATTCCGTGCAGGTGTAGATTCGTCTCATGAGCGAATCTTTATCATGGAAGCAGATTTTCATACCTGTGGTAAAACACAGAAGTGAAAATCTTTCCGTTGTTTAAAAAGTTTTGCTACTGAGGCGGAACACCTGTGCGAAGTCAAGATTCTTAATCTAACCGGAAGAAGAATGTTGACAAAACATTTTGGAAAAAAGAATCTTCTTTTAAGATTCTGAAGTAACGTTTAGAGAGTTGTTGCTAAAGCGTTTAAGTGAACAGTTGATACTCCGTAGAGAGTAGTTCTTAATACATAAAAAGTTGTGAACAGTTCATTGAAAGATATTTATTAAATTATAAAAAGTTGTGAACCGTTCGTTGAAAGATATTTGTTAAATCATAAAAAGTTGTGAGCAGCTCGTTGGAAGATAGTCTTAATACTTAAGATAGTTGTGTGAACTAAAGTATAAGAAAGTACAAAGTTATTCTCGTTAATAAAGAAATTGTGTGAATTTAACTCTAAGAAGGTGAAATGTAATAAAACTTGTTATTAAGAAATTGAGTGAGTTGTTATTTTTATGACTCTAAGAAGATAGAAAGGAAATGAAATTTATTACGACGGAATTACTGAGAGAATAACAAGAACAAAAAAACAGAAGCAAATTGTGTTTTCCTTAGTTAGTGTGGAAATAGAAGAAGTGAGAGTTGTTTGTCACGTCCCTCTGGAGAGAAGTTGTAACTCTCCCAGTAACATCAACACAAAGAAAATACAACAACTAGAAAAAATCCAAAAAAAATTATTTGCATCCTGTAAGTAACCTCCGAAGTAGCAAAAAACCTATATTTCGAGTAGAGAACCTCAAATATCTCAAAATCCTGATGTGATGGCTCAATTATGACCTCATATTCAGATACTACACAGGAAACTAGTTCGGATATTACCCCTAGCTGCCCAACAACAGAATCTTGTAGACCTGAGTAATTAGACAAACGGTCTAAATTTGTAAAGATTTGCTACTTTCTACGTACTATTCAAAATTGTTACCAAAGCTGAAAATGAGGATGAAAAACTCATTTGGAAAATTTACGTACTTCTTCTGCTAGGTACTATCGGCCAATAAGGTTCCAATTCAAAAAATTTGTAACACTTTGACTGATATTGACAAGTACCTTTCAAAACCCAGTCAATAAAAATAGTTATGAATTTGGGTTATCATCTCTGCATGCGTCGAAATATATAATCGTTCGTTGTTTCAATGCCCAAGATGTTGACTAAATTAGATTAGAAGGATTTAAAGGTTAAGATGCGGTGTAAATGCCACGAGCAGTGATCGTAGAAGTGTTGCTGTTTAACGTTCCAAACATTCGTCCTGTATAGATTTCTATAGAGCTAGAAAATGAAAACAGTACGCTAAACCAAGGAAACTCTGAATGGGAATACAAGTAAGTGAGTGGTAGGAATCCATTAATAGAAAGAAGATTTTAGCCGACTTCCCAAAAACAGAGAGGTTTTAAGTTCCACGTGTATATTTTTGTTTTATGTCTGACCGGGTATGACTTCGTAACGCGTTGACCGATTTTGATGATTCTTTTTTTGTTGGGTAGAGTATGTTCACCGATTGGTACCATGTAAAAAAAAATTTTTGGTGGGGCGGGGATGTGGGTCAAAACTAACTTTGTAACGCGTGGACCGATTTGGATGGTTCTTTAGCAGTTGTAAAGTGTGATCCCCATTGCTAATAGGAGAAAAATGTGGTCCTAAGGTGCGGATGGGGGAAGCGGAGGGGTAGTCTAACTTCGTAATTCATGGACCGATTTCGATGGTTCTTCTTTTGATGTGTAGAATATATTTCCCTTCTGATGCGACGACAAATATTTCTAAGTTGGGTGGTGTGAGGAGGGGACGTTACACAATTTCTTAATTCACGCACCTATTTGGAAGATTCCCTTTTTTTGTGTATTATATGATCCCCCATTGCCACTCTATGGAAATGTGTTAACTTAGGGTTGAGGTGGGGGGGGGAGGGGAAACCTAACTTTGTAACGCGTGGACTGATTTAGATTATTCTGAATGCAAAGAGTATCTATTTGCATTCTGACAAAAATTGTGGCTTATGGTGAGAGTTGGAGGAAAGGCGGCGCCTAGCTTCATAGAGCGATTTTGATTCGGTTGTGCAGAATACGTTTCCTCATTGATAAATGATAACAATTTTGTATCTAGAGTGACACCGATGATTCTCTGAGTACGATAATTCCCTCTTGCGTAATATAGGCGCACTATGGGCGGTTCAATTTTTTTTAAACTATTATATCTATGAATATGCAGAGTTTATAAAAAATTGTGACAACAGCCAATAATATATAATTATGCTTCATTAGAAATTACCCTGAGTAAAGCAGGTTTGCTATAATATGCTTTAACTAGTTCCGCAATTGACATATAAAATGATGGTGATTTTCATCGATTTACCTGAAAATGTGACTATATGATGATTATAGATAGGTGCTTATATGCATGTATAATGAAAGGTATAATGTTACTTCCTTATTTGTAAGCGCAGTAATAACTCCGCATGAAAATCGGAAATTATTAGATGTAAGGGCATAGGGACAATACACGTATTATGTATTAAATTTAATATGATATGACTGGCTGGCTGAATTGACTCTGTAATATATTTTTACTATTATGCAAAATAACATATTTTTAACAAAATTTGCACCAATTACGTAAATTTATGCAGTCGGCACAAGCCCAACATTGAAATTAATAATTTCTTTAAAGTTGAACCGAATATATCGCAGACTACAAAATATGCATGAGAATACGTTTCCATCATTAAACAGATTTTATTCAAAAATCCGGCGTAAATCTGAAAATGTTTGCATATTTAATATGAACTTTAATGCCCATAATTTGGGTAGGTATCAGCGTAGGTAAATGTTCGTTCGGCTCTTTAGTTCATTAGCTGCATGCGTCTAATTGGTAATTCTTGGCGGCAGGTACTGTGATTTATGACCTGTAGTTTTTCCAACTTTTCCTGCGTGTATTATCTTTTCTCTAGCACTCTTCCTGATAAAAAAAAATTTAAGTTGTTTGTAAAGTTTGCTTTTGTATGAAATTAAGATCAATTTCCGCATTGACGTTGACTAATGACGTTTAACAACCAATTTTCGTAAATGCCACTAAAGTAAAAAAAAATTCAACTTCGTATGGTGTTGGTTACATTTTAAGGCTAACTACATTAGATTGGGCCTTATTTGATTCTTACTTTAGCTTAGAACATAAGTAAGTTATATAAATGAACAGTCATAGCTAGCAAGGTCAGGTATAACCGCTGATCTAAAGATTACCGTCTAGACTGACTAGCTTAACCGACTAGCTTTAGATGTCAGGTTCACTGCAGACCACTATCAGAGCTTGTGCAGAACACTTGTATCTAAGCAGGTAGATCTTACTGCTATAAGATCAAAGTCACACTTTTTAATTAGTTTAAAGCCCGGAAGAATGGGATCAGTCTTTTTTGTTTGTAAACTTTTAGCCTTTGTGCTCGGTACTGGTGCAGTTTTGCAAGACCAACAGACACAATTAGTGAAACTTTCGAATATTTACTATATAGATCCGTATGTTGATAGTGCTATGAGTTTTAAATGTGATATTCTTATTGAAGTTAAATTTACTTACAGAGTGCCTTCTAGTGATCATCCTGTGGTAAAGTTAACTGATTTACAAGGAGTTGAGATCAAGGAAGGAATCAAATTACTCATCCACGGTTATTTCGCTGACCTTGATCATGTTGCAATGGCTCCTGTTAGAAATGGTAGTGTTTACGTGAGTTTCCACAATTGCCGAACTGTGACCGGAACTTTATTTGCAGCTTATTTATCCAAAGGATTCAAAGGATTGCTGATGGCTGCTGATTGGAGAGATACCGCTAAATTATTATATCCAACTTCCCGATACTTGATACAGCGTGTTGGTATCCGGCTTGCTAAAATTCTGAAGGCTTTTATGAGGTACGTTTCTGGAATTTGAATACGCTTAGAATATTGCATAACACTGTGTGTGACGACACTTTGTCGTTGCCTGGAAGTCTGTTATCGCGAAACCATATGTAACGGCCGAAGCCGGTTTTAATTGTGAACTTGACATTTTTGTTTTTTGTGTTAAATTTATGTGTAAAACTTGCATATACTTTACAGAGTTCGTATGAAGTTTTTATTATACTATTATCATCCGCGTTTGGTTGATAATTAATAACTTTTTCTTACTCTATTACCTGATTCACGATGTCTTTAAAATAATCTTTTAATTAATTCATTGAAGCAAATTTAAGTGGATTTTGCTCTCAGTTGTGTCGTAGACAGGTCTGATGATTCATTAAGTTTTGTGAGTGATAACTCTTGAGCTTCTTCTGTCGTTTTTCGGTTTGTATCGTACATCAAAAATTCTTTAGTTTACATTCCTTGACATAGTAAAATGCAATTATTTTACAAGAACTTAAGCAAATTCATTGTGAAATAAAGTTTAATGAGTTATAGTAAACTTCGATTCATTCGAGAATACTTGACATATTTACATTTAATAATTGAATAATAAGTGGTTTTACAAAGTGCTAAAGCAATAATATTTATTACAACTGACATCTGCCTTTAAAGTAAACTGGTCGCTCGGAATAGATGTACTATCTTATAAATTGGTGTAGTCAGGAGAACCTTAGACTTGTTTTGCAAAATACAAATGATCGATGATGAATAAAAAATCTACAACTCGACGACTCCGCCAATATTTGCAAAGTAATTTTTTCTGATTTACATGTAATTACACGTGATCCTTTTCAATTTTCCTTATGATCCAAAGTATTGTGATTTGATACAGGTCTGTTTAAAAAGGAAGCCATCATCATAAGTTGCATTTGCAATACATAATGTAATTGTTACGCACATTAACTATATTTGGTTTCACATACATTAGTTGCACGCTTCCATAATGTATGTAGTTTTTCTAAAGGGATTCTCTCTGGTTCTTTTAACCCCTTGTGAGGCATTGAACGTGTACTACTACGTGTTCTGCGGCAACTCCTTCTACTGCTGTCATAATGTTTTTGATCCTTTTCAGTGGAGCTTCTCCATATGTTGTGCAGTCGTCAAATTCGTCGTCTTCGTAGGTCATTTACGGTTTCTAATCTAAAGCCTGTTGAGCGATATTGTTTGGCTTATTATTGGCTTGGAATAACGATTTCTATGACACCTTGGCCTTTAATTATGTGTAGTCTTCGTTGATTCATGTGAAGACCTGCTCTGCAACCTTCTCTATTCAGGGCTTCGGTCATTTGGGATACATTACATGATAAAAGACATACATCGTCCGCATAGTATAGGTGCGTAAGGTGTTTAAAAAGTTGCCATCTAAACCTCGCTCTTAAAAGGATCGAGGACATAGGGCTCCAGAATAGGACTCCGTTATGATGGCGATAATTTTTTCTGAAATACCTCTGCTACGTAAAGCTGCCCATATTTACTTGCAACCAACCCCTTCTCGAAATCGACAAATATTAGATGCAAAGTGTACTTTCATTAAGCAGATTGCCGAATGAATGAGGTTTACTGCAGGAGAAACTCTAACGAAAGGTATCTGCTCACCGTTGGAAACTGTAATTAAAAGACAGACATTACTCCAATTTCTACGACGTCACAGGTCTTCTTATTGAGAATCTTTACAACCTACGCAGTTGATACTCCTCTGTAACCTGTAAAGATCCGTCAGTATGTCTTACAGGATATTCAGTTGTCAGAGTCTTTCCTGCCAGTTTCTTGGCAATCTTGTATAGATCTTTAGTGTCACCGCTTCGTTCTTTTCTGCTAGGGATGAGGTTCATTTGTCACCTTTGGCCGCCTTTTTATAGAGATCGATATTTATTTATTTAAGCTTAATACAAGCTATTGCATAAAAAATACAAAAATTAAAAATTAAATACAAACTATAACTTAATACTAATTCTACAGAATATAATAAATGAATAATTAAGAATAAATAAATAAAAAGTATAAGCTACAATATGAGCTATATATATTGGTAACTGGCAGAAGGCGAAAGGAAGAAGAATTAAAGTAGGCGATCAGGATCAAGATGGGCGGGGTCAAGATATAAGGCTTTGTGGAGTGATGATTTACTCAGATGGAAGTCAAAAGAGGAAAGGTCGTTGACTTTTCGTAACATCCTGGTAATTGGCTCGCTTTGACCGTAGTTTGTGCGATGGCGATCGAGTCGGAAAAGGGGAGTGGACCTAAGGTTACGGGGATTGGTATAGATGGGTAAAGATTGCAGGATTGAGGGGCAGTCTATGGCACCAGTTAATAATTGATAAATGAAGAGAATGTCGGAAACATCACGACGTTTGCTTAGAGGTTGTAAGTCGATCAGTTTCAGACGGTTTTCATAGGGAGGAAGGTTGAATCTGTCAACCCACGGAAGATCACGTAGAGCAAAGCGAATAAACCTACGCTGGACAGATTCAATCCTATTAATGTGAGTTGTTTGTGTAGGGGACCATACCTGGCTGGCATATTCAAGGAGAGGTCTAACGAAGGAGACGTAGAGAGATTTGGAAACATAAGGATTGGAGAACTCTCTAGACCAGCGCTTCACAAACCCTAGCGCGGAGTTAGCTCTGTTAATTATGCTGTCAATGTGGGAACGGAAATTGAGTTCACTATCACAGATTATTCCTAAGTCACACAAAGAGGTAACGATAGGGACTGGTACGTCGGTTAACATATAGACTCTCGGGGTGGCGGTAAGACGCTTGCGGGAATAAGAGATGGACTGGCATTTGGAGACATTGAGCTCAAGAAAGTTTTTCATGCACCATGTGATGAATGAATCGAGGTCTTCTTGCAGGAGAAGAGAGTCGGTAGTGGAGGAGATATGTTTGATTATTTTCATGTCATCGGCATAAATGGACAACTCTGAGTGTTTGATGACACATTCAACATCATTTATTGTGAGGATAAAAAGCAATGGACCTAGGTGGCTGCCCTGAGGGACGCCGGAACGAGCGACAATAGGGTTAGAAATGGATGAACTGAAAAGAATATTGTACTGACGGTTGTTGAGGTAGGATCGGATCCAGGAGATGAATCTGGGGGGGAAGCCTAGGCGATCAAGTTTGAACAAGATAACGTTATGGGAGATCTTGTCGAAGGCTTTACTAAAATCGGTGGCGATAACATCAACATCTTTACCGTTTTCCAGGGCACATAGGGTTTTAGAGACGAAGTCAGTAAGGTTGGTGGTTGTAGATCTACCTTTGAGGAAGCCATGCTGTGAGAGTGAGAAGATAGACTTACAGTGGAAGAACATGGAATCATAGACCAATTTTTCGAATAGTTTAGGTATGGATGATAATTTAGCAATGGGTCTGTAGTTGGACACATCGTTCTTGCAACCTTTCTTGAAGATGGGAATAATATACGAATTTTTCCATAATTGAGGGAAAACCCCTTGAGTGACCGAGAGACGAAAAAGCAAAGTAAGGGGTTGGACTAGATGTACGGCACACTTTTTCAGAACAATGGCCGGAATGCCATCAGGACCTGGGTGAAAGTCGTCCTCAAGCCTATTAATACTGGCGGCGACTAGTTCAGGATCAGGGTCAAAAGATGAAAACGACGTTTGAGTGCATTTGTCCATGAATGCAAAATAGTTAAGGTCGGGTTGTAGAGAATTGTCGCTGAAAGATTTACTGAAGAAGTGTGCAAAGAGGTTAGCGATAACCTTAGGATCAGATGAAGAGGTACTCTCGAGCTTTAGGGTGGAAGGGTAACCATTGGATTTCTTCTTAGAATTAATAAAGCTATAAAAACGCTTGGGGTCGGATATGAGGCTAGTTTCCATCCGTTGGAGGTACTCATGGTAGAGGGTATCACAACGTTCAGAAAAAGAGGTATAAGCAGATAGATAGGAAGAATAGTCAGACTCGGTCTGGGTTAGAAGAAAAGTTTGCCAACGTTTGTTTCTCCTGTTGCGAAGAGAGCGTAATTCTTTGTCGTACCATACGGGGGATGAGGAGTAGTTTTTACGAAGAAGAAGAGGGATAGATTGTGTAAGACAAGCGTGTATTTCCGAATAGAACGCCTCTAAAGCGACGTCAACTGGGAGATGTTGAGGGATATCCCCAATATTAGAGTTGAGGAGCAAGTGATTTAATTTGTCAAAGTCACCTTTACGAAAATTGAAGGATAAAGAAGACTCGGAGCCTGAAACGGCATGAAGGTGTTCGTAGGAGAAAACGAGGAGCAAAGGAGGATGGTGACGGTCGAGGGAGGAGAGAAGATGGTTGCTTTCTGCGACAGCCGAGTTAACTGGGTCTGAAGAAAAGATTAAGTCTAATTGTCTGTCCAGGAAGTTCCTGACTCCGCTTACTTGAAAGAGACCTGAAACGGAGAGCTGATCGGTAAAGAAGGCTTCTTTGGCCGAAGATGCGTTAAGGGGGACAAAGTGAGAACAGTCCTCGGACAATGACCATTGGATACGGGGGAGGTTAAAGTCACCCAATAAAATAAATTCATCGGACGCGTTAGCGTTCTCAAGCAGGGTATCGATCGCTTCAATTATAGGCTCGTAGGCGTCTAAAGGTTGAGAGGGGCGAATGTAACAACAGAGGATGTACAGAAGACACTTATTTAGTGCTATTTTTATACACACAAATTCTGCTATTGTAGAGTCGGAGGTCTTTAGCAGGGTGGCGTCATAACGGTTGTGAGCAGCTATGAGAACCCCGCGACCTGGTGGATCATTGGTGCCTATACAACCGTCGATATGCAGTTCTGAGTTGTTTTTTCACTGCAACATCGATAGCAGAATTAATACGATCTTTAACCTGCTTCCGTTCTTGTATTTAGGACCGCGTGACGTACCATCTTCCGCTCTCTAACCGTCCCACATATTCTGTATCAAGACATTTCTTCGACCTTTCGCATTTTTGGTGGAAGGAATCGTCGGTGATTTGACGTAGTGCATCAGATTTTTGTTGCAATGCGGTGTAAAATGCATTGCAGATGTTAGGTACTTTAAGCATCTGCACATTAAGTCCTGGTATTTGAGAAGTTGCATTACTGCTGCCGTGCGTAAGCGAAACTTAGCTGCAAGAAGATGATGATCGCTGACAATATCAGTGCCGCGTAAATACAGTACATCGGGAAGATATTTTCTCCGGTTTTTTTTAATAGCAATATGATCAATCTGATTCTCAGTTCTACCATCTGGGGAAACACAGGATGTCAAATGATATTTTTTGCGTTCAGGCAAGGATCCACCGATCACAAGTTCACAAGATCCCCATGTGATGTTACAGGCCTATGTTATTTCAACCAATTTGAGCGTTGAGATATCTATTTTTATATGAGATTTAGGAGATTTAGGAATTTGTAGAAGACTTCTTTTGTTGCTACATTCTCAGTCGGCGCATAATACTGAATTATTGAGATTAAGGTTCTCTTGTTCGGAACCTTGCGAAACTAATTCTCTCAGATATTGGGGACCAGTGATTGGTGGGCAAGCTTGGTTTGCAACAAGCCTAAACCATAAAACCCATGAGCTGTGATCTAGGTTTGGCTACGCGTTAAAAAGAATAGTGACCTTATTGGCTCAATGGTATCTGACATCAAGAGCTTAAAATTACAAAGTTCATTCTGCTCTATTCTTCCTTCATCTTACATATGGTGCTGCGGTTGCTGCTGGCTTGGATACTCCGATGATAATGACTTCACATCACTGAGCCCTACCCTATTGACTTGTGTCCTGCATCTATAGCTCTCTCCCAGGACTGTTCCCCTCAACAGCCTCCTAAACTGCCTGAGGGTAAGCGTTTCCGCCGTCGTAAGAGTCGCTCATCTCCACCAGTTGCTGTTATCAATAATAAAAATAATTCTTCTATTGTCGTTGCGCCATATCGACGTCGAGCAGCTGAAAGCTGAAAGTGAGGTTCCTGGTAGCTCACTCTCTATCTCTTTATAGCGGGGGCCTGATATTGATGCTGCCAATAGTTCGGTCGGACCTAAAACTTCGATGTGTGCTGGTAAGACTATTAATGCAGTGACTTTGAGACCTGCAGTGGCATCTTTGTCTCCCGAATTCATCATGATACCACCGTGGAGGACGTCATGCGTCATATTTCATCACACTGGCTTTTCGTATGACAGTATTAATTGCCGGCGGATTGATAAGTCACGCTCCTTCTTCGCTTCTTGTAAGATCGCCATTCTCCTGAGGTTTGGATTAATGGTGCCATTGTCCGAGAATTTACTCCAAGAAATCATTCTGACTCTAAACGTACTCCAAAAACTCGGTGCGATTACGTTCTACTACGCTGATGTAACTGGCCTTCGATCTAAGACGACCAGCCTCTATATTGGTTCTACTAACTCATGTTTGGACGTGGTCTGCTTGACTGAAACCTAGCTCTGTAGAATAATTGCCGACGCTGAGCTTTTTAGCCCGGAATTCATATTCTTTCGCCATGACGGAGACGGAGTTGGATCAATGCGTTGAGCGGCAAGACCACCATGCCATGGGTCCCGGGTTCGAGCCCAGATGACCGTGAGCTTTTATTAAGAAATTAAAATAATCCACTCCGTCTCTGGGCTGTTGTCTAGCTCGCAGCAATGCAAACAAGACTCAAGTTTTCCTCACTTCCCTTACCCTAATTCCCTTCCGGCCAAAACCATGCTAACGCATCAAAGGGTTGTCCCCTAGGATTTGGCTACATCGTATATAAAAAAAAAAAAAAAATGATTCACATCTGTGTACATTGAATGCCCCTGTCGGGGGAGGAGTACTTTGTTGTGTTCTCTGACTTTGATGACCTGGAATTTTTATGTGTTGTTCTTAAGTTGCCGGACATTAATGTGCTTATTACAACAACTTGCATTCCTCCTGGAGCATCCACGAATACTTACAATGTTCTCGCTTCTCGCATTGACACTCTCTCTTGTGCCTTGCGCCCACATGACGCACTTTTGCTCTTCGGATATTTTAATTTGCCAACAATCAGCTGGATACCTTCCGATGTCGACAGATTGATACCCTGCCACTCATCAACATCGCAGGGATCTTTATGTTTCACCGACTGCCTTTCTTCTTCCGGGCTGACGCATTCTTCCACCATTGCAAATGACTCTGGTAGATTCCTCGATTTGGTGTTCAGCACTGACCCATTTGGAACTTTGGTCAGGCGTTGCTTAGTTCCTTTGGACCCTGAGAGGTCTCATCATCCTGCTTTTCAGATTGCTCTGGTCGTTGATCCGATGTCTGCAACATCTCCGATTCAGAATAATTACACTTTTAATTTTAATCGGGCTGATTTTTTTTAGTAAATAATTATTTATTAAATTGTAATTGGTGTAATATTTTTGACATGTGGTAGTCAGTGCATTTTACGATAATCTATCCGCCTGTTTTCTGCAATGTGCTCCTATCTGTAGAACAAATAATTCCTTTTTTAGTCCGCCCTGGCTGAATAGTTCACTAAAACATCTCAAAAATTTAAAAAATTTAATAATTAAAAAAAAAAAAAAATTTTACCGACTTTACAAAAAGCATAAAATAATTTTTTATTTTATATCTAATATGACATTTTGAAGTCAGTGCAAGTTAAACAAACCAACAACGTGTCCCTGTTTAAGGCGTATTGCAGCCAGCCTCTCCCGTATTTTAGTTGCTGCATACCCAATTCTGCTAACTAAATCCTCCCTAGTGTTAACGGGGCTTGAATAAACTTCATCCCTCATTGTTCTCCATAAGAAAATGTCCAATGGGGTAACGTCTGCATGTCTAGCAGGACAAGGAATCGGTGAACCTCGTCCAATCCAGCGGTTAGGAAAGTTTTCATTTAGTATTGCCTTCACAATGTTAGCACTATGTGCTGGTGCTCCATTGTGTTGGTTGTACTGTGTGGGTTAATTTTCGACCAGGTATGGAGGTTATGGAAGTTTCTGATACCATCCCTGGTGAATTGAGATTCATCCGTCCACAGCATTCGGTCTAGAAATGCCCTGTCGTCAACGTCGCGTTCCAGAAGTCAAGTGCTAAATTCCAGTCTTCTCTCAGAATCTCCTTCCAGTAGTCCTTGGACTGGCAGAAGTTGTGCAGAAGT
Source organism: Leptarthrus brevirostris (assembly GCA_964036015.1). Taxonomy (NCBI): domain Eukaryota; kingdom Metazoa; phylum Arthropoda; class Insecta; order Diptera; family Asilidae; genus Leptarthrus; species Leptarthrus brevirostris. The sequence continues at coordinate 93,810,334 of OZ038373.1, read as the reverse complement.
TACAGGGTGAAAAAAATTCATGATCAAGTATTTTTTTAAAAACCAAAAAATATTTTTCAAAGTAAAAAAATTTTTTTGAAATTTTTTTTTTCCAAAAATTATATTTTTATTCGAAAGGCCTGTAACGACCTTTACAAATCACTAAAGATCAACGTTCTACGGCAATGGTGACGATAGTTATGAATTTTCAAAGAAGGTATGATCACGAGAGAAAGTACAAAAATGCAAAAGTTTACCACCCTGTAACTTCTGCACACAATTTTTTTTAAATCCTTTAGCACGATAATTACCTATACCAGTAATAATAATTTGGTGAAGTTTGAACTAAATCGGAGACATCGAATTTTTTTACCTGGTACATTTGTGGAATTTTGCCCCATATATGAAGACAGTGAATTGCAAACAATAAAATAGTTTTTTAAAAAAAAGGTGAAAGGGTTTTTAATTTTATATCTATTACGAAATTTTGAATTCGGTGCACATTAACTCGCCCCATACATCGGGCCCTGCATAGAATTGGGCTTTAGTTACATCATACAAATAAAAAAAAATCGCTCAAGCTCAAGGGCACCCGCGTCCTCACTGTTCAATAACTCGTCAATGGACTTCAGCTCACTCGTCCGTTGTCTTTTTCGTCTCCTCTTTTGGTTTTTCTTTTTGTATAGTGATTGAATATTTATATTTGGTCCCATGATTAAGCTCGGAATGGCAGTGAATTGGGAGTATTTTTTTATGAGAGTATATCCTTATTTCTGCTTGAATACAATTAGCCAGCACTACTGACAGAGACATGACCGTGTGCACAGTTACGGCGCATGTACCAAAGTGTTAAATATTGTTTCCCCTCTGCGTATCTGACGAATGACGGCCACTCTTGCTAGCAGGTTACATCTAAATTCAATTGGAACTGGCAATATCCCATGAAACGGCGCTGACCGATCATCAGCACTTCGGATTCAAAATAATTTCGAACAAGCTTATTCCAACTAAGACGTATTGCAATACCTTTCGTTCTACAGTAAACTGGATGGCTGATCTGCTAGTAACAAATATCAGCTCAATCAGTGAACTGGAAGCGGCAGCAAACCAGCTCGATGACGTGCTTAAATTCTCCTATGACGGCATTGAACCTCTGCCGGAAGCTGTTCGCCTTTAAAAGGCAGAGACCGAGACGGAGTTGAAGTGGCACGTTCACCACGACGTGGTTTCAAGGTTCGAGCCTCGGTCAAGCCTTGTTAATTCCGGGTCATGTATTGGTACAAGCTCGCTGCAGCCTCAGATCATGGGACCCAAACCGCAAAGCGTGCACCAAGTCCGGAATAATATTTGATAGAGATTCGGATAAATGGGCAGTGGTGACTTTTCAACCATTTATAGTCCCTGGAGTGACTAAATATTAGTAGTTCTCCTTCAGAATTGCCTCGAAACGATTTTTGACCTACTGTAAAACAGGGCAATAAGCCTCTCGTGCTGCCTAAGTCTATAGACCAAACAGCTTAACTTCCGCATTTTTGAATGGAAAGGGTTTTGTTGTTCATATAAGGTACAAACTGGAGCGCTCTATACCGCTTACCTGAATTCAGTTTGCCCACACGAAGGATAAATCACGTTGAGGCTGTCTAAGGGAATAACATTATGTGCTTTCCTAGACGTAGAAGTAACTTTTCACAACACAATACATGAATGCAAAAATAGAGCTCTTTTTAATTTTTATGAAATTGCCGAAACAGATCACTTCACTTTTCATAGCCTGTAACCATCTGTTAGCATCGCTCCGGCCTAATGCCTCTTTAACTGTCAAAGGGTTAGACGGAGAGTGTGCAACCAGAATCCTCGTCAGTTGTTTATTTTCTTCTTTTTCAGTTTCGACCCTTTCTTTTCATAGGAATAAGGACTTCTGTTTCTGCACCCGATCCGCTACTGCTTGGATTTTATGAGCCTCTAAGTCCTCCCGCGTTTTGCCTTCTTCTATTAATTTTGGTTTTAAAATATGAGACTTTGGTAACTAATCCTGTGACTCTATTGCTATAACAAAATTCTCGTAGCTTTTTGGTAAGCTTGACAGCAGAATAATTGTCAGCAATTTATCTTGCATCTTAACATCGACTTCTTTTAATTTTTCGAACAAATCGAAAATATTATTAAGATGGCTGACAACTGATGAATTCTTCGCCATTTTAATATTTAATAAGTGCTTAAAAAGCATTACCTTTCTTGCGGGTCCACGCGGCGAATGCACTTCTCGTAGTTTCTTCCACGCTGATTTAGATGTTGTGCAGTTATTTATATGAAAAAAACCTGGGACGTTTTTATCTATAGCAATATCGTTGCAAGTGCCTTGCCATCTTTCGTGGACCATGCAGCGTCTGCAGGCTCAGGTATCGCCCAAGAGACATATGGCCATAATTGAGAGTGAATTAAAATTGACCACATCTGCACCTTTCAGCAGTCTATTATCGTCGTCCAATTTTTCAATTTGGTACAGTCCCGAACTCATCGTGGTCCCCTGGGCCCATAACCTATTGCAGGGAACTAAGCCAAGGAAAATAAACACAGAGTACCTACTATATGTGGTTCGACAGATAACTTTAATGTGAAAAAGAAACAATAGAAGACATATATTCTTTACAAAAGTCAATGAGTGCTATTCTTGACTAAATTCACTGAATGACTAAACACAAAGTGAATATACATTTTATGGAATGTTAGTTAGGTGTTGCCATGTAAGCAGTTATATTTTCAATAGCAGATATGCAGACTTGTGCAACAGTTAACATGCAGGTAATTATACGACTTGCACGTCGTCATTTTGAAATCTCTTGCTGCCTGTTAATTGCAATCGTATAAGTGTTTGCATAACAGACTACATGTTCAAGGTGATGTGCTTTGACAGAAGGTTCAAAATTTATTATATTTGAATTGTAGAATCTCCTCCAAACCAGCCCTCACATGAAATAAAAGAAGAAAAACAGAACAAATACAATTTAGTAAATGCTTGCAAGTTAGAAAATCATAATTATACAGGGAAATAGACCCCCTCCCCCTTAACAATTCTTTGCCACACAACTTTAGGAGTTTGACATTTGTTTATTATGAAAATAATCAGTCTTACATTTTAACGTATATCTTCTAAAGTTTTAGTGCTAGAGAAGTAATCTAGTTGACAGGTAACAGGTGAAAAATTGATTTTCAAACTTAAATTTTCGGAAAATCTATTTTTTCATTTCAAAAGGAAATATCTTGAAAAATTTTGCAATTTTTTTATTTTTGGGTTTAAAATAGTGGCTAATGTGTTCTTTTTCGATGGAAACTTAAAGGGCATAAAAGTCTTTTACCATTCTCAAGTTACATCTCCAAACGTACAATTCATACCTGTTCTTCTTCGAAAAATTTTTAAATTTTTAAATGGATTAGTACATAGATCTGGTAGTATTGAAAGTATTACGTAATGGAGAACTTCATCCTTTCCATGCAACACCCGTACAGGAACTTCAGCTGCAGGACAAAATAAGCCTGTGGACCGATGAATCACAATTCCCTAAATGTGGCTTAGTGAATTTACATAATACACCTAATTATCTTTTTACACGATAGATATGTTCCCAAAAAATTCGTGCAAAAAAAAATTCGTGTAAAAAAAGATATTGGGTAAATGAAAGAATAGTGGATTGGTTCCAGACCTAAAAAAGCAACTGAAAAGTACAATAAACAATATAAAAAAAATCTTGATAGAGTTCACTTAAGAATTTATTTCGTGTTTACACATTTTAATTCAATAAATATATTATAAAAAATAAATTATACTTTGAAAAAAAAGAAGATAATCTGAAATTCATTAATATAAAAAAAATAAAAATAATATAGACATAACAAAATTTTATGCATTGTCACTTTCTGACAATGAACGCATACGTTTGCGTAAGACTACAATATCACTGCTATCACTAGAATTATTTTGTGTATTATTTCTGTATTATCATCTCTATTCTCCTGTGTTGATAATTCAGTAGTTTTTAGAAGCAAATCAGTCATTAAAGATTGTGTTTGATTTCGTGATAAACCGTTATAAAGTTCCCTGTAAGATGCCATTAAATTTTGCAGCTCGTTCCTCATCAGGATCATGTTGTTCAAAATGATTACCTAATTTCCTGGCAAGATCAAGACCTTCTTTAATTAGAGTTGCATTTGAAATGGGAGGATCTTCTTCGTTATTATCGCTATCTTCTCTGTCATGATGAGTCTCAAGGGTGAGGTCTATAACTTCATTTTCACTCAATCTTTTATCAACTAATAATTGCTCTATATCGGCAAATGATAGAGTAAAAGCAGCGTTATTATGAATGACAGGATCAGGATCTTTGCTTTTGACACATTCTGGCCAAATATTTTTCCAGTTCAGTTCAGCGTTGATGGCTTTAAGTCAGCTAACGCTAACCTAACTTGATTAATGCAGTCCATAAATTTTTTCCACACTTCAATGACTGTTAAATCCTCATTATGGTCTAGTTTGTCTAGCACGTATTCGAATGAACGTTTTATGCAGTACGTTTTAAAAGTAGCAATTATCCCTTGGTCTAGCGGTTGTATTAAAGATGTAGTATTAGGCGGAAGAAAACAAAATTGCACATTTGGGTGCTCCAAGACCAGATGGCCAGGTGCATTGTCTAGAATTAAAAGAACTTTAAATTCTAGACATTTTGCATTCATGTAGCGTATAACTTCTGGGATGAAGTATTTCTGAAACCATTCTGCGAAGATTGCACTGGTCACCCAGTCCTTTTTGTTTGCTATCCAGTGAATTGGCAATTTATTGAAATCTACACCTTTCATTGAGCGTGGTCTTAAGGCGCGATTTACTAGCAGATGATTTAGCACTTAGTTTTGTCCCAGTACATACAGATTTTCTGATCGCAGTTTCATTATGGTAAAATACCAAAATGCTTTCCGACAGCCGTTGCACCTTGTCCTTTTTAGTATCTACACTGATCGCCTTCCTCTTCGTTTTTATTACAGGTGAATTATTTGACATTGTGTTAAGGCTACCAATAATATTTTTCATATTAATAATGCAAAGATTTGAAGATTATTTAAAACTTACCTGTTATTGAGTTAATAAATCTATACGAGCACTAATTTTATTTTACTTATAACTTTTTAAATATCCACATCAACAAAACATCTTTTCTTTTCAACTCTCAAAACCAAACTAATTTGCGTAAAAAATACATTACGTCTTTACCCTACGCATAATTCGGGGAATACCACTCATGTACATACGCATATAATCGATATAATCTAACTGAATTGTGAAAAATTTTACGCGAAGTTACAATGCATATTTGTGAGTAGTGAGAATGAAACAAATTCATCAGAAAAATTCTCAGAAAAATTCATAAAAAAGTTCATAGAATATTGAAAATCGTGTTAAATAAAACAATTCGTGTAAAAAGAGAATTTTTTTTTCGTTTTAACTCGTGTTAAATCAAATTCGTGTAAAAAAAATTCCTGCTAAAAGAGAATTCGGTGTACTCACTTTCGGAGTCCAAAAAAGCCCAAGAATGGCTCGACAGACCTCGTCCCAAAACAGATTCTCCGTAAATTTGTGGGCAGGAATTGTAGGTAATCGACTTATTGGTCCACATATTTTACCGGATAGGCTAAACAGCGACAACTATTTAAACTTCCTGCAAAGTGATCTAATCGACTTAAGGGGGGTTAATTTTCAATATTTTAAACAAATTTTTAAATAAACAAACAAAAAATATGGTAAAAAGAAATTTATTTTTAAGTTAAGAGAGTTAATAGTACAACATTTCAAGAATCTTCTGTTAAATTTTTGGGAAAAAATATTGTGAATTGAGCGACTGACAGGAAATCTTCGTATACACAAAAAAAACGATACTTTGCGGTGATCATCATAACTCATTACTGGATCATATGTTGACACAAAACCAAAAAGATTTCGTTAGCTTATGAGTTTCTTGAGGTAACAACGTCGAGATTTTGTTTATTTTATTGATTTTTCAATTTTTAGAAGTAAAAAGGACAAATTTTTTGAATTTATGAAAATTTTTTGATAAAAATTGGCGAATTTGTTGTTGTGAAATTAATTATAATAATAAAAAATACAAAATCTCGCCGTTGTTACCTCGTAATTTATGCATAAAAGAAGTGTGCACAATTTTAGAAGGAGGAAGAACCGAGGCACTGTATCTCCGGTGACCTACACCTAGATACTCTTGAATAGGGATGATCGATGTTCATCGATGTTCACGAAACATCGATGTTGAGAGTATATGATGTTGAAGTATGTCAAATATTGCACAATCGATGTTACGATCAAAACATCGACCTTCGATGTTGGCAGAAAAGAACTGAAGCGAACATAGTTCAAAATTTTGAATATTCCTTTGAAATTGAAGACTAGTATTCGTTGCCAATAGAAGAACAAAACCTACCTTCATATAAAAACCAAATCAATAGCTATACAATTTGAGTAGTCACCCTATTTTATTTCATTTAAGTTTTAGACTAGTTTAAGTCAAGTTCATCCCAATGATCATTCAAAGAAAGCAGAGAATTAATGAATTCATTAGAAGCGCAGTTAGTGTGACAGAAAGGAATATAAAGAAAGTCATAATTCCTTGGAGGGCGATAAGGAAATAAAATATTGAAACAGCTAAGTAGCCCTTGGGAATTAGTTGTACAGATTCGCAGAGCCGTTTTTCTCTAACGTGTCCATGGAAAGAAGCGTAAACCTATTGTTGTAGGGAGGCAATATAACGGGATTGCTTCTTGGAAGGCTACAAAGCGCAAATCTAAGAAACCTACATTTTATCGTTTCCATCCGATAATTATGAACTGAATAAAATGATGGCTAGATCGGGAAAACGTACTATCAAATCGGTCTAACAAAAGAGCAATAAAGAGTCTTGCTAACGGATGAATCGCCAAAGCCACAAGACCATCTCTCTATGAAGCCCAAATCTGCATTTGTCTTATTAACAATGTACGAAATGTGGTCATCGAAAAAAAGCTTCGAGTTAAAATTTACACCCAAGTTCTTTGTGCTGACGAGGTTGACCGACGAGTCTTCCTATCATAAAAAAGTCCATTCCATCTCTGGGCATTTCTCTAGCTCGCAGCTATACCAAAACAAGACGTTCAATTGACTTCATTATCTTCCGGTCGTAAACATGCTAAAAACGCATCTAGGGTTGTTTCTGGGGCTTTCGCTACATCACAAAACAAAAGAAAAAAACAACATTCAAGTATATTATCTTTTTACGCCCTTGGCCTCCATTCTATTAACCTCTTCTATATAACATCGATATTAAGGAACATCGATGTTTTGAGTTCGATTATTATCGGTCATCGATGTTGAGTCATCGATGTTGACATCGATGTTGACATCGATGTCAATATCGATGTTTTGTCAACATCGCTCATCTCTACTCTTGAAGAGTTGTACTATGAAATAAAAAATGCAAAAAAAAAATGTTATACCCCCCCTAATGGAGGACATACCCTTGCAAAAACGAGAAGTATGTTATATCAACGTGACGGGCGCCAGCCCATTGCGGAAGAAACGTACTCCAGTGGTTAAATGGAAATTACAGAGTCCTTGGCAAGCTTGTTCTCCACTGATTTTTAGTTATGGGAGACCATGGTTTTCTTAGGAGAGCGGGTATAGATAGCTGCACGTTTGGTGATGTAATTTAAGACCGGTAAAATAATTTTGTTTGCTTTAGGGGGGGGGGGGGGGGGGGGGCGGGTATAAATATGGATTGAGCAAATTAATTTAAGCCTTTTGTATATTATTAAGTATAGTTTCAACAACATTGTCATTGACAAACAAGCCGATGACGGAGCTTTTCCATGAACGTCTTTAGAAATAGACGATTTGCGGTGTTCACTGTATCTCAGCTGGAAATTATCTGAAATCAAAATCCATTGAAATTTAGTTAAAGTATCATTAAATCCTCCCCCAACGTTCTCTGATTTTTTTTTCATTCCGCCATTTTGTTAGTAGATAACCCCCTTAATGTAAAAAAATTTCTGAAACTGAACGTTGGGGGGAGGTATTTTATATGTAGAAAGTGTGTACCAAGTTGGTTTTGAGAAAAACGCGCTGAAAGTTTTAATAGCTTTCTGACCGCCCGCAGCTGTCGGAGCTACAGTTTTAAAGGAGAGGAGACTAACTAGTCAATAACTTCGAGAATTTTGCTCTGATCGACTTAAAATTTTGTGACTATATTCTTGAAATGTTTAACTATAAGAAAAGACAAAAACAAGATTTTTCAAAAGTCCAAACCCTTACAAAAAAAAAAAAAATTACAGTCTTTAGCGCCATTGTGTTATTGTGTTAACTGTCAACTGAGATTTTAATAACGTCTCTAGCGCTAAAACTTTAGAAGATATTCATTAAAAAGTAAAACTGGTTTTTTCATCATAAAAAAATTTTAAACCATTATATTTGGAAAACCATTGTGTGGAGGGGGGATATACAATTGTTTTCGTTTCTCACTTAGATCTCCCAGATTTTTGATTTTTGCAAACACGCTGTGAAAAACTCTATATGTGTATCAAGTATTCAACAATAATAGGAGATCCTTGATCTTTCAAAATGGTCAAAACTAAGATGTGTCACTCAAAGGAGTCCTAATTTTAAGATCTCCAATGGATCCCTTACCCTTTAAGTAAAGTATTTATTCCTTCATGGTGATACCTCCGAATATTGTCGGCTTATGCAATCGTCGACTAGAAGATCGTTTACAACAATATGCTCTATTCTTTCTATATTTTATCTTGTTTATGACATATACAAATAAATTTGTTCCATCATTTCTAGGAAACAAGGTATAAGCCCGGAGTCTGTTCACATAATAGGTCACAGTTTAGGAGCGCATATGGCAGGAGTAATGGGAAGGTATTTTAATGGAACTATTGGTCGGGTTACTGGATTAGATCCTGCTAAGCCCCTTTTCCAGGGAAATTGCGGAGACTGTTTGAATGCAGAAGCAGCAAAATTCGTGGACGTGATTCACACAGATTTTCCTACTTTCGGTGATTTAACTCCAAGAGGGCATGCCGATTTCTACCCCAACGATGGCTCTGCTCCTCAGCCCGGATGTAATTTGCTCGACATTATTACAGCAAGTAAATTTTCAACTAAATCAGAAACATTCGTCTAATCATAAAATGCTTTTTAAAGCTAGTTGTAGCCACTACCGAGCGCCATTACTTTTTGCTGAGTCAGTCAGGTTGCCAGAAAATTTCCCTTCTGTGAAATGCTCAATTAACGAAATACAAAACTTGAATGGCCGAACTTGCTTGCAAACAAATGCGGATAATGCAGAAATAGCTATGATGGGCGAGAATGTATCTAAAAGGTAATCAGTTTTGTTGTACTCAATCAAAACGAAAATCTTTTTTAATTTCTTTTAGCACAAGAGGCGAATATTACCTCGAAACAAGTTTTGTGCCACCCTATGGACTTGGAGCTTTTTCAAAAGGTTACCCTGTTAATAGTTTGTAACATCATTTAGCGAATACAGAAACCGGTGTTTGTGAAAAGAAGAATTCGAAATGTTTTCCAGTGAGCAGTGTTTACAGTGAGAAATACGTTGAAAGTATTATTATTATTTAAGAATTTTTCTGTACAAAATTGTTTTTTAACTAGTCAAAAACGAAAAGGGAAGTCAGAAGTTGAAAAGTAAATGGAAATGTAAGAATCAATGTTTGTTATTAGTTTTGATTTGACTGCAGCGAGTTATGTTTGAGTTTAATTGCTATTTCTGCTGTTTTTCGATATGAATATAGAAACCACAGCGACATTAAACAAACGCTAAAAAATTACTATCCCAATGACCTTTCCAAAATCGTCAACAATGTTGATCTGACTCTTACCATTGCAGGTGCAGCCCCTTCCAAGTAAACAAAATGGTTTGCCATTGCCTAAAATTCAGAATTTTGGTAAATTTTCTCCGAAATTGATGTAATTAGTACACCCTTTTCTTATTTTATTACTTTTTCAAAAAGGTACAACATGCTCAGGCACAAAGGATTAGAAAAACCGCATCCTTAGAACTCCTTGAGTACCTAATTATTTTATTGCACTTTAGGTAGGAAATTATTTAAATAAACAAAATTTTTATGATATTATATTAATATAGTTTTAATTATTGCTGCAAAAAAGTTACAAAAATGTTAGTGTAATTTTGTTTTATTGCCGATATTAGCTAGTGTCAGCCAGAATTCACACCCTTGTATCCTGGCGTTCTGTTACTCGTACCTGATGGAAATTTTGCTATAGAAAAGGGTCAGTCAGCAAGAATATCTCTCTATCGGGTAGTTTCAAGCAAAAATTATTAAAAAATGGCAGAATTTACATTTGAGGAATACGCGGATATTATTTACATTTATGTTGTAGTAGACGGAAAAGAGAGAGCGGCTGTACTTTAATATCAAAGGAGATTCCCTAATCGGCGAGCACCCCAAAGACTGGTATTTACACGGACTTTCCGAAGGTTAAGAGAAACATGAAGTGTAACTTTACACGACAGGGAGACACGAGCCGAATCTTCGGGAACTTCTGCCGAGGTCGAGCAGCAAATAATCACCATCGTGAGGAAAGATCCAGAGACGACCACGAGACGAGTCGCAAGACGATTACCAGTGTTTTCATCTAAGGTTTGGAGGGTTATTTATCGAGAGGGATTACGTCCATATCACCATCACCCAGTCCAAGGACTACTAGAAAGAGATTCTGAAAGAAGAAGGAAGAAGGAATTTAGCACTTGGCTTCTGGAACGCGACATGGACGACAGGGTGTTTCTGGTCTGAATTATGTAGACGGATGAATCTCAGTTCACCAGGGATGGTACTACGACCTTCATACCTGGTCGAAAGGTAACCCACTCAGGACAAAAGCGACCTCATTCCAGCAGAGATTCAGTGTCAAGGTTTGGCCTGGTATCATCGGCAACCATTTGTTAGGACCATTCATTTTGCCGCAAGTGCTTAATAGTGAAATGTATGTGGCCTTTTCGGACAATACACTGTCAGATTTAATAGAGGACATTCCAGCGTAAGTGAAAAATTTCCTTACCGCTGGATTGGACGAGGTGCACCGATCCCTTGGCCTTAGATCTCCAGACCTTACCGCATTGGACTTCTTCTTATGGGGAACAGTGAAGGATGAAGTTTATTCAAGCCCTGTTAACACTAGGGAGGATTTAGTTTGCAGAATTGGGAATGCAACGACGAAAATACGGGAGAGGCTGGCTGAAATGCACCTCAAACAGGGACTTAGGAGATTGTTGGCATGCAGCTAAAGTGGCGGTGGACATTTTGAACAGCTTTTGTATTTTACTAAGATTAATTGTAATACGTTTTGAATTTAATAAAAAGGATTTATTTTGATGCGACAACCAGTAAGGCCTGGTTTGGTTTGGTTGGACTCAGTTCATTCGCAACCCTGATTTTTATCTGAAATCATGGTTGAAGTCGGCTGAATTTATACTTAGGGGAAAAAGGAACTAAAGCCAACCGGAGGAATTTAAGAACAGACTATTACCTTAATCTTTACACTTTACTCCCGGGATTGACTTTAGGTTTTCAAAGAAAAACTCCCCCAAAGCCCTTTTTCTGACTGTGGCAAGAGCCAGACATTTATAGAAAAGATGAATTATGGTTTCTTTTTCATTCACGTCGTCACAACTGTGATAGTGTGTGTTAAGGGGAGCCTAGCCTAGCTGCAAGCTCGCCGAAAAGACAGTGGGCCGTATAGACCGCAGTGATTTTTATGATAAAAACTCTAAATATGTTGAGCAGATAGGATGTCCAACTGTTATTATAACTTGGCCAGGTTGCCATGGATGTACTACCTGCTTTCAGGGCGCTCCATCTGGCATTTGCCAGCGCAAAGGAATGAAGAAAGAGTTCGAATATCTTCAACATGGCCCTCTCTGTGCAGTTTGTCGGCCATCTCGTTCCCTGCAATGTTTCTACATCCGGGAACCCAGCTCAAGGTTACGTTAAGCACTGATACTGAATCCTTTTTAAAAATTCATGACAGGCGTATTGTAGTAATTTGAGGCATCGGCAGTCCTCTACGTGGTAAGCTCAAGATGTTGCTGTGGCTTTAGGGCTAAGCAACCCAGCATCCAGATTATTTGGGTCTTACTGCAGTACATGACGCCTGGAATTTGATCTGGTGATCAAGAAGAAGTAGATGCAGAAGCACATTAAGATTGGAACCGGTAGTGTAGATTCAAGCAGTTCTTTGCACTCTACTTAACTTGGGTTGGTTATAAGCCTTACTCATCGGTCTAGTGGCCAGTGAACCGTAGGCAAGAATTGGACGCACCATCGCTGTGTATAACCACAGGTACTTCTGGAGGCATGTCTTCCGTACCAGCTTCTCTATGTTTAGCTTCTAGTTCAGTTTCGGATCCAGAATGAAACCCAAATATCCGGCACTAGAGAATAGTGAGAGCTATAGGCCGTTTAATTTAGGTAAAGCAAAATATGGTACCTCAGTTTTTGTGGTGAAGAGCATAAGCTCAGTTTTCCCTGGATTTCCAGCCAGTCCATAGTTCTTAGACCAACTGCTCACTTTCTTCAGGGTACCCTCCATAATCTCGCTGAAAATAGAGGGAAAGTAAACTGATGCCGGAATCACCCCAACGTCCGCGTAAGCGATGCCCTTGCTCAAGTCCCAGCAGGACTTTGTCCATAACCATGAGCCATAGTAGGGGAGAAAGAACCCCATCTTGGAGGGTACCGCGGGAACCGTGCCTAACACCCCGACGTATTTCAAATTCGGTTTAGATTATCCTTGTCTTTAACATTGACTAAGAAATTGCTCTACACCGAGATCAGCAATATATTCTTGGATGGCTTCACTGCGTACATTGTTAAACGCTCCTTCTTTGTTCAGGAATGCAGCCAGGGTATACTGTTTATACTTGATTGAATATTCAACCGTGCATACTGCCTCGTGGAGGGCTGTCTTCACGGATCTTCTCTTACAGTATGCGTGTTGGGATTTTGAAATCGTTGCACCACAAAGAGTTTGCCTCAGATGTTTATCAAGGACCCGCTCTAGTGTTTCAACGCAAACTATGTACTAACACCTGAACTTAACTTGGCACACAAACTAAAGTGTTTCTAACACACCTTGGATTGTAGTCACTTAATTTCAGACGTCGCCATTCCTGGACTGGAAAATTCCAGTAAAAATTACGGGTTGTAAGTAACGCGGTCTGTCAATTTTACGATCCTTCAAATAATTTTTAATGTGTTCATCAGAAATTGCTACGGAACTGAATCGTTAAACTTTTGTGAATCAAAAATTTTGTGTGTAATTTGCACACAAACTTTTGCAGAATAACCGACAAATTTTACGTTTCTTCACCGTAATTTTGTCCTCATATTTTCTGATACTCGAGGCTCTTCGTTCAGGAAACTTTACGGTGCTCTTCTGTAAAAATTAAAGTTAAAAATTAAAAAACCAATACTAAACGGTATAATTTTCTTTACAATTAATAACTTTAAAAATGTTGTGTGTCCTATTGTAGATTTAATTTTCAGCGGCTTGGAATGATTTTGTTAAGTTTAGATCTGGAGTGCAGGCCGGACAATTTAAGGTCGCGATAAGCAGTCGTGGACACTGACCTTCGAGGCGATCTAGGTTACTTTTGGTAAGTATGGTGCGCTTCAATCAGTAAGGCCAATCGTGTTAATCCTCCGTAATCAATAACTCGCAGAGCGAAATACTTTTCAACTATCAAAAACGATTTCCCAAAGATATTTTGTTCCTGGCAATGGACGGTCACTCGCATATGATGTGAAGAGGAGTTTCATTTTCGCAACTACAGCCTGCGGGTAGGGACAGCTGCTTTGCTGTTTTTTGCAATTTGTTTTCTTAGTTGATAGTGACAGGTTGGTAATTAAACTTGTCAAATTAGATCTACTCTGTGATGGAGCTAACATGAAGATTTTAGATTAAGCAGGATCTCCAGAAAAGTTGTCTCGCGTAGCACAAGTGACATTGGAAAACCCCACCTTGCTAGTTCATTCACCTTTTCGTTACCAGAGAAACTTTGATGTCCTGGGGTCCAAAGAAAACTTACTGGATTTGTCCTCTTCAGTTCATCCAGGGCTTCTTGCTATATCGAGATTAATTTTAATTTGGTTATGGCGGAGCCAATTGTTTAGCCGTTTACGTAGACTGCCTTTTGGCAATGATGAGTTAAATTTAGGTGATTCAACCCCAAACTCCTTCGATCATCCTAGCATCCGTCTTTGAACTATCTATGTAACAAATATGTCCACCCTATGTTATATTGGGTAGTGCGGGATAGTCAGTGTGGCATCGGAGGCCATAAGAAGCTCAGGTAGCCTATTTAATATATCCAGTATATCTGAGTGGCTTTTTCCTCAGCTCCACCTCAATTTGAAAAAATAAGAGGTTCAGTAAATTCTCAAGTACTGTAGGCGGTGGCCGGTGGAATGCACTATATTCTAGTAATATTTGGCTGGACATCTGTTGTATGCTGCTCAACATGACCCTAACCATATTGATTTTGCTTTGTGGTACCATGGCCCTGGCATCTCTTTCCTTATAAATTCCTGTAACACTTGTTGTGAAATAAAGAGAAAGGAAAACTCTGTTCGATTTAGGGAGAAGGATTGCAAGTGGATTTACAATTTAAGGTAAAGTTCGCACTCGCCGGCTGGTCTGCGGTTCTAAACAGAGCTGCCAGACTGTATGGAGCAAAAGTCGCCGCACCATTATTTGATTTTGATTTTATAATCAATCAAGTCTTTCAAATTGTTGTTTTTACAACATTAATGTAATATTTATTACAGTAACAGTACAGTACAGTAACTGTACAGCAACAGATACAAGTAACACAAATTTAAAATTTTGGTAGAAGCGTCATGAAAAACAAAAAATACCCTTAATTAATTATTTAATAATTCACCCAGTTGTTTTCAACTATTTATTACGCACATTTTAATCTTTTAGGAATTAATATAAATATAAAGGAAAACGAAAATTATTATCTATTGCTAGTGCATGCCCCCTTTTCAAATTATAACCAAGAACTGCCTTTGAACAATTGATGTGACTAAAAATGAACGTATTTCAGATGTAAACAAACTGAAAATTGCAAACATTATTTATTATAAATTCCTTTTCAGAATTCACACTTTGATACGCTTCCAATTTTTTTGTACCGAAAATGTAAAAGATTTAATTAGAAAAGAATATCAAATAAAACAAAAAATTTACCTATTTGTTGGTGTTCTGTCCTATCCTAAATATAGAAGTGGCGCTGCAAAATATCTCATTTATTTACAGATATGCACAAAAATACACAAAAATACTTACTAAGGAAGAACAGCATAAACATTAAAGTTATTTTTGGGACGCTTCCAATTTCTTTCGGCCGTCCTTTACATTTCTACCAAGTTCACACGTATATGAACCTTGAAGATTACTGCGAATCGCAAGCATTCCAACGAGAGATAACTTCTCAAGGCGACAAGACGTTCCTGTTGCGATAACGACGAAACACGGGAACCACCCACTTGATAAATTATGCACTCTGGAGTTACAACTTGGTGATCTGTGGATCAACTGCTAACTACCCGGACTAGCAGACAAAATGAAAGCAGGTAAAATTCTCACCTACTAGTTATAACTGTCGGAATTTTTGGATGGGGACTAGATACCGGAAAAGATAGAATAGTGTAAGGTAATCTTGGATAAAGTTTAGGGAACGTTACAATAAATTTTGAATAATTCAAAATTTTGCTAATAATTAAAGTAACGTTGTAATATTTAATAATTCTGGCCTTAGGTTAGGTTAGGTTAGGGTGGCGGCTATCAGCCCTACAGCCGATCAGCCTCACATAGACCTATAAATGGTCCGTTGTGATACCACATCCGTGGAACCGTTCCTGATTGCCGGGTTTAACTAAAACCAGCCGCAGCTGTTAATAAACCTTAGGAGCTTCTTCAGCCTGATGCCGGCTATATCGCCCATGCCACCTAAGAAGTACGCGCCCATTGCCTTGTACCTTCTTTTTACTAGGCCCGGGCATTCGCAGAGTAAGGAACGCGCAGACGTTCTGCGTGTCTACCGAAAAGACAGTGGCCAGAAATGACTGCCACAATGTTTCGGAGGTTTATCCGGCTTCCGTTTAGCAGGAACACGATTTTCCTCAAATCCCATTCAGGCCACAGCTGCCTTGATAGGCTGCATGTGGTTAGATTACTCCATATCTGCTTAGCGAGCTGAACAGCCTTAAGGTCAATTTCTCTCTTTACTGATTCTAGCGGCCAGCCGATCGATCTGTCAATAGAGGAATCATCCAAATGTGATCCCTCCTTTGCCAGCTCATCAGCTGCCTCATTCCCTTGAACACCACTATGCCCAGGGACCCAGCATAGAGTTACCTTATACTCGCCCCTAAAGTCCGGAGACCAGCCAGACACCTGCCGACCAGCCGTGACTTGACTAAGTTTGAGTCCATGTATTATTTCTGCCGCCCTTTCTATAGCCAAGATCTCTGCTTGGAATACACTGCAATGGTCCGGTAGCCGGTACTTACTGCATATGCCTAGGCAGTCCGAGAAGACCCCCGCTCCCACTCCGTCCTCCGCCTAAGACCCATCCGTGAAGACCGATATTTCTGCATCGGTGGCATCTCCCCACTCTTCCCATTCTTCTCTAGTTGGGATTTTTGTTTAGAAGGCCTTCCCAAAACTAAGTAGTGGGATGGTGTAGTCGGTGTTCGCCTGCAGATAGCCTCCCGGATAAGTCCTTAGTATACTGCTATGGCCGTTATCAGAGCTCTTCCAGCAATTGGACTCTTTCAGTCTTACGGCACTGCGTGCAGCTATACTTTTCCCGTGGACGTCGAGCAGTAGGAGATGGAGCATAGTGTCCATTGCAGCCGTTGGCGTTGTGCTTATAGCTCCGGAGATGCCCAAGCAGGCAGCTCTTTGAATCTTGTTTGTTTTCTTAAGATTGCTCTCCTTCTCTAGAGCGGTCCACCAGACTATTATGCCATAGGTAAGAATAGGTCTAACTATGGAGGTATACATCCAGTGGACATACGAGGGCTTATACCCCATTTCTTGCCAAACATCCTCTCTCAGGCGTAGAACGCTATTGACGCTTTCTTCACGCGTTCATCTATGTTCATGCCCCAGCTTAGTTTGGAATCGAGTATGACCCCTAGATACCTAGTGTGGGTCTTCATTGCTAGGGTATTGCCCGCTAGTTTAGGTGGTTCGAAGGCTTCGATCACTCTCCTCTTTGTGAATAAAATTGTCTCCGTCTTCTGAGGATTGACCGATAAACCACAGTTCTTCGTCCACCTGTGGAGTTTACCTAGTGCTCTTCTGGCCTTAAAGTCAGAAAAAAAGTATAGGGAGGAAAATTAGGAGTTACAAAAAAAGGAGATAAATTAATTACATATTGTTGTATAGGTATAAAAATAAGGACAGGAAATTAACTGGAAGTATTTTTGTTATATAAATTGTTGGGTAAAAAAGAAATTAGTAAAGGGGAATATGTTAGCTCTAAGGATATTTAAAATGATTGGATTTTAGTTATTAGGGATTTAGGAATAAGAAAATAAAAGCAAAAAATTAAAATCGTTAGGGAATACTTACCTGCTTCAACTCCTTCCGTTTTCAGCGAAAAACACCATTAAAAACCACCACTTAACCTCACTACGAAAACATCCGACTTTTGTGTGGAACTTTAATTTTTGAAAACAAAACTGGAAATTTTTAGACTGATCGTAACCCAAAGGATAAGGTGGTTTATATGGTAATGTGAAAAATCAAGGAAGAACAATTTTATTTACACGTGGAAGCAGATGTCAACTTCAGACAAAATTCGTTAATCATAACGAATTTCGACCAAGACAGATTTTTCTGAATACAGAAAATGAAATAGAAATTCTCAGCGTCAAATTTAATAAAATTATTTGTAAAATAATTTTACAAAATTGAAGGAATTTACCAGTATTAGAAAATAATCCGCAGAAAATGGCATAATAGGGGCAGATTGGTTATATAACCACCCACTTTGGTATGCGAAGCGATCAGTCTAGTGTCATCGACCCAAAAGTAAAAGTTATTCGAAGGTAGAAGTGTATGAAGAAAACCGGCGGCAAAGCCAAACCAATAAAAGTTAATATCCAGTGGAAGTTAGAAGTGCAAAGGAAAAGATTGCAAGGAAATTGGAAAAGGAAAGAAGGTGAAAAGTGGAAGGACAAAACCCAGAAAGGCCGAGTGACAGGACAAACGGAACGGAGGAGTTTTTGGCAAGATATGTAGACGCCATATTTGTTATTGTTTTTTTTTTTAAATTAAATTATCAAATTTGATTTTCTTTTCGTAAAAGAAAAAAAAATAGATATATAAAGGTACATATACATATTTCATTTTAAAATTTATAAATAAATCGTAAGTCGCCCAATCCTTCAAAGTGAAAATAAATTAGCTTTCGTATATTTTTTTTTAACCCACCCCATACCTGAGCGAGCTAGTTACGCCGTTTGGGGATGTAACAACTTTTCGGTATAGACAATAAACAATTATAACAAGTTATTCGTTAACTAAAATCTTCTTAAAAAAATTATATTCTTGGAGAATTGCAGCGATTATTGCCACATCACAAACAGAGCACTTTATTCTATTAGTTTTCTAAAACACTATTATGTCTCACGGAAGAAGGTAAATAATGTATAATTCGACTTTTTAAGCTATTAGTACATTTACTACTGATTCACAAAAAAATATTTTTTTAATTCTTTAAATTGTAAAATATGCGAGATATTCACGCGTTTCTGGAGCAGTGTAGCGCGAGCAACGCGTGCAGGATTCTACCTTCCTCTTTTATGTGAAGCACAAAAATCAAAGTTATTTGCAAACTAGAATAAATTTGCGGGGCCATGGACCATTCAGTGATTTTTGATAAAATGGCGACCGTTTGAAGAAAAAAGCCTATCTTTTTGCCCTTTTTTTGTTGTTCATAGCGGTTAAAAAAATAGTAAATATTAATATTTTTTGTATAAAATGGTCCATGCCCCCCTAAATTCTATAATCTTTATTTAAAAGAAAAAAGAAGTCAATCGGTTGAACGGTTTGACTGCAACTCTGCACGGCGTGTCTAAGAACGTGGTTTTGAGAAAAACGCGTTTAAAGTTTGACAAAGATAAAAAGTGGGAAAAAATTTTGTTTCTTACAGCTAGTCAGCTCCTCCTGGACCATAGAGCAATCCTTTCTCTTCCTCGTGAAACTGAAAATTTTCTCGCTAAATTGACGGTATACACGATTCCGGCACTATAAAGCATGTGAAACAAAAAAATCACTGAAATTATAATACTAGAGATGACTTGTCATATAATGACACTCGGGTGAGAAAAAAAGTTGAAAATTTAAAAAATTCCCGAATTTTGAAAAAACTACGAAAACAACATGTTAAAGGCTTAGTTTACTACTTTGCCTGCGCTTTCATCATGTGGTATTAGACGGCAGATTACTTGTCATACCGAAGGTACCTCGGATAATCGGCAGGCCTGCTTTAGTTTTAGGTGTGTTAAGGGGGGTATTAAATTTTTTTTTGCATTTTTTTTTATTTCATAGTACCACTATTCAAGAGTATCTAATTAAAATTTGAGGTCGATTGGAGCAAAACTTCCGGAGATACAGTGCCTCGGGTCTCCCTCCATTCGATACATCCCATATATGTTACAAAAACAGTTAAAACTTTAAACGCGTTTTTCTCAGATTTAGTTTTTCAAAGTTGGTGATCACTGTAACTCAAAAACTACACATCCGATCCTTCTCAAATTTTGCATACTTTTTTTTATACATAAATTACGAGGTAACAACGTCGAGATTTTGTATTTTTTATTATTATATTTATTTTGCAACAACAAATTCGCCGATTAAATAAATAAATATAATAAATTTTCATAAATTAAAAAAATTCGTCTTATTTTTACTTCTTAAAATTGAAAAATCAATAAAATAAACAAAATCTCGACGTTGTTACCTGAAGAAACTCATAAACTAACGAAATCGTTTTGGTTTTTTGTTAACATATGATTCAGTAATAAGTCATGATGATCACCGCAAAGTATCTTTTTTTTGTGTATACGAAGGTTTCCTGTCAGTCGCTCAATTCACAATATTTTTACCCAAAACTGTAACAGAAGATTCTTGAAATGTTGCACTATTATTTTCTTAGCTTAAAAGTAAATTTATATTTACCATTTTAGTTTGTTTGTTTATTTAAAAATCTGTTTAAAAGATTGCAAATTAACCCTTCACCACCCCCATCACCCTCCCCTTAATGCCAGTGAAGTTGTCGTAGCTATCGCAGCGGTCAAATCTGGACCAGACGGTGTTCCCCCAAAATTTATTAAATTACTGTTGCCCTAGTTAATTCACTCCATTTTAGATATTTTTAACATGTGCCTTACCGCTTCTCAATTTCCCGTCTGCTTGGAAAATTGCTACTGTTGTGCCTATAGCGAAGACAAATCAGGCAAAGTTCCCAAATGATTTCAGACCAATTAGTCTACTTCCATTCTTAAGCAAAGCTACGAAATTTCAGTTCGACGACACGACTGTGTCCTTAATAAATTGTTCGAGTGAAAGACAGCTTTTCCATTCCTCTATCCCTTACGTGTGGCGTCCCACAGGGTTCTATCCTCGGGCCATTGCTCTTCTGCCTGTATATAAATGACCTCCCGGAGGTCCTTAAGGATTGCAGGGTGCAGCTGTATGCTGATGATGTACAGTTATATCGTAGTCACACTGCATTGCATTCTATCGTCGGGACATTGACGTATCTCATATCCCTCCTGTTTTTCTGAATAACACAATGCTCCCATTTGATAGCCGGATTAAAAGTGTTGGTGTATTCCTCAACGCATGACATGTTGTGACCATATAACTGATGTGATGGATAAGATTTATGGTGGGCTTCGACAGCTATGGTTGTCATCTGGTACCTTGTTGTCGGACATGCGCTCGTTGCTTGTGAAATCGTTGCTCCTGCCCTACTGTATTAATGGAAGCCTAATTTTTCCGCGTCTTTGTTCTACCTGTTCAAGGAAAGTCAAGATGGCTTTTAATGATTGTATAAGATTCATATTTCGTTTGAGGAGATTTGACAATGTGTCGGGATATAGTAACCATCTGCTGGGCTGTGCGTTTATTGCGTAGGCTTGTGACATCCCTTTACCAAATTATTACTTCAAAAAATCCTGGTTACTTGCATGAAAAATTGATTTTTTTTGAACTCCCCAAGGCGCTCTGACCTGCTGATACCAAGTTTTCGCTCGTCAATCATGGAGGATTCTTACTTTGTTCGTGCAATCCGTGCTTGGAATCGTTTAACAGCCGATACGCAGCGTGTAGGTTCGGTGCGGAGTTTTAGGGAACTAGTAACGCCGTGATGTATTAATATAGATTAAGTTTCTTGGGAACTTTTTTCTCTTTCTCTCGTTTAGTGTAGTCTTGGCTTCTCTAGTGGGGTTTGCAGCTTTTTTATCGTAACATAATTATTTTTAAACTGAGATATTTTTCTACTTTTCTTTTGGATTGAAAATATTATGCTAGGTATATATGTACTAACCTTGATATAGTTTTAATGATTTTTCAATTAATTCTTTTGCTTAATTGCTCTTTACCCCGTTCTTTTAGTTTTCCAAAAACTTTTATAAGTGCTGTTTAAAAGAATGAATTTTCTTATTGTACTTAGTCCACTAATAAAGTTGAATTGAATTGAATTGATCTCCACGATTACGACCTGAGGCAGAATAAGACCAACATTCAATTTGCGATGGAATGAACTTGGTTACGGGGAATTCTCAGCAATTCCGAGCAGTTTGGACCCTGAATTAGTAGATTCGGTGTTCAGTAATGACCGAGGAGTAACAGCTGATACATTAGAGCTTACAGTTCTTGGATACATCATTGATGCTTCTGGGAACATACTGATACACCCCCATACCACACACTTAAACGAACGAGAGAACGAACGAGAGCGTTTCAGTACTTCTCTCTACTAGGAAACCTAGCACTGAGGTGTTAAACGCTTTCCTACTGAATCGACCGCTGCACACGACATTCAGTACACTCACTTCACATTGGTCGGCTGCGTGATCTCTTCCCAGGAGTAAATCCTATGGATCACTTCGGTGCTAATAGATGGCGCTCACATCTTGGGGTAGATTTGGGAGTAATGAGTTCAAGAGATTCTGATGTAGCGTATAAACTACTTCATCTTATTCTCGTGCAGTCAAACCAGCTGTCACATCGATCGACGAAGTCAAAGAGCCTACACGGTTTGTGGTGGTGAAGAAACCATGTTTCATAGATTATTCACATGTACGACGTTGTGCGATATTAATAATCTTGTTCGCGATATGTGCCAACTTGTCTGCCCGCAATTCGGCATAACAAATACATAGTTTTTGCTGGGTCCAAGCACATGTAACCAAGTGAATTCTTTAATTACCTTTATATTAACACTTGCTAAATCGACAATTCATCTGTACTACATGCGGATCGAGTATGAGCATGTATTACAGATGTAGCCTGATCTTTTACCGGTCCAAAACTTGCGGCAGCTTGTCCACGAAGCTTCTCTTCGCTTTGGTCTGGCTACGGGAAGTCTCACGTTGGAATCTTAGAACAGGCAGGATCATGGGAGCAATTTGCATACGACAATAACTCTGCAAACTAGTCCCGCGTGACTCTAAGCGGTTCGAAATTTTAATCGCTTTCAATTCAGGGAGTCGAAATGGGACCGCAACCAAAATTATAATTCGGTTACGGTCAACCGAAATCAAATTGGGTTTTTTAAACCGCAATTGCAACAACCTTAACCGTAATTAATTTTCTTCAATTCGGTTTCGGTTAGAACCGAAATGAAAAATTTCATTTTCGGTTTCGGTTAAAACCGAAATGTGAAATATAATTTTCGGTTTCGGTTTCGGTTAAAACCGAAATGTGAAATATGGTTTTCGGTTGCGGTTAAAAACCACGTAGATAAAATTTTCGGTTTCGGTCACAACTGAAACGTTAGGGTTAGAGTTAAATTGCTGTCGTTGGGATTTTTATATAATATAATGAAGTCATCCGACTCCCCTCTACTCCCTACCACCCTCCCTTCATATAGACATTTACTCCTCTTAACCTCACCTCCCCACCCCTTCCCCACCACTTCCAATTCCCCCCTCCGCACCCTTTCCCCCTTCCCCTCACCTTCCCCTCCCCTTGCCCTTCCCACCACTTCACCTCCCACCCCTCCCCACCAGTCACTATCCACCCTCTTCCAACAGACGGTCCCTTCATCAAGACATTTACCGAATATGCTATGTAATGAAGGTAGTGAAAATCGCAAGACCGGACATATAACTTCTTCCGCGGTCGGTACCAATTTAAATCGGTCTTTGAATTTCGGCCTTTGAATTTCGGTCTGGCGGTTACGGTCACATATTTTTAAGGTCTTTTTATTTCGGGACCTTTTAATTTCGGTCGCTCTATTTCGGTACACTTTAAATTTCGGTTTTAATTTCGGTACCGAAATCAAGACCGGTTAAAACAACCGAAATATGACAGGTTTCGATCCTGTTTCGACTCCCTGGTTCAATTAGAACATTTTTAGGCGAGTGCTCCAGTAGGACTAGAAAAGTGGGGAATGGCTCTTTGGAGAGAACATCTGCTTGGGAGCAGCGGTTTTCGAAGTTTCAGACAATCATGTTATAGGTTACTTTTTCTCTCGGTTTAGTTTAATTTTGTTCGTTAATTTTAGGTTTATCTCTAGGATTAAATAGCTATATATACACATAAAAAAACTATTGTTGTTTTACAAAAATATATATTTTTTATAATCGGAATTGTTACATTTTGAAGAATCACTAAGGAAGTTTTGTTTGTTAATCAAGTAAATTTTATTGTGCAGAGCTTAAAATTTACGGTTTTTATTTTTTTAACTGCACTGTAAAAAGTACGGGTTGCATCCATATAATAAGTCTATATTTGATTGTTCCATCGGTATAACTAACATTTAAAGTGATTTTCGGTATAATTTCTTTTAAACGGGTATTTTCGGTTGTAATCGGTTTAATTAGGGAATAGCTTTTAACCATTCTTATAAAGAGTAAGAAGTTCGGTCGTTGCCTCTGCTACTCTTCTAAAAAAATCAGCTTCAACGCACGAAGAATACATTGAATATAAAAAATTTAAATCTTACAAGCATAAAGTACGACGTTAGATTCCAATCAACCCACTCCCAATCCACTCCACTATACCCTAACCCTACTCACAGATTACCGAACATTGAATTGTCATCACAATTGTATAACTTAGTGAAGTTTGAATTAAATACGACAATGAGAAGTGGGTAACAAATCAATTAAAAGATTTGATTATTACTTAGACATCTGTGAAATTATGAATATGATAAAATTTCTTTCAGATCACATTAACGTCAATACGTTTCGATTGGCATCCTAACGAAGTCGATATAACTATTTGTTTCCGAGGTTTCGTGCAGGAAATAAATTACCAGGTACGTACGTAAACACATAAATAGTGTAAAAATACTGTCGTGACCTTGAAACATAAAAATCGGATCCATTACAATAACTTTCCTATATAATAAAAGGATAATATAAAAAATTTTAATTGAAATATATATTGTATAGGACATAACATCCTATGAGCAGACAGAACTCAGAGAAAGGAGTCGTTCATGTCATTAACGTCTGGATGGAAATAATTAAACCCAAAAAAAGCATAGAAAAACCGAAGACTTTATTTATTGGCGAAAATCTTTCAGATATCTAAGGCAATTTCGTAGCGGTTCTAAAACATTTATAAAGTGTTGCGAGCAAATGTGAATGATATCGATACCGACACTTTTATTATATCAGTATCAACCCTGGAGTAATGGACATCCTGAAAATTTCAGCAACTGCCATAAAAGCCAAAGTGGACCCCATTAAAAGTGCATATAATAGCCAGTCCATAAAATGTCCGAATTGAAAATTTGGTAACTGGCGTATTAAGTTACCACCGACATATTTCACTTCTCACTAAGTTTTTATTATTTTAAGTAAAAAATTAAGGTTTCTCATGGCGCAGGCATGCATAGGTATCAAAAATAAATTTACTTTGTCTGGATTTATAGTGCAACAATAACTCGCAGCCGCTAAAAACTCGCCATCCGCGAACTTTTAAGTGCATCACTTGATGTCACTTGGATTGTTGCGTCTGCGTAATAAACTTAAGGTGAGTCGTTGACACGTGCTATAAAAATGTAAGTCGCCTCGAACCGGGAATCGGAACCTCTTATTTCGGGCCAATTTTTGTTGGAGTCGATTTTTATTACTGGAAAGTACACTTCGCGATTGCAGAACTTTTACTAATTTCCGATTTATAGTTTCATTACATGATAACAAAATGCCGCATTAAAGTTAATTGCGCCTCGTTTATCGATAAACTTGACACCTATCGAACCTCGATGCAGATTGGCATTCGAGATGGAATTTCGACAGTGAGATATTCAGCAATGTGTGAATTTCGTAATTTACATCAGCGGCGACTTTTCGGTTACACGTATGTCCCCTGGGGTATTTGACTGACTTTTTCTCTGCAAAGTTATGGACCGCAAACACAGTAAAGTGTAAAACAATGGAGACGGTGCATTAATGTCCCATGAATTAAGGAACTGCACTTCGCAATTTAAATTCTGGACTTTAAATGGCCCTAATAAAATTACGCTTTGCGGAGGTTTAATGATTCGCAGGAACGTGATTTACTTAAACCTGACACAGCTCACTACCTTCGATGTTATTTTATTCCAGTTGTAAAATTTAACGTGTGAGTTTAAGCAATAAAAATTTCTTTTTTGCAATTTATGTAAATATTCTAGAAAATCTCTCTTTTAGCAAAAATATTTTTGGACTGTTTTATGGCCCATCAAATGTACTCTTTCAAAAATTCCATACGTCTTTCCGACTACATTATTTATTTTGCAAGGTTTAGCCTGCAATTCGAAACAGAAATGTTTTTATCAATAAAATAAACGATTATGTGACATTATCTGTTTATGTGAACAGAATTTTACCTTGAAACATGGTTTGCTATTTTATGTAAATTTATATATTTAACTCCATTTGTCGGTTTATTGTGCACAAATCATATGATTATATTTTCATCGAAATCTCGACTTTTTCACGCACTGAAAATTTGGAAAATTATTTATTCTGGATACAGTACAATATTTAGTGATTGCATGGCAACCATAGATGTCGCTATAAGTCATTTTTATCAGTTTTTTTTTATTTGGTGCCTTATTTTTAATGGATCTTCAATTGGTCGTTCAATTCGTCATCATCCTTCCTCCTCTATCCTCTATCACATGCGCGTTCCAACATAGAACATGTTGAGCGACGTTGCTTGGTCATTTCTCCGTGTGTGGCCTATGCGTTACCACTTTCGCCTTAAAATACAGACGTCTATTCCGACTTGTCTTGTTGTGTGGCTATGTAGGGCTTCATAATGACGTCCGACGAATGAATGTTAAGGATGCGCCGGAGGCAAAAGCTTATACATTATTTAACAGGTAATTTTCTATGTTGAACAGCCGTAAAACTGTAGATGTTGTTATTGAGCATTATCTGAGCAAGAGTCTGCACATTAGTTTCAGCTCCGCACATCTACTGTAAATGTGCTTCCGAGATATCAAAATTTATCCATATGTTCTATTCACTGCTCTTAAGCTCGTAAGTTTTTAAGTAAGCTCCGCTCCTCTTTACTCAAGATTTCGGACATTTGGACTACATGACTCTGTTATTTTTATATGAGCCATGCATCGTAGGCAAAGCCCGCGTGCGTCAGGTATTCAAAAAGATTGCATCTAATTCGTTTGCCATGGGTGCTTAACTAGGGCAGCGCAATATGGTATTAATGACATTCAAGATAAGAAAGGTGGCAGCATGCATCCTTGTCTTACTCCATTCAGTAGTTGGAAGAGCTCCTACAATTTTCTCTTGTGAATTACATGATATTGGGCGGGTCATGTCAGTTGTTGGAAAGCTGAGGGTCATTTCCGAAGTAATTTGCTGCGTAGAATCCGAATCCGGGGTAAGAATTGGCCCATCACGTCAGGATTTTGAGATATTTGAGGCTATGTATCCGAAAAACGGCGTTTTTTCCTACTTTTGAGGTTATGTTAACATTTGCATTAATGACGTCGAAGGGATATATTTCGTAACTTCGAATAGCCATAACTTTGCGAAAAAAAATCGTAATTGATCTCTTGAACTCTTAAATTAAAGGGTAAGAGTGATACTAAATGATGTAACTGGAGAGATAGACCACACACATTTTTTGCACCCTGTACATAACCTCAAAAGTAGGAAAAAACGCCGTTTTTCGGGTACATAACCTCAAATACCTCAAAATCCTGACGTAATGGGCCAATTCTGACCCCAGATTCGGATTCTACGCAGCAAATTATATCGGAAATGACCCTTAGCTTTCCAACAACTAAACCATGTTGACCAGTGTAATGTACATGATCATCATCAACTCATAAATAAGAATTATAAAACAAATAAAATAACAGGATTTAAGTTATTTAGGTAGTGTAAAAGTACAAAAAAGCACTATACACATAATATAGAAAACGGCTGTTCTTAACACATGACGAACAGTTCACAAATTCTTAAGCTGTGGATAAGACGGTACACACAATATTTAAGTGACATAACGAGCGGTTGATAAATTCCCAATTCATTAAGCTTGAAATAAATACTACCGTCCACGCCGGCCAAAAGCTCGAGTAGACAAACGTCTCAAACCACAAATAGTAATAACAAAGTCAAATTTCTTTATTCATGAAGTTTTCAATATTTGGATTTTTTTAGATTAATTTGTTTTTTTTTTTTGTTAGTTTTTGCGCGAGAGGTGAAATGTTCCAAAGACACCAGGAGACCCGGCTGCCCCTGGTAGTGTGAGATTTTTACTCACTAAAACACCTCTCTAGGGATTAGCCGAATCAGATCCCTTTATTAGGGTCCCTTTTTATCTCTAGGGTGAGAAATACCCGGACTAATCCAGTTTTTTTCCCTCACCTCGATTCCCCGGTTCAGCACAATCATTTGTGCATTATTGTTATTATGTTTATTGGTGTCCCATCAGCCGCCTCCTTCTGCTTGCTAAGGTAGGACACTGGCACAATATGTACATTGCCGACTTTTGCTTCTCCAGGCACAGCTTATAGGTATCATCCTCAAGGATGTTCATATTTTTTAGATGACACCTGAAATTTTCGTGTCCTGTCAATAGTGCCCGCAGCATTTCAAAGCCCTTCGATCCATATCTAGGACGCGGCAATCGCCATCATAGCCCATCTACACGAGTCCGCAACGTTCTACTCTTCCCAGTGTTCTCTCGTGGTCGACGTCTCTAACAGGCTCACTGCAGTGCCTCTGCCTAAGGTATAGGGATGGGGGATCGAACTAAGAAAATCGATGCAGTACGATTTCATAGATCGATTAATCGCCTTAAAAGGATCGATGTCCATAGATCGAACAAAGCGATTCAGTTTATTTTGATATTTCAATTTATTTCAGCATTTTAAAATTGCAAGTAATTAAAACTGTTTCTTAAAAATATAGGGTCATTATTAAACCAATTTGTTAAATATTAGAAAACACCCTTTGTAGCTTACAAATCTTGGGTATTTCAGAAATGTTGCTTATTTAATCGGAAAAAAATTTGCGATTATGGATCAGAGTCTTTTTTGAAAGTACTCAGTCTTCATTAAAGGAACAAGTACTCGTCTTCATTAAAGGAACACAACTTAAAACTGTACACCCGAAAAGTAAAAGAGAAGCAACACTTTTCTGCCGCGTAACATTTTTTTTACTAATATCACAACATGTCCCAGAAACCTTCCAAGAATATTTTGAAAATACGTCCCCAAGGAATTTCTATGTCTGATTTCAGAACATTTTATAAGTATATACAAAGAACATTGTCGTTAGTTTCCCGGGAAGGTTTCTGGGCTTAGTCCTAAAAATGTATATCTTGGGGACGTTTTTTGAAAATATTCTGGGAATGTTTTATTCTTTCGTTTTAAACGGAAATCACCGGCAAGTTAAAGCTTACATTTTTCTCCCTGTCTTCACCTTGAGAGAAACATGTTGAAAATTTCAAAATGAACACAGTTTTGGTTTACTATTCAAGTGCTATTTGTGATTAAAAACACTTGCACACTTTTCATATAAAAATGTTTTAATAAAGGACTATGTAAGATTTTAAAGCACGCAAAATAAATTCTTCGTCTTTTAAATTTATTGTGGAAAGGGTTTTTACACAATTCACCATTGCATAAATGTCTAAATCCTTATTATTTAAAAAGTGTAAAATCTGTCAAATTTGAGACTTTAGATTAAAAAAACTATTAATATGTGTCAAATCTTTGATAGAGTAAAAATGGGCAGAACTCAAAAAGATATATACATATATGCTTCTTTCCGGAGATTAAGATCTACGTCGCATCTACGTGTATTCCACATGAGTTTGTTACTAGGATTATACGTGGCAGTATATATATTTGTCTATTCCACTAGTTATATTCTGCTTTGTTGATGTGGCAATTCTGCGTAAACGGAGTTGAATCAATTCGTTGAGCGGTACGACCACCTTCCCATGGGTCGCGGGTTCGAGACCAGGTGTCCCCGTGAGCTTTTATTAAGAAATTAAAATAATCCACTTCGTCTCTGGGCTGTTCTCTAGCTCGCAGGAATGCAAAAACAAGACTTTCAAGTTTCCTCACTCTCCTTACCATAATACCCTTCCGGCTTTAGCCACGTCGGATAAAAAAAATTAATATGCATAACATCTAGGATGTCATTGTGGAATCACTAAACCAGAAATAAAACATAACAAGCCACCGATAACAAATCATGCAATAGCGCACAATTACGATTCTTTTAACATTTTTTTACATTTGGCGGATTATTACACAAATGAAAGATAAAATGCAAAAAATCACGAGTTAGCTTGTTTTTTTTTGGGACGTCTTAAATAGATCGAAATCGAAAACAAATAAATCGATTCGAGCTGAATCGGTCCCACGTAAAATCGATTCGATCGGCAGATCGAAGGGTTAAAGATCGATCTCTTGAGATCGAATCGAAGATCGCCTAAGGTAGTTGTCTCCGGACCTTGGAAATTCGAAGCAGCTCCCAGGTTAACCAGTGCATTTGCTCTCTTCTTTCCTTCGATTACTACATGTCCCCTCACACACGCCAATGTCTTCTCATTAAATAAGGCGCACGCGTTGAGTTTACGGACACACCCCATATATTTATATTATCCATATATCTTATTACAATCAGCCACTCTCCAATTAGGCACTCTATCCAACAACTGACTAGAATGCAGGATCTAGTTGTGCTATCTGAGTTTATGCAGAACAGATTAGCGATTCTCTCCGGGACTCGTCTTATTCTCTTTTGATTTTTGTTACTAATTACTTCATTTATTTTAATCCGAACATTTTTTAAACAGTTTTTTCCATTTATGATTAGTATTTTTTAATTTCACTCCAGCATTATTACGGATTTTTTTCTTAATTTTGTTTTTGTATTTTATGAATGTAACTAATTCTTTTTTCAATTTTGTTTTCAATTAAGGATTATTTTTCTTAATTTATTCCCATTATTTTCGATAAGGATTTTTTTTATTTTTATTTCTATATTTGCAGTTAATAATTTAAGAAAGTAATAAAAAATGCAATACTTTTCCGTTGTGAAATTCACAACTCTGCTTTTTTGGTACAGAACCCTAATACATACAGTGAGTCAACTAATTGATCACATAAGATAAAAATTCTGTTTCTATCATGCTTTATGCTAGTAGTATGCAAACAAATTTTTTGATCCAAATGTTTTTCTCCACAAAAAAATTTCGTTTACTATGCATGTATAAGATAATAATGGGAACTATTATTCAATAACGTTGAAACATTGTGTTGATAGTTATTGTGTTAATTAAGCAATTAGTTGAATTTAGAAAAGTGTTTTCAGTAAAGTTTGTGAAAATCTAATAATTTGTTCATTAATTAAAACTTATAATATATATAAGAGCGAGGATAAAAAATAAGATAAAACAATGGAAAGTGGAAAAATATGGAAAGTACAGTGAAATTTCTCCACCACCAACCTACCGAGGTCCAGCCACGTAAAGCTAACACTCGAAGCCTTTTGAAAAGTCTTTCAGAGGAATGGACTACATGGACAACAATTGAAAAATCCAGCTCCTATCAAGAGGCATTGAACCTTTTCTTTCGCACAACGATAAAACTTTTTACCATCTACGATTGGACGAAAGTGATTTGGTTAGAGGAAGCAAAGGTTGATGCGTGTCGGATGCTCGACAATGGGTCTGGAAAAGAAAGGGTGTAATTCGTCAAGATCGCCAAGTCATTATAAAGTTTGGTGACAGAAATCAAATGCATTGGCAGGATGACCGCAGTCTGTAGTCGCGTATATTGAGATCCATCTTTACCATTACAAGCTTCTCGGAGCACTGCAGCAAAAGGAGCAAAATGTGTTGGGTTCTATTTTACAGCAAGATAGTGATTCGGAACACTAGGCAGTTAGGACCACAGATTGGCTTCAAAGCCAAAACCAACCTAAACTCACCTGTGTGTTTTTTCAGTAGAATCCATGCCACGGAGGATGAAAAAGGTAATCCGCCCAAAATGGGGCCACACAAAATCCTAAAATATAAAAACAATTATTTTTAAAGTAAAGTATACTAATTGTTCAAATGAAATTTTTTCGTTTTCAACTTCTTTCCTTTCTGCTCGACAGCACAGTAGGGATACCTATATTTTTAACGCGTATGTACATATGTGGGATTCTTTATACCGTCATATGTGGGATTCTTTATATCCTCGAAGCTGCATGGATTTTAATCAATGAGGTTTCTATGATTGGTCTAAGCCATACGATGGTTATAGAGTATGTTCTTGCAAAACCAAAATGGTGGCCGTAAAATACAAAAAATCATGTAAGTGCTCGAAAATATGCTTCATAGCTGTCCCTGTTTTTATAGAGTGCAGTACCTATGCAACTATTGAAATTGATTGATTGATTTTTACAATTAGAATATAAAGCAAAGCAGGAATGGCGTGTATAAATCGTATACAGAAGCGTGTTTTTTCAGGTGAGAACGAATATCCAAGAGAAAGTGAGATGGAATGAAACCATTTCCATTTATAGTTATTTCTTATAGAAATTTCGGTGGTAATAAATATAAAATTAAATATTACTTTATGCTTTTTAGCGCTTTTTGTGAAGTTGGGTCCAACATTTTTTTTAAAGACTATTTTTAATGAAATCAGCTTCGTAATTTTAAACATAAAATATACTTTAGTAAAATTATTTCGATTTAAATGCTATAAGCAGGAACAATTTTAAATAAAGTGCAAATTCCTGCAACATTTGAACAAAAAGTTGAGTCACTGTATATCAAGGATCTCAACTGTATTAATTTTGTGTACATTAAAATGAAATATTTCGCTATTTAAACGTGTCCCTTATAATAGATTTCTACATTTGCTTCAACACTATTTTCTTCTTAGAAAGATAGAAATCGATTTATATATTTTGATTCATGTTCATCCCTTAATAAAGATGCCAAACTAATGAAAACAAGCCCAAATTATTATTTAATACCACGTGCTATAGTTTGTACAATGTCACATTTTTTCGTTTTTCATTCAGTTAATCCACATGATCAATAATTTTTAAAGTTCCAGTAAACCTGAAAAAGAACAATATCTTCCAAATGATTGCCTTCCAATTAAAGTAGTAATTTGTCTAGAAAAGATAAATCTTTGTGTTTCCGAAATAATGCCTATACCACACGAAGCGATATCAATCCCCAGAAGTCATTTATTAACAAGAATCAGCTCTTTAAGATGATCATCTATAAGGGCACTGGAAGTATCACAAAATTTGTATTATCAATAAGAAGATCACCTCCGAAATCCAGCAGGTTCACAGTTACCTTCAGTTTTAAGATTATATGCGTGACAGCCTAACTCCAGTAGCCAAGTGCGCTGAGGAGCATTAAGTCAGGCTCAGAATTTCCCTCAGGAGAACAGACCAACAACAACAACTTGATAAAATCGAGCATCAATCATTCGCATATTGCTATCCGCTGCAGCCCTGGAGCAATCGAAACAATCAAGTCAAGGAATTAAAAGCGAATAAATTTTGGAGATGTGGTAGAGTCGGGTGGCTTGTAAGCCGAGTCGCGGCCAGAGGGATCTAATCTTGGCTCGATGATGATTAATTGATCGCCTATGACAATTTTTTCTTCCCATTTGTCTGGCGAGCAAAGAAGGACCAGTGGATAATGGAAAATCACTTGTTGTGGATTTCTGATGGATTTCTGGTCTTTTGAGCATCTCAGCTCATTGTGCAATTTAATTCTAAGAAGGCCTCTTTTATCTTTGCTGACGCGACTCCTTAGTGCTATTATAAACTAGGCAGTGATCATTTACCTCACATGAAGTTTCTTGAAGGACGACGCGTGGGCATACGGGTTTTGATTTTGATTCAATCTTGTAATAAAATAAGAATTCGGTTTTCTTATTGAGAACTTTTATGGTTATTTGTGTATCAAGGGTAAGCCAAATAAAGTTGTTTTCCTCTAAGGGTGGTTAAACGGCTTTACCTTCCATGTGTGATTTATTGACTTATTATAAATATAATGCTCAATCTCGTTTAAATAAACATAACAGTGTGAGTTTATTTTATCTAGGGTTGGCAGGCTCAGAGGGCTTGGTTAATTGGCTATATCATTTTAATCAATAAACATACATTTATATAAAACACAAACATTTCAAAATATAATCATTTATTATAAATATTATTTGAGTACTTTCTACTTTTCAGACGTACCCGTGTAGATAATACTTGTTTTTTTCCTAAAATTTTTTTTTTTGGTTTTAAGAAGTCCAGTTTTTGGGAATAGTTTTATTTGTTCTGGTGTAATTAATATTACTTTGGACGATTCATCTGGTGCAGCAGAATAGGATGTTGACGGCTTTTTGGTTAAATATTCTAGAAACAAAGTCTGGGTTAAACCAAAGAATAAGATGTAGAGTCGTTTGTCCTTAAAATTTGTTTTTCAGGAGTTGTATTTCTTCAATAATTGAATCCGCTTTCAGTAAATTATGGTTGTTGACATTTTCACTTCTTGGTAATAGATTTCGTCTTCAGTTTTCGGTCTATCAGTTACATATGCACTTAAAAACTCTGAATCAGCAAATATGTATGTTTTCACTTAGTGGTGAAATTCCTGTGTCTCTGAATCCTGCTTGAATATTTTTTATAGTGGTAGTACGAGAGATAGAAACTTTTATTACCTCGGGATGTTACATAAAGGGTGTTTCTCAGGTCGTGTGCAAACATGAGGAATCTGGTAAATCAAGGTGAGGAACGAAAAAAATTTTTATGGAGCTGTGGGGGGGGAGGGAGTTCATCTCCCCCTCCCTTAAAACTATTGAAAATTTAAGGTTTGAATAATTTGTAGATGAAATGAACCAGTCTTACATTTTAACGC
Source organism: Leptarthrus brevirostris (assembly GCA_964036015.1). Taxonomy (NCBI): domain Eukaryota; kingdom Metazoa; phylum Arthropoda; class Insecta; order Diptera; family Asilidae; genus Leptarthrus; species Leptarthrus brevirostris. The sequence continues at coordinate 93,775,620 of OZ038373.1, read as the reverse complement.
AAATTTTCTACAGTTTTAGTGCTACAGACGTTATTAATATCTCAGTTGATAGGTAACACAATGGTGCTGAAGACTGTGCAATTTGGTCTGCTATAAGTTTTTTTAAATTATAAAAAAAATCTGATGTGATAGAAAAAAGCCAACACTATTTCTTAAATCAGCACACTTCATTACCTTAAAAATATTATATTTAAAGAGAAACTTAGAAGTTTAATTCAAATTTTTTTTATAATGTCAGTGGTTTGGAATCCACTTTCAGTTGTAAGTCCACTTGTTGTCTCGAATCGGGTGAAGTTGTTCACCCCCATGCCCCACAAGGGATTACGATAATTATAATCTGTTCCAAAAAGATTGGCAGTACAAGCTTTTAAGGACTATTCCTGTCTGCTTCATTATCCCATCATTTTCCTATGCAAGCATCCCTCTTCCTCAGCACGTTGTTGCCACGATTTCAACTCAGAACATTTTCTGATTTTTCCTCGTGGACTCGGGTTGCCATATCAAAAGCATGTAAATATAAAAAGTTTCTTGATGAATCCATAACCATTCATTAGGGCTTCTTTTTATTAAAAGCTGTGCAACATTCAGCGGCGGATTAAGCTTCTGAGAAGCCGGGGGCCCTCTTAAGGGCTGAGAAAAACCTTGGATAAGAAAAAAATTAGACAAATTTAGGTTCATGAATTTTATTAACAACGCAAAATATGCCTTAATAACTAACAAAAACTAATTAAATATTTTTTTTCCTTGATTTGGTTTTAACAAAGTCTGATATCAAGTCATCGAAATCCAGGGATCGCACTAATTCTGCTTCGATACTCAATACTGCTAACGAAGATAATCTCTCATCTAACATAGTTGATCTGTACATGTTTTTATCCTCTTTAGGACAGAGAATGGCCTTTCTGATCCATTATTAGCTATAGGTATCGTAACAAGCAATATGTAGACAATATAAGCATTAGAGAATACTTGAATCATATCTTGATCTACGATCCAATTTAAGACTTGCAAGAGGAATTACGAATAAGCACGTACAAGTGCATCTACTTTTATTTTTAATTCTTCTTCTTCAATAAACAATAGTTGCAATAACAATCCAAATAGTTCAGTAATATAATCGTAAGATAGAGAAAGAAGTACCTTGTACTTCATTATTTGCAAACCTTTTTGTTACTTTTCGTTTTCTTTCATCAGAATATTCTTGAGTTACAATAATACTCAGACCTTTAGCTTTTTCTTCATAAAAAGTAAATTTTTGCCGCAAACCTTCAACAAAACCCACTAATGAAAGTCGCATTTTACTAGCAGAAATCAAATCAACATCCACCTTTTGCAAATATTGACTGGTAGCATCAAATCTGTTCAAAATGTCATTCCATAAACCCGCCATGAAAGCATTGTCTAATTTAGAAATATTTCTCAATAGTGCCGAAGCTTCTTGTCGTACTTTCAGTTTTTGCTCATTATCATTAGCTAGAACTCCTAAGGCTTTATAAATACTGTCGAAATTATTATTAAAAACTTTTGTGGGATCTTCTCGACATGAGCATCTCGTTTTAATTAAGCTTTTCACTTTAGAGCTAGGATTTTGCTCCATTAAAACGCTCCAACGATGGGTTGACACAGTAAAAAATACATATAATTTTTGTAAAATTCCAAAAAATTTGATCGCGATAATACATTCTTCCACGCTGCATTCTCCAACCAAGAGAATCCATTTTCTACAAATGGATTACAATGGATTTATAATGTTTCAATATTGCAGGAATCACATGTAAGTGTTCGAATATATAGGCAAAATTCAAAATAAAATACTTTTGAAGAAATTTTTGAAAAATTAACTCAGTTATGCGGAAAATATAAAAGCTGCTTTATCAACATTCAATTTTTTCGCGAAGCGCGGGCCCCCAAGCCCCAGTAAGCCCCTAACTTAATCCGCCGCTGGCAACATTGAACCAAAAATTTATAATAAGTAAATTCAAGCATTTCTACAAATCTACTACTAAAAGATATAATCTGGCTGCACTAAATATTCTTTCCGACTATTACAGTCACTCGAATTCGTATTGCATCGGAAAACTTCGCATGTAAAAACACCCACCACTCACCACTGAGTTCTGATCATTGTCGGTCGTCCAAAAGCATCTGTCTGCTCGGAAGTGCTGCCACTTGCCAAATAAATTCTGTAAATAGAATAAAATTGTAACAAAAATGCAAGAAATTATGGACAAGTGTAACCACTTCCAAAATGTGTTTGTGAAGCTACAAAGTACAGGAATTGTAAGAAAAATCTATTGAAAAACCCTCCTTCCCCATTAGTTACATCTAGTAACTAACTTTTTATAAAAAAAGCACGTTTCTAAAAAACCAATTTTCAATAAAAAATATTCATTGACAAAAAATTGCTTTTAAGGCATTTATTTGCTAACTAGCTTATGATTAGGCAGCTTTTTAGTAAAAAAAAGGAATTAGCAAATAAAACTCTTTTTACATTACAATTCAATATTAAATAATAATCAAAAATACTTAACTAACCCCATGTCACAAATTAGGTATATCACATTTAATTTTGAATAGATTTCTACAATACCTACCTAATTTGTTCTAATCCAAGAAATATGTATGTCTTAATTATCTAAAACTACTGATGCTTGCGGATTGTACCTTAATGATACTTACATATATAATATTCATAATGACAAATGTAAATATTTTCTTATATTTCTTTGTTACAAAATAAAAAACAATGTGCATACCTATATATTCCGTATTGTGCGTTATTGTTAGTTATTCATGTAAAAAACTGCTGAAAATATTGAAAGATTTAAAAAGTAGTATATTTGTGACCTTCAGAAGCAAAAGTTGATCTTTTTCATTTTCCAAAAAAATTTAGGTTAAGATGCCAAAATTTCAACAATTCTGAATACTTTGGAACTAAAAAAGCCTAATTTGCCATTTTGCTTTTATTCCAAAAGTAAATAACTTCAAAGTAATGATTTAGATGCAAAACTTTACTTCTCCTCATGTTGTTAGTTGCAAATGTGTGTTATTCCATTCAGTAGCAAAACTTTATTATTCCTATATATTTAATATTGCGCAATGCTGTATACTGCAAAACTCTTCTTTTCCATTCAAGCTTAAGCTTACATAATTACATTTATATTTTTTTTGAGCAACAATATTTGGGTGAAGTTCAGTTTGTTTGATTTCGTTGGAAAATCTCCTAAAAACTGCGCAACATAACTGAGCGTGTATGGCTGGCTTTAAAAAGGCGGGCATAATGACAGATCTGTATCTATAGAAATTGCATTTCAGTGCAATTTTTCAGTAAAAAGAAATGGTGAAGGTAGTCAGACGTGGTTTTTCCGTAGTGTGAAGTGAAAAATTTCTGTGATAATGGAATCTAACGAAAGACCTTTGGAGACTGATATACCGCGGAAAAGAAGTGGAGTAAACAAGTTGAACTGGAAAAGGGAAATTTCAAAGAAAAAAAGGTATGTTATTAAAATTACTTCACGAAGTGCGGAGATAACAATAAGTTTGTTTCCAGGTACTCCCCAAATGCTTTGCCCATCTACCAAATTGTAAGCATAAGGATGAAAAGTCCTATAAATGCCAAAGTCTTCGTGGGAAGGATATTTCGCATTTTTATAAAGAACAGTGCAGGAAATATCAGGATGCGTTTATCTTAAGCTACACTAAGAGCTCTCCACCTAAGCGATGTGATCAAAGAAAAGGGGACCGCAAAAGTCTGTTTCTATTAAACATTTTCTAAGAAAATCTAATGGAGTTGTTGTTCGTGTTTGCCAGAAAGCATTTCTACGTATTTTAAAGTTATCTGCCTTTCGTGTTAGAAAATCACTCCTGCAGAGCTAACAATGCAAAAAGACAATACCTACAAGGTGATTTAAGTATTAATAAAATGGCAAGATTATTCAATCAGGAATACCCGGAAATGGAAGTTAAATCTACCTTTTTCAGGCAGATTTTTAATACGCACTTCAATTTAGGTTTTAAGGCGCCTAGTACTGATCAGTGCTCGTATTGTATAAGCTTCAAGGAGCGGATGAAAATAGAAAAGGATGTTAATAAAAAAAACAAGCTTATCATACAGAAAAGAGTGCATACACTTCGGGCGAATGCGTTTTTCAACGAATTAAAGGAGGAGTCTAGTGATGTTCTGACGCTCTCTTTTGACTGTCAAAAAAGCCTTCCTTTATCTAGCCTAAATTTATCTTTTTAATTTTGGTGCTGTCGAAGGTTCATCAAAGTCAAAACTTACTCCGTAAAATGTTCATTTGTATGCTTGGACTGAAAATAGTTACCCTAAAGGATCCAATCAGATTGCTTCTGCTGTGTACCATCGCCTTTGCAGTTCAGAACTTAGTGGGAAGAGAAAAGTGCGCCTCGTAGCTGATGGATGCGGTGGCCAAAATAAGAACTCGATTATGATGGGAATGTGTTCTTATTGGCTTCTACTTAAAGCACCTGCTCACGTGAAATCTGTGGAACTTATTTTCCCTATAACAGGTCACTCATTCATTCCACCGAGTATTCGCTCAAATAGAAAAACAAATTCGCTGTAAGAAAGCATTGAGATTTTAAGCGAGCATGGAAAACGGACTATTTCAAACCGCCGGCCAAATGGCATTTTAAATTCAATTAAGCAAAGCGGTTCATTATAACGCGGTCCAACAAGAAAAATCCTTTGATCAGAGGAGAACTTTCTTATAATTCAGATATAGGGAAAGCTTTACCAGTCTTGAAAAGAGGAAAAAACATCAATGACATGGCTCCCGAAATTATGCCCTGTGGAGTTAATATTAAATTGGAAAAAAGAGAGATGTTGATAATTTCCTTCAAAATCATCTTGGCGAAACCTGGCAAGAAACCGAAGATTTGATTTTTTACAAAAATATTTTTGAGGCTGAAAATGTTTACCCAGAAGACCACGGAAATGATCCAATTTGCGAAGTGCAAGAAGACGATACTACATTAATGGTATAAACATCTCAGAATTTAATTTTTTTAAATATTTTTTTAAATTTTTTTTACATTTAATGAATGTAATTGTTTTTAAATATTTTTTAAATGAATGTAATTGTTTTTAAATAGGTATTTTTGTTATGTTTTTGAATAAATATATGTTGTTTTCTTAAATCAAGTTTGTAATTATTATTGTTTGTGAATTAGGGTTATTTCTCTTCCCATGACTGTTATTTTATACTTCTGCTGCATAACTACGGTTTTCCACTTCAATTAACTGCAAAACTTTACTTTTTCAGTATTCGGTAGCAAAACTAAAGTTTTCCAAATTTCATATACTAATATTAACTAAATTAAATCGAAAGCATTTTAAGGCCTGGTTCCAAAAGAGACTATAAGCATAACGTTTTTAAATAAACTGCAAAATTTTATGATAATGTGCTTAATATAGGAGTCAAGAGTTTTTTTCATTTTTCTCAAAACAAACTTTTGTGGAAAAGATCAAGTTTTGCTTCTGAAGATCACATTTCTATATATGTTAAAAATATTGCAAGTAATATAACGTTCCTAAATTATTTGCGTTTAAAGAAACCTTATGGCACAAATTTAGGCGTCCAAATAAATTTTTTCGGATCAGACTTTTGTTCAGGTAATTAGAGTCTAGCGTTACGACAGCATTAAAACAATTAGTCCTTTTAGTTTTTATCAGGTTTAAGTCAGAAAATTGTCTCTCAGCGACTGCGCGACTATGTGGCACAGAAAGGATGCTTAACATTTCAGTGTGTAGTTTTGACAACATGGGTTCATGGAGTCCATTTTTTATTTTTGCAATATCTGACCAAGATTTAACAACATTACCCTGGCCTACCTGAACTTCCGAAGCTCTTAACAATCTCCATTCAGTATTAATATCCTCCCAACACATCTGTTAGCAATATTAGATAAACCTTTTAAAAAAGGTAACATCAAAATATTTTTATAAGCCCGAATATTTTTTGGGTCCGCATATGTTAATAAATTGAAACTTACTACAGCAAAATCAAAGCATTCTAGTATTTCCCTACATAACTTACGACACCTTTTCAATAACACTGGAATCTGGTGGATTTTCATTTATTAATTCTATTGCTAAATGCTTTTGCTAATATTTTTTGGCACTTTAGCAGATTTTAAAAATTTTTGTTAAAAACGTGTCAAATGAGAAGTAAGTGTAAGTGTAGTTACAATTGGAAATAAGTGGCAGCCCTGCTGCTGATTGTTCTTATCACAATCAGTGCCTCTTGGTTTGTCGACCAAGAAACATCGAAAGGATGGCTGTACATGGTTTTTGGCGAGTTTGGGAAATTTGGCATCATAACTTGCCATTTACCGTGTACTGCCAATCTTTTTGGAACAGAGTATAGAGAGAGAGGGAGAGCGTAACGAGCAACCCGCCAATAACAGAGTACTTGCCACTCAGCTGAGTAAATCGTGACCAACTACCAAAAATATAAAGAATTTCGACTTGAAATATCGTATTGAAATTACCTCGTTGACCTTGTTGGCCATTTAAAAATATATGTATACCACGTGAACGGTTTAAATTAGAGTAAAAGAAAAATTTGTAATGTTACTCTCTACATTCGAGAATACACTACTACACTGCTCTTTAACAACATTAAAAACCAGCTTGTAGAGTGGAAGAGGTCATTAATTGCACTATTGAACTGTTGAAAATCTAACTAGGTAGGTACATCGCAAATTTCTTTTCGATTTGCCTTTCTCTTCTCCTTGGTAAATGCTTAAGACGTGTCGGTTCAAATAGATACAGGTGGCATAGATGACATATTTTGGTACTTTATTTCATACCCTAAATAAATTTCTTAAATGTTTTAATTTTGGGATATCTTAAATTAGCTAGTTTCTGATGCATATGTGTAAAAACCTAGGGGATTGTGAAGGATTCTGCATCTGTACATACAGGTCGAAACACAATGACGGCATAGGCATCAGCATAGAAACTGACATTGTAGCATCAGGATACATGGCGGCATTAATGCCACATATCACACAATGACAGCATTATTGTGTAGCTAAGATAGTTGCCGTAGCAGATTACGGGTTTATTAAAAAAAATGCGCAAACGAGAGTTAGGTTTTTTTAATATTACTCACTGATTTTTTCCATAATTTTTCCTTTTTTAAATTATTTTTATAATTAGGTCACTTTTTAAATATAAACACCTATTTTCCCGCACAAGCTCTATTAATTTTTCGTCAAAATTCATTTTTTATTAAAAATAACTTTAACTACGCATCAAATATCAAACATCAATTGATTAAAGCATCAACATAAGCATCAGCATAATATGCGATGCCATCATTGGGTTAATCAGTGTTGCCATAATAGAGCTTTATTTAGACAAGCATCGGCATTAGCATATGTGCTGATGCCAATGCCATCATTGTGTTTCGGCCTTAAGGCTCTACATGTTTTATTGAAAGGACGACTGACTTCTTCATAATCGTACATTTTTGGAAGTGGAAAAGCATGCTCGGAAAACTAAGGAACTTAAAAAATTTTAACATTAATAAATTCAAGAAGTATTAATGCAGAATGAGTATATCTTACTTTACCTTAAAATGCCACGGACCCAAAATAAGTTTGAAACCTGACACAGAAAGTTATGGAGCTTGATGAAAGAATTAAAAAGAGATAGTAGTGGTATTCATAGAATTTTAAGTAATGAACCAATAAAAATAAGGACAGGATATATTAAGAGGGAAGATAAAATTAAAAATATATTGGCAGAGGGAAACTTTAAAGTAAGATTGAATGTTACAACATTTTGCAATTCTAGACATTTTAAATTATATTAAAGAATTAATGCTATGTTAATAATCAATTATTTTAATTTTTAACCCTAAACACGAATTCGCTTTTTCTCTATTTCTCGTAGAACTATCTTTTCTTTAATATTTTATGAACTTTAGTTTAAATTTTGTTTGCATAGAATTGATTATTTTACTGAATATCTTTAAAAAATTAACAAGTTAACCCCAATAAATGATCTCAGATTAAGATAAAAGTCTTAATCTGAGATCATTTATTGGGGTTAAAAAAATCCATAAACAATTCGCGCGGGATCATGAAAAAATCCAGAAGCGCCATAATCTAGAAGTTAAAATAACCAAAAAGACGAAATCCAGAAGCGAAATAATCCAAAAGCGAATAAATCCAGAAGCAACATATTCCACAAAATCCAGATAGTACAGAATGTGTATATCTTATTTTATTTAACGCAGAAAAATTTATTCAAAATAAGTGTGAAACCTGGTACAGAAGTTTAGGAAGCTTGATAGAAAAAGTCACACTGGAGTATACCACCTGCACAAAGAATTAAAAAAAAATAGTAGTATTCATAGAATTTAAAAAAAAATATGGGCAGGATATTTTAAGAGGGAGACAGAATTACAAGTATATTGGCATGGAGATAAACTTTATAGTAAGACAGGTTATATTATATTAAAAATTAATGCTATGTTTATATTGAATTATTTTAATTTATTAAGTTCAACAAAAATTGGTTTTTTCAGTGTCATTCGTTGTCTTTTCTTTAATATGAATTTAATTTATTTTAATTTTGTTTGCATCAAAATCAAAAATCAGTTCCTAAATATCTCTAAAGAACTTACAACTGCGCATTTTGATCTTAATTCGCGATCATTCATTGGAGTTAAAAAAAAGCGAGAAAAAATTCTCTTTTTAACGCCAATGAATAATTTGGATTTTGTCGTTTCTGGATTTTCCCATTTTTGGATTTTTTCGCTTCTTCGATTATCGTCGTTTTTGTAATTTCTGGATTTTGTCATTTCTTTATAGTATCATTCCCAACCCAGATAGGGATCCCGACAAAATCCAGAAATGGCAAAATCCAGAAGAATTTGTAAAATCCAGAAATGACAATCCAAAAATTACAAAACCTAGAAAATACGAAATCCAGAAGCAACATAATCAAGAAACAAACAAATCCAGAATGACACAATCCAGAAACGACAAAATCCCAAAAGTGTAGAATGAGTATAACTTCAAATTACATTTCATTATTCCTTAAAAATTTATTTTAATAACCATTTATTCCTTTAACAGTAATATAAAGTTGCACAAAATATCATCTTTGTGAATCTTACGCCAACTGAGATTTATTCTTACTGTCAGAATAAAATACGGAGAGTACGACAAAAGTTAGTCCCAAAAGAACCAAAAAGATTTGAACAAATAGGCATTCCCAAATTACTGCGCGAAGTGAAAGGGAAGACCTTTTTAATTTGTAATAAGATATTAGATGGACATGGAATTATCTTATTAAGTACCCTTACTATCTTGAAATTCCTATCCAGTTCATCTATTTGGTAACGGATGGAACATTTAAAGTTGTTCCCACTTTATAGCGACATCTTCTTACGATACATGCTTTGGTTTGAATCAAGCCCGTGCGAAACTTCTTTATTAGGAAAAATTTGACTAAAATACTAAAAAATAGCCTAAAATGTATATGAAATTAGATAACCCCCCCCCCCAAAGAGCAAACCCTGCGCACGGGCCTGGTTTGAATTATTTAAGTTTGCTTGTGAAAACAGCAGAACTTTGAATCCTCGATATGACTATCAGTACGTGCAAAGAAAGTTGTGAAACGAATTAATCCGTCGAGCGCGAAAAGCTCCATTTACCTTTCAATTAGTGTCAGACGTGGGATTAATTAAGAAAGGCAAAAATGTGAACTTAGAAAAAATACGTTACCAGGACTACCAAAAGCTATGTAATACGAAGGAAAGGATCTAGAAACTTTTGTTTTTGAAGACGAGCTAGAAGAAGAAGAAGAAAATACTCGAAGAATGACAGATCTTCTCAATGTCCTGATGTGTGAAATCAGGCCCGTAGAGATAAAATTCGGGACCGGGGGTACCACATTCGGGCCCCCGCGAAAGAAATTTCGGGTCCGGGACTAAGTGGTTACGGGCCCATACACAATGAAACGAGTGACTTTCAATTTAAAATCTGTCTAGTATATTACACTTTTTCGATCGTGAAACATTTTGTTATATATATAATTAAAATGGAAAAATTTTCAGTTGATGACTTAGATGACGGGGCCCCTTTTGAAAGCCCAGGCCCGGGGGGTTTACCGCTTTCACCTCCCCTCTCGGCGGCCCTGTGTGAGATGAAATCTTCCAAAGAACAGTTTAAGACATCCATGAAAGAATAGAAAATTTCATCAGCCGAGTTAAACTCAACAACGGAAGAACAGCAAACTTCATCAGCCGAGTTAAAATCAACGATGGAGAGTTAAGTTAAAGTCAGCAATGGAAGAACAGAAGAGTTCATCAGCCGAGCTGAAATCAACAATGGAAGGTTCCGTTAATGAGTTAAAATCATCAATAGAAGAACAGAAATTATCGATGGAAGGGATAGTAGATGAGTTTAAGGTTTCTCTTGAAGGAGTAAAAGCTGAAATGGAAAACAAAATGTTAAAGTCAGATATAGAAAAGAGATTGTAGGAAATATAAATTTCTGGACAAACGAATATTAAACAAGTTAAAGGCGATATAGAAGCAATAAGGAATGAGATGGAGATCGTCAAGAAAAAACAAGCAGAAGCTTAATGTTACAGAAGTAACATTAAATAAATGACCTCATCCTCCTTGACGTTTTGCCCTCAATCGCCCTGGCAGACATACAAACTTCAGTCCGAGACAGCAGCAGCAATGAACTTTCGGACTGAGCAAAAAAAGCTACAGCCTTAATTTTTGCACTTAGAGGCGGAGCAGCAGAATTGTATCAGGACCTGTTAAGACATTTGTAAGGCATGCCACTTAAAGTTTGCCTTCTCAGGAACAGGTTAGGACGAGGGTATGATAGGATAGGATATCCAGACATTTGGAATTATTAAATAGCCTGATGCTACTTTCCTGATTAGAAACACATCATAACCAAAGTAGTAGACCATTTGAAACACGAAGTAGCATGAGACTTTTATTTCACTCTTTTTTATTGTTGACTAATTATGTGCTTTTTTATTCATTTTATAATTAAGTAATACAAAATTAGTAAGTTATTTATAGGTTTGAATTAATTCTCTCTTATTCTTTTATAATTAGTAATTTCTGTAAATCTTTCGTAAAATATGGATTTTTTATATAAATATGATATGTACTTATTGTTATTATAAGTGTTATAATTTATATATATATTATACAGGGTGTTTCACGTAAGGTGTGCCAAAATAAGTGGGGTGATAGATCTCACCTAGGTAATCAAAAAATCAATCAATCTCGGCAATCTCTACCATTTGGGAATTACAGGGTGAATCATGAATTTACAATTTTCATAGTATGCATACCACTATTTTATTTTTATCTTTGATCTACTAAACACAGCGACTTCAAACAAACGCCAAAAAAGGATTATCTCAATGTCCTTTGCAAGATTTTCAACACTGTTGATCTATCTCCTAGCACTGCAGGAACATTCATTTGGGAAACTCAAACAAATTGCGATTAGCTAAGATTGAGAATTTTCCCACATTTTCTCCGAAATTCATAATTACATGAGTACACCTGTTTTTTTATTTGGATGTAGGATGTAGAAATTTATCCGTAGAAAGCTAATTAAAGCATTAAACTCAAATTAACTATAAAATGTTTTTTATTGAATTCGAAACTTGTTACAATTAATCTCAATAACTTACAAAAGTTGTTCGACATATCCTCCGCCACTTTCGATGCATACCAATAATCTCCTTTTAATTCTCTGTTTGAGGTGTATTGTAACCAACTTCTCCCGTATTTTCATCTCTGCAGTCCCGATTCTGATAACAAATGCACCGTTTTTATTAACTGGCCTTGAATAAACTTCATCCTTCATTGTTCCCGATAAGAAAAAGTCCAATGGAGTAAAGTCTGGAGATCTAGTAGGCCAAGTAATCAGTGCACCTCGGCCAATCTAGCGGTCAGGTAATTTTTATTTAATTCGCCTTCACAATGTTAGCAATATGAGCAGAACATCGTGCGGGTAAGACATTGCGCTTTGATTATTATCGATAGGGATGTCATCTAGTAGGTCTGGCAGTGAATTCTTCAAAAAGTCCGCATATATTTGGCTAATAAGTACTTGTGGCTTAATGAATGACCCTAATAAATGGCTGTCTATGATACCAGCTCAAACATTGACACTGAATTTGTGCTGAAGTGAGGTCACCCTTGTCCTATGTGGGTTAGTATCCGTCCAGTTATGGAGACTATGCAAGTTAGTGATAACATACCTGGTGAATTGTGATTCTTCCGTTTATAGAATTCGATCCGGAAACGCCCTGTTCTCTATGTCGCATTCCAGAAGCCAAGTGTAAAATTCCAATCCTCTCTCGGAATTTCTTTCCAGTAGTCCCTGGACTATGATATGTTGATATGGACGTAGTCCTTCTCGATGAATAACCCTCCAAGCTTTAGTTGAAGACACTCCTTATCGTCTCGTGCTCGTTTAAGGGTCGTGCCTGACGAGGGTGATAATTTGCTGCTCAACGTCGGCAGAATCTTCCGACGTTCAAGATGGCGATTCCCAACTGTTCTTCACTTCTGGTTTCTCTTAATTAATATACAATTCTAGTTTACTTTAAATACACCCGTAGTTATCGACTTGCTTTTCAACTATGATCGATATTCTTGCTGACTGGCTCTTTGTTATAGCAAAATTTCCATTATGTATTAGTAACAGAATGCCAGGATACTTGTGTGTAAACTCTTGCTAACATAAGCAATAAAATAAATTACACTTACCTTTTTATAGCTTCTTTGCAGCAAGAATTACAATTGCCCTGTGTGTCCTGTGTGGTTCGAAATCCACTTTGGGTTGCGAATCGGGTGAAGTTCTTCTCTCGCCCAATGTCCCACAGAGGGTTACGGGAACTAGAGAGAGAGAGACCTGTGTACCCTAAACAAACATTTTTGACCCTTTCTCTTACAAATTTTGTTTAATTAACTAATTTTCTAACTACAGTGTAATAAAATAATTAGGTAGTCAAGGGTTTCTAAATAAGTGGTTTTTGTAATCCTTTCTCTACGTGAACACCTTTTTGGAAAGTTAATAAGATGGGCAATTTAATAAAAATAAAAAACAGATGTGTTAGTTACATGAATTTTGGAGAAAATTTGGGAAAATGTTGGCTTTCAGGTAATCGCAAAACACCTTTTCCACTTTTGGAAGTGACTGTAACGCAATAGTAGAAGGAAGATTAACATTGTTGACAATTTAGTCACTAGAATAGTAGTTTCTTGGGTTTGTTTGATTTCGCTGCGTTGAGTAGATTAAAAGATAAAAATAAAATAATGAAGTGCATATCGTGAAAATTACAAATTTATGAATCATACGATTTTTTGTTTGCCTAGGTGAGATCTATCATCCCTCTTATTTTGGTACATCTTATGCGAAACACCCTGTATAAACACATTAATGTTTTTAAATAGGTTAAGAAAAACGTGTTCCTAATCTGAAGAACCTTATTAGTTCCAAATCAGACAATCATGGCCAGAAAAATATTATAAGTTCCTCATCAGGCATTCCTGATAGCCTCTTGAGTATTCTTCTGGGTTACATGCCCTTTATGATCATGTTCAGGCAGATTTTTCTAGTCGGGTTTAGAAGTAAAAGTGTTCACAATGTAGAGTTAAGTCAACATTTCAAAAGAACTGATCTCTCTTGTATCCATAAAGCGTTGTAACGAAGTTACCAAAACCTGTCAACAGCACCGACGGAGAAAAGGGTTTTTGAGCCCCGCCAGACCCCCCGGTACTAAAAGGAGTTAACCTGGATCAATTTCCCACTCCCCGCAGCCGCCACAAAGTCGAAGAATTCCACAAAACCTGTTAACAGCAAGTAAAAAAACCTGTCAACAGCAAGGTCGGAAATAAGGGTTTTTAAGCCCCGCTAGACCCCCATGGAAATATAAAGAAGGCTGACTACCGTGGACGAGTCAGTCATCACCGAACGACGCAGCGAGGCAGATCACCGAGGAGCAGCGAGGTAATAGTTTTTCTTTTTAGGGAGATCCCAGCACTTGGGCTATATAGGTGGGCCCCATACCGCCGGCAGTTGACGACCAGCGTTCGGACGGACACCACGGCCAGCACGGAGCTCCCTACTAGGTGGTAAGATATGCACAGGTATAGTAAAGGTTTTGTAGCTGGCGTGCCTTCCCGGCTATCTATTTATCTCTGTCACTAGCTTGCCTTACTGGTGACACAGACAAGACACTCATATAGCTGGCGTGCCTCCCGGCTATCTAGTTCTATCTGTCACTAGCGTGCCTCCCTGGTGACCGACACTCTTAACCGGCAAGTCCCGGGTTATGACTTTGGTATTGACGCATTCTTCGCCAGCGTGTTTTCTGGCCCGTTTATGTGAGTGATTGTCTCTCAGAGCATAGATAATTTAGGCCTTGTATTCTAATACGAATCCATTCCGTCCCCGTCTCTCTCCCCACAGGAAGAATAGCCGTCACCGCCGCACGAAGATTTCGCCCGGAAGCAAGGCAACCGTCCGTCCGTCATACTACGCTCAAGGAAAGAGGCCAATCCACACGTCCGGAATAACCCCGATACACCAAGGGAAACAGAAGGAGTAGCAGGACCGCCGTATACCCCGTGCGAACGAACAAGTGAAATATAGACACTTAAGAGAATACGATAAACAGTGAATTGTAAAGATAAGACAAAGATCATGTGTAGAATTTAAGTTGTGAATAAAACTGAAGTAATAGACCGTGACTAAACAGACATTTGTAGTGAAGAATTGGTGAGTTTATTTCCAGAAGCCCTTGACCCTGGATCCCTGGATCCGGCGAGCTTATCCCTTGGAAAGAGCCAGCAACTCTCCCCACTACCGGAAAACACGTTACAGCGTCTTGCAAATGAACTTTCTATGATATTAGAAAAATATATTATTCAGAAAGTGATTATTTCAACCTTTCCGCTCTCTTTCGTATTCAATCATACCATTTACAGGATGTTAGGTAATAGATACATCATCAAAATTATGATATAATTTGAGAAATCAGTTTTTTAAGTTTCTAGGTAAGTTTATCTTAAATTAATCCGTTCTTAGACATTGTTTAATGTCTCAATATTAAGACATTATAATACAATTGGCAATGCTTATTTTTCTAGTTCCTGATCTTCTGGAAGAAAACCAGTTTATTTACTTTGTTACATCAAATTATTGTTATAAAATTGAGGCCTTACTTGTGCGGTCGTAAAATGTTTGCTTTTACCTTATCAGACCAAATCATAAAGTTATGTTGATGAATAATAGGAGACTCATGTACGCGTAGGTAACGGCACCCGGTTGTCTAGCACCGGCAATCCTATATTTTCGTTTCTTATTTGCCACCTTTAGGTACACTACTCTAAACATCTCGCAATAAGAAGTAGTTACTCCACACGTCCAGATGCACCTTCTTCGTGTTGGATATGGTCAAAAGTGTACCACATCATATGGTGTGCAAGCAAACACAATTGGGAGAATTGCTGCAACCTCTTTTGTGTCGCTCTTATATCAGTATATACTCTTATACTGCTTTTAAATGATTCTGATCTCTTCACGTAAACACGGATAGGTGTGTAAAAGTACTAGACTGTTTATACATCTAAAAACTGCGCATGCTTATATCTTACATGGTATAAGCATGTGTTTTTCTCTATGCCGCATGCAAACGTAAAATGCGTGGGAGTTTCTGTATAAAGTTCTATGGATGTATTCTCTCGTTCGTCCCCAGGCTTAATTCTTAATTGCTTCAGTTATTTGCATATCGCAAGATAGCTTATACATAATTAATTAAGAAAATGATATTAGTGCGCAGATATACCGTCAGAGTTCATACATTCATACAAACGCAGGTAAACTGCTTGCGATTCCAATCTTGAAACACCTGAGAATGGGAGTGGCGAGCGAAATCATGTCTGCCAATGAAAAGAGTGATATCTCACGTGGCAGCTTAGACGGGCAGTAAAAAGAAAGAAACAAACAAATCGCAGAGTTCGGTCTCCTCCGGTAAAAGGGGTGTTTGAATATCTCGCAGTTGTTTGTAAATATGATTGACCGACCCGAATGAAATTTGCATATAAAAAAGAATCAATCGAAACGTGAACGTTCCGTACATAATGGAGTGAGCTTGGAAACTGGGGATTGGTTTTGTGTGAGTTGCTCACTATACACACCTGAAAAAATTCACGCCGCGATAGTGTACTTGAGCCATAAAGGTCAATTTTTTGTAACTTTAGAATTTGTATGGTTTTTTCATTTTTGGTTATTACAGAATGAATAAATTTGTTACCGTTATTTACTGATTGGTTAAACATAGATTTAAATAACAGTCTAAAAATAGGAAACACTTCCTTAGACAATCCAGACAGCAGAGTCCATACAACAAAAATTGTAGAATTTAAATTTTTGGATTTAATTGGTAAATTGGAGTTAGGGACGTTCTCTTTTTATTAAATTGAATGTTGGGAAAATTTCTTGAATATATTCCTAAAGTTTCTTTGCAAATGTGATGTTTGATGCATATAATAACCACACTTAGCCAGCTAATTCTGTCAGAGAATTTATAGTGCCGCGTTCTTCCAATGAATTTCAAGAATTTTTATTATTGTACATAAAAATTTACACATTGATCTTTAAAGAAATTTTTTTATCTAGCTAAAATTCCCCTCTCCATATTTTTTAATTTCGAATTTGTGACAAAATGGAGAACAGTCAAAGTTGAAATAACGTTTTATTTAAAAAAACTTTCACTTTCAAGTGTGGTGAAAAAAAATTGAATAAATTGGGATATCGACAAAAGCCCATGTTAACGACACA
This sequence comes from Leptarthrus brevirostris, assembly GCA_964036015.1. NCBI lineage: Eukaryota > Metazoa > Arthropoda > Insecta > Diptera > Asilidae > Leptarthrus > Leptarthrus brevirostris. The sequence continues at coordinate 93,758,745 of OZ038373.1, read as the reverse complement.
GAATAAAATATATAATTAAAAATAAAAAAAGAATAAAAATTATTCTGTTTTGAGATATCTTGAGATAGCCTTGAAAAATATGGTTTCCAGAAAAACGCGTTTAAAGTTTTGGAATCGATTTAACCGGACCGCATAGCGCTTCCAGTGCTATAATTATGCCATTTTTGCGAATTCCATTAAGCTGTTTTAAGAATATATTCTCAAGAAATTAACCTATGCGAAAAAATGATTTGTGAGCCGGCAAAACTGACGTGCCATCATCGTTAATGTTTCTACGTAGAAAGTTCAGCGTCACATTTGCCAGGAAACATATGATTAAAATTTCGATGAAAATAATTGCGTTGTGCTTAACTGAAAGACGTAGCGCTTTAGTTGCTTGCGCATGCCTGAATTTGGTGCGAGTATGACTGAATTTTTGAAGTAAAAGATTGAAGCGACTATAGGAAATCATGGCAAGAATACCAGCTCGAGGTCGTAAAAGCATTCTTCAAAAGTGAAAAATCTGAAGACCCTCTCAAAGTTTTCGTAACCATGGCACAGGCTTATCCGAATGCAGCACAACTGCTCGCGAAAGTTATTTTAGCGCTGTTAACAGAATCTCCCTATAGTTCACGTAACCCCTACTGAAAACATGCGAAGGGAGAGGAACTTCACTCGCTTCAAGCCAACGGTTGCAAGTTATCCTACAATTGCGCATTCCGAAACAACGACAGTTTCTCTGCTTAGCCACATGCTCTTTGTAGCGTAATCTGTTATCAACAGAAAACAACCATGGGTCGCCGCCGGTGGGATTACAACCTTAGACCTCTAGATTAGAAGACCCAACACAGCCCAGGAGACAGCCCTATGACAAGTTTAGCATGGCTATTGCCCGAATGGAATTAGGGTAAGGGGAATGAAGAAAATCACATGTCTTATTTTTGGATTCCGAGCAACCAATATGGCGGACACATTCTTGTCCTTTATGGACAAACATTGGGTTGAGGTATTTTTAGGATGCTGATACATATTCGTTATCGGAATTTTACAATTCAAGATGGCGAATCCAGCATGACAATGGCTGAAAGTAATGGACAAACATTGTGTTAAGGGAGTTCTTAGGATGCTGATTCAAATTCGTTTTCGGAATTTTACAATTCAAGATGGCGAATCCAGCATGAGAATGGCTGAAAGTTATAACAATTATATTGTTAAGTTGTAATATGTATGTAAAATGCTTAACTTAAGAAGTATTTTCATAGTGAATAAAAGCGACAAATGACCAATATAACACCGGTTTTATATGAACACAAAATCAATGGATAATGCTTAAAGATAAAAATTTTTTTGGGTTTTTGGCCAGGTTTTTTAACTTTCGGCTACTGTACGCTGGTGGGGTTCGAACACCGGGATAGTTATCATTTACTTCATCTCCATCATACACTATAGTAGATTCACCCAAGAAAAAAATTATATGAGGTTTTAGTTTTAGTGACAACGTAGTATGTTTTCTTTTCGAAGGTAGTCTACCAACCCGGAGGTCCCAGGTTTCAATCCCACCCGCCGACGACCCATGGTTTTTTTCTGCTTATTACAGATTGCAAAAAAAGGTTATGGGGGTTGCAGAGAAAATGTCAGTGGTTCGGAATTCACTTTAAATTTTAGGTCCACTTGCAATCGTTGTCTCGAAGCGGTTGAAGTTCTTCTTCCGCCCTATGCCCCAGAAAGATTCACGGAAACTAGAGATTATATACTTATATAGGACATAAAATAACACATATGTCCATATGTACTATCTAACAACCAACAGCTAAGCAATTATAAATCTTCAGACGCGATACGAAGTAGTCAAAACAAAGGTACACATTGTTTATGTGAACCCTATGATATCAGAACCGGCCGAATTTAGAAAGTTAGGGTAATTCCTCGCGATCGATTTCAGTTTTCTTATATAGTTTGATAATGTTTAATAATGAATAGAATATCAGACAAAATTGATCATAACGTACGTGAGAACCAAGCTGGCTTTAGACCAAACAGGGGATGTACTGACCAAACGAATACCCTGAGAATAATTACGGAACAATCTGTACAATGGCATACGACGCTATCCGTGGGATTTGTGGACTTCCGCAGAGCATTCGAGACCATCAATAGGGAAGCAATATGGTCTGCCCTTCGGAAAAGAAATATACAAGAAACATGTATAGATATCATAAAAGCTCTATACGAAAGTGCGGAGAACGTAGTGCTTCACAATGGCAAATACAGCGAACCCCTAATAATCAACTCAGGAGTCAAACAAGGCTGCCTAATGTCACCCACACTATTCAACATAGTACAAAGATCATGAGGATCAATGACACGGACCAGAACCCAATAACAATAGGTAGTACCACAATTGAAGACGTGGAAGAATTCACTTACCTAGGCACCACAATCACAACGAACGGAGGCACAGACAAAGATATTCAAAGCACACTGAATAAGGCAAGACAGGCATTCGGCATGCTGTTCAAAATCTGGAAATCCTCACAGATAACACGCAACACCAAAATAAAAATCTTCAATACCAGCGTCATATCTGTCCTACTATATGGCTGCGAAACTTGAAAAACCACAAGACTGAACATACAAAGCGTGCAGACTTTCGTGAACAAATGCCTGAGAATAATATGCAAAATATTCTGGCCCAACAGAATCAGTAACGCTGACCTATGGAATATAACCAATCAGTCACCCATACATCAGGTAATAAAAGAAAGAAGATGGAAATGGATCGGAAGAAGGAAAAGAGGCGGACCCCGACAAACGTGAAAAAGAACGAGTAACAGCGAGAGCCCAGAACAGACAAGACTGGAGAACATGTGTACGCTCCCTATGTTCCCTCGAGGAATAAGGGTATAAAAAAAATATAGTTTGAATCAAATATACATCTAAAAACGCAGGTTACCGAGTACTCTCAAATCCGGATTATATAGCACAGAATCCGGACCTTCCTCAATAATCCAGCCAACATTGCAGGCTGGATTATTGAGGAAGGTCCGGATTATCGAAGTCGCACCGTATAAAGGTGTAGGCAGTCTTGAAACGGAATCAATAATTACTTTTGTTAGAGAAATTATGGCCGTAGATCAGACCTATACTAGAAAGTTTTTTTTTCCCACCACTACAGCACGCTGACAACGGTAACCCGTCGTTCGAACAACATAAAGTGTCGCATACCTAATTTAATAAAGAGTACCTTCCTGATTCTCTGTTATCTATATAATAGAAACTAAACATTGTTATTAAAACGAATAAAATTCTGACTTGTTACTTCCTTTCCGCAAAAAATAACAAACCTCTGCATTTTTAAGTGTTCAAAACAACAGCAACAATTCAAATATAATTTATTTCAAGAGTTGTTAGTTGCTTAATATTATGTACAATGGCCCACATCTTTGGGCCATTGATTTTATTAAATTCATAACAGTGGACTGGAGTATATTTTTCTATTATGATTAAATCCGTTTTTTTCGAAAATGTTGGCACCGACTCGTCGGTTAAGGATATCAAAGAGGTGTTTAATGGGTGTCAAGTTCGGGGATTGCACTGAAACATCAAGAACTTGAATCCCATTCATATAAATCCACTCCTTTACTAACTTCAATGTGTGTTTCAGGTCGTTCTCATGTTGAAATACTCATCGAAGCGGTATTTCCCATTCGGAATACAACATCATATGCGTTTCTAAAATTTTTCTGTATTTGAAACGGTTTATTTTTCGAATTATTTCGAAAAATGGTCCCATTCCGCCAGTTGGAAAACAGTTCCACATCATCACCCTACGACCTCCATGCTTAGCATTTAGGTGACCTGTATCTTTGCTGTGCTGTGTATCATGGATGGATATAAATCGGTCTCTTTTTCGCTTTTTTTGTTGGTGCTTATTCCGTTAGCGTTTATAAAATTGAATTTCGACTTTTCACTGGAAAGCACTGCTTTCCACTTGTCAATGCACAAATAAAAATTATTTCTTGCCAAGTTTAATCTTAAAATTTGAATTGTTTTCTAAATGATTCTTTGTATAGGAATTGGCTCCTTGACTGGCCCGCAGTTTCTTAAATTAATCTCTAAAGCGTCCCTCCACATTATACTGTACATCTATGCTTAAATTTTATTTGTGTTCACAAACGTTTCTTATTTAGTTAGAGCACAAATTGTTTTATTAGTGTGTCTTGTTGTGTGTCTGTTATTATAATCTTCAATTATTTTCGTTCTAAAACTGATGTGAAACTTATTACGTGCAATAATGAAAAAGGAAATTTCAAGCCATTTTATCAAGTGTACTAATCCAGAAATGCTAAAATGTATTTTTCCTAAATGTGGGATCTATTACACATTGAGTAATTATGCACAACTCTTCTAGAAAAAATCTCGTTAACTGAAGAATTATTTTTTGTTGGCTTCATAGCTGTTTTAATAATGCAGAAATTCTTGACGAGTTCTATGAGATTTTGCGCAAGGATAGATACTCTGACTCCATGGCTCGTAGTGGTGGCGTGTTGGTTGCATGCAAATCGCATTTGGATTGTGGCGTGGTTGACATACCCGCTTTTTCCGATACGCTCACAACCGAGCTTAAGATATCTCTGGGGAAGATGCGTATTTTCCTGCTATGTTGTTATATCCCTCCAAACTCGACAAACTATGCTGATGCAGATGGTCGAAGTCTTTACGATATTTTAATTCTTAGCCTAGATTTTATTAATAATATAACAAACCCAGAGGACGAAATCATCCTTCTTGGTGATTTTAACTTACCCAACGTTCAATGGGTATTCAACGTTGATGACGATGACTACCTTTCCTTAAATTGGCTTACTGCTAAAGACTCCCATTTTCTTGACGCCATCTCCTCCAATGGTTTACACCAAGCGAGTGATGTAAGGAACTCTATGGGAAGACAGTTAGATCTTATCTTTTCTTCTGAATCGAGTAACACTATAGTCGAACCGACTTCTCGTAATTCATCCGCTCTCGACAGTTTACATCTGACGATTTTCATCTCATTTTGCTACGATGGTTCTAATATTGTTACCCCAACATAGATCAGTACGATCTTGATTTTAAAAGGCGGACTTCTCTGATCTTTCAAACACGTCCTCTCAATCGATTTCCCATCTCTTTTTTATATACGATATCGACGATTGCGTTTCCGTGTTTTATGATAGAATTTATGATCTGTTTATTTCGTGCGTACCACTTAAACGGTCGAGATCATCCTCTCATTTTCCCCCGTGGTATGATAGAGAACTACGGAGCCTTAAGAATAAAAAAAAATAGATTATGGAAAACCTACTTACGCTGTAGAAGCACGTCTGCTTATTGTGATTTCGTTTATTGTCATGACAGCTTTTTAGCGTTATCATCATCTTTATACAGGGAATACCTTGATAATGTTCGCGATAACTTGCATAATGATCCTCGTACCTTTTTTAAATTTGTAAATATGAAGAAGAAAACTGATAATTACACATCTACAATGTGCTACAATGGATGCTCTAGTTGCAGTGCGCCCGATATAGCCGATAATTTTGCATTGTTTTTTTAGGGCGTCTTTTCATCTGGCAACTTTGTGCCTTCGCTGGAAGAGTTTGGCCATATCCAGGATCATCCAACTGCTTCCATTGCTTTGCCCATTATATCTCGTGATATTATCATGAATGGGAACTTAAAATAGACTTTTCTTTTGGTTTTGATGGTATTCCACCTGCATTCTTGAAATCCTGTTCTGACGCTTTACTCACTCCACTGGAACTCATCTTCAACAAATCTCTTCAGGCCGGTAGATTTCCTACGTTATGGAAGAGCTCCTTTATAATTCCTGTTAATAAAAAGGGGCATAGAAACTTAATAAGAAATTACAGGCCAATCGCGAAGCTTTGCTGCATACCCAAGTTTTCCGAATCTGTTATATATTCACAGCTTGTTGGGCAGTGTAAGGGGATAATCTCATCTAATCAACATGTCTTTCTGCTGGGTAGGTCGACGACAACTAACCTGCTTGAATTTACATCCCACATTATCTCTGCCTTCCAACAAGGTCTCCAGACTGACTACGTCTACACCGACGTTAGTAAGGCATTTCATAAGCTCTCTCATTCTGTGAATATCCTTAAACTTGAAAAGTTGGATTTTCCGCCTTTATTGCTCGACTGGATCTGCTCTAGCTTAGAAGATAGGACATACCGAGTATCTTTTCGTAATACTTTATTCAGAATTGGTATGGCTTCATCTGGCGTACCGCAGGTTAGCCATCTGGGGCCGTTGCTGTTTATTCTTGCCATTGACGACATTGTCCCTCTGATTAAGCACTCCAAAGTTTTAATCTACGCAGATGATATGAAGATTTTCTCTTGCGTTAGAAACAGTTATGATTCTTCTTGCGTTCAGGATGATTTAAATACATTCAAGAACTGGTGTGGATCTAACGGCCTGCAGCTCAACTTGGATAAATGTGAGGTTGTATCGTTCTCTAGGAACCAAAATCAGCTCGTCTTTGATTATACCTATGCGGAAACTAATATCTGTCGCGTGCAGTCCGTTACTGACCTTGGTCTGAAGATTGACCGTAAACTTGTTTTTACTCTGCACATTAACTACATTGTTTCTAAGAGTAATTCAGTTCTGCGTTACGTAAAGCGTTGGTCAAGGGAATTTTCTGTCCGGAAGCCCTTAATTCACTTATTCTTTTCTTTGGTTAGGCCAATTCTCGAGTATGCATGTCAGGTTTGGTCTCCCTGCTATGCTGTTCATTCTAGACGCATAGCTAACTTTGTTAGGTTCGTACTAAGAGACCTTCCGTGGAATGATCCACTCAGGCTTCCTCCTTATGTGGATCGCCTCCGGTTGCTTAATATTTATACGTTGGAAGAACGACGTAGAGTTGCTGACCTAGTTTTTATTCACCAGCTTTTAACTCAAACATAGATTCTTGCACTGTCGCAAGTATGTTTTCTTATAGACATACCCCGTATAGCGTAAGGAGATTGCCTTTACTGCATGTTGTTCATTCTAACTATGGTATGCATGAGCCAATAAATCGCATGTGTAGAGCCGTGAATATTTGTTCTGTTTTTGACCTGACTCTTACGAAGGATTTGCTGAAGCGTTCTCTGTTGTCCGCGCACCCTTGATTGTTGTGTGTGGGCGTGTTTTAGTTTTTCTTTACTAATGTTTGTTGCATGCTGGTGTGGAAGCCTAATTCGCCTCAATATATTGGTATATTCTGGCGAATTGGTAAATTGATTCTTCTTCTTTTTTTTATGTTACAGATTTTTAACAGTTACTTAGTTTGATTTTGAGTTTTAAAAATCTGTAACTTTCAGACAAAAATCACTGGATTTTTGTAATAATAATTTGAAAAAATATCAATCGAAAACCAGAAATTGCCGCTGATTAAGAGAGCGATTATTATAATGAAAAAATAAAAAAGTCTACAAGAAATTGTTTTCGAAGTTCTTTCTTTTTTCGGAAATTTGAACAAATTATGAACAGAAGATTTTAGATATTTTTTTTAAATGCATTACTTTTCGAGTTAATAATGCTTGAAATAATCAATATTAGAAAAAAAACGAAAACTTCAAATTACCGTTAAATTGATAAAAAAGAAGAATGAAAAAAAAATCGTATCCACTATTATTTAGCAAAGAACAACTAAAGACTTAACGAAACTGGATACTTTCTTAGTAAAAAGAGCACTTAGTACATTATTAAAATTATTTCAGAACTTACATATCAGACCTTTTAAGTAAAGGTTAATTATATTGTGATCGAAGCAAAAGTGCGATAAAAATCTGAAAAACGGAACAATGCACGCCAAAGAAGAAAAATTTCAAATTGATTATGTTTTCGCGGTGGCAATATCAGACCGTCCAACACTCACCCATTTACACGCTTACCGTTCCAAAGAAGGTGGAAGTGAGAGAAGGTGAGTGAGAGAAGGTTAATAGCAAAATCTAACTATTTTTTTAATTTAAAAATTTTTTTTATTCGAAAGTGAAAACGCTCAGCTATATTTTGGCATAAATTTGAGTTTTATAGAACTTCTATTTTTAACAAAATTCGTTCCCTACCCTATAATATCAACGTCAATATCAGCTCCAAACATTTAAGCGAAGCGTACTTACAACAGCCTTCCTTAATTCAACCACCTAAACGATTTCCCTTACCCTCCAATTCTTGATATTTATTATTTATTTTTCCTAATATTATTATTTTAACCTTGTTTTATTACTGTTTACATATAAAGATTTTAATATCACTATGCTTTAAAGTTACATATTTAGGGTTGGTAGGTAAAAATAACCCTAATGATGAGATTCCGGTGTCTGTCTGTCCTTCTGTATATCACGGTTATGAATCTCTGTAACTATGTACTACTGATATTAACTTAAGATGTCCGCATATATTCTTGCCAAAAGAATATCAGAAATATATTGTTGTTTAATGAAATAGGGATGCGGTGGGTTGAAAAAAAAAATTTTTTTACACTATATACCGTGTAGGATATCATTTGAAATGGCTGGCTTTAAGCATTAAAGAAATATTGTTTTTATTTTTTTAAGTTGCACTAATTTTGACTTTTTCCCAAAAATGTGCGAAAAATACAATCCTCCCCCCTTACTTCCGAAGATCCGAAAAGATCTTAAATAATTCATACTAAAAGAAGGTTTAATAAATATTGCAGGAGAAATAAAACGAAATTCCTGTCATTTATAGTTGCCTAAAAAATGATCTGTTAATTTTCTTTTTGTAATATTATACGAAACCCTCGGTGCACGAGTTTGACCAGCACTTGACCAGTATGTTTATGTTAACATTGCATTTTGCTGTAGTAAGACAAAACAATAAATTATTCGTCGATGATAATAAATTAATAAATGCTAAACGATAACAATGAATGGCTCATATATACCTACGGCACCTAAGTTTAAAAAGAACTTAGGGAAAACCTAGGTACCGTAAAAGCGATATTAGCTTATTTTCTAACTGTCTAACTACGGTAAAGAGTCGTGGCGAATCGAATTAAAATGCTTAGTAGGTATTATAGTTACATATGTATGTGCATAGTCCCATACACCGCGACTGTATTTGAACTCGAAGCAAACATGCACTATGTTAGCTGTAAAATACAACTTGCAGTCCCCTACATACAGCTAAGGTCGCGATGTTAAAGAGCTTATAAATAACAGCAATTCAATCACTTGGCGATAATCATGAGCAAGCAGATGTAAAAAAGTCGAAATAATATGGTGACAAGTAGCTATGATGTGGCCAAAACCTAGGGCACAACCCAATAAGGAAGTGACCTGTAATCTCCCTTATTACTGCATCTAGGTTGGTTCTACCCACCAAAATAATATGCTTAAAACATTTACGATCCAGCATAGGTCAGAACTGTCTGCAAGTATGGCACATTAGGGATGGACGACTTCGACTCGATCTTTTACCATTTGATCTTCCGATTTATGAATCGATTCTTTGAGTAAGCGATTCGTCGTGAATCGATTTTTTTGCATCGGATTCCCGATCTGATTTAAAAAATGTATTTTAAAGAATTTCACGGTCTAAAAAAAGATTTATAATACTGATCTTACTTTACACCTCTTTATAAAGACTGTAGCGTGAATGTAACAGGTATAAGTTACCAGCAGCTTTTTCGTTTTTCATCTGATTGTTCATGTAACGATTAATTTTCATCGTATGCCCGTTCACAATGTTGACAAAAAATTTGTTGTTTACATTTGGGTTTGCTGAATTTAAGTGCTTTTGAAATTTTATATTGCAATCCAAACATTTAAAGCGAATCGTGAATGCGAATTGAAGTTAAGGTTGTTGATACCTACTATTTTAAAAAATAAAATGGAATATTTTCGAATTTTATTGCATTTGCTGTAAAATACTGTTGAATTAATTGTTATTATAATTAATAATACATAATATATGCATATTATCTTTATTCCAACCATTTATTATTCAACATTCAATTATTCCGGTACTTTGCAAAAGTGTAAAAATAAAAACAAGAAATTAGCTTATATTTTTAATGTTAATTAAAGCGTATATATAACGATGAATGTTTTGATATGAAAACTTAGTAAATCATTAAATTCTCAATATAAGTTGAATGTCAATGAAGGTTTTAATTAAAATTGTGTTCAGGCAGATTAGTTAACATTAAGAACTCAATATAATTCTCAGATTGATAACATTTTGTGACAGCAACAATCTTCAGCAGATAAATAAACAACTTGAATAAAAAAATTATTACAATAATTTTATAAAAATATTGATTTAACAAAATAACAACTTTCGCATTCTGCTATGTAGAAAGGCATGTTACCTAGATAAATAAAATAAATAAAAAAAATTAAGTAAAACGATCTTTTCATGAAATGGTTGCACTAAATGAAATATAAAAGGAAGATTTCTTAAATAATTGGTCAATATAGATGAAGAATATTTGCAATCTTAAGGAAATTAATATATTCAATACACAAGCAAGCGATTTTGTAAAATTACCAAAATATATTTTTTTATCACAAAAATACGCCTTCACCAATACCAAAGAAAACCCTTAAAAACAAAACTGTTCCTTTTCAATTATTCTCCAAAGAATTTTTTCTTTTCAGGCTTCGAAATTTTAGGAAAAATTTAATTAAAAGTCAAATTAACGGTTTAAATTTTATTTTCTTGGATGTTATTCTGAAATATTTAGAGCTTCGGCTTTCTAACTATATTAAATTAATAACGAACCTTACAAAAATTAAGGCACTCTAAGATATTTTCCTAAGAAAGTATTTTTTTTAAATTAATAATTCAAATGAATCAACTTTTTAAAAAAAATTTTGCATTTGAGTAGTATAAGCTACAAATTCATAAGTGCATATTAGGTTAACCTATCGAGAATTATGGTAAAAAAACGAAAAGAAAGTGATTAATAATAATATGGATTCATATTTGAGATATGTAGGGTCTTTATCAATAGCATTTCTCTTAGCAATGCCTCTGAAGCAAACCACAGATAAACCCTGATATCTCATATCTTGCGGAAAAATAAATTCATTTGTTCGCAGCGTCCCATGGCACTATTCGTGGCTGCACTAATATGGGCATGACACAAGAGTTAAATAGAGTTAAATGATTTCTACGAAAGAAATACCGCTGTACTACAGGGTTCAGTTCTTCAACCAGTCTACTTTTCTATCTCTTTACGACCTTCGTATTGATATTTCTAGCTATCTTTAAGAAATATTTAAACTCATCTAACGTAACGCAAATATACAAGTCTCATATCACTATACTCGAATATAATTCTCATATTTGGACAGCGGCTGGGCGTTCTGCATTGCCCGCGTTAGGTAAAGTTTAGGGGAAGGGATTTTTAAATAATTTTTTTTTAATATTTTGAATTATTACATTTTTAGTGAACTTCTCCTAATGAACTATGAATAACATTTTTCCCAGAGTGTCGTTTAGTCTGATTTCCTTTGACACGCTTGAAAAGAGACGCAAGGTCTCCAAAATTTATTTTTTTATATGATCTGTTATAGGGGTCCATCAACTCTGGCGAATTACTCAAAGACGTGAACATCTCCGTCCCGGCCCGAATCTTGAGGAAGCATGACTTCCTCCATGTGCCTCACCACCGAACCTTGTATGGAATGCACGAGTCCATAGCCTCTATGTCCGGGCTATTCAATGAGTTTGCGCCCCACATCGAGTTCGGACGTTCCAGGTTTCAGCTCAAAGCCCAACTTCAGGAAATCGTCGAAATTTGATTATTTTTATCTTAGGTATAAGTTGTATATATGTATCACATTTGTAGTAGTCAGCCCTAAATAGAGCGAGTACATTTTGGTACAACTGGCGGAACATTCAACATTTCTTCATGCACAGACCTTGTAGTATCTTCACCACATTGCATCATCCCTTAATGTCAAATTTGGATGTAAATTGAAAATTTTTTAATAAGAACAAAATCCGAATGCGGAACAGTTCCCTGTTTTTTCCCCTTATCCTATGGTGTCGGGTAGTCGCTACGATGCAGAACTATTCTAAGTCCACTTTTGGGGAAATCTTTGACTTTGATGCCTAGCCTAAGTTAGTTGAATGACGAACGTTTTGGTGTGAACAGCGTGGCTTTAGCTCAAGCGGTGTTTTATACGTCATGTGCGCGAAATAATTGAATTTAAAAAAAAAATTACAAGTCTTTAAGTCGTTCACCTGGATCTCAGGATAGTTCTGCCTCATAGTGACGACTTGTAAATTTTTTTTCCAAATTCAATTATTTCGCGCACACAACATATAAAAACACCGCTTGAGATAAAACCACCCTGTTCACACCAATATGTTCATCATTCAACTAATTTTCGCTAGGCATCAAAATCAAAGATTTTCCCAAAAGTGGGCTTAGGATAGTTCTGCATCGTATTGACGATGTGTTGAAGAGAAGCAAATACATACTATCAACTCCTTTAACATATCTCTTACATATCCCTTACATCCTTTACATATCTCTTACCCTTAAATCCTTTCTGTTAAGGTTGTGCTATAGCATCATTATGGCATGCCCTGAGCTTTTGCATAATTGTACAAAATGAGCTCGTTGATTTACGATTATTTGGTTATTTCTCTTAGATTACTGTTAAATCTGGAGAAAAAAAAACAGGGCTCCTAAAATAAACCTCGAGCTAATTTTTAATAAAGATTCTCAAAGGTTTTAAAAAAAATCTAGTAAAACTAATTTAAATTGCTTACCAGACCGTTTATTTAATGCGTTACTCGTGTAATTCTAATATAAAAAAAGCTTAAAAATTCGTAGTGAATTCGGCTTCTTACGTTATGTATTTTTATGTACTACTATACAAATGCGGGGGATGCCGCCCCTCCCCAGTTAATAAAGCAACTAAAAGCGTGGTTAATACACCTCTTCCTCACAGAAAGTCTGAAAAAAAATTGTTGACGTAAAAGCCGAACTTGCTCGCCTAAAATACACGTACATACACGATAAGTGCAAATAGTCACAGCCAATAAGTAGAGTAAAAGCATGCTACGAGGCACCCAATCGGCACGCTAACTGCACTCTTAGGTACTCTAACGGCACCCTAAAGGCACTCTAAAGGCACGCTAACGGCACTAAAGGCACGCCAACGGCACTCAAGGCACTCTAAAGGCTCGCTAACGGAACTTAAGGCACGCTAACGGCACTCGGCGTGTCAACAGACAGTTTCGTCGTGTTAATAGACAGTGTCTTAAAAAAGACGGTGTTGATTCGAAAACACCAACCCAACAGTCGTATTTCTCAGGTTGTTCAAGAAGAACTGACCTAGACCTGGCGGCGGAAATTGTGGATTTGGAAGACAGTACAAACGTTGAAGCTTGTACAGATAAGTTAAAAGCTATTTTTAAGATTTTAAGAATTTATTTTGGTGAAACTTAAATTACTTGATTAATTATTCAAAAAAAAATGTTTGAGTTTTCCAGACTAGAGTTTGATTTTTGTTGAAAGTTGGGCTTGCAGAAGTGCTAAATTTCGTAATGCAACGAAAAAGTTTTGCTTACAAGACCAAAAAGCAAAATTTTAATATAACGAATTTGAGAGATTATAACTCGACGTCCTCTATGTCAAATTTTTGAGGCCTATTACCTATAATTTAATTCGAGCTAAGGCGCTGGTTACATCTTGTTCGAACAATTATGAACTACACTTATCTTTAAGGTTCTACATCGGTAAAAATCCCTAATCTCAGTAAATGTAATAAACAATAACTACAACAATTTCAATAAGAATGTCATGTATATTTCAAAATTGTGTCAGAAATCAAAATTTTTAAGCTAGCAGTTACCTAGGATAGTTTAACCAGACGAAACTCCAATTGCCTATCATTTATATTTTAGTTAAAAAGGTAATGTGTACAGATATATTCCTATATAAAAGAGTAGGTGTATTTGGCCTTAATGATATATGTAATGTTGTATGATTTATACAATTTTGACTTGGTTATTTTAGAGATACTGTTTAGTGTTGTAGTTACCCATTGATAAGTTTTATATGTACAAGCATACACTAACATGTGTAGTCGCAAAATGGAAACGGTGCAGAACAGTATCTGTAATGCGGCTTATTTTATAAACACATAAATCATCATTAATAACCTCAAAAAGTGTTAACACCGTACATAATTAAAAACATTCTGACCTCAACAAAACAAGTTTGAAAATTCTTTCTGCTGCTGCAGTTCATATCATAAACTTTGAGGAAGTTAAAAAGACAGTTCGTATGCTTTATAGTAACGGAAGCAGCTTAAGAAGCTCAAAGTAACGTATTAAACTGTCATTGCAAAAATTCCAACTAAGAAATATCTCGAGGAAGGAAGTATTTGAAATCAAGAAAATCTCAAGTTCGCAGCCAAAATGAGTACGGTTGAGTGCTTATAAGATCCAAAAAGATAGAGTGCAATAAAAGTTTGCTGCTAGAGATAAATCTTTGAAATCTTGACGGATGATCAACGGTCCTCGCTATAGGCTAAATATTCCTGGTTCAGGATGATTTATTGGCGTCTATTTCCTCAGCAACAGTGAGCTTCCAATCGTAGGAAGATAGCAAAATTGACGTGTCCCGTCCCAAGTTAAAGATTCACGTTTGCCAGGTATAAGATGATAAGACGAAGATGGATTCCCTTCCTCAACGACTGGTAGGAGCTGCACAGCTGAGAAATCGATTTTCCATGGTTATTACTGGAAGTGCGGTAAAATCTCGTGTGCGTATTAAAGTAGCACGGCTTAAAGCGCCGCTTTATTTACCATCGATTAAAGAAGGTAAATAGCTCTGGGGGCGCGTGATCGATCGATTCATCCCTAAGCATTCAACGATTCTGGCCATGTATGCGCGAGCACACAAAAATGAGCATTCAAATCCAGTCCAGTGGACGTGGACGTGTCCCTTCCCATCTACCCGAGACCAGCTCGCCACGAAACTACTTTTGCTTGGAGCCAAGATCTCGCGGAGGTTCTTTCATGTGTTTTACCTGTCGCGTATAAGAGTTTTACCTGGGCTCAAGTTGAATGGAACTGAAGTCGCCCAATCAGTCTCGCCTAGGTAATCGGAGAAGTAACATTGGGATCAGCCGTGTTTACATCGTACCTTTTGATCGAAGCAGGTTCGCGCTCTAGACTGGATCGATTCCGGCTTAAGTGCCTGCAGAGTTTATTGTTGCAATAAGAAAAGTTCATGTGCAGTGGTGACACTTGAGTTGCATCTTAATAAGATTTGTAATATAATTCGCTAAGAATATAAAAAAAAAGTAAATGCAATCATGCGCATTAAATGCCGTGACGCTTTGTACTTGGTCTTCGATTGCATTCGTTACTTTTGAGCAGATTTCGAGATTGCGATGAACGATAAGCAAATTAGCGAGTGATACTCCACATTTGGATGCAAAATAGTTTTTCATATAAACAAATTGTAATTATTGTTAAATAGCCCTAGAGGTAAATACGCTGTGAAGTATATTGTTGCCTAATAAAAAAGTGCGCGCCAATATAAACGTGCCTAGTTCTAAGAATGTTTATTTGTACCGTGCTTTTTTAAGTGATTCGGGTTCATGGCATGCAAAAGATTAGTGTCAATCGAGTGATAATTGAATGATTAAAGCAAAAAGAAAGATATATTCAGTGTTTTCGTCTCCTCTAAATGTATACGGATACGGCGGGTGACCAAATCGTGCCATCGACGAATTTTTGGGTAATGCAGGTAAATAAAAGACATTTGGAACTGTCCATCAATATATTTATTGATTACTTTTTACACTCGTCGATTGATAGTTAGCTAGTGTCCTTCAATATCAATAACTTAAGTGATAAGTAAGAACATTTTAAGAAATTCTTTAGCTTTACAAAATTTAAAACTTATCAAAACACCGACATACTACAACTTTCAAAGTTCAAATAAATTTTCAGGAAAGTACTCCTTTTGTGTTTTTCCATTGTAATTTCCTTTTCCTCTTGATACCTAAACTAGAAGTTCTCAATTCAGTTATATAATTGAAGCGCCTAACTACTTTAGAAACTTAACTGGAGTAAGTCATGGTGAATTCTTAATGTAGGTCTATTTAGTTGTATGTTTTGGGCTTATTGATCCATATATTCATGCAACCTACAGAACGGGAGTAAAGATTACCCATAAAAAATAATCGATTCAAAAAGACTGTTTTCAAACTAACTTGTGATGGTAACTTCCCATATAAGGAACAAGTTCAAATCTCGGCCAAGAACCCAATTCTAAGACTTGGTTCTAACCCAAGTGCTGGACCCTTCAGTATTATACTTCTTTATATGATTTGAACTTAATAAATTGTAAGTGAGAGTTCTGTCTTTTATCCAAGTACAGATGTTTGGTAGACTATCATTTCGATTAGAGCACCGCAGACTACTAGCTTGAAATACGTGGTTAATTTTTTTATAAATATTCTAACTTATTCTGTACTACAATATTTGCATTCGCACGAAGTTCTCATCCCGACTTCTGACCAGGCATACACAACTATGGCCTTTAAATCTGAGGCAGACTTGAATAGCGATACCGCCAACCTAGGACCCGTCATTCGTAATTTGTATGTCCAAATCTTATACTGGATTTATGTTACTAAAGCGTCTTATTCTGTTCTATCTTATTAAATTATTATAAGTAACACAAAGTTTGTAAAATCACATCCTTTTCACTCACTTATATCGAAAACTAGAGGCCCTCGAATAAAATCTTTGAAATAACGAAATACTGCCACAACATATGTATATTTAAGATCTCAAAATCATTATCGAACCAGCAGAGATCAGAGAGTATGGGGAAGATCTGCTCAAAATGGGGGGCCGAGAGCAGTAGCCTATCACGATAAAAGAGAGTTTTTGTAGAACATTGTTTATAAATTGACAAATCATTAAGAAATCAATAGGGTTCTATTCTTATAGTTAACTAAAAGGTAGAAAGAACAATCACCAAAATCGGTCGAGAATTGCAATCTGCAGTGTGTCCTCATCCGTCCAGACCAACGGAGAAGACGCTTTTCATTTCTAAGGGCAAATTTAAATCATAATATAAAATATATCATTTCTTGGAGGAATATCTTTTCTTTCGATAGAGCTATATTAAAAGTTGATTACTTCTAAAATTACCGGACTTATAATTACTTCTATTTAGCATACTTAAGTATAGAAATGAAGGTTCTTATTATACTTTAATCGCTGGCAGATTCATTAAAGAATGCTGAATACTTTAATTTCTTAAGAACATAGTAGAATTTTAAAACAACAATAGCAGCAGAAATATACCATTCCCATCTCTAGTATCTACTTAAAAAACAAACAAGATGCAAAAATGTTTTATGACAGTGATGGAATTCTAAAATTCGGACTATAAACATTTTAATTACTAATTTATGATTTCGGATTTCTTGATTTTCATGGAGCTATTGATTTACCTTCGAAGATCCGTGAAGATCGTTTGATAGTATTTTAGAGCATATTGGATGTGCCAAATAGATTCATGTGCGAGGAATAAGAACATAAGGACCATTTAAATAAATATTATCTATTTTCTTTGGAGTCTAGTTTAATAGGCCTCATTTTGTTTACTTGTAATTTCTATTCTAATGTTAAGAGCAAAAGCTGTAGGTAGTGAAATATTATTTTATACTTGAAGGCTAATACGGTCGTCATAAAAAAAGCTTCTTGGTTAGGTTAGGTTAAGGTGGTGGCTATCGGGAAGGCGATCAGCCTCACATATACCTATGAAAGGTCCGTTGTGCTACCTTATCGGAATATTAGTATAGAATTTATTTAGAACCAGCCACAACTGTCAATAAATAGATTGCTTCATCTTTCCTTAGTAAGCTGAATAGTGTTGAGATCAAGTTTTCTTTTTACTGACCCTAGAGAGAGCAGTCAATTTCCACTGTATCCCACTATGACCAGGGTCCCATCAGGGAGTTACGCTCTGTATTGCTCCTAAGTTCTGCAGAATATTCTGACTTCTGCGTACTACCTGTGACCTTATACGTTTGAGTTCAGCGCCTTTATTGCCGCTTGACTGTCGATATAAATTACTCCTCGCTACCATTAGGTAGAATTAGGCGTGTTAGTAATAACCTTGCCGCTCTTTCTATGTCCAAGATCTCTGCTTGAAATAATCTGCCTGACACAACCGATACTGAGTCCGAATGTTTAGGCAATCACGTACACTAGATCCCACCCCGTTACCCACTTTTGGCAATAAAGACCGCTATGTCCGCCATGGTGATATGACCATCCTCCCACTCCTCTCTCCCTGGGATTCTGGTAGAAATTTTCGTTCGCCTGCAGAGAACCTCCATTATAGATACTAAGTATGCTGGTATGGCCATTGTCAGAATTTTTCCAACATTTAGGCTCTTTCAGTCCTATTCCGCTGCGTACAGCTTTTCTTTTACAGTAGTCGGCAATTGCTTCGAACATATCCAAACAGGCATTCAATTGTAGTTATCTTCTTAAGATTGCTCTGCTTTCCCTATAGCAGTCCACCACACTACTATTCCAAAAGTAAAGATTGGCCTCACAATGGAAATGTACATTCTGTGCACAATACGACGGTTTAAGGCATGGAATGCTACCTATACTTTTTACACGCGCTCCTCTTTGTTTTTGCCCCAGTTTAGTTTAGAGTTAAGTATGACACCTAAAGACCTGGCTTGATTGGTTAGTGCCAATTTGGGAGGTTCTAAGGATTCAATAACTCTCTTCATCTACTAACAGTATGCTTTCAAATTCGCGCTCTTACAACTACGATTTTTAGTCCTCGAGCGTAATGCTACCATATCCTTTGCAAATACGTCCGTATTTATATACTTACTTTCGATTCTGAAGATTACTGGGTGAAAAAGCCTACATCAGGTCTCAAAACAATTGGAAAGGGATTATTGGGATTGATTAAAATCTAGACCACATTAAATAGTTTATTTTTGAACAATGTATCTAAGCAGTGTATATATATAATATATAAAAAGCGAAGTGAGTAAGGTCTGTGGTGAGGATGTAGAAAGAGTTTTTGGGTTTGAAGAATAATTTTTTTTTTTTGAATTTTTAGTTATAATAGATTAAAAGCTTTTAAAGGGATGGTTTTTATAGACCTGTAAATTGCCACGTAGCTTTATTAGGATGATTTTCAAATGTAAAGAAAAACAGAAATTAGATGAGAATATATGCAAATAAAATCTTTTTTCCCTCAACTCTTGCATTAGAAAACGATTCGGCTATCTGAGGAGGACACCTGATGTTTCTGTTTCGAAGAGAAGGAGATAGCAGAACAAATCCTCTGTCACTGTGACGTTCTCAGACACCTCGGTGCGGCCTTTTCATTACCGGTAGACATAGCTAAAGCAGGACCTAATCAAGATACTAAGCTTCGATTGGATAGCTTAAGACCGTTAAAGTATAGCGGCACAAAAGATCTCTGTGGTCAAAGTGCCCTCAGATCCATATTTAATGATAATAATTGCCCCTTGTCTAACATGGTTGGAGATAAACTTCACTCAATTCCACGACAATTTAAGATGGATTCTGAACCACCAATATTAATCTGCGACCCCCAATGGCCTTTTGGCATAATTTGTTGTAAGCAGAACACAGCAATGGGTCGCCGCCGGTGAGGTTCGACCTAGGGCCTTCATCAAGAGGAACGACATGTTATCACTTACTACTCCATGCTTATGTATAATTTCTTAGGTAAAAGGTTAAGAATCAGCCGTCTGTAAGAGATTCAATATTAGTTCGCCGAAGTACCGCAAGCAGTGAAAAAATAACACTATAGATTTTTTTTAAATATTTTCGGTTAACATAGGGTGCGCAAATTATAATAAATCTATCCCCGATTTAAAAATTCAATCCATACGAATTGTCAAAACCTGAAATTCATAGCACATATAATTCACTTTTGTCAGCAATTAAACTTGCTAAAAGAGGATTTCAACAAGTTCTCGTAAACATCAGCAACATACGAGGAACAGGAAATTGCATTATGAAATCTTCTAATCATCTCTATTTAAGAAGAGCGATGTCGATAAAGAGCAAAATTTTCTTGTAAGTAAATATTACAAGATAATTTAAGTTTTTCAGAAAATTTTGTTTTGATGTGGTCTTTGTATATATAAAGATTATCATGTGTCATTGAATCTTAGATATTCAAATAATTAAATAATTCTACAGAATCTGTTAGCTTTTCAACTATCGCTTTAATATTGAATAGGTTCTTCTTTATATGGTAGCTTGCAAATAGGCTAGATGCCCTTCTACCCAATGTCTAGATAATGAAAATTATTATTTTATTAAAGGAAAAAATTATAATTTTGGTGAACAAATATTTATCACTTTGAATTTATTTACTAAAGAAATCAGACATAATTAAAAATAACTAAAAATTTGTGTCTGCTCTTCATTTGGACAGAAAATATAATATATTAAGTTATTGTTAGCGTCCAAAAAATTGTTCATTCGTCTGTACCTCAGGAGTAACCAGGTGGACTTTTCGATAAAGGCTCGATCTAGAAACTGTCGATTTCCGCCCAAGTGAGCAAGCGGAGTGAGTGCCGCTTAAGATGTATAGTTTGCTCTACAATATCATCTATTTTATTGATCCCTTTAACACTTTGTGAGGAATAGGGAGTCCATAACACCGACTCTCCATCTGGTCTGGTGGTACGCTAACACCTTTTTGAATTTAGTTATAATCATTTTTTACGGAGCTTTTTCACTTGTTGTGACAGCGTACAATGTATCGTTTTCCTTGGCTCCCGGGCGGGTTTTAATCTAGAACCTCTTTACCGATGTTGCTTATCTTATTTCTAAGCGTGTGGCATACCTATTGCAACTTTTTCATTCGAACTTACTACAGCTAATAGATTTTCATGTTGACAAGAGTTTCTAGCGAAGATGTTATTTGATGAGTCGTTTTCCATGTGGAACAACGTTCGATACGAAGAACCAGCGTTTTGTGTTTCTTTAATATAGATAACACATTTTTTATAACAGGTTACCATGCGACGCATTTTCCGTATTTTCACTAAGCAACGATGACGTTGTGATCTTTTTAATTCGCAACGGATCTCATTTCCTCAGTCTGTGAAGTAGCAATGAGTCTAGATTTTCACGCTGTTGAAGACAGCTTTATAGAAAAGCTTTAAAATCTTCATTCACCTCTTATCATATTGTGCGAGGATCAGCATCTCAAAAACTTTTCGTAGAGTATCGTTTAACGTCTTTCACACGGGACTCTTTATTTAAGTTAAAATCTTCTACCAATAAGCTTATTTGCTGTTTGCCCTCCAAACGCTTCGCTAGTTTTTCTGGATACTACAACGGCTGATTCTACAGGAGAAACAGGAATGTTACCCAATATTTTAAAATCTAATATACTATTGTACTTTTTTAACTACATTTTTCGCACCAGATTTAAAAATGTTAAATGGGCATTTCATCTGCAACGAACTTTTAGATCCTTAGTTTAAGAACGCATAGCCCTACATACCATGTTAAGTTAAGACACTATGTACAACAAAGTAACCATAGTATGTACGAATTGAAACTGCTCCATGCTGTACCGGCCATTGTTCTTATGGTTCGACAAAGTATTTCGTTCCTTTGTGGAGTCCTATTAGGGCCTCATGAACTGAAGAGAAGTTATACCGAACTACAGCAGTGCTAAAGGTTTATGTATCTGTATATGTGCTTGAATATTCCATTTAGTCTCTTTGATAATCCTAAAAATACAATAACTGTCTTTGGAGAACTCCGAATAAAGATAGGAGAGAAAGCATTACGTGTTTTAAATGCGTCATCTTTCCAATCGGACCCAACAACAAAAACGTGGGAGCGCTGCTTGCACTGTAATCCAGTCTTAACTAATATTTCAACGGCATCTTATGCAATCAAACTTATGCTACAACAAAATCCCGGAGTAGTAAATGACTATTGGCTTATTTTTGCAGTTTAAACTGTATCTGTTTAGTTTTCCAGGCACGAGACTTTCTCAAGGTATGTGTGAGGCTAATTAGCCTCCACTGATGTCCGCCACTCTAACCTAACTTAACCTAAAAGGTCAGTTAGTCCTTTATCGCTTCACCTAATAATGGACCTGCCCCGAACTTTGATTTTGTCTTCCGTAACTCGATGTAGGTAATATCGGAAGTACAGACCTGAATGATGAAAAATTATATACAATATAACGTTGTATTTCGAAAATCATATCATATCATAGTTAAGGGCCCAAACAGATAAGTACACATCACAAGTTTGTTTGTCAAAACATATTGAATTACGCAAATAGCTTTCCGTGTTAATAAGTAGCATAAAGTACAGCCAATTTCAATGTTTATAAATCGCAATGTAAATGCAATAATTTGATTTTTACACATATATTTTGATGAACAATTAATTGGAAGCGTGAAAATAGTAATTTTATATTTAAAATTGTTTGTACTACAAGAACGTCACGGTAATTTAATAAATATGGAAACAAAATCTGAACAGAATACTTAACAAGTCTCATCTCTAACCAAACTAGCAGATCTCACTCACAACAGGTACAATAAGTATAAAATGTAGAGAAATTTGCCTAATTTGTACAACTTAAAAACGAAGAAAAATTAATTTAAAATATGGTAAAATTTTATTTATCAATTTTTGTTTATCAGTTTTTGTTTTTTATTTAATCAACTCAAACTAAGAGAACATAAATTTCTGAAAAAGGAAAAATTTTTTAAAATGTTACTAAAGGTACGATTTAACGACCTATTCCTATATCGTACCTGTGTATTCCTAAATTGTACTTCGAGATCTAATCGTTATTCTTTAGCTATATTGTTTAATATTTTTTGGGCTTTTAATTGACTTAACAATCTTCTCTAATTCTTTGCAATCATCGCAAAAATATTTAAGAGTTTAAGAGTTTATCGACTCCAGCGCAAAGTTCGTGAATGCAGCCTAGGCACTGCAGTTTCGAGTAAGAAATAGACGAACAGACCGAACGTAAGTAATTTAAATTTATCCCGGAAAATTTTGGGAACTCTTATCTCATAAAATTGAAATAAAATGCTAATGAATCGTTCAAAGAAATCTACAAGAAAATAAACAAAACACTTACTTTTTTAATATTTTCTCATGGATAGTCTGCAATCACTGATATATGTACGTCAACATGACAGGCAAATAGGGGCCCTCACTACTGTTACTAAATCTGAGTAATGTGGGTGCTACGATTTAGGCAAGTTTGCCCTACAGCTTTTAAAATGATTCCAAATTAATGTTTTTATTTATTATTACAACACCATAGTTACAATTATATTAACACAAATTAAATTTATCTTTATGCTTATCTGTTTGGGCCTTAAGAAGATTTGAATGTTTTTTTCAAAATAATAAACATTGGTCTCCTTATAACGACAAAGGTGCTTCATCAGTACTGGGTCAAATTTTTACCAGAAATACCCGAGCTTCCTTTGTATGATAGGTTATACTACTACTGACCGATATCATAGTCTCAATACCATGGGTTTTCTTAAATCACACCGTGGTATGTACATAGCTGTCTCATTCACTGCCAGTTGGCATTATAATCAAGCTTTTTTGTTTTCCATTTCCGAAAATATTTCAAACACTTTTCAATAGCATAACTTTTCTTTATTACTTTTTCAACAATTGTTTTCAAGACTGAGTTCGAATAACTATTAAAGTACTTTTCGTAATTTTGGGTCTAACCAAAATCTTCTTCTTTAAATTGTAACAATTTGGGAAGATGGTGCTGAAGACATTCCATTCGTAGTATACTAGTTTTAATACCACTAATATGTGGGTATATGTTGTATATGTCGGGTATAATATGTCGTTTCAGATGGTATTAACATGAAATGGGGTGATATATATACACATATATATGACGCTGTATTGCTATACCATGGTATCGATACTCCATGTCTGTCAAAAGCATTATTGCCATCTAAAAAACTATCCACATTATCCTTTCTAAATCAGGGGTCTATCGTGTCTTTTCAAATTTTTGTCTATTTTACTTCAATTCGTTTCCACACTTCTATCAATCTGTGTGTAGTTAGCAGCCTATAATCTGTTGTTTCATGGCTCTTCAGGAGCATTAATAAATGGTTTCAGTCAGTAAATTCTTCTTCGATTACACTAGAGCGGAAGATTGTGTTTGATATTTGGCAGTAAAAATAATACCATCCATATACCATCCCATATCCGCAAATTAATTGTAAACAAGCCATCTTGTTTCAAAAGTATCCTATTTTGGCATTATTATTTAAAGATGTATATTATATCCATAATTATTTCTTGGATACGATATCATTACTCATTTTTTTACTTCTTACTTCCTTCCTTCCCTCTTTATAGTATTGTTATATCTTTTGTGGCAGAGTATATGTATGGGTGGCTATTTAGAAATCTCCTTATTATGTTTTTTAAAAAGACGTTGATATTACAGGAATAGCTAAATCTTCGTGACTATTCTGCTCTTAGTTTTAACGAATGCCAATTAAACAACTGTTAATAAATTGGGTATAGTTTTTCATATATGCATGGTGCCTGCGGTTGATTAACTCTCAAAATTTCGACGAGTATCCTAGCGTCCGCGGGTAGTTTTGTAAAAACATGGGAAAATTTAATAACTTTCAATAAATATACGATATATGGCTTAATTTTTGTAAATTTTATATGCATTTTAATAAAAATTAAAAAAATATTTTTTTACGTGCGTTCCTGGGGCTGTTGCGCTTTATTAAAGAATACCTTAAAAACCGGTTGAAATTTCAGCACTAACAGCCGTGTAGGACCGTGAAAAAATGTTTTCCCCCAAGAATAATTGAATAAACATTTTCTTAAGTTGAACGAGTAGTAGGCTTTTAATCCTTCACATCGCGTCTGAAAATCGGGTTTCCAGAAAAACGATTTAAAAGGTTCGACAAATGCCTTTCCATGATAAAAATGTATCACAACAACATATTCATGTGTCACATTCTTTTATAAGTAGGGATGGACAATACTGATCCGATATATCGACGTATCGATACTTTCTTCCGCGGTATCGTGGTTTTGACCTCGATAAATTAAAGTACCGCCAAAATTATTGTTCGACCTCGAAATAAACTGTGTGGTAGTATCGAAAATTTTTGGTGCTTTAACGGTTTCCTCGATAATTTGATGAGATGAAAATATACTCGACATAATACCACAAAATGTTTGTCCGTTTTGACGTTTTTTTTGGAAATAAAAACAATCCAAGCATTTTAAAAGAGAAAGGCTGTTACATAATTTATTAGGCCTTTTCACATTCAGGAAGAATCATAGATGACGATGGTAATCGTCTTACTCGGAGCTTCTATCCCAGCTCATTTTTTTATCCAGTATAACCAAATTTGGAATTGTCTTATCAAGTGAAATATGATTTTATACTTTTTGATTTCGAATGCATGCGAAATCGCAATCGTAATTCTAACTCAAAAATGTAGTTGTAGATGCGCAAAATGCGTTTTGTAAACCCTCTTTTTATTTCTCAAGTTATATGTCATGTAACCTGATTAAAATAAATTTATAGAATATATAAAACTGTAATTCATTCAATTTGTAGTTATTTTTTGTATGATGTAACCACAATCCAGGGGATAACTCTATGGCGCATTTCCATGAGGCTACCTTAACAACATCCCAGAGACGACATGGATTTTTTATTTATTGCATTCCTTTTAAATTGCTTATAGGCAGCCCGACATTCGAACCAGGATCCATGGCGTATGAATTCATGGTTGTTTAATAATTCAATATTTTATATTAAGTTCTATAAATGTAATCATTTGAATACCGATACTTTCAACTATCGATAATTATTTTTCAATTTATCGATACTCCGTTATCGCAACATTCAATACAAAGTATCGATATATTTTCTTTCGGGTTGATCCCTATTTATGAGTCAAAAATGTAGGGGAAAGAAATTTTGAAATTGGCTAAATAAAAAAAACGAGGGTGTATGAAAAACTCCTTTTTTTCGAAAATGAACAAATTAATCAAATTTTTTATAATTACCAATCCCGGACCATTTATGAGGCTATAATTGATTCCCGGACCATTTATGAGGCTTTCTACTCGCTCCAGAATATCTGTAAGTTCGGCCTGGTTCTGTTTTTGTGTCAATTTCCTCCGCTTGGTCTCGTCAGTTCTGCGTCCATCGCATCGTTCATCTGGTCCACATTTCTTTTGATAGCATAAGCGACAGCATGTCGACCAACGTCTACTCCAAATCCAACTCGGATTACACTGAATCAGGATGACTCCGAATGGCCAAGCTATAGAATGTAGGCATGTTTCTCATGATTTTTCCTGTCAGTTTAGCTGTTTTTACATTACAGATTTTAGCTTTCAATGCTTTCTCTGGTTACTTTTTCTCTTATTTTTTGGTTCTTTCTTTGCCAGTGTTGTATCCTCATTCTCGGCTCATTTTTGGGCTTTCAATAACTTCTCTTCTTGTGTAACTAATAGATTTTGTTAGATAGGTAACGCGCCTGAACATACGCAAAAATACCCAAATTTGTTTACAATAGAACCGTCCCCATAAATGTTTTCTTCAATTAAATTTTTGAAAATCTTAGTTACCGTCGCTGATATAATTGACACACTTGACACCGTACAACGATAACGACATTCTGAACATATCGATAACTGAATCCACTTCAATTTTGTCTGAACTACCTTTGTGATTTTTCGTGCATTCGTCGATATGTTAAAACCAAATATAAAAGTCTGCTGAATTATTATATTTTTAATCTCACACACTCGACTTCCTTTCAATGACTTCTCCACTAAACTTTCCAAACAATATTACAATTTCAATTAGAAAAGGCAAGCCGCGTTTGGCCCAAAACCCAGTGCAAATTAAATCCTAGTCCGATTTCGGAAGATTATCAAGAACTTATATCACTGACACATTTCCTCTATCTTAATACTTCAATAAAACGATTGAAAATTGATAAAAATGAGGGTATACAGTAGCCGGAGAACTCGAATTTGTCGTGTACCGAGGCGTTTCACCGCCCGATAAAAGCACCTACAGTTCGAATTTCTAAAAAAGGAATTCTTCAGGCTGTTTTCTAAATATCTGAAACTACCCGATTGTATAATAAATAAAAAATTCTTGAAAAAAAAATTTACCACTCTTCCCCTTCTCTCTCTTTTGAAGGTTGCAATATGATTTATATGTCAAAAAAAGGTTTGTTTTAACAGTGAGAACAATTTTAAAATTGCTCAAATATATTTGCACTTTGTTGTACTTATATGTATAAGTTGTAGAAAAAATATTATAGTCAAGTATAACATTTAAATAAAGTTTTTTTTCATTCTTTAAAATACTACATATATGTTTTTTTAACATTCCCTTTTGTGTTCGTTCTTATATTTAAATAAACAATAAACACCCGGCGAAAATATAACCTTCACCCTTGTAATTTTCGACCATTTTCTGCTTTTTTTTAGTACATAAATTAATCAGTATTTGAAAATATAATAATAAATTAAGGTATGTACCACAATAGGAGGTATAACTACAAACAGTGCAGGAAATACTTGAATAATGAAGCTGGCAGCATCCAAATAATACAATTTTTATAATTTTTGTAATTTTTTTTTTCTTTTATAATTTTTTTTTAGAATGTAACAATACTTTGACATTAATACCTTGTTGCACTACCTTTGGGCCAGTTCTCTTCTCTCAGTCTATCTGGCATAGAAAAATATTATTTAATTAATAATTCTAATTCGATATCATTGTTCCACAAATATTATTCTTCAAGGCCTTGAAAGATTTGTGGATTTTTTATCTTTGATTTTTCCCCATGGTGGTCTACAGGATTCCCATCGGGTTGAGTTCCGTATGGCTCTCCAGTCACGAGAGCAATATTATTCAGAGTTCTTATAGCTTTGAATCTTAATAAAAGAAATTGTATTGTATTATTCGGTAAAACTTTAATTAATAACTTGTGAATTTTGGTTCTGGAAATTCTGCCGCTACTTCTTCAATAGTCGGTCGAACACCTTCATCTATGATTTTTCGATATTCTTGGCATTAACGCATCTTGCTAATGTAATAGTGTGACCACACGCCGTGATTGCTCCGCAGAACTTTACAAAGCCAGAATATTTCACCGTCTGTTGGCTGCAATCCTGACTATATCATTCTCCTTTTCCCCGCCCATGTCTATTAGCCTTTTCTGAAATACTCTCACACTATTTCTTTCGTTTTACATTTTTAATCCTGCTATTTCTCTTTCAAGCACTATTGCAAGATTTCCCATTTTTTTACAAACATAGGTGTTTCATCACGCATGCAGAGAAAGTACTACGTTACTGCGCGGTTTTGCGGTCGGTAAGTGGCCGATTTCTCACTGTCCACTCTAAAATACGGAAATTCGAAAAAACACGGTAATGTGAATTTTCGCTTCTGCGGCATCCATGGAAACCACGAATAACTACAGAAACAGGAACGAAAACCTCTTTTCCTGTCTTCTACCGCCTTCTACGCGAAACGCCTCTAGTTTTTAATCCTAAAATAACTTTTAGTTAGAAAGATTAAAATAATATATATACCAGCCCTTAAAGTGCATCGGAACAACCCACTCCTAATGCCATCCTTAACGTCAAATAATTATACTATACATTAGAATATAAAAAAATACCGCTGAATTTTGTTTAAAAAAAAAACAACTTCTACACAGAAGCCATTTGGATGATTAAGTGCACAAAAGTTGTATCTCCAAAAAACTTGGTTTGAGTTAAAAGCTTAGAAAAGTTGAAGTTCAAATTTCAAGGAAGCTTCCTACATTAACCTTTTAATCAACGAGATGCCAACTAATCAGATATAAAAAGTATTAGTCCTTATGCGTTGATTATTTGAGAAAAAATATGTATACATCATTTTATTAAAAATGGAGGTATTGATAGACTTGGTTTTAAGGCACCTGTAATGTGTTTCGTTGATATTGTAACGTAAATGAGGATCTTCGGGCTCGACGGATTAATTAAGACATTTATTTACAGTCATAAATTCTCACAATTTTTATTCACTTCACTTCATTAATTCGTTGCACAATTTTCTTGACAATATTTCTAAACAATATTACGTTTCACTTTAATAATTAACAATTCTCACTTCATTGGTTAAAATACAAATAACTATTCGCATTATCACATGTAAACACTTCGCAGTTTGAATCACTAATCTACTCAGCCCTATTTATACTAATTAGCTTAATTATTGAAACTTCTGCCACTTAGTTCTGTATATTTCCGTTAAACATTTTCACCTCACGTAGTCACCATGAAACGTTCGAGTGGTCCTTGACTTATCCCGTTTGACATTTCCTTCTCTTGATTTCTGGCCACCTGGAGCATGCGCATTACACGGTTGACTAATTCCTCTTTCTTGGCCTACCTCGTGCACGTTATAATATACAAAACAGTTATTAAGTCTTTAACTTGCGATAGAGTCTACTTAGGCATATAAGGCTTGGGCAGAATAAAAACCCAAAAACCTAAAAATTATTAAAAACAACAATTGTGCACTTAACCATAAATTTTTCAAAAACCAAACCAACTCCTCAAGTCTGTCGGAAACTACCCGTACCTAAATGAAATTACGTTGTTTAAAGATCTTTTGATTATAGTGAAATTAATCCAACCCTCCAAGTGCTGCGGAATCCACCTTGCCACTCTTAAGGCTGGCCAACACTAAGGCAATTAGCACATGCGCTTAGCGCCAATGGCGACAACACGTTTTTGCGTTTTTTACAGCAAGAGCATGGGCTTTTGCGATTTTACATGCGCTTTTTTGGCAACTTATCATAGCGCAAAATCTCCCAAACCAAATGGAAATTTTAAAATTTTTTGTGCGCTTTATCAGTTCGTTTTCAGACTTCATTGTGAGTTTTGAGATTTGTTTTAATTAAAAAATATCGCCTTCACAACAAAGCACTTTGCAGTTTATCGAAGAGTATAGGAAGGACGATGTTTTTTTTACAGTATTTTGAAATCATATTCTAAAAAAATTAAGAAAAATGATGCGCTTGTTTTGCTCAATTTAGTATTTCGGTGCAAGAAGAGAATGAGAAGTGTCTCCAACACTACAATAGCAGCCGCAACACCCGCGTTGGACATTGTTTTTACGTAAATGCACTTTATCTGGCCTGATTCCTCACAGAATCACACAAAATACTAAAGTTCTAATTCAAAAGCGCACATAAAATTTCTTTGGTGTGGACAAAAATATAAATCTCAAAACGCATGAAAAAATCCCTGTAAAATCGCATGCGCTTAGCGCTGGCGATTTTGCGCTAATTGCCTCAGTGTGAACCAGCTTTTAACGATGAAAAAAAAATTTTTCTCCGCTAATTTTTGTTTTGTTTAAATATTTATTGATTAGAGAGTATTCAAGGTTAAGGGTTTCACTAGAGTTGATTTTCGATGCACTTGAAGAGTTGGGTTTATTTTTTGAAATGCTATCAATCAATAAATAATTAAACCAAAAAAAAATTAGCGGGGTTTTTCTATATTTTAATGTAGAAAAACAAATTATTGAACGTTAAGGGCGGCAAGTGGTGGTTGTGATGCACCTGGAGGGTTGAATAAATTTTTGAAAATCACTATATAATCAGAAGATACTTTAAGAACGAAAAGTAGTGGGGTTACTTCGCTGTTTTTCAATTACTAATTAGACAAATTCATTTGATCATTTAGGTAAATGTAGTTTTCCAGTTTGAGGCGTTGGTTTTGTTTTTGAAAAACATCTTATGTGTAGAAGTTGTTTTTCTAAATAAAAATTGGCGGGGTTTTTCCATATTCTAGTGTCGAGAAAAATTATTTAACGTTAAGGGTGGTACTAGGAGTGGTTTCCAATACACTTTGTATATATATATTTTTTAATCTTTCTAAATAAACGTTATTTTACGATTAAAAACTAGAGGTGTTTTCGAATTAACAAGTGCGAAATCGAAGTTTTTTAATTTTCAGGGTTGCACGAGTTACTCGGGGTAGCAATTATTAGCGTGGTTGAATATATTTTTCTTAGCATACATTTTTTTTAATGTTCGCTCATTGAGCGTTCAGTTCTTCAAGCACTTGACTTTTCCTCAATGCTCGTTTTCATTTGCTACGTTTTCAATGCTTTTATTCTTCTAACACTAATTCTGTTGACACTTCAATAACTTATTAAACAATGAGGACTTGTTCATGCCTGTTTCCTTTTATATGCTTGAGTGAAACCAAAATGAGGGCGAGTTCAGAGCTTCAGCCTCATTAAGAGGTAAATTTTATGATCTTTCTTGTAAAATATTAAGTGCGAAGGCGTATTTCTTGTTGTTATATTTAATTCCTTAATTTATCACGCTATCCTAACATAGATTTTAAGAAAAATGTTTGTGACAAAAATTTTTTTCTATTCGGAAAAATTAACTATATCAGACAATAATGCTAAAGGAAAAGAATCTGTACCCATGCATACCTATGATTGTCTATAGGATGTTTTCGATTTTGCTTCGGGGTTAACCCTTATCCCTTGAAGAAGCAAATGCGAGCTCGAGATTGCGGTGCCTTGACTCGAGTTATGCTTCGGGTCGTTCGTTTTTGGCAAATTTTACCCTTGGTGATAGCATCGGTAGCCCCTATTTCGGACCAGGAACAGCTGTGATACTATTACACAAATGATGTAGATGAGTGAAGTGAACTGTCATTGTGCTTGCGTGCTGCGATTTTTTATATTTAATTAATTATTTTTACTGTCCTGTTATAATAAGAATGAAAAAAAAAACCGAAAAATCTTTACTCTTTCCATTCTTTTTGTTTTAAAGACGAAAATTGCATTTTGGGATTCTTCACCTAGCCTTTCTTCTTCTTCAAAATACTCATTTTCATTATTGTAACCCTGCAGTAAACCAATAGTTGCTGAAATTGTTGCTTTTCTATTTATCGCCATAATTTTCAATTTTATTTTGACAGCGGATGACCCTAATATACTCACACACAGGGTTTAGCACTTGGAAGTCGATGACAATTCGGTGCAGGGTCACAGTAACTCCAGTTGTCCTCGGTGTTATGTCTCGGTGGCAAAATCGAAAACACTCATAAATATTATTTGTCGCATTTTTGTCAGGTTAAACTAAACTTGTAACTAAAACACTATAAAACTAAAAATTAATTTGACGCAGTATTTAGATATTTTATTAGTCTTTTTATATTTATATTTATCCTACTGTCCTTAGGTGGCCTTCAGCCTTCAGGAGTCTTTATATATTGCAAAGAACAACTATAAATTTGTGTAGATTTTATCATTATACACATCACATCAAAGCGGATACGTGCGCAATCCGGCGTTAATTTATTTCAATATCAATCTATATTTATTAACATGTTATGAAAAATGTTTGCATCGCATGCAAAATATTTTCGTAAGATTAATATTATTTAAAGGCGTCATAACTTTTCTATTTAATTGACCATGGGTTATATATAATTGAATTTAATATTCATATAATTTTGCTAACGATAATAATTATTTTCCTTTCTCATATGTTAATTGGCATTAGTAACGATACAGGCAGTTTTAAATATTAGACAACAGTTGGATTATCACTACAATAAATTGGAACAATTACGTTCGTGTTTTACAGTTACTAAAATGTCATCACGAACTTATTATTGCTATTTTGCTATACTAATTAAAAGTAGTCAAACCAGACAGTATGAATAGGATAATGCTGGTTTTTATTTATATCCAAAGTTGATCAATTCAGTGTCTTAAAAATCTGCCTGGTTTGCAACATTTCTGCGGCGAAGAGCATAAGCTCAGTTTTACCTGAATTCACAGTAAGTCCACAGTTGTTGAACCAATGCTCACCTTGTTCAGAGCATCCTTCATAATATCGCTGATGGCGGAGGGAAACATCCCTGAGATTAGGATTACCACATCATCTGCATAGGCGAGGACCTTGGCTCCACCCTGCTCAAGTTGCGACAGGATCTTGTTCATGACCATTAGCCATAACAGGTAGGGGTCCTTGGAGTGTTCCGCGGGAAGCATGCCTAACTACACGACGATGCTAGTTCGTGATTAAAATGCACATTAATTCGTCTGCATGTTTGGGGAATGTGATTGTGGATAATACAGACGCTAAAAATCGCTGCAAGCCATTGCACTACTATGTCTGGTGCCTTCTGTAGCATAATTGGTAGGTGCCGTCCAAACCAGGTGAATTGTAGGGAGCAAAGCTACTTATCGCCCAGGCGATTTTTTCCGCAGAGATAAGAGGTTCTACTTCATTATACGATGTGTTTCAAATTGCCGGATATACGGTGGTATTGCAAGTGAGTGTATTTGTAGCTCCAAGGTTTGAGCAGAAAAAAGTTTCTAAGAGCCGTCAGTTTGTTTTAGGAACGACGGTTTGCTTTGCTCTTTGGATAGTATTCTGTTGAGTCTGCCTTATTGCTTGGTGTTTTCGGTCCAGTGACAATACTCCATTCAAGCCTCTCTCTCGACTTCTTTGATGAATCTTTGGTTATCAGACAATCTTTATAAGGCTGCCACTATTTGTGCTTATAACAGATATTAAAAATGTCCCTAGTGATCTTTCTAAAGTTGGACAAGTATGCATTCCAATAGGTAGGAAGGGTTTTGTGTGTGCTAAACTTGATGGATGATACCTTGTACTGCCTATTAATTTCGTCCCGCTCCTTGAGAAGTCGAGAACTTTTGAAAATACCTACTAATTTTGATTTCCATGACGTCAATGTCACGGTGTTTCAAAATGCAACATTGCATAATTGAATTAATTTTGACTGTCTGAAAACTGTTTAAAAGCTTCCATTACTTCTCTGAAATTTTTATTTGCAATATATTGTTAATGTTCAGAAAATAGTCAGCCACAGATGAAATTGCGCCTAAAGTTTGTTGCTTAATATCACTAAAGATATAAGGATTTCTAAGATAAGGAACGAATGATAAATTTACGGTGCTTGTTCAATTGGACTTTTCCAATGTGTTTAATAAAGATAATCATAGGTTTCTGTCAAGTAAATTGGAACGTATGTTTTAATAGCTCGGGAGCATTACAGTGGAGTGCCTAAGGCTCTATTCTTGCAACTTTGCTTTCTTTGATCTTTGTTAATGATCTATTAACATTAATGTGCAGCTTAAAATATCATATGTATGCAGACGACATGCAAATTTATATATAAACCGAGACCTTCTATTGGTGGAATATAAGTAAAATAAGAGCTAAATCAAGAAAACTCTTCAATAAAGCCAAGCGCTCAGGAGCCTGGAACGAATACAAGTAGGCCCTATCTGAGTATAACAAAGAATTAAGGAGGTCAAGAGGAAAACCTGGAGGAAGTTCTGTGAGGAGATTTACGATCTACCTACAACAGCACGCCTCCAAAAAATACTCTTAAAAGATCACTGCAAATGGCAAAAGCCTCATCAGTATCAGAAGAATGTAGAGGAACTCAGTTACTCAACGCGCGCTGTGGGTCAACACGCCGACTGAGGAGAAACTCGGGTAAAATCTTCACAGCTGGGACAGTAAGGTGGGCCATTAACTCCTTTAAAGCCTAAAAATCTCCCGGTGGTGACAGCATCTTCCCAGCTCTCCTGCAGCAGGGCCTAGATGATCTGTTGCCAACATTTATCAAAATTGTCACGGCCAGCTATCAACTCAGCTATATCCCCAATTGCTGAAGAGAGGTAAGGATGGCCTTTACACCCAAGGGTGGAGCGCCACCAGCGGCTCAACCCAAGGCATATCGTTCGATAAACTTATCCTCCTTCCTTCTTAAGTCAATGGAGACCACCACATCAGGTACGGTGCTCTCAAAGACACGCCACTACACGACAACCAGCACGCATATCAAGTAGGCAAATCAACCAGCACTACACAGTCTAGTTGAAAAACTAGAAGATGCTGCCAAAGATAGGGGTGTTGCCCTTTGTGCTTTCCTTGATATTGATGGTGCTTTTGACAACACGTCTTTTTCATCCAATGATGGAGCGGCCATTGACAGAGGTATTGATCTGCCAAAGGTTCGATGGATTGGGACAATGCTGAGTAACCGGTAGTAGTGGTAACCATCGCAGCTCTCGTGCGGTGGCCAAAAACAGAACAAAAGACAGCGCAGTCCAGACTGCAAAAACTGCAGAGGTCAGCATGTCTAGGAGTTACGGGTGCCATGCCATGCCCCACAGCAGCTATGGAGGCTCGATTAGACCTATCCCCTTTACACCTACATCTAAGGAGGGAGGCTGCCTCAAGACCAATAAGGCTGCTTGGCACCAATCTCCTCTCAGCAGGTAATTGGACGTCACAGGAAAATTCTTGAAGAATTCAAGGATGATCCGGTGATCAACTCAATTAATCAATCAGATTCCATGCCAAAAAGGCACAACTTTGATATACCATTCAAGCTGATCCTTGAGAGCAGAGGTTATTGGCTCAACAATAGACATATCTTTGAAAAGGGATCTCTGGTTTGGTACACGGATGGATCTAAAATGGAAGACAGTACGGGCATCGGGGTCTACGACCAAGAATAAGGCTGCACACATCGCAGGGTTCTGCACCAACCATCTTTCAAGCAGAGATACATGCCATCGAACTTTGCGCACGAACTCTGGGGTCCTACACCTTTGAGTCTAAAATCGTCTGGGACTGTCTCACTGCTCTTAAAGAACTGGCTCAGAGCAACAGCATTACGCTGGCATGGGTACCAGGGCACGAGGGCATTGAAGGCAACGAGAAGGTGGAAAACCTGGCAAAAAAAGGTGCGGATTCTCAGTTTATTGGACCCGAGCCATTCTGTAGCTACTCGAAAAGCCGACTAGCAATGCGTAGCAGGTCAAGGGAGGACGAACTCAAGCACTCACACTGGACAAATATTCCAGTGTTAAGACAGGCAAAGATGTTTATAACCTACTCAAAACAGAAAACGGAAGTGGTGCTCTCACTCAGCAGACCAGATTTAAGGCTGATAACAGGACTTCTAACTGGTCACTGCCTCTTGGGCTACCACCTAAAAAGTTAGGGCTAGCTAAAGGTGACACCTGTCGCTTCTGTTTGGAAGAGGAAGAGACAGAGGAACCCATCCTCTGTCACTGTGAGGCCTTCGGCCATAACAGGCTCACACATCTTGGTGGAGCTTTCCCATCACCATCAGATATAGCTAAGGCAGCCCCCAAGGAGATTTTAGGTCTAATTAAAGAACTTAAGCTTGACTCGGTAGCTTAAGTCTGAACCTGGATCAAGTCACAAAAGATCATCTTGGTCGAAGTGACCAAAGGATGTTCTTAGTCCTTGATCCACTCCCTAATAATAATAATAATAATTGGTGGAATCTTAACAATCAGTGATTGTGTAGCCAGATTTATAAAACTAGCAAAACCTTTTTCCTGTTTCAGCAGCAATTATATTTACTTAGCGAGCAATTTTTATTCTGCCAGTACGACTTTTAAACAGTCCTGCAATTAAGTTGAGAAGTTTTTAAGGTACATTGCGGGAATATTTCCGTGATGTAATGTAATTTATTGTGATGCATAATCAGTTGGCATTGTTGATTAGAACTCCTTTAGATGTTAACTAATTATTTTTCTACCATATTAAGTAAGTAGTTTAATATAAATACCACTTTTCTTTTCTCTCTCTTTATGACAGACGGTTAATTTGAGCAATTTTAAGAGTACACGTGCTTATACTTCTCTTTATGTTATCAGCATATATTATTTTGAAGTTTGAGATTTTAATTTTTCTACTTTTAAGCATAAGCTGACCTTCTTCATTGTGCTTCATTAATTCATTAATAATAAAGTGAATTTGAATTTAGGAAACACTTATAATTCTGTATTACAAAAAGATACAGTCCTTTTTTGTGAGCAACCGAATTTGCTGAAACGCTGTATTC
This sequence comes from Leptarthrus brevirostris, assembly GCA_964036015.1. Taxonomy (NCBI): domain Eukaryota; kingdom Metazoa; phylum Arthropoda; class Insecta; order Diptera; family Asilidae; genus Leptarthrus; species Leptarthrus brevirostris. Next base: position 93,721,692 of record OZ038373.1, on the reverse strand, counting down.
ACAATATTTGCAAGATTATGTAAGTTTGCACATTTGTGTGTCTTTGAGGCGGATATCTTCTTTTACCTCTTTCATACGCAATCCATATCAACCGAATCAAAACTCAATGAAGAATTTGGAAACTGTTTTCACGGCCTGGCTTTAAGCAATATAACGTAAGGAATTGCTTTTGTCCCGACTAATCTCTGGAGCTCAATCAGACTATTACATTAAATGTTGAATTGTATATTATATAATATCTCAATTGAATTACATATACAAATACATACACGCTTGAAATCATATACCCTTCGGACTTTTGATTATAAATCTTTAGATTACCTTTTAAAGTTTAAATTTGTTAATAACCACATTATTTCTCTAATGCATTTATGACACAATTAACACTTAACATAATATTTCCTACATACAACTGCAAAATTATTCTTCGCAAATTTCCCAAAGTGTTTCCAGATAATGACCCCATCAGTTAACTATCGGATGTCTAGCAACTGTGATTATGCCAAGAAGATTGAGGTGGTTGTGAAGTCTTAACACGCCTGATCTCTTAATAATCTCAAAGATGATAGCCGAATCACGATTTCAATAAAACCTCTGGCTCTCATTCCTTTATAATTTTTGTTTTCGAATAAATTTCAGAATTTTGTAATCTAAAATTTGTGTTGCGGTTTACCCTGGTTTATCAATGGTGTGCAGAATTCACTTATTTTTAAATTTCGCAACAAAGCAATTTTCTAGTATTTTTCTTTGCGTAGATAGAAACGAATGTTCAATAATATAAAAGACATATACCTTAACGCCTAAAAAAGCTTTGCAAATCTTATATAATATCTATCGCAAAAACGAAAAACGAAAGTAGAAAAACAAGAAGCAACAAGAAATGCGCAACAGGTAAGAGCAAAATATTTATTAATGTTTGGTTTATAAAGTTAGATTTGATAAGAATTTGTCAAAGTGCATAGAATGTGCTTACATTTCACACGATAAGAGATAATTCTAAAGAATTTCAAACAAATTGATAAAACATTTTTTGCAAAGTAAGCAACCAAACAAGGATATCTTTGTTCTCTTCGGCAAGTTTAGAACTCTTTCCGAAGTGACCACTTAAATATTATTTTCGGATAAGAAATATTACATGCGTTCCATGCTCAGTTCACCTTCAGCAGAGCAAACATTTTCAAAAATTTATTACTTTTTTGCTGATTGCATCCTTAAGTATTTTGCCGATTATAATAATTACAAACAGTACTTCACGAATAGTAAAGGTTGTACAGCAAGGAAATATATACGCGGTATGTATGTGTGGTACGCAGGTTGCTAGCACTGTTTCAAAAAACAGGATATTGCAGATATTGATTGTAATACTTGACGCAAACATTAAGTGTACCATCTACTTTAATTGCAAGCATGATTTCAGTATTAAGATCACCTTAATCTACCGAAGGTGACTAGATGTGGAACATATCTTTGAAGCTTTGTTTGACTCCCTTATTTCCCGATTCATCGTACAGTGGTAATAACAAAATCGTAAAGTGCCTAACAGACGACAAATTTGGTTGGCAACTCTAGCCAATTTAACTTGGCTCAAAAATTCTTGCACAAATTACAACTAGAATTACAGAATAGGCAAACCGAAGAATAGCTGAAACGCTTTTCAAAGTGGTATTGGGACAAACAAATATACAAAAGTGCGTCACAAAATTGGAAAGGGTCTTTAAACAATAAATCAAATTGTATACAAACTATCAACTGCTACTTAAATTTGGTACAGAACCATTATTTGACATTTATCGCAGTATTTCCCAATATTAAAATACTTGTTTGTGATTGGACCCAATAGGAAATCTAAGCAATACAGCATCGGAACTTATCGATGAAAGTACGTATAATGCGTACTTCCTGGATGAAAGCTTCGATGACTTTCACATTGAGATGGCGTAGGAAGGTTCGATAATGTCTACCCTTTCCATTACCTGGTAATGGGTGAATTCAGCAATGGGCGGGAACTGTTGTAACCACTGATGAAAAGAAGCGTTCGTTTTAATATTTAATTTTCGTATACTTTTAACCACAGAACTCCCTCTCCACTTCTCTTCAGGATTATCAAAGTTAAAATGCCGTGTTTTTATTCAATTATTTATATAATTTATATATATTTATATTATATATATATATATTTATATATATATATATATATATATATATATATATATATTTTATTAACAAAAAAGATGTCCATCTGTTAACGAAATATTTAACATTAAAAACAATGTTATTAAACATTTTTAATTACTTGTCGCAGCTTACGTTTACTTACACGACTTACATTCAATTTTTAAAAAATAATATAATAAAAACCTTTTTTACAACTTTTTTAATATACTATAAACTTTATACACTCGCGTTGTAGGGCAAGTATTGACCGAATGCATTTTTAATTTTTAAACTGACTAATGCGCGGAAAACCTACGGCTGCGTGCACATATTTTCAAAATAATTAGTCACGTTTTACATTGCTGACTTTATGCATGACTCTAGGTTCAAACCTACATCTATGCCTATTGTGAACATTTTCATATAGGAATTCATGGAAGCAAAATGGAATCGGTTCTCACTTTTCCTACTGGGGAGTATCAATTAGACTTTCCTCTAGTTCTTTATATAAACATGAAACATGAGCGAAAATAATAAATAAATTTTTTTGTTAACTGGGTTAGATTTCGACATATTCGATCTTAAAATTTTAGTAACACAGCACTTCACGACTTGTTAAAAAGGCCGAACTTAAAGATGGCGCAAACTTTTTTATTAAACTTTCTGGGAGGAAGAGGTGCATTAATTATGATTTTAGTTCTTTTATTAATTATCATTATATGCAGGGTAGGGCCTGCAGGAGAATATATTTCAATAGTTAGTTAATAAAATAACTAAAATATTCGATCTTGAAATTTTAGTAACAAATCACTTAAAAAAAATCATAAAATTTTTTTATCACCCCCTTCCTTTTCGAGTGACCAAAAATCCTTTTATGTACTGTCATCTAGTGTATAGTAGAGTGTCTGGTAAAAATTTCAAGTGATTCTGAGGGTACCCATTTTCGGAACTCCAGCCCCTAGCAGAAAATATCAAAAATAGTGTATAAAAATTAGCAAAAGTGCCATTTCGGAAAATTGTTTTGTTCTGTTTGAATTTAAAGTTGACAACTGCGTCTTCTGTTTAGCTCTGGTCTTCTCAATTTTCATTTCGAGGTCGAGGTTTCGACATGCTACAACCTGTTTTAAAATAATATACCTTATACTCCAGACAGACGACACCCGTCTATTATAATAAATGTTATTATCATAAATGGGGATGATAATTTTCCCGCTATCGAAAAGACAGCAAACCTAATTCTTACTTTCCGACTAGTTGTTTTACAACATTCCTTCCTGTTAAAACAATTTCAAATGTCCAGTGTACTAATAGATGACATCTGTTTATTTAATTATCTGTATTATAATAAGTGAAAATTATAATATTGCTAATGTCGTACAGTCGGCAAATGTAATTTTTACTTTCCGACTACTTTTCTTATTACATTCCTTCTTGACAAATCAATTTAAAATGTCCAGTGTTATCATTCATTCCAACGTAATTTTTGCAAAATTACGTTCATGTAGCATCATTTTTAGGTTAAAGACAGAATTAATCCTTCTAACTCAGAAGGCGCACTTCTTAGGCAGAAGCCTAGAATCATATGACATATTCACCAGAATATAACAATATAGTGAGGCGAATTAGACTACCATACCAACAAACATGCCAGTTCAATTTTGCTATCGACGTGCCAAGGCGTCAACCTTTTTACCAACCAAGTTTGCCAGACTGTTTAACCCAAAAGAAATGTATCTGTAGTCACTCCGGGTATATCTAAAGGTCCAATAAACGCCATTACAAACTAGGCAATTATAATATAGAGTGTTTCAATAACAGGTTTCATGTATTGCAGCTGTGATTCTTTGACACGAAATACGAACCGTATCTATATTTATGCGAATCATAGAAAATCGACTTAAGAAGAATCCATCCCACAAATTGCAACGGAAGATTCACTTACCAGAAAATTGGAACAGTACAGGGTGTAAAATAATAACTATCGCACCTTATTTCTATAAATCAATCAATGTATTTCATCGCAACAAGGAACCAACTTTATTACATAACTGAATATAGTTTGTATAAATTCATTCATTCATTTCTCGCTGAAAATAGTTTCAAGATACTGGTTTAAATCGATACAGTTGGCACGGATGTCATCTTTAGTTATCTCATCCTGTACCTGTAATGTTTCTTGAATAGTTAATAGTTTTTAAATTCCGTGGTTTCCCAAGAATGTTTTCGCCGTTGCAAAATCTAGGATCAAAATATTAAGAAGAAAATGGCCATCCTTCAAATAAAATAAAATTAGGCAAACTGTCGCAAGACCAGCCCTGAACATATCGAACCTTATGTACAGATGCAGAGTCCTTCACAATCTCTGATGAACATGGTTGATAACAATACAACTCTTAAAGATAGCCATTAGTCACTTAGTTAACAAATGTGGTAGCTTCTGCAGCATGAATGGGATGGTTCCATCTTGAAGGGTGTAAAGCTGTAATAGCCCAAATTGTTCTTTCTCTGGTGATGACCACTTCACTTCGCTGTTCTGTATTTGTAACCGAGTTGCAGGTTACCGAAGTGCTTTGGCTTTCTCCTTTGCAACCATCAGAAGCTCCAAGATTTCTTTGTTGCGTCTATACTCCAACCGATTTTCTGAAAAAATAAGGGTTGGACAGTATCCTACTGCGTCTAGTTGATTTCCTAGAGCTCTATATAGAGTGACAGTACTCCATCTAAGTCTGTTTTTGGCTGTTCTTATGGTTTCTTGGTAAACCCACTGAGATGTATTAAAATGGAGTGACTTATAAGCATATGGGTACAATTTTACTTTCAGTGGAGAAAAACCATTTTTAATTTCCAATGTTTACTGTGAATTTGCTGCTGTTGCGAGCTGAATAAAATAACCATATATATATGAAATGACATATTTAATTTTAATCTTTTACATTGTTAGTAGGGAAATGTAAAAATCATTGGAATTACTGATATAAAAATTACAAAAAAAGGTTTTTCTAATCTGCAAAATGCTTACCCAGAAAGAGATATAAAATGATTCTGAGTAATGTGCTCTATTTCTTTCGCCTGCATTTAATAGGCGACATGACGTTGGCAATTAAGAAAACCATGTTGAAAAAAGATGCTTACACAGAAAGGGACAACTAGCGAAAAGTGATACCATTTTCTTGAAGAAATTTCAGAGCACCAATCACTAAGGTATTATATATCTCAGTAGGTAAACCTTAAGACATCGGAGCTGCTCAACTGGTCTCGTGCTCTCATTTCGAAAATAATTGCTGCCTGCATAGGTTGCTATCTACTAGGCGTGCATGAGGTCAGTTTGGGGGCTCCCTATAACACTCATTGGCCCAGTTGCGGCATTACCAGTAAAAAAGAAACCAAACTTCACCTTCTGTACAAGTGCTCAGCATTGCGGGCATCAGAAGGTCAGTGGGAGATTACTAGAGATGGTAATTGAATCAAAATATATCGATATCTGGTATTATATAAACTGAAATCTTCCGATGCAGTGTATCGATGTTATCGACAAAAAAATATCGATATTTAGATAATATCAGTATTGTATTTGAAAGTATAGCAAATTGCTCTAGACGGATGTAAACATGTCTTTATATGAATAGACAAACGTCATTTGAAGTACTTTCTTAGTAAGAATAAAGATTATAGAATATTCAGGATAGTCCTTTACAGATATGAGCCTTGTACGTGAGACCAGCCAACTTGCTCGTTGGAAAGCTGATGACCAGGAAAGGGAGGAGGATAAAAGTGACCTGCCAACTTGTACTTCTGATTTCCGTCCAAAGCGTTCGTGAACAGGATTTTTGAGTTTATGTAGAAAGTAGAAGTAAATTATTAATTTTATTTGACTAAACAGACAAATCTATCCTAAAAATTTAAGGAAAGATTAGGAAAGATTTCGTAATTTGATTGTGTGCGACTGTGCGTAACTGAAATGAAAGATGTCACAAGTTTTTAACAATTTTTATAACCGAAAAACTAGTTAAGTTAGTTTCTTTTCGTAAGTTGGAAAAATTAGTTAACTTTGATTAAACAATGTGCTATATCAATATACAAAATTACAATGGACAGCTGCTGTTACTCACACATGGAATAGTTGTCGTTCATTTTGGTATAATTCCACAGGTCGTGTTTTTACTAAGGAGAGAGTGTGTCCTGCTTTTTGAAATCTCTCTAAATCTATCTCTGTTACAGAAAACGAACGCGAATTGTGTAAGGAACAGAAGGAATAGAATACGCGCCGGAATAAACGGAGTAGAAGAAATATGTAACGCAAAGGAATATTCCTGCCAGAAAGTGGAAGTCAGATTGAAGCAATTATTAAATAAGCAATTTTTTGGGTTTTTAGTTCTTTATATTATTTAAAATGAATACAAAAGGCATAATCCAACAATAAATTATGTATTTATTTACAATTATTACTTTCTTTTCCTTCCCTTTTGATACTAACTTGATTGCTGACAGTTTTATTCCGTTTATTACATCTACAAATTGTCACGTTCCGATGCGCCGGTACTAACAAAAAACCGCGGAACATTAGGAATAGAATATTCTGAACGAATAAGGAAACACATTAGGTGCAATGAATAGAAATACACACAGTAAGGCACTGATTTGGCATCACTTACCACGGTTACATGTCGGATTGAAAACTTGACTTTAGATTGAACTGACAGTTCAATCTGTGGCGACAGTTTACCTACTTGAGAGCTTGACTTCACTTACATTGCTTTAGTTCAAGTCGATCGACTTCAGTCAAGCCGACTTGAAGTCGATCCGAGGTTACATGACTTTCAAGTCGACTTGAAGCCGGCTTAAAGTCTGCATGTAACCGTGGTAACTGGGAGTTGTTTAGAATTTCGATACTATCTGAGTATCGACGGAAAAATATCGATTAAAGAATTTATCGGGTGTTGCAAGTATCGATACAAAATATCGGTATATTGGAAGAAAATTATCGATTCTGCGATGTATCGAGGCAATATCGCCCATCTCTAGAGATTACTCCTTGAGAACCTACAAGGAATCTCCGGAGTAAAGTTTAAGGAGTTAAGAAGTTCTTTAACTCCTTGCCTCGGCGGCGTTTCTGTTTTCTACCTTGTTGCCTAGATAGGCCGAGACCAGCAACCAGGTCTTTTAAGTCGTGGTATCAAAACGGCGTGTAAAGCGCTAATTGAAGTAAAATCGATATCACCGTTTTTCTAGGCTTGTTTGTGGATATGATCTTATTCAATTGTGTACCTATTAATTATAATAAATCTTAAACTTGAATCTAATATGATTCATTCATTTTTATTTTATTTCAATAACAGTTCAAGTGCCTTCTTTTAAATATGACGAGACAATTGAAAAATAATTTAATTGAGTTGCCAAATAAATTTTAAAGTGATGACATTTGAAACCAAGTTTCGGGGACGAAAGGACTTTAACTGTCGTAAGCGATTAAACCATCTCAAATTCATCGTAATTGAAAGCTGTCATATAAATTTTTTTGTAAATTACTGCAATGTTAATATAATTGATAATTTTAAAGTTTTAATAAATTTTAATTAAGCATAAGCGAATTTCAATCTTGCGCATCATCAGATATTAAATAATTGAATGGAGATTTCGATCGACTTTATGTACGCGTGGGCAAGTATTTATTAGCCCTAAAATTGCTTGTTAAAAAATTTTATTGAGGAATTCGTAAGGAAATGAAATGATTTTAATTTCAAGTAACTATTTAATTAGGAGTCGTTCGGGACTCGAGGTAATCGGAAGAGATCCCTAACCGTTATATTATCTTGTTAAATCCTAAAAAGAAGGCTGTGCTTAAATTAAATGAATGTCAATAAAGGAATGTATGTATGTCCCACTAGCGTTTGCGACATATTTTCGATTTTATAGCGTGTATAAAACAGGTCCTAATTGCGCACATTATACCGGCAGTGTCCGAAGTTCACGAGCATTTTTATTAGTTTTTGAGTGTTTTGCAGAGTTTTACTAGCAATTACCTGACACGTTAGCTCCAAGATTTCTTATTAAGGCTAAAAAGGAATAATCGCCCAAGGTATAAAATTTTTACTACATTTTAATCTTTCCCCGTGGGTATAAACAGAAAATGCACGGAAATGGCACAGATAATCACTAATTTCTGCCCAAGCTTGCCTGGCTATGTCGACATCTCTAGAAAGATCTTACCTAGTTTGAATCAGCCGCGCATATTATACAAAAGCATGTATAATACATACTATCTATAAAGTGCTCCGCGGTTAATGTGACTAATTAGGCCGTTTTCATATTTATTAAGACGCCCTGTCATCTTTTGGTATAATGTGCTCGATTGAAATGCGGTCGTTTCCACGAGTCGACTCTACGTCATTCAAAGTTCAATAAAATCGAGACAAGTTCCGATTAAGTCCCGGTGTAAACCCTATCAACGGTGAGGTCCGACACCTGCGTGGGCAGATCGTTCGGAATTTTCAGCAATAAATGACTTTTATGTAGAGTTGAGCGAAATCTAACGTTTATTTTCAGACTTCTAATTCCCCTGGCATTGTGTTAGACAGGTTTTTTCTACTTCAGCACGAAGAGATTCGGATCCGATTACTAGTCTTCCTCAAAATTTATGCAGCACATCAATGGCGAAGGTAATGGAGTTTTTGCATATTTTAACAACGCTTTAAAATGTAATAAAAATACAATCTTAAGCTTAGTAAGCGGTTTTTGTACCTTCGAAAGATTAATGAGAATGACTTTGGGTCCAATTTTTAGTGACATATTTCGTGGACTGATGGGACACGAATCGTTTACCAAAATATTGAGCGGATTTTGATTAACTCGTTATTTGGAATATGTTGGAAATTATTGTAATTATTTGCGAATAAATTTTTATTTCCCATTACGTCGCTAAATCTGAATAATTATAGGGGGAATTTCGCTTGAGCTTTTCGTAAAAACCGTCTTAAGTGCATGATGATGGGAATTTAAGTGATAGCTTAACAATTATTTATGAGACTTTCCCATGACTTGTGATAAAATTTTTGGGGATACTTCGACGACACTTTCGATCATAGGGAATTTCACTAAACTTGAAAACGAATAACATACGCGAAATTCCATGCATTTATATAACAACTTTACAGGTTAAAGAAAAACCCGACGAAGTGACTTGTTGGAAAATATTTCTCGGCTGTTACGAAATTATCGCTGTGATGCTGCAGTACACATTATGTGAAGCTTTTATTTATAGAAATTTTGAATTCTACTGAATTAAATGTATTATAAGAGTTTCTTGAACGTTTGGTAATCGCTTGTAAATACTTGGGGTAATCCTGTTTTTCCAACCTCTGTAAAGTAAATATATTGAGTCTGTACGATGACTTTCATGAAAGTCCTACCTTAAGCTGAGGTTTTATTGAATAAATCAATACAATTAAGGTTTAAAAGGTTGAAAATTTTAATTTATACAGAATTGTGAAATATTAACTTGTAAAGAAAAAGGAAAAGATGTATGCGTTCTGTGCGCCTTTTTCGATTGACACGAGAGCTCTTTTCTTTGAATTTTATCAGCTCCGTATATCAAAAAAATTTATTTGAATTCTACGAGTGCGCAGGTTAGGAACGACAAATTTTTGGCGGAACTAGAACAGGGATGCTCACTAAGTTCTCTTCTGTTCGCCTTATTTGTAAACGATATCGAAAATAAACAACTTTAAAGGAACAATAAATATCGACGGCTGTATTAACGTCCTCTTTTCTAAAGATCTGAAAAAGTTGCAAACTATGATTTATACATAGGTAAGTGCAGAGCCGCCGATGAAATTTAATGGTTAGCCTAAGTAAATCAAAACTTCACCCGTTTGCAAGTGGATCTACAATTTAAAGTAGATTCACAACTAATATTTTCTCTGCAAATCCTATGGCATTTTTATAGTAATCTGTTGTCAGCAGAAAACAACCATGAGTCGCCGTCGGTGGAATTCGAACCTGGGACCTTCTGATTGGTAGGCCAACACGTACACGTACACCACTGAATATCCACTTCCGTTATATTTTATGTCTTTATGATATCAATCCTCAGAACATTTTTTTTCGGAGCACAAATCTGACAAACATTCATGAGTATGAAGGGGTTGAGAAACTTCATTAAGAAATTGTCTACCTAATTTCTACTTTCTCTTAGATGCAATTTTCAATAGATATATATAGATTAACTAAAATTCTGTCATTAAGCATTGGCATGTAAGCCAAACATTTTTCTTCTATGGAAAATGGTTAAACCTCGCGGAGAAACGTGGCATGCGGTACAAAGTGCAGTGCCGTCGAGAGGGGGAGGGCGAAGGCTGGCGAAGGGGAGGGGGTGGCGAAGGGGTGGCGAAGGGGGGGGGGGGGGGTAAACCCCTACGCGCCCGGGCTTTCAAAAGGGGCCCCGCCATCTAAGTCATCAACAGAAATTTTTTTCCATTTTAATTATATATATAAAAAAATGTTTCACGATCGAAAAAGTGTAATATACTAAACAGATTTTAAATTGAAAGTCACTCATTCGATTGTATATGTGCCCGTAAACACTTAGTCCCGGGCCCGAAATTCCTTTCGCGGGGCCCGTATGTGGTAGCCCCCGGGCCCGAATTTTGTCTCTACGGGCGTGAAAAAGTGCCATGGCAAAACATGAAAAATCTTCCTGCAACATGGCACGAAATACTTGAAAGAGAGGATAGGTGGCGTTGGACGAAAGCGAAGGAAGAAGCAACGCAGACTGTGAGACATATAAAATAGGTAAGCTTAACTATCTATAAACTCAGCGAAAAAATTAAATGGAAGTACTTGGCATACAAAGTGAAAATCCGTATGTTCGCTCTGCGACATCATAGAAGATGGAAACTGCTTGCACTATTTTGCTGTCTGTCTATTTGAATGAATGAATATGAAGAATTTGGAGTATTAAGGTATGGTTATATGTTGCAACCTTTGCTACGAAGCCGCAGTTTTTGTTACGTGCAACTTAGCGGTTGCACTGCCGTAATTAATTTTCTTCAATTCGGTTTCAGTTAAAACCGAAACGTGAAATATTATTTTCGGTTGCGGTTGAAATACTCGTAGATATAAGATTTTCGGTTTTGGTTACAATTCAAACGTTAGGGTTTATTATAATATATGTGGCGGATGAATACTTCTACAAATTTCCACCGCTCCTCCCCTCCCCCTCTCTCTTCCCCTTCCCCACCTCCCTAACCACCTCCCCTTCCCCTAACCCCCCTAACCCATACCACCTTCCAACCACCGTCCACCCTCCTCCAATCGACGGACCCTTCATCTAGACATTTACTTCGGTAGTGAAAGAATTTTAAAATATCGCAAGACCGGACATATAACTTCTTCCGCGGTCGGTACCCCCTGGACATGGGTATTAAATGAAAGGGTTGGATGAGTAGTATACAATTAGCTGCGTGACGTCATTATAAACCCAATATGGCGGAAGCCCCAGTATGGCGGAAGCCCCTATATGGCGGAAGCCCCAAGATGGCGGATTGCCTTTTTTCTCACATCCCCCCAGGCATGGGTACCAAATGAAAGGGTTTGATGTGCAGAATTCGATAACGTTATTCTAAAACCAACATGCGGATGCCCCAAGTTGGCGGATCACTTTTATCCTTACAACCGCCTTGACATGGGTATTAAATGAAAGGGTTTGACAAGTAAAATACGATAAGCTTTGTGAGGTTATTCTGCTTCTAATATGGCGAATACTTCAAAATGGCGAATGGTTTTGTATTTTAAAACGACGCAATTATAAAACTAAAAAGAGTCAAATAATTTGTATTTAAAAAAACTAAAAACAACGTTTTATAAATGTGCTAAATTTAAAAAATATGCTGTAATTTATCTCGGCCCTAAGCTCTTTGCTGTAGGCCAAGTGTACTTTCCCTTAAGTCTATTTAGCTCTTTAGAGTGCCTACAGATTGAAGAACTGGACTGTATTAAATTGACTCCGAAAGGGTCTTGCAATATTGATGCTATAAACGAGACGAACCGCATAAGAATCTGCTATAGTTCAGAAAATGAAGAATAGCAAGCTCAGAAACTCATGTTTTGGATGATCAAATTAAATTCTAGGTAATAGGTACTCTTAATATAATTAGTTGTCAATTCGGCAATAGCACTAAAAAATAAAATAAAGTAAAAAAAAAATTGTTTAAGACAAACGCTTAGTTGGTCAGGTGTGTGTAAACTAAATTTTAGAGTAGGCTGTGGTGAAACTGCAACAGTCAGGCTTGTGTGGAGGAGGTAGTATATAATGCAGTGATGTCCAAACCTATGCCCGCGGGCAAGTGAGCTTTTGAGCTTTTAAATTCGTATATGCACTTGTTTGGATGTATACGATTTCCTGTTTTTGCGTTTTTAATTATTAAAGCATGCAAAAGTTCAAAGAAATTATCATATTTAAGTAGTTTTGTAAGCAATTGTATAAGTACAATATCTTAAGATATACAACCTTTTGCAAACATTTTAAGGTTCTAAATTAAATAAACAGTACAAAATGCTTCTGAAGCTTTTAAGCATTCCTCAAATTAAGTAGTGTGAGCATGGCCATCACTGATATAATGCATCTTGCAGAAGTTTGGATACTCTGTTACCGGTCGACCTTCGGTACATCTTCAATCGTCACGATCACAATGTCGTACATTTTTATGCGAAGTAGTTCTTTTCATTGAGCGCAACCACGAGTTCCTCAATCAATGCGGCTAACTCTCGTTACTCCTTTAGTCGTGGACTTCTCTCCAACTCTCTGGTATCCAACAAGGCCTTCATATTTCATTATGACTGGTGCTTTAGCTCTTTTCGGCTGACATCCAGCTTTTAGAATAACCTTCTCTGATGTCCAACTATGACGAAACTTTTTAGTAGTACAAGTCGAAGTTCCGAACTTCGGTTCGGTTTTATATAAATAAAGCAGCATGAAGCGTTCGGTTTGGTAGTGCGCAAATAATTAAAAACAAAATGATGGGAAGTCGTTTTTCCTGTAAATACATTATTCGAATTAGGTACTTCTAAATTCATCCTATAAACATGTGAAGTTCAATTAAAACCTCAATTTATGGAAAAAAGCAAAAGTTTCGTAAGAGTATTTGGGAGGTTAACGTGAAAACTGATTTAATGTTCCGGGTCGTTCGTACTACATAGTGAAGGCGTCAAACAAAATATTTAGGGGGCATCCATAAAAAATCTTAAATAAAATTTAGTCAATTAAAACCAAAACTGATGGTTCGCTTGACCTGTAATTTACCGCCAACATTAATATGCAGCTTAAATATTTTATTCAGAAAAGCCCGAAATTCTACTACAAAAGAAATTTGCTTCACTAAAATCGAGTTTCAGTTCTTTCTCTAGTCCTTTATTATAAGGTTTACTTTTTGACATTTTCATTTGACCAATTTTGAGCAATTGAGCCGATTGCTTTGATCGCCGTCTGACTATTGGAGAAGACATGATAGCAGGTTAACGTAGTGGCAATATTGCTTTGAATTCAGGAATCTCGCCTAAGATACCTACTCCCACCCCGCATCGGTTTTCAAATAAGAAGCATTACAACCTCTCCGACAAGCCCAGAAGAATTTTTTGGTTATGCCATTTAGGTTCAAGGTGTAGGTTACAATGTAGATTGGATTTTAAGGTAATCCTCAGATATACAGATGAAATAAAGTTGCTTTAGTCCGTAGAAAGTCACGTTCAACTAACTCCTCTGTGGTGAAGGGAATGTTTACGGTTTTATCGGTGTTGATTTTGAGGGTAGCCTTTCGGTATCAATATTTAACCGTATCTAGTGCATCTTGCATAGGTTTAGATACTCTGTTACTGGCGTCTTTGTTTCTCACGATCACAATATCGTCCGTCTTTTCTTATGCGAAGGAGTGCCTTTCATTTCCAGGAGCTCCTCAATCATAGTAGTGTAGATTACCCTTAGAGAACTCTTTGCGAATCCTCTTGTAAGAGTGCACTATTGATTACATATGTTCCGTTATCTTTAAAAGTTTAAAGTAAAAATAGAATCCTTGATTACTTTATAAGTAAATGTCAAGGCGGCTATTCGCTAGTATTGTTTAGTAGATTTTCCAAATTGTTGGTCAAGAAGCCCTGCCATGACCGTGTCTGCACTCTCTTTGATCGCACTGTAGAAAAGTGTGACACTTCGAGGGTCTCTTCTAGATCACGAGTAAGACCCGTCTGACTTCTTGAACGAGCCCAGGACATTTTCATTAAGTTTTGTTAAGTTTCTCTACGGTCTTACAATAATTACTCCACCCCGCCCTTCTTGAGTTCCGTAACTCGCAATTACGATTAGGTCGCATCTGCATGTAGTCTTTGTAACACTGAACAACCTACCAGCAGTCCTTTTAAGTCACTCATTTTACCAGGGAACGTCCCTTTGATGGTACTTCACCGTGATAGGACGACAGTGAATGAATGCCATCAAGTTGGAATCATTGACTAAGTCTGCCGTAAGTTCGCTGTCTTGGGGTAACTGACCGTATTCGTGAGGTTGCTTAGTCCACTCCCCAGTATGAGGGTTTCCTGAATTCGTAAGATGACACAATCGCAAATTTTGACTATAAAGTATCTATGATCCGAGAACGATCGTTTGCACATCAATATCGCCCAAGAATGATGATTTAATATATTACACTTATACGTAATTCTTCTTTATTATTTTTACGTTTATATTGTGATTTATTTAGTTTTCTTAGTGTTTACAGTCATCTGAAAAGTTAAATAGTTTAGATACCTGTTAAAACTAAGAAATCTGAAGGAAGCATAACATAAAATAATAAAAACAGAAAGAAAGTTCTTACTACACTGATTGTGTTTTGCCTACACCAATTCTCTTAAGTTTGGCTTAGACACGGAATAAGACATTTCGTGATGATCGCGGACTTTCTTCCAAATTTTAGACGCAATTTCCTCGAAAAAGGGTAATTCCCATGTCGATTACTAACAAAAGTAAATACAACAAATCGGAAACGAATGAATATTAAATTTGTCAACTTGTTCTTATCATTGCCGTCAAACTGTTCAATACGAAGGCAAACAATTGAGTCAACATCCCTTTTTGCCCCGACTAAACTGATACTCTTTGCCAATACCTACAATCCCATGTAAATATTTAACAGTAAAATTAGTGCACAAATTTTCAAAGGGGAAAATAACAAAAAACGTGAAAAACCACTTTACACAAGACTTTTTATTTTTCCGTCGGCATACCTTTAAAACGACTGTAAGTTTGCGGTTTTCGTGTGATTGTCAAGGCTGTGGACAATGGCGAGTACGAGTAAAAATTCATCGTTAACCGAGCTCAGGTATTGTAGGTAATCTTAGTTATAAAATCTCTTGTCGATATGTGGAGTTTTCTAAGAAAGACCCTCTGTTGTAGTTTCAATATGTTTGCTGATAATATGTTCCTTTATGGAACTCTTGTAACAACAACTCAAAGCAGAAACTTACTATCAAAGTTATTGATAATTATTAGTTGTAAGGTGTTGTTAAGCTTTTACAGAAAGTTAGGTTAATAGCATATTTATTTAAAAAAATGTTGGCGGCTTTTAGAAATTTTACCGAAAACGGAGTAACTCGAAGTCTCGAGACAACCGTATTACTTTAATTGAAGTTTTTGTACAAGGCATGACAAACATATTTGACTTTTTTTTAAACAGCAAATTGCTAGTTCTTTCTATTCTTAAATTTTTCTACTTTTGAAGTAGTAAAATAGCTGTCTTACATGGCTATATGATCGTTCCTGCTTGTCTAAAGAGCAAGCACTTGCAGAGCTCATATATGTAAGTAGACATCTCTAAATGGGCTACTGCTCTTAATTCTAGCCGATGTTAGCTGGAGCCTCGCTCCTTTAATTGCATTACCACCTGAAGTTTTCTACCTGTTTCTCTGCCCTAACATCTTCGGCTACTGGTACTAACACCTTCTGTCAATAATTACATCACTTGCGCGTCTCGACTTTGTATTAAGTTAAAAACCTGCAAGAAACATAGAGAAGGTAAAAACAAAGCAGGCAAACGGCAACGCGCGCATATTGTTTGACGGTTGAATTTTCATGAATGAAATTATCCACTCACTCCTGTTGTGGTTTTCGTTGCGGTTTTTACTTTAGCATTTACCTGTGAACGAGAAAAAACGTCGTTTCGAAGATTGGGCAACAAATTTGTTCATAAATAGTTCTGAAGGCTTTTGTTAGACTTTAAGTTGTCATTTAATGTTTTCCCATTTCATTGACACCTGTCAGACGAAAGAAAAGCTAACAAAAAATGCCGAGTTCTCACTAAATAAAATGGCCAAAATGAAATCTGATCGTCTCTATCCGTGTGGGGCGATGTTAGCATAAAATTATCGATTTCCAAAACTGGAAAGATCCCACCAAAATTAAATAGTGAAAAAAGAGAAAAAACACGTTTGGAATATTAGTCAATTAAGACCATATACATGAGCTAAAGAAAATTAAGTTATTAACGATTTGTACCCAATTAATTTTCTTTACACTTGTGGCAGCTTCTTGTTATGCCTACGTTCATCTAAATTGTCCGAAAAGATGACTTTATAATTTTTCTTTATTATACTAATTGATTTGTTTACTTTGGCTGACATACATACTTCCAAGGTGGATAGTTATTTATTTATTTAAATTATAGTCTGTGGTTGCCATGTAACTATCATATATCTTAAATATTGTTAAAATGTATACAATAGATGTTATTGAAATAAGATATAATAAGATGCATTCAAGATCTTAGTTTCTGCTCAACTCAACTCAACTGAGCAGTCGAATATTGGTGCCAAATCTTAAAAATCTGGTCAAAATATGAAAGCGTCTTCTAATTTGCACAAAATTTCGTACTTTGAGATTTTTAAGATTACGAATGCAAAGTCAAAATACTAGCAAATATAATAGGCATCGAATAATAATGAATATTTAAATTAGGGGGAAATAGATACGTTTCTTTTCATCGTAATTAATAATTGGAGAAATGAGTGCAATCTACTATATATCAATCCTTATAGGCAGTGGGCGGCGTCAGATTTGAAAATTACAAAAATTATAGCAATGTATGTAACATTAAATTTGGATGGCTGAAAAGCGATTATAAACCAATATTCTGTCAATTCGATCAATTGAGGTACTTTTGACAGACCTTCAAAAAATGCTTGCAAAAATGAAGAGAAATTTACTGATTTTATCAAGTAGCATACGGTTACGGAAGGGTAGCAGTTAATTAGGAAGTGATACATTGAAAGTAATACATGAGAAATTATTAAATATTTTAAATGCGGAGAATAGCTTTGAGGTTAACGCAAGCGATCCCGACAAGAGATCTGTGACGGATTAACTAATATTTACATTAGAATACATAGTTCCTATTGCAAGCGAAAGAACATTTCTTATTTCTGAAGTTCTTCTTCTTATTATTTGTGTAAGTTCATTTTGGAAATACTTGCAAGTTTATTTTGGGAGTACGTGGACTTACTCTACTTTCAAAATAAATGGTAGGTTATATCATGGCCCCCATACACTGCAGCGGGCTCTAGGCTAAGAACTTCATTGGGTCGAAAGGACTATTTTAAACAGATATGAGATTTTTGAAACTAACAAGAGAAGGTATTGAAATATATTTATCGTTCAAGGCCAACACGATTTTTGAAACAGGAATCCGTTACTAGATCAGTTATCAGTTATTTGTGTGGTCCGTTTTTTTGGGTTCGGTATCCAAAGGGTCATCAAGGGTACCCTATTGCTGTGGCAATGCTGTGCGAACGTTTATTTCTTAATTTTTTTTTCGAACTTAAAGGTACACATTTTGAAGTCGATTTTAAACTAACTTCCCGATATCCGATTGAGCTGAAATGTTGCATAAGTATGGAGATCCGATGGCGGACGCTCCAAAATGGAAGATTACCCTTATATTCACAACCCCCTTGATATGGCTATCAAATTAAAGGGTTCGATCAGTAGATTACGATAACCTATATGACGTAGAATACGATAAACTAAATACATTCTAGTCGCAATATGGCGTACCTATGCCCCAAGATGGTGGATTAACTTTTTCTTCACAACCCCCTTGACATGGGTATCGAATGAAAGGGTTGAATGAGTAGAATACGATGAGCCGCATGACGTGATTTTAAACCCAATATGGCGAACCATGCATGCATCAATTATTATCTATTCCATGCGACCCAAGTTTTTCATTTTAAATCTAACAAGTATTTTCGGAATTTGCGGGGCGGGTGGAGGGGCTGGAAATTGAAAACCCCCTGCAGATCCGCTATACTATAATGATTAGTATGTCGAAACATGACAGCTACAGAAACGATTTTGATTAGCTTATAATCATTTGGTACCCACAAATTTGGTTTTAGAAAAATTGTAATTTACTTTTTTTTTGCTTTTTAGTCTTAATTAATTATTTTAATTTCATACAGTTCGAAAAACATTAGATAATTCTTTCAATGTACAAAAATATAAAATCTGACTAAGTTCTAAATCTTTAGTTTTGTAATTCTATATCAGCGTACATGGCATTTTTATCAGCCTAATGTCATTCAGTTCATTTTAACTCTTACAAGTATTTTTATAGCTATTAAAGATGCACAATCACAAATTTTCAGGACTATTTGTATGGGGTTACGAATCTGTATGCGGCTAGGAGAAATTATTTAATACTTAGTCCATTTTAAAAACGTGCTATATTAAAAGATGTTTTATTAACCGACTACCCTTAACTAATTATTTTCTACTTTCATAGTTTATCGTGTTTATCGTATTTTCCTTGTCAAACACTTTCATTTGATACCCATATCAAGGGGGTTGTGAAGAAGTTGATAATCCATCATATTGGGTTAAGAATGGCGTCACGCAGCTCATTGAATTGTACTCATCTAACAATTTTATTTAATACCCATTTCAGGGAGGTTGTGAAAAAAGGTAATTCGCCATTTTGGGGCGTTCGCCATATTGGATTTAGAACAATATTAGATATATTATATTGCATTGCCATCGAATTTCCATACGTATGCAAAATTTAGGCTCAGTCGCATACCGGGCAGGTCGTTTAAAATCGATTGCAAAATTTGTACCGAACAGACAAGAGACAAGACAGACAAGAAAACGAGTAAATAAAAACGTTTTAAAATAATAAATTCAAAATACGAGTATAATCAAAATGAGTTAACCTCTCTTGTGTACAAGCAAAATTTTACAATTTTCATGTTCGAATCACACACATAGCTCGGGCCCTACCACATATGGAAAAATGCTTCCATTTTTCCGAAAGATGTCCTTTCCTCTAGTTCTTTATTCTAGGGTAAACGTACTTGTGCAGCGTTCTCTATCCAATGACATGCAATAAAGGCCCAACTACGCCTTCAGACGCTAATGTACACCAAGCATACTTCTATATGCACTCCGATCACTACATACACCTCTCTCTCTCTCTAGTTCCCTTAACCCCTTGTGGGGTATGGTACGGGAGAATAACTTCACCCAAGTCAAGAAATGGTTGAAAGTGGACCTACAATTTAAAGTGGATTCCGAATCAATGACGTTTTCTCTGCAACCCCCAGGGCTTTTTTATCGTGATCCGTTTGTCAACAGAAAACAACTAGTGCCGTCCTCGTGGGATTCGAACCTGGGACCCCCGGATTGGTAGGCCAACACGTTGTCAACTACTCCATCGACAACTAACTAGGAGTAGTTAAAGAAATAAATATTGGGTTTTTTCCCGACAAAACTTTCTTTTATTAAAAATTTAATAAGTTCATCTCAAAATATAAAATAAGTATAAAGAACTTAAAAAAAATGAGGCAGGGGGGTGTTTCCCCGGGTTCGTGAAAATGGCTTTTACGGTACCCGTTGCAGTTTTCTCAATTTTTATCTGGAAACAAATATATATGTATATACTAGATAGCATAAAACAGTTTTGTCGACCAGGATTTTATAATTTAAAGTTTTCTAAAAATGGCGGTTATTTAAGATTTTTCACTCACAAATTGACTTTAATGTATTAATTAAAGAAAAATGTTAAGGTTAAAAACAAAGTCGGCGGAAGCTTGATAATTGTATAAGGAATCTCTGGTCCATTAGTTCTAGAGATAAATTAAGTACCGTTTTGAAAAATTCAGTCTTGAGAAAAACGTGTTTAAAGTTTTAAGTAAGCGCAATAGGAAGTGATTCAGGTCAAGTATTTATCACTGCCACTTCGCCAACTTTGCGAAATTTTCAGTCAAACTGTGTGATAGGATATTTAAGAGCTAGTATTATCAAATGAAATAATTTTTGAAAAATCAATTCAATTCACCTAAGTATATGTAGCGCATCATAGCACATGATGGAGTTTCGTAAAGTGTTTTCTAAATTTTTCATAAACTGTTCTGCTGCCGTATTCGCTACAATGTTCGTTAAAAGTACTAACTACTTTGATTACAACTATGAAAACATTGTATTTTAGGAGACCTATCTAAAAACACTTCACTTAATGCAGTAATTAAAAAACATTTTGAGTACGCTTCAGACTGTATGAGGTGGGGGGGGGGGGGGGTGGATAAATTATTTCCCAGAAATTTAATAATTTTGTCTTGGGTCATTTGGGTGACTGTGCCACACTCAGCCAGCCGATAATATAATAGTTTTTAGTTGCTACGGAACCCTGAAAATGAGCTATTTCAAATGCTACTAAATGTACTTGTTAAATTTGCAAGTTATATTATATTGCTAAAAATATTATTCTTTAATATTGATCTCCGCGATTTTATGGCTAAACTTTCTCATGACACTACAGGTGAATGGTCATGATGAATTTATTTTTAGCAAAATTAATATTGGAAATATTTATCGGTTGGCATGAAACCCGACATATCTCATACGTCTCATTTTGCATACATTATTTCTCTGAAATACTTTTGAAAACTTATTAATAGTGACATTAAAGTATGGTTCCGAAATAACTGAGCAATAAAACGAAGTGTTATGTGACATGACCCGTATTCTTTCCTTTTAAATTTTCGAACTAATATCGTAAATCTAAGCGCCATCGGAAGGCTATCTTTGCAAAATTGGATGCACGTCTCACGTTAATTAATAGAACCCAACGCTGGCGCTTTCTTCGCCGAGACACCGTTAATAATTTATTTCTATTCAGCTAATGTTAATATATTCTTATTGCCCGAATTTGGTAATTTTATTAACATATTCTCTTTCTTTCGTTTCAGGTGTGAAATCTTTAACGTACAAGCAATGGTAATCTATTCTAAATGGCATTAGGATGAATAAGCGAGGAAGAGTTTCGTAATAGCGTATCTAAAAATTATTTAAATTAGCACCACATCGTTGGGTCTTTCGCATTCGATTTAGAGATCGTCCGTATATTTCAAAAACTCGTGAAATTTTTTGCTCTGGACGCATTTGCATAAAACAACCCTAGAGCAATTCATCTCGCATCTAGTAATAAACTGAGACAAGTTATCGCGCAAATCTGCAATAATTTATCTATGCGATTCGCGAGCATTCGATGGAAATGCACAAATGGATCTCACTGGTACCCTGCCTCCGTAATGTAGATCTGAATGGAGCGGATTGGATCTAAATGGAAAAATGAAAAATCTTCAGCAATCGTCGAAACTATCAGTTCATGGTTGCATGAGTGTCAGGCCGGCTGGGAAGTGATGCAATAACTCCGTGAAATATTGAGCCACATCTCCGCGCATAATTAGTAGTTCTTGACATGAATGTCTTTTTGTCGACAGTTCTTATGGCTGGGAAAATCTAATAATTTCAGCACTCGAGTTCAAATATGGCAATGCCGCCCACGTCCCGCTTAGATCGAATATATCTATTAATTTCAGTAATGTACGCATATCTGAATAATAACAGTTTTCTCATATCGAACTGTGGGAGAATTTAATTTGCAGAATCGGAGTTTATTTGCAATTACTTCGCTATGTTACGAGCGTCTAGAGTTCTTGCGACTGGGAGTTTTCAATGGCTTTGCCTTGCTCCTCATAGGTGCAAATTTATAATCCTCGCCAGGTGTTTAAATATTAGAAATAAATTAGTAATAATTTTCCATAGTTGACATTTTCTGATTATGATAATGGCTGCGCATGTAGGATCAACTTTCAGCCACTTTGTTACCATTGTTATTGCTTACGTATTGTGTCGGCATTACATAATGCTCGTTTTAATCAAATATTCAAAGAAAATGCACTTTGCTGACAGATATATGTTTTAAAGTACCTTAAAACTAAGATTTTTATTCAACATTCGTGCTGAGTTAATTGCTTCCACTTTATTCTGAACATTTTACACATATTAAGTGCGTGATTTAATTCCTCACCTTTTAGACTTAGATTGTTTTACTTAGCAAAGTGCTAATCTCGGAGGCTTTTATTAGGAATTCGATGGAATATAGAGTTCTGTATGCGCTTTAGTTGTTTTCATTTTTGGTAATTTTTTTGTTTTGAGTCTAATGGTGTCCAAGCGTCCTACAATTTTTCAGATACGCGCTTTTTAACAAATAATTTTAATACCAAAAGTCTGTATTTTCTACATCATTTTATATATTTAAAACATTGTGATGTAGCGAAAACTGGATTCTCTCAATCTTGCACTAGTTCCCGTACCCCCTTGTGGGGCTTGGGGCCGAGAACAACTTCATCCGATTCGAGAAATGATTGCAAGTGAACCTACACTTTAAAGTGGATTCCGAATCACTTTTCTCTGCAAACCCCATGGACTTTTTTTATCGAAGTCCGTTGTTAGCAAAAAAGGACCATGGACCGCCCATCGGTGGGATTCGAACCTGGGACCTCTGGATTGAAAGGCCGACACGTTATCGGAGCAAAATCCTTTATCAGACATAAATTGCCCTCTCGTCGTCACGTAAGATTTATACTTTAATCAGAATGTTTCCTTTCGATAAACACTTTATATCCTCATGCCTCACACACGTCTGACTGTAGATTGTGCTAGTTAAAGTTCTTTGGCAATGGTGGTCATCGATTTACTGGGGCTGTCATATGTGGTGTTCTTCACCTGTACGATAAACTCAGCCGTCCTGATGAAGTCTTAACGATCCCAGAGTTTCTTTCTCTTGATTACAGATGACAGTCCCCCATACTACAGTAGATAATTTTTTAAATATGGTGTTCAGAGTAAAAATGGAGAGAGATGATTTCAATATGTAATTAAACTTAGTAGTTATTAAAATAAAAAAAAAATTTTAATATACTACGTTTTTAAAATGAACTGAAAAGCACATATAGACTCCTAACCCCATACAGATAGTCCTGAAAATTTGTGATTGTAAATTTTTAATAGCTATGAAAATACTTGTAAGATTTAAAATCTCTCTATATATTTACTGTGTGTATGCGTCTCACGTTTTTTATTTTAAATCTTACAAGTATTTTCATAGCTATTAAAAATTCATTAGCACAAATTGTCACGACTATCTGGATTAGAAATCTGTAGGTTATTTTATACTTTTTTGTCCATTTTAAAAACGTGGTATATTAAAAAAAATTATATTTTCTACTTTTTAGTCTTGGATGAGTAATTTTTCAATCGATTTTAAAAATTTTATTGATATTAGTGTAAGATAAGTAATAAGATTCTGTATGGGCCCCTAACGAAAAGACAAACAAGAAAGTGAGTTAGTATTGCAGTGTCATACAATTCTGAGCTATGCTTAAAGTTTCAACTCGCTAGCTCATCGGCAAGTTACTTTAAAATCGCTTGTAATATTTGCACCGAGCAGACAGACAGGCAAGAAAGCGAGCTAATAAAAACCTATTAAAGAGAGATATAATTTTTTTATACGATGTGGCCAAAGCCTAGCGGACAACCCTTTGATGCCTTAGCATGGTTTTGGTCGGAAGGGAATTAGGGTCAGAGAAGTGAGGAAACTTGAATGTCTTGTTTTTGCATTGCTGCGAGCTAGACAGTAGCCCAGAGACGGAGTAGATTATTTTAATTTCTTAATAAAAACTCGCGGGGAGACCTGGTCCCGAACCCGGGACCTATGGCATGGTGGCCGTGCCGCTCAAATTGATCCAACTAATTACGTTCTGGAAAATGAACAACCCGCTAACGTTTCTCAAATACCTTACTACCCTGTTGCCTGTCTGTAAGCCATCCGTTTCGCCTAATTTTTATTTCGTATATAAGATTTTTCCTTTATAAGTGAAATACAAACCTGCTTGTCATAAAACTGTTATTAAAAATGGTTTCTGTCACGTTCCTTTCCGTTGTGGCTTAACATTTTAATGAAATTATTGAAACCAATAACTATCGGTAAACAGTTCTCGACCTATATTTGCTTTACTGGGGTTATTACATTACGACGTTAACTTCTTTAAAATCAAAGATGTCAGATTCAAAAAAAGGGTGGTTAATTACGTAAAATTTAAGAAAAATTGTACTATACTGTATAGGGCTTCACCGCACCGAGACTTTGGCATATCTCGGTCCCGGTCTCGTCAAGGTGAAGACGATCTTGCTCTCTTCGCAATCTCGACGAGATAAACTCCAATCTCGGTCGGTCGTCTTTGCTATAGCCGATAAAACGCAAATATTTAAAGAAAGAAATAATGTAGAAAGAAGCGAATGATGCAAGCTATGTACACTTATATGCGCCATAAATCATACTATTGACACTTTTCAGGCGACATAAAAGCTGAAACAACTAAAAAAATGTTCACAATAAAATTATAAAAACTAAAATGTCGTCCACTCTCGTCCACTCAATCTCGATCTCGTATGTTAATCGTCTCGCTGCCGGGTCGGTCTCGTGTCGAGAACTGCAGCGAGATTTATCTCGAGAATCGTAAAACCCTCGAAGAAGATGAAAGCAAGAAAAGAATCTTATGTGACCTTACTGAAAAGGGTGTTTTTATAGCTTTCATTTAGTGTCAATTTTATTTTGTTACGTTGCTCCAGTAAAAATAATAATTAAAAATAAGTTCAGGTATCCTTAAATATCGAAATTAATCTGAACCTTGAAAGCCTGGTGACAATAACAATAAGGGGGATTAATTCATTCGAATTTTAATCTCGTAAACAAATTTAATTTTTTACATAATGATTTGCAGGGCAGTCAACAGGAAATTTGGGCCTGGTAGTGACCATGTATGCCTATTGAAACAAAGTTCTTAAAATTGAATATTTCTGAAAGTATAAAGTATGAATAACAAAACTTTTAATGTTTAATTTTTGAAACGTAACTTTGAATCCATAATTTTAAGAGTAGACATGTATGAAAGTTCAGAAAATTAAATTGTGGTTGTCTATTTTGAAATCTTTGAAAATATATCTGGAAAAACTGATAAAGAACGCGTCTAATATTGCTGCTGGTGTGTTTTGATGAAGCAGAATAAGTATGAAATATTATTTTATTTACTGTATACGGCGAGAATAAGGTGGACAAAAAATGAACCGTCGAAGCCAATGTTTGCGTCCATAAACAAAAGCGTGATTAAAATGTTTATGTTTATCACACAGATTGAGAGATTTAGGTTATTTTGTCTGTCCGTAAAGCGACAGTGAAGAATCACGGAAAAGTATCAATCCGTCGATAATGTAGAATTCTGTTACAAGCACTGGGGTCCTTCAAAATCTGAGGCACTAAAAAATTCGGGGGCCCCGAATTCTTTTATCGTAATTGTTACTTTCTACAAAAATAAGTTTTTAAAATAAAATCAAAGTACTTTTACCCCCCCCCACCCCGCTTCTCTCTCTGACACCTTCCCACCTGTCGACGCCTCTGTTGATTGAGGTTATAAAAAACCAGAAAGCACTTGCTTTCAGTTCTTCAGTTCACATCTCTAGATTATGTTATTCTTAGAGTTAAGAAAGAAAGCAAGGTACTAATAATTCAATCTTCTAGAATGAATAATAATTAAACTGTGGCAATTAGTAAAAGTAATTTGAAAACTAAGAGAAAACCGATTTTGCTTTCGTTTTTTCTCATGTGTTATTCAAAAATACTCAGCATGCAGAACGATAAATTTCAATTCACTTCACTAAATATTGACAAGGTAAACTCACACTTCCAGGACAAATAGTGCGCACTGTCAGCGAACGCGGCTATTTTCCTTTTTCCCTAGAAACGCCATGTAGCTGAGACCTCTGTACAAACAATGGAGCGAGTTCATCGAAGTTTATGACACATTTTTTCCATAAAAAGTTCGTCCGCGAGAAAATCAACACGGCCGCACATGACTTCGTGAGTACTCATCTTCCATTAGAACAGTATCAAGTGTCATAAAAAATACAACTTTGACGGAGTACTGTGAGAAAATTCTTATATTTGGGTTCCGACAAACATTTTATGACAGCCCTTAATTCATGCAAAGAATAAATTTATGATGAGAGCGAAAATTATTAAGGGCAACCGATCATAATAATTGGTTGTGGTCAGTGAACCTTGAAAGTGATTGTCCATTACTTTCTCATATGTATGAAATGGTCAGGAATCGCGCCTCAAAGCATCCTATTATGGGGCGCGCATTCAGGAAGTACTTTAGGTCCAAATTAACTCATATACTCGCGCAGTTTCACCATTTGGTGAAGTTAAGTTGTTATGTGTTGGTTTACTTAACATTAAGTTGCCATTTGGGATATTCAGCACTTGAGATTTTTTTCTTCTAAAATCACATTAGCTGCTGCCTCTTTTATTGCTTGAGTTGTAGGTGCATGGCTTAAGTTTATGTTGCTTTTGGTGCACCTATTCGACGGATACCCCACTGTCTTCAATTAAAGTTAGGTTGACATTAGAGCTACACAGTCCAATTTTATTTTGTTTACTGAATTTTGTCGTTGACAATTGGACAAAATAAAAATAGCGCCAAAAGTAATAAAATAATGTTTGTTGAGGTTAAGGCTTTCTATTGGTAAAAGTAAATTTTGGCTCATTGGCTCGTTTTTGGGTTCCAAAAGATGCAACCAACTCATATCGCAATAATCTCTGTTTATCTGTCTGCTAAATTACAGGTCCTTAACTCGTAAACGGAATAACACAGCAAACATTTATGCAAGCTTTTGCTTAAGTAAATGGGTAGAAATTATTTGTGGTAACAGATCGCAGCATGTATAACTTTAAACGAACACGTCCAGTCATTCAGTTAATTAGCATAAAAATAAAATTGAGGCAGAGTGTGTTATGCTCGCACAATATAGGGTTCCATAGAGTAAATTCAAAAATTTTCATAAACTATTTCTGCTATAGTGTTCGTTATAGCTTTCATTGAAAGTATTAACTAAAGCGTACATGCAGGAATTTTTTCATATATTTATTATGCATCGATATTTTATAAATTAGCACACTAAAATACGCCCACCCACAGGGATGCATAGTCAACAGAGATCGTTACAGCAAATCCTTGGTAAGAGTCAGGTCAAAAAGAGGAGACATATTCACGACTCTATACATGCATTCTATAATAATAATAATAGTGTTTCCATTTGAATACAGAAGGATCTAAATGCAAAACAGACACAAACGAGAAATTAAACAAAAGCTAGTGCGAGCAAAAGAATAAATTACAAATTGTAGATACTCCTTTTAAGTATCACCTTGTTCACAGTAGTATCAAAAACCTCTCCGATATCATTAGTAGACCTACACATGCGGTTAATAGGCTCGAACATGCCGTAATTAGTGCGCGAACAAGCAATCTGTAAAGGTGATCGATTGCGTAGGGAATAGGACAGTTCTCTAGGTAATATTTTGGAAGCTACTTCAACACTGTATGGCTTTCCCTGCAGAAGCTGATGCAAAAATACCAAATTTGCAACCCAACGACGCTTCTCGAGTGTAACAAGTTGCAGTAACCCTAAGCGCTCCTCATAATGTGGTGGAATAAGAGAGTCATTCCAAGGCAAGGAACGCAGGGCCGATCGCACAAACCTGCGCTGGACGGACTCGATACGTTTAATGTGGTATCCGTAAAACGGAGACAAAACCTGACTAGCATATTCAAGCAGGGCTCTAACCAGGGACATAAAAAGATGGAGTCTAATTTGAGGACTTGGAAATTCCTTGGACCACCGAAGAATAAATCCCAGCATAGAGTTTGCCCTAGCAACGAAGTTATTAAAATGGGAGATGAAGTTAAATTTAACATCACGATACTCTCCCAAGTCCCTCACCCCTTCCGCCCGTTTTATACCAGTACCCTCAAACATGTACTGAAAAGTACGGAAGCTGCGACACCTCGAGAAGGACATAACCTGACATTTCTCAATCTTCAGCTTAAGATTGTTGTTGCAGCACCGCTCATAGAAAATGTGTAACTCTGATTGCAAGATCTCACAATCAGCATTAGATTTAATTGGGAGAAATATCTTAATATCGTCAGCATATATAAGAATTTTACATCTTTGAAGCAAATACGAAATATCATCAACAGATAAGATGAATAGCAATGGACCCAGATGACTGCCCTGGGGAACGCCAGAATGAGCCACAAAATCATCAGACAGTGCGCCACGAAACCGTACCATATAAGTCCTATTAGATAAATACGACCTAATCCAACCAATAAGCGAGGGCAGGAAACGCAACTTAGCCAATTTGAAAGCAATGACAGAGTGAGACAGCTTATCAAAGGCCTTACTAAAATCAGTGTAACTACAGACAGTTTGGCAACCATCCGTGAATCCACCCACAGAGGAAACAAACTCAACCAAGTTTGAAACCGTGGACCTACCCTGAAGAAAACCATGCTGCCGAGTGGAGATTAAGCCACACATCGGATAATTGGGATTGAATTATCAGTTCGAAGAGCTTAGGAATACAGGACAACTTAGCAATCGGCCTGTAATTGGAAATGTCTCTTCTAATGCCACTCTTGAAAATTGGAATTAAAAAGGACATCTTCCAGAGTGCTGGGAAATGGCCCCGTGAGAGAGAGACTTCCTGAATAGAAACAGAGAGGGCCATAATAATACCGAAGATTACTCTTTATGACTGCAGCAGGAACCCCGTCAGGACCACTAGAAAAGTCAGTTGGAAGTGCAGTAATATGCTTCAAGAACATCTCTTCCGTGATAGATGGAACTGATACCATGGGTAAAATTCGACTATTTATGTGCGAAAAGTTTCCACCATCCGGGATGAAATCAGATGATTCAAATGCACCCTTAAAAGATTCAGCAGCAGTTACAGATAATATTAGACTTATTACTGGAAATCCCCCTAACTCCATAGTAGATGGATAGTTATCGACCTTTTTCTTCAAGTTGACATATTCGAAAAATGCACGGGGGTCAGAGAATAATCTGTTCTTTAAACTTTGAAGGAATTCTTCATAGATTGAGCAAGAACGGCTTATAAAATGTTCATGGCAAATACTAAATTCTTGCCAGGAGCCAACACTCCCAACACGAAGGTACTTTTTCCAAAGTCTGTTCTTCCTATTCCTAAGGGTGGAGCGGAGTCTTTACCTCTAACCCGAACTAAGAGAACAAACCTCCCAAAAGCCTCATACAAAACGTCGTAGAGACTTGATACGTTACTGTCGATATCGTCACCAGACAAGCAAGTTTGGAAGTCTATCACATCAAGATAATCATTCAAAGCCTCAAAATCGGCCGCTCTAAGGTTAAAATGATATTGGCTATCGAGGTTATCGACAAGCACGTCCGACAAACAATAAAAAGCAACAATCAGTGCGGGGTGAAACACGTCAAGATTTGTCAAGGCAAGGAGGCTGGGTTCAACAAATGTGAGCGTGGCGTTCGTGAAGAACACCAAATCAAGCTGTCTTCCCATATTGTTACTCACATTGCTTATTTGGCAAAGCCCCAAGCTAGCCAAGGTGTCGAGGAATAACGATTGTCCTTCTGTCAAGTCATGGGGAAGAAAGCTATCGTCATCATCATTCGCTACCCATCGTACATTGGGTAAATTGAAGTCCCCCACTAGAATAATTTCATCCATAGAACCCAATCGATCATAGATGTAGTTGATATGCTTAATGAGAATATCATACTGACTCCGACCATTACTATCAACGACATTAAACGCATCAGGAGGTATATAACAACAAATCAAGAAGAGGTTCCTCGAATCAAATGAAATTTTCACTGAAACTTGTTCCAGCTCCAGTTGGTCAAAAAATGAGGGAGTGTCGAAATAATCCGTATTAAGAAAATTCCTGCAAGCTATGAGAACCCCACCACCGCGTGCGGTCAAGTCAGCATGTCTATCCCTACGGAAATTAGAGGTGGGGGGGGGGTGCTTTGATAACTACTTTGAAAGCAAACATCTCGTCATTAAGGGTTTTTCCTAGTGACTTTTTTTTCTGCGACACTGTGATTTTGAACCTATTCTGATGTTACCAAATGTTCTCCGACTTTTTATCATTTTAACGTAAATATTCGGCATTTCTCATTGTTTTTGACTATTTTTGTACACATTTGCTGGACTACCATTTAATTTTGTTACAACTGGTGTTGCATCACACATTAAAGCGGGCCCATTTAATACTTTTGTTGCTAACAATTTCCTGTGAAAGTTTATGACTTTCCAGCGTTACCCTGAAACTTTTAACAATAGTCATTTTCTGTCGCTTACGATAAGAGCATCGCCCACACAATTAGAACTTTATCACATTCTAATAGTTCTCTGTTTCTCCTCCCTTTCCTTTTACAAATTGAAAGGAAGAAATTACACGACGCGTAAGTACAGGAAAACAGCTGTGGATCAAATCACAAGTGGACTTAGGTTTTTAATGAACACCAATTAAAGGTAAATACGCTTGTGATTTAGGGATATACAGTCTTTTATTGTGTAGTAGTATCTACGTTTTTGTTACTTAGAAATTTCTTATATTATATTGAAAGCAATTTTGAAGAAAATGTATTATTTTGTATCTGGTGACTTTTTTTTGAAAAAAGGTGTCCATTTTAGTCCCTATCTAGTGACATACTTCTTCGACGACTTGGCAACACTGATGACAGGTGGGAGGTATGTCACATACAGGCAGACAGGCGCAGTATTGCCAAGTCGTCGATAAAGCGTATCACTAGATATCGACTGAAAAAAGGTCACCAGACACAAAATAATAAGTTTTTTCAAGATTCCTCCAAATATAGTGTAAGAATTTTTTAATTAAAAATTTTTTAAATAGTACTACTCTTAAAAATTAAATAAAACTGTATTTACCTTTAATTGGTGCGAATTGAAGAACTTAAGTGCACTAAGATTTGATCTACAGCTGATCTCATGTACTGAAGTGTGATTTCTCTCTCTTTTGTAAAAGGAAAGGGGAGACGCGGAGAACTATTATAATGTGATAAAATTCTAAATTTGTGGAAGATCCTCTTATCGTAAGCGATAGAAAATGAGTGTTGTTAGAAGTTTCAGATTAGTTCATTTTTAGTCCTCGAAGCTATAGTTCAAAACAGACACGACATATTAAGAACAGAAAACTACTTACTAAATAACAAAACCTACTCAACAAAAATAAATAAAAGACTAACAAAAGCAAGAAACTGAATGGGCCCGCTTGAATATAATAAAATGTGCAAATATGTGCAAAAATAGTAAAAAAACACCGCAAAAACGTTTCATGTCACCAGAAGTAACCGCGGTGGAGGTTAAAAAAAATCCCCAGGGTTTAATCGTGTCGCAGTAAAAAAATTCTGTCGCTAGGGAGGAGTTCGAAAACACTAGATTTCGTGACAAAATTACTGATTTCGCATCACTGGACAGACCGAAACCATAAGTGTTCCAATTTTCTACGGAACACTAAAAATGATTTCAAAAGTGAAAGAAATATCGCTTGAAATACGCGAGCCAATTTTAAATTGCAGAAATTCGGAAACTGTCGGCAAACCATTACTTATAGGTACATAGTACAAACAGTGTTTAAAAATCTTATTAAATATAAATCGTTTAGCAATAAACCTAGAAGTCCTGAAGCGTGAAATTATTTAGACAAAGCGAAAATACTCCAACACTATAACTATACAAATAGTGGAAATTGTGAAAAATATAGCAAAAACTAGCGTTCGTCCAAAGGCAATTAGAAATGTTTTCAGAAAGGGTAAATTTTATGGTTAAACTCCAATATATAATATTTGTACAGGTGACACTTAAACACCATGAGTATCCCAAATGAACTAATTTCTATAATTTTTTTTCAATTATGTCGGCTTCTATTGAAGCGGCGAAAAAAGCGATGATACTAGCGTACTCGCTACGTTGGTGTCGTCAGCTTCAATAGAAGCTGAGATAATTAAAAGCCTATCTTTGCACCTTTCCCCTCCGCCAGCGCGGTACTTAGAAAATATAGAAAAGTGTGCATTCGTGACACTCAGGGGGCTCTTAATTCGCATACAGAAAATCGTCGAGGTAGGGGATCTTGTCACAGTACCATGTTATGGTTATGTTTAATATGAAAAATAATATGAACAGAAAAAACAAAATCATTTCAATCATTCATTTTTGAACAGTTTCGTACTTAAGTTATTTTCAAAAAAAAATTTTTTTTTTATATTTTATAAGCGTTACTAAAACATTAATTGATAAAGTTGAATTTTATTAGCACTAAATTGCTGCTATGTAATCTATATAATGGGTATGAGGTAACTTTTTAGCTTCTTACTCATAATTTACTAGATTTTGCCTAATCAAACAAAAAGACAACAGTGAAGATCAAAACACACAAAATAGCTACAGTGAGCAGTGTATTTTTTATAAATTGACCTTTTTAATTTTCTCATAGAATTCAAAGGCTAAAACTTCAACCAAGATCAGGTAGCCGCGGCTGGTTCTATGTAAAGGGCTGGGTGTATTTTTTTCCATTTCGTGGCAGAAATACAGTGTGTGTTAGATCTGACGTGCTAAACATAAAATTGTATGGCAGGGGAGGACAATCTCAACGGATTGGGAGTTAGAGGCTGATTCAT
Source organism: Leptarthrus brevirostris (assembly GCA_964036015.1). NCBI lineage: Eukaryota > Metazoa > Arthropoda > Insecta > Diptera > Asilidae > Leptarthrus > Leptarthrus brevirostris. The sequence goes on along the minus strand of OZ038373.1, from coordinate 93,688,553 downwards.
AAAATTCAGTTTTTCATGGTATGCACATTACTCTTTTTATATATATACCCAACGCACAGCGACATCAAAGAAATGCTAAAAAACTACTTTCCCAATGACCTTTCCAAACTTGTCAACAATTATAATCTGACTCCTACCATTAGTTGCTTCCAAAAGTGAAAAAAACATGTTTGCGATTACCTAAAATTCAGCATTTTTCCAAATACATGTAATAATTATAATACATTTTTTATTTTTATTGGATTCCCCATCTTATCACCTTTCCAAAAATTAGCAACATGGCAATTTAGATAAAGAATTCGAACAACCGCATCCTTAGAAATCCCTGATGACTACCTAATTATTTTATTGCACTTTAGGTAGGAAATTATTTAAAGGAACAAATTTTTTAAGATAAAGGGTCGAAAATGTTTGTTTTGGGTTAAAAGGTAATTAATTTTAATTATTGCTTCAAAAAAGTTATAAAAATAATAGTATAATTTTGTTTTATTGCGGATATTAGGTTATGTTAGCCAGAATTTACACCCTTGAATCCTGGCGTTCTGTTACTCGTACCTGATGGAAATGTTGCTATAAAAAAGGGTCAGTCAGCAAGAATACCTATCATAGTTGAAAAACTAATCAATAAGTACGGGTGTTTTTAAGCAAAAATTATTAAAAAATGGTAGAATTTATTTCTGAGGAATACGTTGATATTATTGACATTTATGGTGTAGTAGACGGAAACGAGAGAGCAGTTGTACTGGAATATCAAAGGAGATTTCCTAATCGGGGAGCACCCCAAAGAGGGGTATTTACACGGACTTTCCAAAGCTTAAGAGAAACAGGAAGTGTAACTTCACACGACAGGGAGACACGACCCGTAACTTCGGGAACTTCTGCCGACGTCGAGCACTAAATAATCACCAGCGCGAGGCAAGACCCTGAGACGAGCACGAGATGAGTCACAAGACGATTAGGAGTGTCTTCATCTAAGGTTTGGAGAGTTATTCTTAGAGAGTGATTACGTCCACATTACCATAACCCAGTCCAAGGACTACTGGAAGAAGATTCCGAGAGAAGACTTGAATTTAGCACTTGGCTTCTGATGGACGGCTAAATCTCAATTAACTAATGATGGAATCACGAACTTTCATAACCTCCATACCGGGTCGGAAACTAACCCACACAGGGCAAAGGTGACCCATTCCAGCAGTGATTCAGTGTCAATGTTTGGGCTGGTATCATCGGCAACCATTTAGTGGGACCATTCATTGTGCCGCAAGTGCTTAATAGTGAAATGTATGCGGCCTTTTGGACAATACACTGCCAGATCTAATAGAGATCTCTGTGCATAATCGAACAGACATGTTTTACCGACACCATGGAGCACCAGCGCATTCCGCTAACATTGTAAAGGCAATACTAAGTGAAAATGTCCTAACCGCTGGATTCTCTGCTAGATCTCCAAACCTTACCCAATTGGACTTTTTCTTATGGGGAACAATAAAGGATGAAGTTTATTCAAACCATATTAATACTAGGGCGGAACGAAAATACGGTAGAACCTGGCTTCAATACGCCTTAAACAGGGACTTAGAAGGAGATTGTTGGCATGCATCCAAAGTGGCGGTGGACATTTTGAGCAGCTTTTGTAATTTACTAAGATTAATTTGAATACGTTTTAAATTTAATACAAAATATATTGTAAAGTTAATATGAGTTTAGTTTCTTTAAATTGCACATTTTGAAATATTTCCCGATAAGTTTTCTACTTATAAATTTCCACATCCTTTCTCTACCTGGGCATGTTTTACCTCTTTAGAAAAGAAATATGTGAGCAACTCAATAAAAATAAAAAAGGGTGAACTAATTACTGTACCTGCAATTGTAGGAGTTAGATTACAATTGTTGACAATTTTGGAAAGTAGATTAAGATAGTAGCGTTTCTTTGATGTCGCTGTGCGTTGGGTATATATAAAGTAATGTGCATACCATGAAAAACCGAAATTTATGAATCACCCTGTAACTCCCAAACGGTTGAGATTGCCCTCCCTCTGCCCGGCAATTTTTTATTTTGCTAGGTGAGGTCTATCACTCCACTCATTTAAGCACGTCAGATCTGAAACACCCTATATTTTTCCAGACATCAAAGTACGTTTGTAAAAATGCTATATTGCCTAAATATTTGATTTTCCAATCATGAGTTTTTGTTTTAATTATATAAATAATTACATAATTTAGAAATTCTTTCCTTGTAATATTATCACAGCAGCCGCCTTGTTGAAATGACTGCCAAGTCATTTTTGGCTCTGATCAATTTAATATTGTCCCGAGTCCTTAGCACATACAGAATTAATGTTTCATCTGAAATTAACTTTACATTCGACTTCGACGTAAATTCGAAATTTTATCAATTCAATTTTGATGAAGGAGCAAAGCCTTTTACTTTTAATCATATTTGCCACATTTGTTTTGAATTGTAACATAAAAGATGAGATTTACCTAAAAGAACTGGTTGCACATGCATTTTTATTTTTACATTTATAACAGCACAAGAATTGGTATTTTTATTGTAATGTTTAAAATAACTCAAGATAAAGTAATGTTTAAAAACTCTCTTAAGTTTTTTTATTTCTTGGGCGTCGTTGGCTAAATATACCCTACATTATCAATGAACACATCTTCGTGTAAATTTAAGGTTAAAAACAAGTGTCCGAAGCAAGAATACGTGATGAAATAACAATTTTCTGATTCCAGGTAAAACATTTGTTACAACCTTTCACCACTTAGTCACTTGATAAAATCAAATTCATTTTCACATCTCTTTCAAAGTAAAGTGATGCCCTTACGGAACTTGTTAACCTATAAAAATTAAAAGAGCTGTAATCTGATATCCTGTTTAAATAGGACAAGCGAATTTAAGGAACTCATAGTATAAATTATCAAGTTCGACTCACATGATGTATCAGTTCTCGATCGAAGTGTCTTCTTTAACTCCAGCCATTCCCCATTCCATGAATGTACACTATTTTGAAATTGAATTAATTCACAATCAGATAGGGACGTGTAATTCAATGTTAACCTGCAAACGTGTATTTTGTATTCAACGCCCACACCAAATTGATAAATTCGTCCTCCTCATTGCGAGCTTGATAGTTCGAAGCAGGAAAGAAGCGTAGATTCTGCCATGTCATCTGTGTATATAGTACTTGAGATCATGAGATTGCCCATCTTAGTACCGCGAGCGGTCCATAAGCTGGGATTATCTCCTCTTCTGCTTCGTCTTCCGACACATTCAACAGCCATTGGTACATTACATGATGGTCACACTTTGATAAAAGAACCGATCTCCGGGAAGCGTTAAACACTGATACCTGCGGTTCTAGTGACGATACGATCTCTACTCGTCCCCTACGACTAGGTCAATTTGGTCTAGCAATGAAGATTGGTTCGTACTCTAACATTCAATTCAAGCACTTTATGTCTTATGTAAATTAGAGTATAACGACGAACAGTGTCAATAGTCCTTTAAGACCTGTTCATTGTCCGTAGAAAATCCCTCCGGCGATCACGCTTATTACAGTCAAGAACTCCCTCGTGGAAAGGAAAAACACTTTCGGTTAGTCCCAGTTTTGTTTCCTGTATAAACCCTTAAGAGACCTTTGAACCTGATCATTCCCTAATAATTGCCTCCACTATCCAAGTCCGAGCAATTCCCACACTTTCAGTTATTAGTTTACCCCTCCCGTTCTGCTGCACCAGCTCTAGACGAAATAATAAAATATTTCTTGATATTAAAATTGATTTGTTCGGCCAATAAATTATCGGAGGCAGGAGGTCTATAAAGCCGAGGAAAATGCTAAAATGTTGTCAGGTAAAAAAGTGATCAGCGCATTGCGATACAATGGGCGATTGTCTCTGTGAAGTTATTCGTTTTCAAAGTTCAGTGAGCATGAAAAGATCATTTAGCGGAGACAGAGGTCTACTTCCGGTGGATTTCGACGATTTGTTAGTTTCTCCCCCAATGTAGGAAAAATATCGTCACGCGTATAGATTTTCGCCTTCGATTACTATGTGTTTCGCTGCGTACTTGAAAGATATCGCGTTTTATTGCGTTTGCATTGTGATTTTTATTGTTTCCTATCATTTATCTCTTCGAAAGCTTCGTGATTCTTTGTATAGTATGTACACTGTGATTCATGTTTTACATAGTACAATATTTATGTATTTTGACAAATTTATGTTGCACATACCAAAAATACATACCCGACTAGAATTTAAAGGGGGAATGCCTCATGTAGCATGTAGGCTCATGTGGCAAATGAGAGGCATGCCGATAAAGGGATTTCCTCGTAGATTCCTCCTAAGGGCCTTACAAAAAAAAAATCAGCGATACTGAAGTGAGGTATGCCTTATGAGTTTGTCATAAGGGCCTTATGAGGCAAACCTAACACTTGTGTGAGCAGCCATAATAGTACTTCAAACTTGGAGACGGCGTTGGATTAATTCGTTGAACGGCACGACCACCATGCCATGGGTCCCGGGTTCGATACCAGGTCTCCCCGTGAGCTTTTAATAAGAAATTAAAATAATCCACTCCGTCTCTGGGCTAATGTCTAGCTCGCAGCAATGCAAAAACAAGACTCAAGTTTCCACACTTGCCTTACCCTAAGGGGTAAGGGTTGTCCCCTAGGCTTTGACCACATCGTATAAAAAACTTGAATGTGTTTCTTTTTTATTAACAGTTTTTTACTATACTTATCTTAATCCTAATAAAATTATCTCAGTAGTAAAACATATTTTTAATTCGATTAAGTTTGCCTTTTTCGTATTAACAGTGTAATCCGATTGATTCTCCTTACAACGTTTGAATCGGGTAGCAATAATTTTTCCTCACGAGGGCCACATGCGGCATTCCTAATGATGCGTTAATGAGGCAAGGCGTTATTTGCTCTTTGTTCACCTTATAGGGCAGCCTCATGGGGTCCACACGAGGCAGTGTGGCTAGCCTCATAGGGACCCTAGCTGCAAATTCTAGTCGGGTAACCAAAAAATGTACCGAAAGAATTTTCCAAAAGTTCACATATTTAATAAAATTAACAAATTTGTACGGCCTCAACCCTTACATATTTGCTCTTTGAAATGAGTGTAAATTTTTATAAAGCACTTCAATTACATTTTAAGTCTTTTGATGTTTTTGTTATTCATTTGACAAAATATGTGGGAGTACTGTTACGTAGAAATTAAGTTGGGACCACATTTGTTGTTTACCCATCGGTAAAGGGATGTAGTGAGGAGCTAGCTCGCTTTAAAATAGCTTCCCACTCTGGTACAGGAAGGTCTTAAGCAACCACTGCAACCTCCTGAATAAACGACCCTTCAGCAGTGTTGCCAAGTCGTCGATGAAGAATGTCACTAGATAGGGACTAAAAAGGACACCTTTTTTTAAAAAAGTCACCAGATACAAAATAATATATTTTTTTCAAAATTGCTTCCAATATAATATTATAAATTTCTAAGTAACAAAAATGTAAATACTACTACTCAATAAAAGACTGTATTTACCTGAATCACAAGCGTATTTACCTTTAATTGGTGCTCATTAACTTAAGCGTCGTGTAATTTCTTCCTTTCAATTTGTAAAAGGAAAGGGAGGAGAAACAGAGAACTATTAGAATGTGATAAAGTTCTAATTTTGTGGGCGATCCTCTTATCGTAAGCGACAGAAAATGAGTATCGTTGAAAGTGTCAGGGTCCCGCTGGAAAGTCATGGAGTCTCACAGGAAATTGTTCGCGTTGTCTTGCACATGCGTTTAGCTTAACAACAAAAGCATTAAATAGGCCCTCCTGAATGTGTGATGCAACACCGGTTGTAACTGAATTAAGTAGTAACCCAGCAAATATGTACAAAAATAGTCAAAAACAATGAGAAATGCCGAAAATTTACGTTAAAACGTTAAAGAGTGGGAGAACATTTGGTGTCATCAGAAGAGTTTCAAAATCACAGTGTCGCTAAAAAAATATTAAAAATTAGAAAGGTATTCGAAAACACCAGATTTGGTGACAAAGTTAATGATTTGGCATCACTGCATTAAAAGTCACCAGAAGTCACCGCAGTGGAAGTTAAAAATCACCAACTTTTAGACGTGTCTGAGAAAACAAAATTCTGTCACTAGGAAGGTGTTCGAAAGCACCAGATTTGGTGACAAAATCACTGAATTGGCATCACTGCCCTTCAGTGTTGAGTGTGTAGTTTAGGGATTCCAGAGAGGAGACCAACATAGTGGAACACCTCATGTTATAATGGATATCAATTCGTTGATTAAGCTTAAATGATTTTGGTTGACCCGTGGTTGGTCTTTTTTCCGAAGTTTCTTCGTAATCATTCTAAAAGATTCGTCGGACCACAGTGGTGGGTCTGCGGGGGGCTTTGGGTTTATACCCCCCCTCAATTAAGGACGTGATTTTGTTTCTTAATAACTATTGCATTTTTCTTCACCGCTTTTCAACTGAAGGAGGTGACTGTGGCAGCTTTGTCGAATCTGTCTTCCAAATGTGGCTTCTAATTAATTACCTTGTGGAGGATAAAACCTAGGTATTTTACCGTATCGTCAATGATGGAAGGATTCAGTATGGCGACTTTGCTTTTATTTGTGAATCAGTTTACAACCATTCGGATACCTGCTTAGGATTTCGGTGGAAAAGAGGAAAGGTTATAGTGACTCTTGTAATTTTAGGGCATATCTGAGGCTTAGTTAGGTTTATTGGCCTGCCCGTAAGCGAATTACCATTTGAGATATATTTGCAGTACATGTGCCGCGCCGGTCCTCGTTTTGGAATCTTGTTGCTTCCAAGAAGGGGGTTTCTAATTTTTATTGGTTTTTTTTTATTAGATATATAAGTTTCGACATTTCATCTACGCTATTGATGTTTTCGCATCATGCGTAAAAGTTCCATTCGTGGTTGTTATTGGATATATTAGCTTTCTTGTAAAATTTTCTTGCTGATCTGAGGTGTTCTTTGAACTTTTGTGTGAAGTATCCAGGCATCGACCGGCTTAACGGCACTGTTGAAAAGAAAAAATTATTGATTTTGGGAACTTCCTGCCTGCTAAAAAGGCAAATTTGTGTAAAAAACTATTTTTAGTCACAAAACTAATTACAATTAATTGTTTGTTGCTAAAACGTTTTCTTCAGTTTTCCCTTGTTTCCAAAAGTTCTTCGTTTTAGAAGTAATCAAATTCTTTAAGTTCTTTTAAATGAGCGTCGGTCTTGAAACTCTTGATTTTGGAAAAAGCTGTGCAGGAAAAAGATCAAGGATGTGGAGTAATCTTCGATATTCTTCTTCTCGCAACATGGGATTTCGGGTTGTCATACAATAGAATTTGTTCGAATCGACTGACTGTTGCTGATATAATATTCGATCGTTATCCTGAAAATAGACATCTATATTTATTTAGAAGCGCTAGTATATGAATCTTTTGGCGAACCACTACTTCTTCAACAGTATTTTCGGCTGGTGTCTTTAGAAACAAACAGCTTGTCCCCGTCATTTGTTGTCTGTTGAGGAAGAGTCAAAAGAATTTTGCTTGTCTTTATTAGAAAAGCCAATCCTGTTTAGAAATTTTGAACAGTTTAGTTTTTTGATTTTTTCATATTTTGCTTCAGTTACACTTGAACACATAAGTCTTTGAATGCCGTCACTGGTGTTTAGTTGGGCCACTTTAAATTAAAATTTCATTTCGGAAACACTCGTCAAAACTTCACATGCAACCGAAAAGTTCGTTGTGATAACTGGATAACTTCCACAATCACTGCGACCGATAAGTTTTTACTATAATAAACTCTAACACGTTGTTCTATTGTTGAAGGCCAAAAATAATAATCTTAGCGGACTTTCACTCAATTAGATTGGAAATCTATATGAAGTTATATTTATTGTATATCCACAGCATTGTCAGAAATACTGCATTGGGGCGTTCGAAGTGACAGTTAAACAAGTTCACTTTTAGAAAAATTACCCTTTTAATAGCTATGTTATGCGTTTTTTTGTGATATAGCCAAAGCAAAGGCCCCAGGGGACGACACAATGATCCAAGTAGCATGGCTATGGCCGTAAGGGAATTAGGATAAGGGAAATGAGGGAAATTGAACTTGGAACTACGACTGGCTATCAGTATTGCATATTATACATTTATATTGTTTCGACATTCTAGTGAGGTGCAGGTAGATTGAATTTTCAGATTTTATATAATAGAAGAAATATGCGATGGGAAAAGTGTATTGTATGTAGGTAGTCTTTACTTCACGCTAATTGAATCGGTCGCGCTTATTCGCCAAGGTCTCTTAAGTGATCCACTTCAGCCACGCACCCTCGCTCTTCACCTGTCTGTTCTAACTGATTTTTTTTATATTTTGTTCTCGGTGAGGTGAAAATCTTCCAAAAATACGAATGTCTTTGGTAGTGTCAGATGTTTACTTACTACAAACTTTCTAAGGATTAGCCGAATCAGACCATATTCTGATCTCTTTTTGGCACTACTAAATGTCGCCTCAGCGAGGGGTACCTGGATTTATATAGTTTTCCTCCTTCACCTCGATTTGCCGAGTCAGCGTAAGCATTTGCTTATGAGACACCTCTCCAAACCTTTCGGCCTCCATCCAGTAATGTCCTAGCAGCCTTCTACTTCTGCTTGCTAAGGCAGGACACTGGTACGCTATGTACACCGCAGTCTCCTGCTCCTTCAGTTACAGCCTACAAGAATGATCCTGGAACTGTCACATATAGAACATGAACATCCTTGCTTATGTTCTTTATGTGACAGTTCCATGTCTTGCCACTAGGGCCACCAGCCATCTCAGAGTTCTGCGATTCATATTTAAGACCCTCCTCTATTCAGAATTTCTGTTAACGCCAACTTAGCCTGTCTACATGATTCTGGGATGGTCCACTGTTTTCAGTGCTCCCTCTTGGACCTTGGCTTCCGCAAGCCCAAGACAGTGAACGGCTCCGGAAACTCGAAGCAACCCCCAGCTCAGCCAGTGTGTCTGCTCTTTAATTTCCTACGATTCCTTGATGTTCCGTCACTCACGCCAGTGTCACTTCGATCAATGAAGCACGCGTTGAATGGCGGACACAGACAGCTCTGTACTGTCCATACGTCCGATCATCGCCTGATGGCGAGCTGCCACCACTATTCTCTTATCCGTCACAGGACTCTCCAGTAGCGCATAGACCAGAGTATCAGAGAAGGGAAAAACATGTAGTTCTGCATTAAAAATACAATCTTTTTGGTTCTGGCTTGGTGGTAGAATCCAATCCATTTCCATTTCCTTCGCCGAATTTTGTTGTCTATCCATTTCTTGATTATTTATTATTTTCTCTATCCACCCGGCAAATTTTTAAGATATGACATAAAAATAGTTACATTGATAAAAAGTTAACACCGTATTCAGGAGTTCAACTGCCACAATTTAGTTCTAACTGCGCTTCCCCCTTTATTTATTTACAAACTAAGTCTTCCTCCTGCTTTATTGTAATAGGTAGTAACGCTACCTATTTCAACGTTTTGACTATTCAAAGCCTTCCGTAAAGATATCTTTATATTGATTTTTTTTAAGAATTTAAATTTAAACTAGATCAATTGTCAAATTGTGTATCATCTTGTTTAGGACCCGTTATTGATAGCGAAAGTTCAGTCCAGGCCTTTGAGGCGCTCTAACCGTTCCGATTGTATGTAACCTGGCCTCCATTCGAAAACCGCTGGCTGGGATGATAACAATCACGAACATAAGCGGCAAAAGTTGACACAATTCAACATTGTACACCTGGCTAACCACTAATCTGGGATACGTAAGAGCGACCCACCTCCGTCAAAAAAGCATTGCTACGAATTGGCAAGTATAGCCTCCTCATTAACATAATTACAGTCCATGAAGTCGTTCGTAATTAGGCAGTTTGCCTAACTTTTAACAGTTCTCCCCTAAATGAAACGAAGTGGATTAACCATAGAACGGAATTTGGAATTAAATTTTTCTTCTGTAGCAATGCAAGTGAAGATTAGTTTGCTTTTCTCTACACAAAGTTTAATTTTAAACGTGATGGGTTGAATTAGCCCAAAGTATGTAAGTCCATAAAAGTCAATTTGACAACAACCGATTATACAATTCGGTTGGTATTGGTGATTCGAAGTGGGTCAGTACAGCAGTTTGAACTCTATGCCTTTATCCATGACTTATGAGAAAATCGACGTTTTTCTGCAATAATCAAATAAAAGATGCACAAAATTGTAGAAATTCCGTACTTATTTCTGTGAACGTTGGTGGCCGTTTAACTTCGTTGAACCCAACCGTATGAATACTTTCAGTTCGTAATTGATATAATTACTCAGGTGTAATCTGAACAATCCCCAAATCAAATTGATTACAAGCAAAATTCCTCTGCTGAGCATAAACTCTGAGTGAAGCTTGATATTGTTACACAACAAAGGCAGAAAGATCTGCTTAATTGAATCTGCTGCGTTGTTAGCAGCACTGTATGAGTAAGCGTCTAAGTGATCTTGCAATGCAAATTTATGGGAATAATGCAACCAAAATGATAAATTTATGCTAATCACTGTAATTGTTATTATCGATAAATTTATTACAACAATTCACCCAGCTATCGAGGCGGAATACCTGAATGAAATTTTCTCATTGCTCTGGAGCAGTGCTAGCAATGCAACGGCATTTGTTAGTATCACGAGGTATCATGACAAATGCCCTGCAGTGCCAATGATTCAATTGCATAAATAGGAGGGATGTTTATAATACAAATAAAAGTAAACCGGAATCTAACAAAATTTTCAATTATTCCCCGGAATAGCATATGCTCATTATCCGCTCACATACGAGCACCGAAAGCAGCCTGGAGTCTTTTACACTGGCAATTACCGCACTTTTGCTCAGCGTTCTGCCTCCACTATCCTATCATAGCGCTAAGATCAATAAATTTCGCTCAAATTGAAATTTCAGTTTTGATAGGATCGCTCATGGGCGATAGGTGCCATTTGCGCGTTGATGCATGCCCATGCTCAATATACGCACACCCCGCAGTCTCATGAACTCATCACTTTCGGCGTAGACAAAGCGCCGCATCATTGAAACTGAAAGCTACAAATGACTTCGGGTTACCCAACGCATTGCTTTCGGTATGATTAATATTTGCTCCTTAACCCTGCCGGATTGGGTGCCAATTTATAAAACACGACTCGAACTGTGGCAAGCTCGAGGAGCGCGCTATTTGTACATAATTGGTCGTCACTCTTCACTGCTTCACTGGTAATTGCTTCATTTTATCTCGCGAGCATCTTACGTAGGTGTTAAAGTAGTAAACGAGAATATTTTCCCATGATTGGGTCCCATTAAATTTCGAGGTTTTCATATTCTTTTCTCACATTAAGGAGCGACGGTGAATAAATTTTCACTTATTTTCCCTTCAAATATTTAGAATTTTACTGACTAAGAGCCGAGGACATATGTAGAAACGCTAATCATCAAGGAGTGGCTTCTTAAGTATTCTTTCAAGGAAATCTTTATTTCTGGAATTTTTAGAATACATGGTCATAAACGTATATTTCATAGCGATGGAGTAAATTATTTTTAAATCCATATCAAGACTTCTAAAGTTTAAAAATTTATTCCAAGTATATTACTTTACATCGGTGGAGTAAGTGATAACGTGTCGACCTACCTACCTGGAGGTCCTAGGTTCGAATCCCACCGGAGGCTACCCACGGTTGTTTTCTGCAGACAACATACCACGACAAGAGACCATAGTGATTACAGAGAAAATGTCAGTGGTTCGGAATCCACTTTAAGTTGTAGGTCCACTTGCAATCGTCGGCTCGAACCGGGTGAAGTTCTTCTCCCGCTCCATGCCGTACAAGGGGTTACGGGAACTAGAGAGAGAAAGAATACTACTTTTGTAATACTTTTAATAAAAAAGTTTTTATCAAAACAATGTAACAATTACTTAGATTTTAAAAATTGACGTAATTTTGTTTTTGAATAAATTTAATTTCTAGCCGCGTTTGCATTGGATGAAATTTTCTTTCAAGTCTTAACGTTACTTGAACATCTACTGGAACGTTATTTACACGGTCAAGTATCAGACAAAAATGAGTCATTTTAAGTATCATGGATCATGTGTGGGCCCTCATTTAAGAAAATTTTCATAAAGAAATTGATTTCTCTCTTAAAAGTTCTACAAGTTTTAATAGAAAATTACGTCCAATGTTTTTATATTTTAACACAACTATATGTTAAGTCTTAGGAGGTCGGTAGGTATGAATGGCCGTCCAGCGTAAGAATATACATGGAACATGAATGGATCCGGAGATCTCTTACGTCAGTCGTCTCAAGGTCGCGGAGACTATATATATATAGCAGAGAGTTGAGATTTACTATTTTCCTCCTTGTAGTCTTTAAAGGTTCTGCAGAAGACATTTGAGAAGAAACACAAATATTTCCAAAGCAGTAGGTGTCGTCCATAACGATCCACGTATACAGATGCAGCCTCATTTCAGAACCTTCCCTACGATATTAAGGTTCTTTTCTTCGCTCAGATATGGCTTCTAGATGATTATGCGTTACAACAGGTTTGGCCTAATGACTGAGAAATAGAGCCAGTGGGTTAATTTTGGATGAAAGCTCCATTTCCCACCAAGAGCCCTTTTACAAGAGTATGCAGTTGCTTTCTTAACTCTTTTCTGAATTGCACAAAATGCACGAAATATTCACATTACCCGAGTGAATTTTCGAACTTAAAAATCAAAACAAACTGTTTTATACTCGAGCAACGTAGTGCTGCTGTTGATAACGAGCCAAAGGAGCTTAACTTTTCTTCATCAGATACGCCGATCGTGTTAAGAAATTTTTACATTTGTTACGTTGCTAGAGTATAAAACAGTTTGTTATGATTTTTTAGTTTTCTTTTCTGAATGTTTGGTTTCCAGCTTAATTTCTTATTGAGTGTAATTGTCGGATACTTTGCTGCAGCTGTAAACGCCAGACCAGTGGCGGTCAGAAACGAGAAGTCTACATGAGGAATCTTATATTTCCTAGATAAAATGGCTACCTCTGTATTTTTAGGGTCAACCTGTAGACCGCACCTAGAGAGCCGAATGTAAACACTTTATATGAAGTTCCTGAGGACAGACAAGTACTTGCCGAAGGTAGCCAATGACGACCACATAAGCAATCACCCGCAGTCCTCTCCTCCAAAATTAAAAGTTTGTTCATTGTCCACCAGATTATAAAGAAGAGGAGATAGGGCACCACTTTGCGTTGTGCCTATACTTACAGCTCAGTATCATGAGCCTCTCCTAGCCTTGCGCTGATAGTCCTGCATCTGAATCTGACTAATCAGCGATATATGTGATAGCCCCGGGTTTGACTTTGCTTTAAGCTCGTTCAATAACACTAAAGGCATTCAAGAGACTTTCTGTAATGAGTACCGGTGAGCGTAGTCCAGTTTCTACAGGTTTCTCTTTACAATACGTGTATTGGGACACCAATAGTATATGATGTGGGATACTATAGCGTAGATGTATGCCAACTAACCTCTCAATCGTTTTAAGAAGCTAATTTATTTATTTAAGCTTAATACAAGCTATTGCATAAAAAAATACAAAAATAAAAAATAAAATACAAGCTATAACTTAATACTAATTCTAGAGACTATAATAAATGAATAATTAAGAATATATAAATAAGGATTTAAGATGATAAACTGATAGGTCTGAGGTCTTTAGAAGTAGCATGTGAGCGTTCATTTCGTCGGTGGAGTAACTGATAACATGTCAGCCTTCCAATCCGGAGGTCCAATGATCGAACCCCACCGGCGGTGACCCATGGTTGTCTTCTGCTTATAACTGATAACGATAAAAATGCAACTGGGGATTGCAGAATAATGTTACCCGCCCTGGGTGCAAAAGTTACTTGTACACGTTTCAACAGCCTTGGGATCCTAAGTCTTAGCTATCTAAATTTCTCTTTAAATATTTATCAGCAAAAGCCTACTGTTCCAATTGACCCTAATTCGACCATTGTTCTTGGTTCCTCACATAACATTTTTACAAGCTGGTATAGTAAACGTTTATGGAATCCCTCTATTTAATATGCGTTGTTGATACGAAATTTGTACCCCAGACTTCGGACGATAACAACAAATAATTATTTGTGAATAATTCATTAAATAACGAATAATTATTTGATTATCCACGTTCCATCGAATAACAAACAAGTATTTGTAATTCAAATCAGCGGCACCAAAAAAAAAAATTATTATTTTAAAATAATTCCCCAAATAACAAATAAATTTTGTAAGAAAGATTTTTTCAATTTATTTGAATTTTATCTTTTAAATGATTTTTGAAAATTACCCATCTCTGCTTAGAGTCAAGTCCATGTCTTTCAGGCCGGAATAATCGGCACATGTATATTCTTCACTTCCTCTCTGTATAGTTTCGTGAACTCAAAGATATAAATTTTGTATTGAATATTGTTCGTCGGAGAAGTAACCCTCCATATGAGGATTCTAGGTGCCATTCCCACCGTCGCGTCGGCACCCCATATTTGTCTTCTCTGCTGGCAATATAAAAATCCAGGTTAAACTGTAGGTGCAGTTGAATAGGCCGAAATTCTTCTCCTGCGCACTGCCTCATCCAGGAGTTTGAGGTTGCGGGATTCCGGGCTTCGAATTGGTCCGGTGGTCTAGTGACCTCACAGAGTTTTCAAATCTCACAGTGCTACTTCAATTGTCAGTCGGTTGTCCAGAGGACCCACTGTTATTTATAGTGAGTCCTTCGTGAAGAAGTAAGAAAGGGCGATTTTCAATGTATTATGAAATCTGAAACAAATATATACTAAATTCACGGACGTGATTTTAAATAAAATCTTAAATTAAATAAGTTGCTTTATCAATGCTCGATTGACCGCATCTTATGATTTTTCATTATCTAGTAATTAAAGGTAATTTAGCTATCAATAATTCATTTACAAAAGATTGAAGAATTCCTTTTATTCGACAAACTAATTCAAATCAATTAAAATTAATTTTATTACAGTCAGAATCACTTAGCGAACTTTTAGCTATTTCAAAATGAACATTAAAGTCGATGTTTAAACGCAATTTACTGCCGTGATGTTTCCGCTTTTGACCAATGACCTACTTACAAAAAAAAATAACGATTTTCCAGTTGATTTCTCGATGTCAATCACAGTGAATTTGACAAAATAATTAGAAGCTTCCGCCATCTGCTGAAATTGAGGTAGAATGCCACTGTGCAGTCATTGTGATTCCCCAATGAAACATTGCGAGATTCATTTAAAATTGCGCTAAAATTCGAGTGTCGCAAGCCGATTTGCTGACGCCCAGCTCTTTACTCGATTTGTAATACAAATTGGAAATTAAATTGATGCAAACAAATCATCTTCGCGGGGAGTCTTCTCAAAGATTTTTCAGAGTTTTCCTTTCTCTGATTGAACGCTGTTCTTCTTAATAGTTCACACTTGAAGTGGGCGACGTAGCCTAATGAATTAAGGCGAACAACAACAATAGAAATCGACTCGTGTTACAAATCGATCAACAGCAGGACGTCCATGGACGACTTTCAACTCATCGTCGATTCAACACTCAAAATTACTCAACAGAAAAAAAAGTGAAGAGGAAGACCTAGACTTTCGGCCGAGCACCTCAGGGCTCAGGCACCTCAGGCATGAGGCACCTCGAGTCTCGACCTGCGCAGCAGACCCACAGTCTCAGCCTGAGTAACAATCTCATCATTAAGATGATTATGCAGAATTAAAATTCAATTACAATCAATTATTTCGTTCAAGACGAATCGACGAATTCGAAAATTAAAACCGAAAAGGAATGATAAAGAGAAAACATTTTCCGCCGATCGTTTGGACCGGTCCGATGATCGGGACGAATAGGCAGACATAGTTGGGCCAAAGCCTCGCTAGCGTGCACATAACCTCAACATTTCGATCAGCGCCAATTTAAGATCACGAACTTTGAAATGTCAAAAAATTTCGTTGCGCAAGTGAATTCGATTCTCCCGGATTTATCGCCTTTTACGACGACTTGCCATGACTTGAGGCGCACAAAAAGTGCACACTCGGGGAGAAGGTGAGCAAAGTGCAAGCGTTTTATTGCATTTTCTGGGAAATCGATTTAACATTGCAACATTCGTTCGTTTCGCTATTCTAAATGGTTCGCCGCTCCGGTAAGTGTAAATGAAATTTGTACCGCGTTTACGTGCAATAATTTTCCTGAATTGTTACTCGCCGGTTGCTAAACGGCCACTTTACAACTGATCTCTCGTTAGCGCTTTTATTGGAGTTCAACAAATGTTTTTTAATTGTTCACACACTCTGTTGCCGTGAGACGACGGTATGCGTTGAAATGCGAGGACTTTGGGAAACTCAACAATTGTGAGGGTAGTTTAATTGCCTACTAAAGTCGCCATCTCGTCATCCTTTGGCTATCAGTTTTTGTGGGCGGCTGTTAACATATTCATTTGAACAGATGAATCCGGTAGGTGTGTAATTAGTACTTCATATCGTGGTTATTTAAGTATACCTCGGGCGGTAAATCGTAAACTATTAATTTTAGCTGTTTTTTGAGGAATCGTGATACCGATTGCAAAACTACCAGATTCTGGCTATATTTCAGCTCCATTAGGAAAATAACATGCAATTGAAAGCGAGCGGCTTTGGAACAAACAGCAATCAGAAATTCGTCGGTTTTTCACATTACAATTTGTATCGTTTTTTAACAGCTCTGCATGTGAATCGATTGAAGATTGCAGCTTCCTTGACGTAGATAACTTTATGTGCACTTTACTAGAACAAAAGTTACTTAGGCAAGTTATAAAACATTTGTTCGACCCTAGGAAATGTCGGACATTTTTAGACCGCTGGTCGTCTTAATGCTCTAGCATCACATCGCAAAGTTCTTACCGAACTCCCAAATAACATAATATTTTGCTTAAAATCAAAAATCAATCTTCCTGTCATTCTTAAATTAGTGCTTAGGGTAAAACAACGCGTTAAGAAAAATGCAATTACATATGTTATTGCTAGGTAATGATATGCGGATTATGCTTTTGCCTCCGCTGAAATCTGTGTAACTAGCTATAACTGGAGAAGATCTAAAACTTAGAAGATTTTAACATGTAAGCGTTGTGGAAGAACTGAAACTGTTCTCGACGAGGTGTATTGAAAGCTCTTGTGTAGGCAGATCCTCGAATAACTTGTGAAAAAGTTGTCGAAATTATTCGAAGTTCATCGCCAGTTAGTAACAAGGTTAAAATCTCAACAATTGTATACTCTACCTTGCGCAGCAGATCAGTTGAGACTTTTAGAGATCGTAACGTATCTGCTTTGTTAAAATAAGTGGTCATTATTGCTCCTGATTTACAGGCAGAAGCCTACACGCCACTTAAGCGCAGACATAACTTATTCAGATTCAAAGTGTTTATTTCAATTTAATTCCATATTCTGAAAGTAAATCATATCAAGAATAATTGGTAAAATATCGAGGTAGAAAATGTAAAAGTACTCCATCTTGCCAAAATTCTTAAAATATTGCTCAGAAGGATTGGTATTGATCTTGTACTTTAAAAGCAATTTACTTTTTTCTGTTTCACCTTATTATTGGCCAAAATAGGTATATTGACCTGTGGCTGAATGCCTATTATTTTTTTTATCATTAAATTGCATTCCAAACTTCCATGTATGTAGTTTCAAATGCAATAAGTAATATAAATACGTCAAAAAAAAATTTTATAAAAAGATGTATTTTTCGTTGCCTAAAGCCCATACTGTGCCAACTCTCTCCTCACCCGTCATCAAATTCGCCATCAGCCCGTGCGCTCACTGATTATTTAGCATCACAATTACCATCCTTGGGGAAGTACGTTAGAGACAAATACCTACGTGATTGTATATGAACTTAATATAACTGCGTGCAACAGGACGCACTTGACGGTCTGGTGGTGGGAGGGTGACGATGTGGGAATGGCGAAATTGCGGCGCTAGGGTCTTGTTTGCGTAAAGTTAGGGTAGGTAGGTAGGCAGCTTTACATTCGGTCAGAGCCCCCTCCCCCACTTAATTTACAGTGAAGGGTTTCTTGCTAATTTCCCGAAACATAATATTTTCACAGCTCATTGTGTTATTTATAACCGGGGTAAGGGATATTAAGCGTTGTGACAAAAGATGATATACGGTAAGGGGGATGCTGACATATGATTAAGAAGAGGTAGAATTGAAAAGAATGTATGTAGGTATCCAATCCAGAAAACGAAAACACTTTAAAAATTTGTTAAACGAAAAATCTATTAATTGCAGATATATGTATATGTATATTAATTAAATAACAAAAATTGTGCCATATTTTTGGGAGCGTTCGGAGGGGTTGGCGATCGATTGGACATATATAGTGCAAACTGGTCAGAATGAAATTGGAATTTCAAGAACTTCTAGAACTAATTTGAATCAAAAAAATTAAAACTAGAAAAAAAAAAGAAGTTCAAGTTGGACTTACGCAATTAGTGTTCGGTACCGTGATTGCTTTTAAAAATAAAGAATTTAATTAAACGAGAGAGCAAGAAAACATTGTTACGCTTCAATTTCTCGGTTGTGTCAAAACAGATACAGTCGCGCTACATTAATAATCATTGTTTTTAAATAATAGGTAAGTAATCAAAACTAGTGCACTCGTGATAATTTCCGTTTAATATACGGAGAATCCTCCAAAACTAATTTAGATGTTTTTGAGTTGTAGTCTGAACTAAAATTTAAAAAATAAAATAGTTCAAATAAACGGGTAGTTAATATAAAATTAATAAAAATTATTATTTTATAATTGTAGCTAGTGGTACGTTCCGAGGTGGGAGTAAGTACATATATATTCTTTAAGGTGTGTTTCCTGGTTAAAACTCTAAGAATGTAGACTCGATTTAAAAAATTTAAAAATTGAGAAAATTTTAAACTTTAAAACAAAAAAACCGGGAAAAAATGTAAAACAACCCAACGGTTGTTTAGTAGAAAATATAACAGAAAATATTGTGCAAAAATTGCATAATAAACGGATAATTTGATGCTGAGATATCTTGTCCATTCACTGGAAAAACATAGTTGGAGAAAACCGCGATTAATAAGAGTGCACTGCATTTCAGCGGCTTCATGCACTTGTACAAAACACGCTCTATTTCAGCGAATTTTATGTACTTTCGCAAAATTCTTTTTGATTACAAAAGCTTGGACTACTATTTGAAAATGCAAACAACGAAAATCGTATTTTTGACATTTTAAACCAAGGAACAATTCTTAATAATTTTACTTCTGACATTTTGGTTCAAAATAAACCATCCAAACAAATACACATATATATACAGAATGTTGTGCGAAAATAAGTGGGGTGATAGATCTCACGTAAACAAACTCAACCATTTGGGAGCTGCAGGGTTATTCATAAATTCCAAAATTTTAGGGTATGCACATCAATAATTTATTTTTATCCTTTGAACTTAACTGAGCACAGCGACATTAAATATGCGTGAAAAAACTACCATCCCATTGACATTTCCAAAAATGTCAATAATGTTGATCTATCTCCAAACATTGCAGGTACAGTCGGTTGCGAAAATGAAAAATAAAATGTTTTGCGATTCCCTAAATTTAGGCATTTACCCGAATTTGTCCAAAATTCACGTAATTATTAAACCTGTTTTTTATTGTCTATTGTATTTGTCAATCCTATTTTGTTTCTAAAAAGGTACAACAGGATTTACATGCAGAAAACCTTTGCGGAATACTATAAATTTCTACAATTTACAGAAAAAAAGGTCTGGAAATCTAGCAGGACGAGGAGTCAATGAACCTCGTCCAATCCAGCGGTAAATCTTAACCTTTAAAAAGTCCGTGAAATACCCGTCTTTGGGGTGCACGTCGATTAGGAAATCTTTGATATTCCAGTACAGTCATTTTATCATTATCGTCTATTACACAATAAATGTAAATATATCCGCACATTCCTCAAAATCGAATTTTGCCAATTTTTAATAATTTTAGTTTGAGAACACCCGTAGTTATCGATTTGATCCTCCTAATTTTGAATTTATGAATCATATCTAAATTTCAAAGCATAGAATTTCTTGTATTTTTTGTTTTAATTTACAGAAATTAGTGCTTTAGGTATCAGCTTAAGAATGAACTTTGATATAGTCACATCAACATTAATATTAACCAAGAATCAATGTTGTTTTTTAATTTTTTAAAAATAAAATTTTATTCCAAACTAATATTTAGATATAAGTTGAATTTGAGGACTAGCGCTATAAGAAAAAAGAGAGAGCAGTTACCTTCGCAACGTCTAAAGCAGTGTCCTCTTATAAAAAAAGGGTGGTGGACAGTGATTTTAAGTAAATAATATAAAGAAAAATTTGTGCCAGCAAAACTTCTGCTATTACAAACTTTCATTTAACATTCCATAAAATAACTTTGAAAAGTTTTTTTTTACTTAATTCTCAATGAATTCTCGTGATTTTTCAGATTTTAATTTTTAAATGTTTCTCTTGCTAAAATGTGTAAAAAAAGTAACACAAAGTAACGTATTATACATCTCTGGAATTCCTTAATCCTTCGACGATCTTTTATTTGAAATCCCAAGGATAATCTAAGAAACATTTTTTTTAACTTCACACTTAACCTCCCACAAGTAACCACCGAAATCAAAATTTAATATTCAAAACTACACGACTTTGATTGGGCCACCACCAATTAATGATTTCTTTTTGCCGATTTTGTTGCAGAAGGTCACATTATAATTGAATTATAATCATTTAAAAGAAATAATTGTGTTTAAAAAAAATCATCTAAGAGTAAGTTGTTAATATGCTTTATTAATTTTATGTCTATATGTAGACGGTTCTTAAGA
The DNA here is from genome assembly GCA_964036015.1 of Leptarthrus brevirostris. Taxonomy (NCBI): domain Eukaryota; kingdom Metazoa; phylum Arthropoda; class Insecta; order Diptera; family Asilidae; genus Leptarthrus; species Leptarthrus brevirostris. The sequence continues at coordinate 93,667,585 of OZ038373.1, read as the reverse complement.
CATCGCTGACTGGATATTCTATACAAAAATTACACCGTGCCACAGGCTACTTTTCCACAGTGAAATATTAAAAAGCATTAAGGTTATTATGTATTGAAATGAAACTTAGGACTATTTTTCTGTTTACTTTAAAACTTTTTCCTGGTACGACAGGCTATGTAGTATTGATTTACGTGGATTGGTACACAGCAGGTCTTACACATATAAGATTATAACTTCGCCGCACTTTCGTTTTAAAGAGCAAACTTAACATTCTAATGTGATGTTCATGCTCCTTAGACTATTTTTTCGGTAATTTTCTAGAAAACATCCCCCACGCAGATTGACTTAGGGTTTGCGCGGGCGTTACCGGGGAAGTTATTATTATTATTATATTTCTCCGTTGGAATTAGGCATCGCTCACTTTTTGATCAAGTTATTCAAAATTGAAATTTTCGCTTTACAGAATTTTTGCGGAGGACTTTTTGTACAAGGGAATATTTGTACACTAAAATTACAATTTGTCTTTAACAGAAGATATTCAATTTTGGATAACTTTTTATCAAAAAGTGGGTGGCGGGTAATTCCAACGGGGAAATATTGTAATTACCTCCTTTAACATCCGCTTTAACCCAAAGTCAATAGTGGGTGGGGGATGTTTTCTAGAAAATTAAATTTTTTTCTAAAACATTATCTTTTTGTTATTTGATAGTACAACTCTTCAAGAGTATCCAGTTAAAATTTGAGGTCGACTGGAGTAAAACTGCCGGACTGACTCGGGTCTCCCTCCATTCGATCCATTCTATATACAAAAGAACAGTGCTAAAACTTTAAACGCGTTTTTCTCGAATATAGCACTGTAACCCGATCCTCTTCAAATTTGACACACTCCTTTAATACATAAAATATGAGGTAATGAAAAATCGTCAAAAATCTCGAAGTCATTACCTCGAGAAACTCATAAACTAACTAAATACTTTCGATTTTTTGATTTCGGATGATTCAGTGATGAGTTATGATGTCCACCACAATGTAACATTTTTTGAGGAGTGTGCGAAGATTTGCTCTCAGAAGATTATTTTTCAATATTTCACGCTAAAAATTTTACTGGATATTCTTGAAATGATACTTTATTATGTGTTCAATTTATAAATTAATTCAATTTACCGGTGAAAAAAAAATTATAAAAAATATATATGAATTAACCACCACCCCCCCCCCCCCTCCCCTTAAGCAGAACTGTACGAAATACAAGGAGAAGTACAAGGTTCCGTGCTGCATTCATTTGAATCGCTTTTATTGTTGAAATTGTCTTTATTTTATTTTCCTTTGAAGCTTTCAGTTACATTACATTTTGAACATATTAAATAAAGATTCGAAAGTAACGAATTATTAATTAACGAAAAATTATTATTACGCAGCTTATTATTAAGCCCTAGGTTATGACGTTCGCAGTTTTATTCAGTTGCGTAGAACTTCCACTAATACGAGAAGGGACCCCAGTCCTTTTATAGTTACAAAAAGTATTACGATTTGATTTTTTATTCAATAAAGATATATTAAAATGTACGTAGGTTGCTATTTAACTTTTGAGATATGGCAACACCAGTACAAATATGTCAAATCTGACATTGCCATCGTAAAGTTTTTTAATGGTAATCGTACTCAGAACGTTTTGTCATACGAGTGCTATTTGTGTTGTTTACAGGTACTGGAACCATTCATCTCGGTCAAAAAATTAAATTAAATCATGAACATTTGATTGTTTTCTGTTGACAACAGACATTAAATAAAATAAAGGAGCTATACAAAGAAAACTATCAAAACAAATGGATGTACATAAAATAAGATATATTATGCAATTAAAAAATATGATCATATACATTTTAGGTTATTTTTTTTAGTATTTCAGCCAAATTTTTCCTAATCAAGAAGTTCAGAAAATTTTAAAAACCCTCCCGGGGGGGGGGGGGGGGGGGGGGTGGCGAACCACCAAAACCCTCCCCGTGAGCAAGGGGCCTGGGAACTAGAGAGAGACTTTTCGAATAAAATGATTTCCTTTTACGCGATTTATCCTCAATGAAGGCATTTATTGTTATACGATTTCTTTTGACACGAAACGTGTCTATTCTTAAAGCAAAAGTCGGCTGTCTTCCTGTTTCTGATATTATACATATTTACTATTGCCTCTTTAACCAGCCATCTTTAGATTGACTCTTAACGCCCTTAAATGATAGTTGTGAATTAATTTGCAGTTACTAATTAACAATTATCAACTGGCAACCCTAGAAACTTTCGATATAGAATCGTTAAACATGGCATAGTATTTTTTGGGAATTCTATATTTAACGAAAATCAATTCATAGGAGGATATTTCCAAAAATACTTAATCAAATATAGAAATTCTCTGAACCTACTTCAAAAATATCAATTTCATTTGTTGATTAACGAAATTGGCATCTACTATAAATTTAGCTTTTCTCCAACTTATTTTAACAAATTAAAACAAAAAAACTGCAGCTTCGATTATTGTAACAACAAAACCGAGTATGTATATGCATATCTCGTGCTATTCTTCCTCCTACAAAGTGATTTTCCATTCTTACTCTTTGCAATAGCCCACAATGTTAATGTAACAAATGGGAGCGATCCTTATCGGGCAAAACACTAGTAAGGTTTGCACAAATATTTCCGACTAATTAATTATAAAGATTCATTGGAATGAAGCTAAATTACGTCTATCTTCGGACATTATCTTGAGACGAGGATACCAATCAGATGCAAGAACTAATTAGTTTCAGACAGGAAAATGTTGCAAGGTTTTTACTATCACTCTTAGCTTAGAGATTACTGAAATTTTGATAGTAAAACAGTAATGAAGTAAGGAAGATAGAAATGAATGTATTTTACATAAGTTAACAAGGTAAAATATTGAAGAAAAGGAAAAGGAGTGGCTTTTGTTTGGCATTCTTCAGAAACTACTTTCAAATGAATACCACATAGCACTAAGTGCAGTGCAGGAAAATGTTTTTTAATAGATACTTACATTAATAAATAAATAAGCGTCCCTGTTGTTGCCAATCAAGCTTGTCCACCAAACACTACTGGACTGCTCACCAATATCTGACCGAATTATCATCGCCAGATTCCGGACCAGGGTGCGTAACATCTCAATAATTCAATGCTATGAACCGGCCGAGCAAGCGGATATAACAATAAAGCAAGCAAGCTTCTTGGTCACACCATTGATAAGGCTCCTAAAGGTTGGAGGATCTCAACGCTAAGATTGGCTCTAACGGCATCGGCCTTGAACATGTAATGTGGAAGTTTGGACTCGGAAGCAGGAACGCAAATGGGAAGTTATTTTATTGAATTTTGTGACTCGTGGTAACTTGTCATGGGTTATTTAAACATAATAAATGCCATCCAACGTCCTGTCTTTCCCTAGACGGCAGAACATAGAATCAGATTGGAAAAAGTGTCTTCTCGACGTAAGGTCTAAGCGCGGCGCTGATCATCTTGTAACAACTAAGCTTTTCCTGAAGCGATCCACATCAACACCTTCCAAACTATCATCGAAATTCTCCCAACTGAAGTCTCATTAAATGGATAAATTCTGCTATTTGCATTTTTTATTTTTTTTTGCGGGAGAGGTGAAAATCTTCCAAAAGACACCAGACAGCCTGTGCCCTCCGATAGTGTGAGATTTTTACTCACTAAAAACACCTCTCCGGGGATTAGCCCAAACAGACCGCATAGGATCGGGTCCCTTTTCTTCTCTTTCCGTCTCCCTTAGTGGGGGAAACTGAGTATCCAGTTATCCACTGTCGCCACTAACCTCAGTTTCCTGGTTCACTGCTAGAATCCTAGCCTATCTGCAGGAATCCATGTTGTCCCACCATCTCATCTCTAATGCTCCTTCTTGGTCCATGCGTTAATTATAACCTTCGCCCCCTTCTCTACCTACTACATTGAAGGGTTCCAGGCCATAAAGCTTTACTCCAGAGCCAGGGCAAGTAACCTCCTCCGGATTAACCGCAGCTAACATTTTGGAAGGCAGGTCTGCATCTTCTACTGGAGCGTGTACCGCAGAGTTAGCAAATTCGTTAAGTCTACCATCTCTGGCACCGCCACACCTGAGGAAGTGCTAGTTATTATTTTGCCAATGGCACCTTCTTCCAGGACGGCTACAGCACTGTTAGCCGGCGTAAGCTAGCCTCCATAGCCGCCGCAGAACCTTCGAGAGGTAATTTTCTTAAAGCTGCTTCTGTTGTGTTGTGGGTACCGTGGGAATAGCCAACCTGTTAGGGTCTACCATACCCACCATCTCCACTACTATAGAAGTGCCTGAGGAAACACTATTCGCGACCCAATTACCCCTGGGTTCTGCAGAGGGGACGACAACACTACAGAATCCTTTGGCATGGCCTACTACAACCTTGGAGTTAGGAGGATTTTTCAAGAGGTTATCTCCTCCCGCAATATTTACTTGACTACGTTCTAGGATGCATTGCCAGGTTGATACCGCTTGGAGGTTGAACTAATACTTGAGAATATCCAGAATAACCATCTCGGAAGCTTACTTACAGCAGTCGGCGAAGCTGAATCTGATGTACAGGCTCAAATCAATAAGGCCCGATTTTCAGTTAATACCCTTGTTGAGATATGGAGAAATTACAACATCCATCTCCAGTACACGACTGTTCGACATGGACAGTGATCTGTCAAATAACATCTAAGCTACTGGCCTTTGTCAACCGGTGTCTCCGGCGCAGCCTTAACATCCATTGACCAGAGCTCATTACTAACGAAGACCTTCACAAACTTATAGGCCAAGACGGGATAGACACCAAAGTTCGCAGGTGAACGTGGATTGGAACCCGGACAACCACGTAATGCATGGAGATGTTCCATAGGGAAGGAAAGCATCCAGACAAATGAATCGTGGCAACATTTTAAGGCATTGGCGCATCACCGCAAGGAGTGTAGAATCGGTATAGTAGGCGCCCTATGCACAAGGGGTTAAAGGAACCGGGGAGAGATGAGCTTAAGTATCTGTAAATAAAAAAAAAATTTGCTGAAATCCCAGGTATCTATCTCAAGTATAACCTCTTCCGTAAGGCTGTCGATTTTTCTCATTAAAATAACACGTAGTTTTTCGCACTTTGTGGTTGATAAGTTGTCTCTATTTATATATTGTTTTACAATTTTGTGAAACTTTGAAAGTTTTTAACTTATAATAGTAAATATTCTATGAAAAATTAGGGGAACTTTTTTGAAATCAGCTTATTTTTCAAGTTATTCACAAATGCAAGTCATAATGGCATCGCCTTGAAACAGTAATAACTCAGAAAATAATCATTTAAAAAAAAAAAAATTTGAATAAAAGTTGTCTACTTCGGAAAGTGACATATTTTGGAATTAACAATTTTCGACACCCACCACCCCCGGAGGATTAATATTCGGAAATGAGAAATTTTGCATCGCCTTTATATATATATATATATATCTATTGAAAATATTTAAAACTTTACATATCTATACATTATATTGAATAAAAAACAATAAGTAGTAGAAAAATGGTAGCCCTTGCTTTTATTTTGAGTTCGTGAAGAAGAACATACCATAGTCTGTCCTGACGGCTGTCCTTTGGAACCCTACAAAATTTAACTTTTGAAGGAAATAAATTATTTTACAACATTGCATTACATAAAAACAGTAAAGAGTTAAGATATGTAGCAGTAAAAATTGAAGTCTCATAAAATTACACTGGCTTAAAACGTCGAAATTAAAAGCAATATCGAACCATAGAGTTATAAGATAAGTTTTCTAAGTCAAACAGGACCTTTCCCGCAAAACAGTGTAGTAGATGTAAATAAGTAATGGCACAACAAGAGATTTTAGATAGAAAATGTATGTCTGAACTGTTGTGCATATTGTAAATACTATACATTTTCGAAGAGGTGCGAATCCTTTTAACATAAAAATTCAGACATGATCAGATCAGGTTAAAGTGTAATTGAAAGTTATACCAAATCTCTTGTTAATTTTCAGACGGGATGTTCCTTGTACAATAACGTGATTTCTGTGCTTAGAAATGTACAACTGGATATTATCAGTATACAAGTGATATTTACAATAATTAAACACTCTTTCAAGAACATTGGCAAAATTTAAAAACAGTGAAGGTACAAAAGTGGATCCTTGTGGCATGCTGTTTAATATTGTAAAAAAATTACTTATTTAATAATTAAGACAGCTTGACGAACCCCTTTTAAATAATTTTGGAAAAATCTAAAAAGGTAAGCAAGGTTAAATTATTTGCCAAATCACTATCTGGTGTCTACTACACCGATTCTCTTGTCATAACTAATTTTGATTAAAGCGCAGCCGTTCTTTTGTCGCAAACCAGATTGTTGGATTTCTGCTGACAACAGATTGAAATAAAACAACCATTGCGGGTTTCAGACTGCTGTCAATGGTTCGGAATCCACCTTAAATTGTAGGTCCGCTTATAATCGTCTCGAATCAGGTGAAGTTCATATCCTGCCCCATATCCCATAAAAGGTTACGAAAACAAGAGAGTGAAGAAGAATTCTTGACGTGGACTCCCTTTTAAGGTGGCGCGCAGATACTGTACTAATTAATCGTTCTGAAATGGAGAACAGATTCCCAGTCTTATATATGTAAATTGATTGGAAAACGTAACTTGCAAAGCACATTCAACAATAATAAGATGTATTTATGAAGAAGAATAATTTGAGTTAAGTAAGTTTATGTTTAAGTCACCAAAAATAATTAAATTATCATATATCATACTGTTAACCTATGTTAGCAATTACCATTGTTTTTTGTTTTTTACGGGAGAGGTGAAAATCTTTTAAAAGACACCAGACAGCCCGTGCCCTCCGGTAGTGTGAGATTCTTACTCACTAAAAAACCTCTCTGGGCATTAGCCGAAACAGACCACATAACCGGGTCTCTTTTCGTCCCCTGCCAGTCTCCCTAAGTGGGGGCAACTGAGTATCCAGTTAACCCACTGTCGCCACTAACCTCAGTTTCCTGGGTCAAGCAATTACCTTACAATGCTGTCACATTTATATACTAACTATATAAATGTTATATAGCATTTTACTGATGTTTACATCATTTAATGAAGCAATTGGTTGAGTAGTTTTTTGAGAAGTTTTTGTAAAAAGTGTTGTCGCGAGGCCTCTAAGGTCATCACGGAAACACCGATCAATTTCCAGACAACCTTTTTTAATGTACCGTAAAATGGGGTGTTAAGCGCTACAAAAAAAAATTTAAATCAAAATTAGATTATGTGTTGGTGGAAAGCGGAACAGGCCGCTACGTGTCTTTTTTTTAAGAATCAGTAGTAAAAGTAGAGGTTTCCATAGTGAAACTATAATTTTTCCTTTATAAATAAACGCGATTTTTGCAAAAAGTCGAAATGACTTATAGAAAATCGTCAATAAAAAGTACTGTCGAGCCCGAATTCGCTTTGTTTGATGAGAAATCATAAATTCAATATTTTCCAGCAATAATAAAAGATTTTAATCGAAAACGGTTCACTGTGTTCTGACTATACAACAGTTTCTTTTGCATTTTTTTGAAAGGAAACACTGAAAATGCCGGGTTTTGGTGTTAGTTGTTGGTTTTTGGGCCGTCCTGAATTTTTTTCACTTAAATTACAATATCTCGGAAATTCGAAGAGATAAATTTAATCTGAAGCCCGTTGTTTTATTACAAAGGTTTGCACTATCACACACATTTATTTTTAGAAAGTTTGAAATTTAAGTTGGTAACTAAATTTTCTGAAAGTTTAAAAAATTCGTAAAAAAAAGTATTTTTGTTTTTTTTCGTACTGCAGCCAAATAAAACACTCTTCTACCACAACAGCTATTAAACGATATTGTAGCTTTTATTTAAGAGCCTGAGGTGGCAGCTGCGTCGCATAGCTTTTGCGCAATTTAAATTTGAAGAAAAGTTTTGGCGCTTAACACCTGTTTTTGCATTCTTACAATTTCACCCATAATAGTTTATGTACATACTCAGAAAATCGAGGAAAATTTGGAAACATCAACTTTCCTTTACTTGCATGTTTGAGTCCAAACGTACCCGAAGAAATAAGTTGAATACATTCATTATTAAATTAGAAAGAATCATCTTGATAGTTCTCACTTTAGAACTTGGCATTTTATCCACTCTAGGTTTTCACTGAAAATGTTTTAGATCAAAAATTAGATGAACAGACGAAAATTCTTCGAGTTCTTAATAAAAAATTGTCCAGAATGCATAAAGAGTTTAATTATAATAAAAGTGTTTTATGTACAGCAAGTGGTGACCTCATTATATCACATGCAGTGCAAGTAATTACTCGATGTCATGACAGTGCTAATTCTACCCTATTGCTGCCATGCAAAAGCGTCTGTCCTTGTCGGCATGAGCTAAAAACGAAAACATATTAAATTCACGGTGTAATGGAAACTATCCGTTACAATTAAAGTCAAAATTTCTATATTAGGAGTTATAAATAAGCTCCACACCACCGCATTGACCTAAGTCGGCCCCTAAATGAAAAGCGAAGAATTTCATTAGCTAATTGCTAAATTGTGCCCCGTGTAATCTACGACCCCCAAGAAATCTATCCCTTGAACGATAAGTAGAAAAGGTGTTTATGTGGCTTTCAGGGGATGTTATGGCGCTTCATAAAAAACGGACTCCTTCGCCGAATGGCAGAAAGATATATAGCCCTCCAAATTGAATGAGTCACGCAGTCAGGTGATTGCCATTACAACCTCATAGTGGACTTACAGAATTCTGGTTGGCTTATGTCGATGCAGAAATTAAAGATTTATGTCCTAGCGAAGGTAAGTCCAGGTGCTGGTCGAGTCTGCATAGAAGTTCTAAGCAAGTTCTTAATATAAATTAAAAAATGCCAAACAAAACTTTCTATTGCAGGCGGCTAATTACAAGTCAACGAGCACGTTAAACGTGTGCGTAGGAGACCCGATCATCATTGGTGATGGGTGTTGGAGGATTTTGCAATTGCAGTGAAATCACAATAAACGCTGAAACAACTTCTTGTCGTCTCTAAGACTCTACACGATATTTGCTATTTATCTGCAGTACGGACCGCAGCCGTTTGTACCATTAATGATTCAAGCCAGGAGGCTCGCTAGACGTAGAGGAAACCATTTCCATGTTGGCACTCTTTTTTCATTTCGATTCATCAATGATTAATTGTGCCACATAGTCGGAGACGCAACTTGGATGATAGAAATGGCTTTGGGTGTTGTAATTAATAGTCGAAATCATGGGAACAAACGGCTTTTAAAATTTAATGATTCACTGCTAAAGCGAATGACGCTTACCTTATGTAACTTGGAGGCTGAAACCAGTTGTACTAGTGGGAAGTCTCATGCTACTGCTCAATTTAACCTTACAAGTGCTGGTACGATTGAAATACACACCCAATAGCTTTGCTAAATCAACTAAGATTCGCTTTTATTAATTACTTCTACATTGAGAATTGATTTAGATTTATGCATAATTAAGGTGAGTGACAATTTTCAAACGAGAAGGAATCACTTTGAGCTGACAGAAACGTGTTACTTTAGAGATTGTGTCCTATGTTGCTTATCTTTAACATTTTCCTGGCATTTTTTTTCATGTTTTTATGTTGGTTTAAATGTTTTCGAAACTCAAAGATGTTCCTGAATATGTCAAACCCACAAAGAAGTATTTATATTAGTAGATTCCATTAGACCTAGTTTACAATATGATTAATCATATGATAAAACAAGTTGGTTTACCTTAAAACAAAGTTTATTTTTACACATTTCTTCAAACAACCAACTAGCCAATTTGCCATATAGGTATTTGCGACATGTGTGTGCGACAGTGACATTCTACTTTTAACAGCAGATCTATAGATGTATATGAAATCATCTCTTTTACAATTTTGTTAAAGATATTGATTCGGTACTACATAGTGCACAGTTGATTTTCTTTTCGGTTTTCATGTCTCTTTCTCTAGTTCTCGTTACCTCTTGTGAGGCAGGAGGAGGGAGGAGAACTTTTATCCGATTCGGTAATAAAGATTGCAAGTGCACCTGTAACTTAAAGTGAACCGCAGATAGCGCTCTTCTCTGCAACTTCCAATGGCCCTATTATCGTTATGTGTTGTCAGCAGGAAACAAGGAGTTGTCACCGGCCAGGGAATTGAACCTCCGGTACTCTTGTGTAAAACCAACAAATTATCTCTAATACCATTACAACTTTTTTACAGTACCATATACTACTGGTCTGCTGGAGTCGAACTTCGTCTAATAGAAATAGCGTAAACATCAAATTAAATCCGCTGATATATACCCATACTAGCTGGTATCCGCAGTCTTCGTCAGTAAAGTACTATGCCAATGAAACGGGTTTGGAGTTTAAGTCAGTATGGGGTGAAGATAAGAGGCCTTGGAAATTTAGATGACGAATATTAAGTTTTTCTATAGAATTGTAGGTCGGATCTCCCTCGATCAGGTATTCCATTTTTGAGTTAAAATTCCAGTTTTGTAATGGATCAAAAATATAATAAAAATAAATTTTTTTTTCCGAAAATGCCACTCCATAGAACATAACTTAAAGCTAGAAAAATATTTTTGGAATACTTTTTTTAAAAATCATCTATTATAGTATCCCATTTGGGGTATACGTATTAATCTAGTACATTTTCTTACATTTTAAACCTATGGCTAAGTTTAAATAAAATATAGTGTAATACACGCACTGCTCAATATCTTGAATGTTACGTTCACAATATTTTTATTTTGGGTCCGCAAAATAAAAAAATTTTGATTTTTGAGTCTTTTTCTATCCGAAAAAGTTAGATATTTACCTTGATGCACTAAAACCGTTACTACTTATTCCTTAATACCTATAATAGTATAATATACGCTGAAATCTGGCTGTAAATTAAAAAAACACTTGTAAATTAGATCGGTTGTTCTCGAATTACAGGCGCACTAACAGACAGACAGATAGACAGAGAGAGGTCATTTTGTAATATGTACGGAAGATGACGGGAAGATACTTGGAATACTTAAGGGGGTCCGCTCATGGTTTTATCGAATTTTTTTTTTCACTTCAATCGTTAGATTCGTGTTCTGAGAATGTTGTCTTAAAGTTTCAAAGTCTGAATCCGTATAGTTACAAAGCTATCCCCAAGAGAATCGTTGCCGGACGAGCGAGCGCGAGGCATGCCGCGACTTTTAGGTTTAATGCTAGCCGCCCACGTTCGACGGCCACGTTGGCTATTTCAGTATAGCTCCGATCATTGACGAAAATAGTAATGCATACGTTCAAACAAGCTATTTGAGGAAGCCGAGGGTTTACTCTACGGACCGAGTATAGCTGATTAACATCTAATCCTCGTAAGTCTATTTTTCTCATATATAAAACTTTAAACCCCGTTTTCTCTTTATTTTCTTTTTTAAGACGGTGTGTAGGATTTAAAAAAAACTATTGAATATATTTGAATAATTTTTTATTATTTTGTAGATAATTTAAATGCCCACAAAGTAGACCTATAATATTCATAAAAATATCGTTTAAAATATATTTTTAGGGCAATAATAACTAGAAAAAAATAGTCAAAAATTGAACTTTTTTTTTAAACAATGGTTTTATTAGTAGATTTTTTACTTTTATATGATATTATAGGTCTACTTTGTGGGGTAAGGTCTTCCGATTAAGAATGTGTTTTCCTTTTTTGCTTCAGATGAAAACTTCGGGCTGCATCATGCACACCGTTTTAATTTTCTACGGCGAGGCGTTGCTAGAAATCTTATCATTAGTCCGCCATTTGGAATTTTTTTTTACGCACAAAAATTTATTTTAAATCTTGAATCTTCAGTTAATAACATGATGTAAAATTCTTACGTGTTTTTTTACCTTACTCATAAAAAAAATTTTCCTTAAAACCACCTTTTTTTTCGAGCAATCCATGAGCGGACCCCCTTAAATTAATATTAATTCTATTAATAAATTAATAGGTCTTTATATAAGAAAATTCCAGCAGTTTCATATTCCTGTTTCATTTTTTGTTAGCTGTTTTACAGTAGTACTTAAACAGTGTTAGCTACATAAAGCAACTTTTAGCCGAAAATATAGAGAACATTCGTTTCATTCCTTGGGTTTTGCTTCAGGAAATATTCACAGAAAATGTTACTATAAGAAATAAAAATTTAAGCGCTTCATGTTTGTATTTATATGTCAATAATTAAACCTAATGTGGAAGATTAAATATAATAGGCATGCAATTTCTTTGACTATAATATCGCATTACATAATATTATCCAAATTAAAGTTTGCTTTAATCGCCTTCCGTACTTGTATTTAAAACTATATGGTATTACTGATTGATGGCCATCTTTCGATCTATAAATGTATCAAGTGATATGTGCTTATAATTCATTCCACAGGTCTTTCCCATGTTTGGTCAGTGGAGTCGTCGACTTTATGACGAATTGCAAATGCGTTTTGAACTTACAACAAATAGGCGCTTACTTAAATTTTCAGAAATAGCAGTATAGTCGATTTGGTTTTAGTTCTGCCCTCTGCGTCTGGAAAAACCCGACATGTTAGATGGCAGTTGTTGTGCTAAAATACGGATTCAGTGATGGGCCGAAGCTGCCCCAGTTACAAAATTTGATAAGCATTTCATTTGCTTTCCTAATTCCTAGTACAAACTTGTCCATTACATGTTTTTGTCCGATCATGCTGCAGCCAATTTTGATGGTGACATCTCTCTTTAAATTAAACTAAAACTATTCGTACAAAATTAAGTCAATTGTTATGCCTTATTTTGTTCCTTTTTTTGAGAATAAATATGCTTTACTTAATAGAGTACTCGTGCTTTAACAATTAAACTTTCATCTTGGAAATAACAGGTTCGAATTCCACTCGCGGCGACGAAAAGGTACCCAAAATGAAGAAAGAGTTCTGTTCGGCGCTGTTTGTTTCGACTAATCTAGAAAAAAATAAAAAATTACGATAAAAAAGACATTGGAATTTGTAGAATAATGTCGGCGGTTCGGAATCCACTTTACATTGTAGGTCCACTTGCAATTGTTGTCTCGAATAGGGTGACGTTCTTCTTTTGCCCTATGCCCCACAAGAAGGTACGAGAACTGAAGAGAGACAGACTTTCTAACCCTAATAAAGTACAGTAAAAAACTTTAGGTAAACTTATTGATTCAAATTTACTTGCTTGATGAACATAAAAACTTAAATACTAGTCAAATGCGAGTCAGATTCGCTCACCGAGGGTTCCGTGAATATTAAAAAAAACTATGTGAAGACTTAAGTCCGACCCCATAGACCCGTTGGTGAAAAGGGTCATGGACATCCTATAGCGCATTCCTGGCGTAGATGTCTGTAACGGACAACATGACTAAGGAACTGTTCGATAGTAGAAGATTCAGGATTCTTTTTACTGATCGAGCAGACTGATACGAGGTTGGTCCGAGAAGTTGGTCAAAAATGAAACACGGTATTGGTGCTTGTATCTTTAGATCCAGCACTAGGATTTCGATTGCATTGGGTAATTGGTATTCTTGTAAGCCGAAATTCACGCCATCGAAATTCGCGCACTGTTCAATTTAAACAAAGGACTGAAATTTAAGGGTAGGTACTAGCCGAGTGGCCTTTAAAATGGCTGAAGTTTATGAATTTTTTATCACAGAAGAAGGTAAATAATGTATAGTTTCAGCTATTAGTACATTTACTTAAGTTCATAAAAAAATTTTTTTAATTCTTTAAATGGTAAAATTTGCCAGATATCCACGCACTTCTGGAGCCGTGAATCACGTGCAACTCCCTGCGCCGTGCAGGATTCCGCCTTCCTCTTTTATCACAAAATTATTTGCAAAGTAGAATAAATTTGCGGGGTCATGGACTTTTAAATAAATTCAGTGATTTTTGATAAAATGGCGATCGTTTGAAGAAAAAAGCCGATCTTTTTGCCCTTTTTTTGTTGTTCATAGTGGTCAAAAAATAGTAAAAATTACTATTTTTTGTTGAATATGGTCTATGGCCCCCTAAATTCAATAATCTTTATTTAGTATAAAAAGGAAGTCAATCGGTTGAACGGTTCGATTGCAACTCTGCACGGCGTGTCTTAAAACACGGTTTTGAGAAAAACGCGTTTAAAGTTTGACAAAGAAAAAATGTGGGAAAAATATAATTTTTGTTTCTGCTGTTCCTGGACCATAGAGCAATCATTTCTCTTCCTTGAAACTGATTTTGACTACTATATTTAAGGAACATTATTTTATCCAAACAGAGCATATAAAAGAATTTTTGTACCTGCTGCGCAAACAGCATTTGGCCTGAACGTATGATTTTCGGCCGATACGCGTTCGCACTAAATCGGCTATAACTTTTATATTTTTCTGAATTTCGTCAAATCGTTTTACACGCTTATTCTATAATTCTTATAATAAAAATATGCAAAAAAAGAAAAATGAATTTTTTGAAATTGCTCTACAAGAACCTACCGTTAACTATCTTCGCTAATAGTCAAACGGCACTCAAGGCTCTGTCATCGTGGAGTTTTTCGACGAGGCTCATTAAGGAATGCTTCGACATCCTTAAACAACTAGACGCCCATAGTAAATTCACACTCTGTTGAAAGCCTGATCACTCGCGTATCGGGTGCAATGAGATCGCTGATGAGCTGGCCAGGAAGTGTTCATCCTTTCGGTGCCAAGGTCCCGAGCCTTATAGCAGCCTTAGATGGTCGTCGGTGAGACCTGTTATAGAGGATTGGGCTAGGAGTCAAAAGTAGCTACAAGTAGCTATTTAAGATTTTTATGATATATCCTCTCCTTGTCTACCTGAGCGTGGCTCAGCGTCTTTCACAGTAGAAGTGGTTTAAGTGCGACCCTTAAGACCATCTTCCCAGTATGATGAATACTGAATATTATTAATAATAATAACAGAAAAAGTAATCTCTAAAAAGTACTTTTTAATAATATAAAATTAATACTATTCGATTCATCCCATTATTCATTATTAATATTGAGATTACTTATTAGTTTAGTACTAGTTTTTACTAATATAAAATAGTGTGAGATCTTTTCTACAGCCACCATAAGGGTTTTTTTGACCTATTACCTAAAAACGATACAATCATTTTTGTAGTACCCTACTACACTGGCTTGAACAATTTAACTTGTTTCCCACCTTACGATCTTTTTTCAAATTATTATTTATTTAATCTTCTTCTTTGCGTGGAAGGTAAACATTTTTCAAAGACCGAAAGTCTACCAGAGATTGTGAGATTTGTACTTACTAAAAACATCCCTCTAGGGATTAGCCAAATGAGACAACTATATTCGGATACTCTTCCAGGCGCAGCATACAACTATAATCCTTAAGGATGTTCAGTTCTTGTCTTAATCTCAAGAAGCGTTTAAATAGGTTGGCTAAATTGCATTGCAGTGTTATTCAAATAACCCGAATTGCAAATTCATATTCTATAAAATTAAGTTAAAAAGCTCTAAGATTACTTCTCACTTGTTTTGAGAATTTACAACAAAATCCTTTACTTCTGGAACACCCTATATAGCAACTGATCAGATGGTAATTCTAGGCGATACAACACTAATTGTTTTGCTTTTTTGAAAACATATAACGGTTAATTTCTGAAGGTACCTGATGGACAGGGCCTAATAGAACCAATTATGAATATTTGTTGGCTTTATAGATGTACCTGCGAGGTAATGGGTTTTTCCAATTCTTTTCTTTACGCATGTCAACAAATGCTCATAATACAATGAAGTAGATAATTTTTCCCTATCAGGTGAACTGGTACATAGTATACACACTTCCTTCTATATACTACGGGTAATTGCATTACATACACGTGGTAAGAATGTTGATAATTTTTACTGGTCATGCGCACTGAACATAATAATTCCCAGCATCAAGAGTAGTAACCTGAACAGAATTGTGACCCAGCTCCCCGCATATATTATAGAACAATGGAAACTCAGCCATTTTGCATTTTCATACACCGGATAATTGCGGAGTCAGCAACCAATAGGAAAACCTCTGGAATGCTTTATGATCTGGAAAATGGTCTCTAGAAGCTTTTCGTCATGACATGTTTGCCTTTTATTACAGTTTTTATCGCCGTCGTTAATTACTTACTGCTTTCAGGTATTTGCCGACGGTAACGCTATTTTCCCATACATAGCCAAAGTTATTAGAAAAAAGTCCCTCGGCTTTAATGAATTGAGTTATAATTAAAGCACAATCAATAAAAGATTTATTGAATTTACGACATTATCTAGATTAAGAATTATTCTACCATGCAGTGCCGCCTTTGCTATCAGAAGGTGTTGTTATGATTGAAAATGTCGACATTAGTGGACGCTTAAAATGAGTAATTGATGCTAAAATTAGCTTCTGCTTCGTAATTACAACTTGTTAAAAACCAATCGTGATCTATATATACTAAGTGTTATAGTTTAATTTTATTAACGAATCAAATGTGCAGCTAATTTCTTCTACTTGACTTAATAAAGTTTCGTAATGAATTGAGATATTTTATTCAATTCTTTGTTTTTACCAATTTTTAAAAAACATTCAAGAGTGGTAATATTTAACTAGATTATATTATTCAGTGCGTCCAACGCACTTAATCGCAGCCGACATTTTTATTACACCACACTATAATATCCAAAAAGGAAATTACGATTAAACCAAGGCTCATTGACCTGGACCAGTGCTATTCAACTTTGCTTCAAGCTTGAATGCCTATAGTAGTCCAAAATAGGCCGAAAATGTAAATGATAACTTCGTGCGAAGCCATGTTACAACTTCTCTCCAAGAGGGGCAATAAGACTTGGCTAAAAGCATTATTAGTCATAATAATCAATTGAGTCGTTGATAATTTCAAAAACGTATCATATCAATTAAAAATTTCAAAAATCTTTGTCAAATCTGGTATTCAAAAGGTCGCACGCTTGGACTAGAATTGAAGAGCCTAGTCTCGAACATTAAAGACTGACTAATATGCATTAGAGAGCTTGCTTGGACCAACGTTGAAAAGTCGATGGTTTTTTCGTTTTTTTTTATGATGTTGCAAAAGCTCAGGGGATACACTATGATGCTAAAGCACAGCCTTGGCAGGAAAGGAATAAAGGATGAGGGAAATGTGTTAGGAGGGGAAAAACAGAAGATGGTAAATTTTTCCACATTGGTGTTGTTCTGCTTAGAAAAGATTCCCGAAATTTGACGATACGTCCAAATTTGACCTGGAGAGTTTAGGTTTGGGAGCGACTTGTAGCTCTTGTATCGCGCGTTTTCATGTGTCTACAAGGAATGAGGCTAGCAGTTTCGTTAGAACAATAGCCATGGTAAATAGCGATAGAAGAGTGAAAGACAACCGACATTCCGTCGATGCTTCAGAGAGTCAAGGCCCTCAGAGATTGAGGAATCGCCAATAAGCCTTACGCTGAACTTTGTCTGAAGCGGACATTGCAGTGTATCCGGTCCCTGCCAAAATATGGGAATTATATTCAAGTCTAGGCCTAATATGGGACTTGTAGATCAGCGCTAAGTCAGATGAGGTGAAATGTTTCTTACATCTCTGTAGAAAACCCAAACATTTCATCGCACTTTTAGCGATTGCAAATATATGTTTAGGGAGGGCGAATTGGGTATATTCACTCCGTCAACTGATATAAACGTGCGTTCTCAATTGGCCTCTGTAGCATATCCATTTGAATTCATTACGGAGTCAAATGAGTACGCGAAATTAAGGGTGCTGTCGTCGGCGAAACTGTGAATAGCATTCAGAGTAAGGGATAAAAGATCATTAATAAAAAGAAGAAATATGTTTGGTGAAAAAACTGAAAATTGAGATACACCGGCATTTATTTCGTAGGAATTACTACACGGATTGAACGGTCTGTCAAAAAACTCTCTATTCATTCAACGAAGGATGCAGACCAAATGTTTGAAGTTTGGCTAAAGGGGCAGCGTGCCAGACTCCATCAAAAGCCTTTGAAATATCAAGAGCGACGATTTCGGACTCACCAAAATTATGGAGACAATGATTCCAACGCTCCGTTAGAGCCATTAGTAGGTCTCCGGTTGGGCGGCCGGGGCGGAAAACGCACTAACAATCGTTGATAAGATGGATATTTTCTAGATATTTGATCAACTATGAGTTGATGAGGGATTCAAAAACTTTAGATATGATCGAAGTGCAATTGTTGTCCAATTCCTACATGGGTGACCGGCTTAGACTATAGAAAAGACAGGATAAGCCATCGCCTGTATGAACCATGTACGTGAGACCAACCATTTTGCTCGTTGGAAAGGTGAAGACGGAGAGAGAGGTTAAGTTCACTAAGCTGAGCTGTCAATTTTTGCTTTCAGTGATTTGTTCTCGTTTGTGAAAAAAAAAGATTATTTGAGTTTATATACAAATAATAAGTGAATTATTAAATTTGTTCGACTTAATAGAAAAAGAACATAATAAAAAGTGTTTTAAAACTCCAGTGCAGTGTTGTGAATAAGTTAATTTCACAATAATGTGGTCTGTTTTGTGCTGCAACAATAATCGGTGGAATTCGCTACGAATATCATTTTTTAGGAATGTTTTAGTTAAGGACTAACTACTTATGATTGTTTATTTTCTTAGTATACCGAAAAAACTGTAAATTCTGGAAAAGAAGTGATAATAAATAAAAGTATTTATTACAATTTACACTTTGTTTCCATTAGAAATATTTTCAATTTTAATCGTTCAAAGGCAGTTCTTGGTTATGTTTTTAAAAGGGGCATGCACGATTCAATAGATAATAATTTTCTTTTTCTTTTATATAAATATTAATTCTTAAAAGATTAAAACATGCATGATAAATAGTTGAAAACAACTAGGTGAATTATTAAATAGTTAGTTGAGAATATTTTTATATTTTTCCCGACTCCTTTACCAACATTTTAAATTTGTGTTCCTTCAATGGTGCGCTCACACAAGAACTTGTCATTCCACAACTTAAGGAATCATGCCGAAGATGATGAGCTTATAGTACTTTCCTATTAGTTCTGTATTCTAAAGTGAACGGAGCAAAGACAACAAATAAAGAAGGAATCTAAGAACAGAAAAACAAATTTCCCACCTTAATTCGTAAAAATGCACGCTATAACGGGCATGGCTTAGTATGTATAAAAAAGGTTAATTATAATATTCCTTATAAATATAATACTGAATGGTAGGAAAAACATTAAATTTTTGGAGGTTTCTTGCCGAATTTAATTCTACGCCGTCTGAATGGTTTACCTAAAATCCTTCTGCCTTTTACCATTCTTCTAAATTTTGTTCGTTTATATTAATATATTTAATTTGGAGCTCAAATCGGGGCTTAATGACGGTAACCCCAATAAAGACTTGGTTTCCAGCGGAAATCAATTAATCATTTTTGTACTGATGTACAGGTGCGTGTACTGATGTACGGATGTGCGTTATCTTGCTGACCTATAATGGAATAATTGACAACTTTCCAAATAATAAAACAAAAGGTTCTCTAACATTTCAACATATAGTATATTTATTTCGGTCAGAACGATGCAAAGTTTCAGCTTTCCATTATACATAAGTACAAAGCTTTCCAAACCATGGCACTAGTTCACGTTTACACATCTAGCGATACGTTGATAACACAGGCCTGCGATGATTATCCCTTCGAAAATTATTTAGTGATTTCAGTAAGAATTTAGGTACTAACTATCAGAAAATTATTTAAAAATATTCCATGACGTAAGTTATCAGAGAAAAATAATTTTTTAAGTTTATTTTGCAGAAGTTATCCACTATTAACTTCTGATTAAATATTATTTACTACAGCAGGTTTTGATAAAAATAGAGATTAGCCGAAGAGAACAGTGCTAAGCTCTGGAAGTAAAAACATTATACGTGTGGCTCTGGTTGAGCCTACAAAGGTTCTATTTCTTCTACTTGATACCAAATTAGGTATAATATAAATAATGTGTGTAGGAATTATCTAAAAAGGGGCTTGGTTTTTTATTTATGTTAAAAATTTGATAAAAAAAATAGAAAAATTCGCTTTTGTAATCCTATCCATTTAAAAGTTGAACGGAGCCGAAAAGCTCGCCTGCAAATCCTTTGAGGAAGTCAATAAACATTTCTTAAAAAACAGAAATAGCCCTGATTATAAAAATATAGCCAATAATATGTATTTTCCGCACTTACTCCCATATTCACTACATTTCCACCAAGGCAAAACGTTTAAGGAGAACATATCCCCAGAATGAAAAGAGACGAACCGGAAAGAAGTTAAAGAGAAAAAGGTTCAACAGGGTCTTCAATGAAAAAAAGACACGGCTTTTAATGTGTTTTTCTTTCTTTTATTTGTCATGTTTATAATTAAGTATTTTTTTTAACTAAATCTTAAGTTTTACATTGTTTATACAGGCTTACAAGATTTTTCCTCTTTTTTTTTAATATGTGAAATGAAAATGAATATAGATGTAAGCTAGAATATTCAAATTTTAGGAAATTCCATTCGATACAAAAATCGTCTCTTAACTTATAAAAAAAATATATATAAAAAAATCAGATGTGATAGAACAACTACACTATTTTTGAAATTAGTACACTTTATTACCTAAGAAATATTCTTATTAAAGGAGGAAATTTAAAATTTAAATTTGCAGGACTGTGTAATTCAAATCGTTGAACTTTTTTATTCTGAGAAATCATATTACGCCACTTTTCTTTTTCTGTTTTCGATCGAATTTTAACTCAGCGTCCTTATAAACAATATATGATCAAAAAAGCTCAAAATTTGTATTTGTTTTTAATTGATAGGTTTAATTTCACTACTATCTTGAAAAGACTTAAATGTAATTTTATAGCTTTTACTTTAATTAGTTTTTACCTAGTTGAAATTTCCA
Organism: Leptarthrus brevirostris; assembly: GCA_964036015.1. Lineage (NCBI taxonomy): Eukaryota > Metazoa > Arthropoda > Insecta > Diptera > Asilidae > Leptarthrus > Leptarthrus brevirostris. Next base: position 93,646,615 of record OZ038373.1, on the reverse strand, counting down.
TATACATATATCATATTTTGAACTTAATTTGAGATAATAAACTAAAGTAAAAAAAAGGTTTTTTTAAAAACAAGGTTTTATTTGTTGTAACTTTAAAAACCTAAAATATTAAAAATAAATTCCTAGTGTTATAAAAGTACCTACACATTTATAACATGAGTTTTTGAGGTTGTATCTATTTACGCATTTTAACATGCTATTAATCACTTTCTGAACTACGGCTGTTCCGTATACGGTTCATTTCGTACAGTTGAGTTCTTTAAACTCGACTTAAGGCGAGGAACGCTTGGCCTACAGCAAAAAGCTTAGGGTTGAGATAAACTGCAGCAAATTATTTCTTTCTATTTCATTTATAGAAGCGTTGTTTTTAATTTTTTAACTAAAAATCGCCCATATTAGATGTAGAATAATGTCATATAATTCATGGTATTTTATGTGTCAAACCCTTTCGTTTAATACCTATGTAAGAGGTTTGCAAAGAAAAAAGTAATCCGCCATATGAATGACCTCACGTAGCACATCGCATTCTAATCATCAAACTCCTTCATTTGTGAAGAAAAATGTAATCTGCCATCTTGGGGCGTCCGCCATTTTGGGATTAGAATGATGTCATGTAATTTATCGTATTCCACTCGTCGAGCCCTTTTATTTGATACCCATATCAAGGTGGTTGCGAAGAAAAAGCTAATCCGCAATCTTGGGGCATCCTCCATATTGGGTTTAGAAACATTAGATATGCTATATTGCATTGTCATCGAACCCCATCGGTAGGCAAAATTTCAGCTCAATCGAATATCGGGAAGTGGGTCCAAAATGGCTTGCAAGATTTGACGACGGACGGACATTTGAAAGTAATATAAAGCTAAATAAAAGCTACCCTTTATTTCTTATCCTTCTATCTTTTAAGCTACATATGTCTTTTTTGAATAGCCTATGCATTTGCCTGTAATATTTCCAGCTTTTTCGCATTAGTCAAATATTTTTTCGATTTTTTTTATGATAATTCCAAAAGATCGGGGATGCCGTATGATGATAAAGCACAGCGTAGGCAGAAAGAGAATTTAGAATAGGGGAGATTTGTACAAAACAAATTCTCCGAAGGACAAAAAAACTTAGTAAAATTAACGAAATTGATTTTATTATATCTACTTTCAAATATTGAATTGTGCATACTGTTGTCCTAGCATTTTAAAACAGAAGAAATAATCAAAAATAAACACAAAGGTTAGTTAAGTCTTTTTTGGATTGAAGATTTCTTGTGGTGTTTTCAGCAAAAGTAGAGGACAAGGCAAACCTCTTAAAACCAGCCCTTTCTCATAAAAATTACATTTCAAAATTGTCTTTGTTACCTCTGCTCCAAAGAAATCAATTTACTAAGTTATTAAGTGCCAAACATCAAATTTTGGAAAGATTAGTGCCACATCATGACCCACTATCCTTTGTACTGAAAAAAGTTTTCACCACTGCTGCAAATCAAAACACAGTTATGCTTTCCAGTTAACTTGATAAATAAATAATCAGGTGAAGGTATATGCTGTACCTAATAAGACGAAGCTATTATAATTTTATATCTAAATATCTAGAAAAGATTGTTTCCGCGCTGGCCGTTCAAACGGGGACTTACTAACGTCTCTGGCGAAGCATTGTCTCCATTGCTCGTGATAGATTAACAGCTTTTTTTAAAGTCTGGCATGCTGCCGATTTAGCTAAACCTGAAGCATTTCGTCCCCTCCCCTCTTGAAATGGATAGCAAGTTTTTCTTCAGGCCGTTTAATCTATGAAATAATAGACGGAGGTGCATTACGAAGTAAATGACGGTGTACCTCTGCGTTCAGTATTTTCACCAACCTTCTTCCTTCTTTAATTCTTGACCTCTTATCTCTCACTTTAAATCTTATTCAGAGTTTCGTCGACCACAGAACTCTTGATTTTACGTACTCTTTTAATTCGTTCATGAATTCCCGTAGGAATCCTAGATAGATCAATCGAGAACACATGTTTGGGTCAGTAAACTGCGACGTTTCATCTTAATATTTATATATATGAGAGCATGGGAAGGCTGTAACATACCGACAGACCGAAACTACTTATAAGGGTTCCTAGATTCTACGGCACACTCTATAGTAACACAAAAATTGCGCTTTCTTTCTTTTTGAATTACTCGTCAACACTTAGTTGAAAAAAAAATCTAAAAGATAAAAATATTAGTAGCACGGTAGCACGGTATCAACACTGGCCGCCCAATCGGATCGGATAATTGGCTCTATGGTTTTGGTGAGTTTGCAATAATTACTATTAATATTTCAAAACTTTATAGTACACTGGTAGAAAAAAATCTTGAATCCAGATAATTTGCTTTTAGTCCAGAATGTATTAGGCTTGTTACGAAGACAACTTTGCTTAGTACAAGTATATACTTTTCTTGACTTGTAATGTCTCGGTTTAAGAGAAACTTAATTTGAATTGAAAATATATAAATATTTCGTTGCAGTCAGTTATTCTCAGGGATTTTTTGTAATTTTCTCTGCTCTTATTTGAAAGCGTACGAAGTCATTGAAATTAACAAAAAAAAAACAACAACAACAAGAATTGATATTTATTGGAATAAGACTGCGAAACTAGCACTACAATTATTCGTGACTGAAATAAATTTTTCTACCAGTGTAGGGTCTAGTATGTTGTCCTGAAGCCCTGACGCACTCCTTTAAACTCTAAAAGTTGAAAAATTAGCAAAATAACGATGCTAAAAATTTTTGATAGTTTAGATTTGAAATAAAACAGTAATGAACGACATTTAACAAATTTTTTTTGAGATTGCATTAATGATTACAAAATACATTTGCAGGTTGGCATACTAAATTAATCTTCTCAAAATACATTAATGTTGGTATTTGAATAAAAGGAACGTGTCAAATTTATGTCTCCACAGGTAGATAAATTCATCTTTTATGTTTTTCACGACTGTATCCTAGTAAAATTCAATTATCTTTCCATAAAATTCCAATCACAAAAAGGTTTTCATCTTTACGATATTTAATCAAAATTATAATCCAATGACAGTCTCTCATCCCATCACGAATATTTACCTTTGCCACGGTGACTCGAAGGTAATTCGATAACGAGATACGCGTGCCATAAACACGTTAGAGACCTGGATGGCGTGTCATTTTCACTTTTTACCCTTAGCGTTTTGAACCATAGTGCGACGCGAACCATTAAAATGCCTGAGCCCCGTCTACCAGCCATTTAACCAGTGTTAACTTCTGTTGACTCCTTAATTACGTAATTATTCGAGGTATTGAAATTATGTAGGGAAAAGACGTAGAATATTTAAATGTCACGTGCCTTTGTTGCTACAGTTATTTACGACGATTGATTAGTAACACATTGATGGATGGCATTGTTTGAAAAGAAAATAGAATTATGTAATGTCCATCTATGAGAAACAATCGGGGTGCGTTACTTTTTTTTGTAATGAAGAGTCGAATTCGAAATAAGTCAAAAAGTTTGAGAGCCTAAGTGCCACAATACAAAATAAATTTCACAAATTACAATTTTTATTTAACTTTTATTAATTATGTTTTTTTTTCAGGTGAATATCTTCAGTTGGCGACGTACTTGCACTGACTAATTACAGTGAAAATTTCTATGTCTGTGAGTTTAATTTTTTTTTCACTCATATTTCGAAACTATTATTTTGTTATAGAAGAACAATATTAATAACAAAATACAATAAAATAAAATGGAAAATTGGTGAGTTGTTCATCAATATTGAACAGACAACCTTTAATTATGGGATTCAGTATATTGTGTACTATTATGTCTGAATACTGGAATTGTCAATTAAAAAAAACCGCTTCAGTTAACCAGTTTATATTTTAAATTTTGTAGAGTAGTTTTTTAAACATTTTTATTAAGATTTTATTAGGCAATGAGCGATATTTTTTTTATTGGTAAAATCACTACCTACGTTTTTATAATACTTCCATCTATTTTTTAGAACTTTCGAGGATTTTTGTCAAAGTATTGCTTTTGGAAAACTTGTTGTTTTAGAACCGATGCGCAAAGTAGAATAAAAATTATTTTTACTTCAGTTAAAGTTCAGGATCGCTTTCTTAGAATCTGCCAAATTTTACATAGTTTATTGAAGTAAGCGTCTTTAATGTTTTAAATTACATGTTCCTTAAATGGAAAAACATCTCAAGGAAAGAAGCATTTAAGGCAGATTATGAAATTTAAAATTTCCCAATCCCGTAGACTTTTATTCCTTTGGCAAAAGTAAGAAAATTAATTATTAACTAGTTCATAAATTTGAGTTTAATATTCTTGTAAATAACATCAATGACGTCTATTAAGTCGGACCTTCACTGTACCAATCAAAGTAAAATGTAACATTTAAATAAAATAGATAATTATACAAAACTTACGAGGCTACCTCGGTATTCCATTACAAAAAGCAATTGACAACAAATATAATAATTCAAACCAAAGAAGTTTGAAGAAAAAACAAACAAATTAACTTTGATGGTCTAGCTCTTGCTTCGTTGCAATAAAGATTTTTTTGTTCAATATTAATGTCAAATACAAATTAGTAGTTTAATAAGCAATTATCTAATTGTTAATTGTTTCCAGGCAGTTTTCGTATATTGAAAAAGTTTTTCAAAATTATTATCGGAGACGGAGTTGGATCAATACGTTGAGTGGCAAGACCAACATGCCATGAGTCCCGGGTTCGAGACCACGTGACCCCGTGAGCTTTTATTAAGAAATTAAAATAATCCACTCCGCTTCTGGGCTGCTGTCTAGCTCGCAGCAATGCAAAAACAAGACTCAAGTTTCCTCACTTCCCTTACCCTAATTACCCTAATTCCCTTCCGGCCAAAACCATGCTAACGCATCAAAGGGTTGTCCCCTAGGATTTGGCCACATCGTATAAAAAAAAACCATTCAGAATAGAAACAGCTTCTCCTTTAGTTAAATGCGCTTTGTTCATCATTCATGAATCATATTTTTCTATGATTTAGACCAGCGAAAACTCTCTAATACATTTTGCATCGCTATGGTCGGTCAGGAATTAGGGTAAGGGGAATGATGGAAATTGAATGTTTTGTTTTTGTATTGCTGCGATCTAGACAACAATCCGGAGACGGAGTGGATTTTTAAATTTATTGCAATTGCAAATTAAAAACTCGTTGGCAGACCGAGGCTCGAACCTGCATCCATGGAATCGTGCCATGCAGACAGCGAAATAATATGTTCAGTCTATATCGTTCTTTAAGGTTGCAATGAGTACATACACATTTGACCTTTATGCTTCAAGAACCTACATTTAATCGGAACATACCACTTCTGTACTTAATCATTGCAGAAAAGTTATACTTAAGTTTTCTTATTGTTTTTCCATCTATCCTTTTTTCTAATATTTGGTATAATAATAATAATTTAACCGTTCTTCATAAAAAATCAAAAATACCGGCAAAGTGTGAAATGATTCGCTCATGGAGGATTCCGCACAATATTAAAAAAAATTTTACCAAAATAAATTATTTAGGCTACTTTAGTCTTGATACGTCCAGCTTTCGATAATACTCTTATTACTTCTCGTTTCCTCAAGTTCATGATTTCTAATTAATTTAAGCTGACCATCTTGATGATCTTGATAATTTCTGATAAATTCTTGGGTGAACTTCTTTGGTTTATAAATAATCTTTTGCAGTTCTTTAGGATCTTCAGACTATCTACATCTACATCATCCGCATGTAAAAGTGTTTAAATACTAATCCAATCAATACTCACACCTCCCCGAAGACAACAAAACAACAGAGGACTTAGGGAGCGATCCTGTCTTAGATCCGATTTCAACAGAATCTTGCCGTTCTGAACTTGTGCACTAGTATTTCTCTAAAATTAGTGATCCGATAAATTTTGTAGATATACTGAGCTGAAAAAGTTATAGAAAATTAAACAATGTCAACAAAGAACACATAAACCTTTCAACTTTTCTTTGCAAACTTTAATTTTACATTACTGTATAAATTGAGAATGTTTCCAATTGTTCCTGCATGAAACTGTTCAACCCTCCGCGAAGCCCTAGTGCCTACTTTTTAAACTGGACATATTGTACCTTTTTGGATAGACAATTTAATAAAAGTAAAAAATAGATGTACTAATTACATGAATTTCGGAGAAAATTTGGGAGAATCCTGAATTTTAGATTACCCCAAAATCTTTCTTTCGCTTTTAGAACTGACTGAACCTACAATGGTAGGAGTTACATAGATCAACACTATTGACAATTTTAGATAGTTCATTGGGGTAGTGATTTTTTGGCGATTGCTTGATGTCGATACGTTGAGTAGATCGAAAGTTAAAAATAAAATAAGGATGTGCATACCGTGAAAATTGGAAATTTATGAATCACCATATAAGTTCTCAACAGGTGAGATCTATCACCCCACTTACTGTGGCATACCAGATCTGAGACACCTTGTATATGTTTTGCCGTCTAAATCGAATTAAACTTTTTGTAAATCAAATTCAATTCCTTGTAAATGAAAACGGTTTACATGAAAAATTATATAATCACCCACTTCAGTTGTGTAATTTTAATAGAACTTTTGGTATCTCTCCATTTATGCAATAAGTGTATGCAAAAAGGTGTGCTTGATGCTTTTCACAAATGCGCGCACAGATGGATAAACGGAGACGAATAGACTTATCTTCGCGTTTTTTTTACGATTCCATTAATTTTTTCCTGACGGAGTTAAAACGTATAAAGTATTAAAAGATTATTTAAATAATTTTTCTGATGGCATAAATTAATCTTATCACATTTTTTAAAAATAAAATCTGTGTTTAAATGACTAATGCAGGACTGATTCCTGTATCTTCGGTTGATTAAGAATTTTATATTATAGTCGAGTCAGTTATGTTGGTTGGATAATAATGTTATTATTAATGTCATAACAAAACAAAACTGTCGTTCCTTTACAGTTTGAGATAATTATCTGGTTTTCTTATTTCTTGTGGGTTGGATCATTTTTATAATATTTAAATATGAAGTTTTACACGAAACGAGTGATAATTTAGTCAAAATTACGTTACTTCAGATACTCAAGATTTAAAAATTGTATAGAAAAAATATTTGTCATTTGTAATACTTTTCTGAACTGAAGAATTCAAAATATCGGAAAAAACTTCGCTTCAAATTCTTCAAAATAATAACATAGGTAATTTATAATTTGATCCCTGCCATGGATAGAATTCTTATTTATATTTTATTAGTTTAAAACGAGCTAAGTGCGAGTATTGATAAAAATGATGGTTGACATTTTAAATCAGCGAACTTAATCTGTTCAACACAAAATAATCCTCATAATTGGTGTACGCTTTACGAAGTAAGACACTACAACGACCTTAGGTGCAACATTTTGCTTATACCAATCGCAAATACATTTTGTACAAACAAATAAAAACTGGTTACGTATGAACGCTATTCAAGCGCTGTGGGTTCCATACTACCGCCATATTTCCAAAATAAAGATTTGTTTCTTTTTTAATATTTTCCACGAATTCCTAAAAACATTAAACGATTATGTGTTCTCAAATTTTGCAGAAAACGGATTAAGGGGACCCGGTGGTCTAGCGCGCGTAAATTTAAGGCATTTTCAGGATTTTTTTAAGGTAAAACCAATTAAAAAAACGATAATTGAACTATGTACATTTACTAAACTACTCAATACTCATACAAAAAAAAACTTATTATAAAAATAAAAAAAAAATTTTATAAAAAAAAATTTAGCTGAAAATAACACCCTCAAAAAAATCGACCTGGGTGGCGTTGATGATTTCAGCTCTGTCAGTCATTTGAAAAATAGAAAAAAAAAGAAGATTATTAATCTATATGAGTGTCTCTATCCTTGGAACTAAAATAAATTAAAAAAAAAAAATTTTTACGAAGTGGTGCACTTTTGAATTTTGGGTACCAAAAATACGACTTTTTTTCGATACTTTTTTAACAAAAAAACAAAAAAGTTATTAAAGTAAAAATTTTTTTTTAGTTCCGACGATAGCCACTGGCATACTGAATAACATATTCAAAATTTAGCCCAATCGGATGGACAGCTTTTTTTTGCTCTACGCCGTGCAGACAAAAGTAGTTTCGAGATAAATGAGTTTAAAGTTTTCCATTCATGAGGCGGGAAAACCGTTTGCTACCTGCTATAAAGGCTATAGAACTTAAAATACCGTCAATATCATTATAATAATTTAACAGTATATTCTTGAAAGATTATACTTTTGAAATATTAAAGAAAAAAAATCGATTTTTTTAAAATTCTAGACCACCGGGTCCCCTTAAGTCGTCGGTGGAGTTAGTGATAACATCCATCCCGAATATCCCAGATTCAAGCCTAACAGATTACGATAAAAAAAGCCACTGGGGTTGCAGAGAAATATCGGTGGTTCGCAATCCACTTTAAATTGTAGACCCACTTGTAATTGTCATCTCCAATCGGATGAAATTCTTTTTCCGCCCAATGCGTTACAAAGTGTTATGAGAACTAGAGATAGAGAGAGATATTACGTATCTGGTTATCCTAACACGCTAAATAAGATTTTTATAAATAATTTCGGAAACCGAAAGTGTTGTGTACAAAATAATTGCATTAATATACAATTTTTCTAATATAACTTTCTGGCGGTTTTCGAGTCTGATCTATTTTTGACCCTTTATGTGAAATATATTAACTTTTACCAGTAATTTAAGTTTAGTATACTTGAAAGATTGCTATAGTTTATGCCTTTTTTCCCATTTAAGTATTCCACATAGAATTGATATTAATGATTTATGGATTTTTTCCTTTATTTGTGATCTGAGACCTTCCTTTGTGATAAATTTCAAGATTTTAGGTCATCGTGAAGTACCCTATAGTTTTATTGAGTGTATCAGTTAGTATAAAAATACTTTATTTGCCGTATCCTTTTATTGCAATGTATTAGAAGCCTGATTTTGGACGTTAAGCCTTACTATTTGGTATTAATTTAAGCTTGATACCTCTAGCGAATCTTAAAAAAATTGTAGTAGATGACTACAAAGCAATCCTTTTAGTTTTATTTTTCGGTAACGTATTACCGCCCTTCTACTACCTATCAGGAACACACTCTGTACAAAGAACTGAAATCATCCAAAGTGATCTTCGTTTTACGAAATAATATGTTGATTCACTACGTCTTCACCCCCCCCCCCCCCTAAATCTCTCCCTTCTACGCAACAAGCCTTGCTACAACAATTATATCATGGTACCAATTAGAGACTTATATAAATATAATTATCCAAACCGATCCACGTTTTACGAAGTTACGGACTGCATCTTTCTCTCTCCCTTCTTCCTTTAACTTTATGCCTTGCCACTTTTGCCTTTAAACCAGTGTTGGTCATCAATTAATTAAATCTTTAATCAATTAATGAAACCTTTAATTGTTTGTTGCAACTAAATGTAATTGCAATAAATTATTTATTTGCAACGAATACTTAAACATTGAATTTCGATCAAATTTAGTTGCAATTAGTATCCTCAAATTGAATATTCAATCAATTGATTATTTGACTAAACATTTAATTGATTGATGCCAAACACTCATGTACAGTATTTGTTAATTATAATGCCCATTTAAAATAACTGTAGGTGGTTCTCACTCATTCGTAGAAACAGGATTTATTTTATAAATTTTGAAAATTCTTCAAGCAAACTTGTTGTAGGGAAGGTAGATTTATTTAGGCTTTCCAAATATTGAATAAAATTTGTACTAACTACTAAGTACTACAACCCCTTCAACGATGACGGTTATATTTACAAAGTCCCTGACGTATATTATTAAAATGTAACGTTCTACCTAAATTTTGTTCGGGTGCATATTTTATTGTATGTAGTCACGTAAATTTAACTATAATTAACTAATTGTTGTTGTTCTAGTAATAAACAATTAATTAGTTGTTAGTTATAGTTATTCCAATTAACAATTGACAAATTCTTAATTGAAGTCTTTACAATAAACAAGTAATTAATTGTTAGTTACAATTCTTACAATAAATAATTCATTGATTTAATCTCTTGTAATCTCTTGTCTTGATAAGTAACTTTGATTTTTAATTACAATTAAACATTTTAATTTTAATTGTTAGTTGTTGTGAGTACAATTAAGTTTTGCCCAACACTGCTTCGAACTCTGATGTCTATTCCGTCGTGACCTGTAAGTCTGGGTAGTTATTCGTTCTTCGACAATGGTGATATTTGACAGGTTCCATATTTAACAGCCGCAAAACAGAATAGATTTAACATTTGCAACTCGGTCCTAATTGATGTGTGCCTGTACATCAGCTTCAGCTCCGCCATCAGTTGTAACTATGCTTCCGAGGTAACAAAATATATGCACTTGTTCTATTTGCTGCTTTTTAAGATGCATTTCGTTTTGTCTTCTGGAGTCACATCTCATAAGTTTGGTTTAAGCAAAATTCACCTTAATCCCTGCTCTGCGACCTTTTCTACTCAGGGTACTCAGGGTTTCGGACCTTTGCGCTAAATGACTCTGTTTGTTAAATAGCAGACATACATCGTCGGAAAATCAGAAAAGCAAAGGTGACAATATGCATCCTTGTCTCAGTCCGTTCAGCACTTGGAGAAGTTTCAACAGTTCTCCTTGGGTAGGACGTGACATTGGACTCCTACGTAGAACTCTTTTTTTATAATTATTTCTGGGATACATCTCATATATGTATTCGTGAACCCCGCTGTCAAATGCCTTCTCAAAATTGAACATTATACGTAAAGGGGCCTTCCATTCGCCGGATTACTTGATGTTAATTCGGAAGGTATTTGTACATATAAAAAAATATTTTGTCATCAAATTGAGAACGACCTCTTTTTTCTCAACATATTTAATTTCTATTCACAAATGGAGTTTAATAGTAAGGAAAATTTTTAAATTTAAGATTTTCGGGGTTTTATTGAAAACACAGATTAAGGATTGAAAGTTGCAAAACAAAAAGTGAAAGATTTAAAGTTACATTGCCGTGGAGAACTCCACAAAAAAGTTTTGGGTAAAAGTAACAAATTTCATGTGAAATCATAAGATGCAAGAAAAAAAAAGGTCCCAATTAAAACATAAGGCAAATGAAGAATTATTAATTGAGTCAAAAAGAAATTTAAATAGTCCAATACATAAGTAATTCGAAAGATGAATATTTGTTGAACACACTTTTAATTCGGCTACAGTCTACCTGTCTTTAATTAGTTGTCAGCCACCGTATGTAGGTTGTATAATTTAAACGAATCGAATCGAAACTAATTGTGGCATCATGCAAAAGTGATTTAATTGAAATCCTTGTAAACCTAATGTGAATCAGCTCTGAATTCAAAGCTTACATGCGCTACTTTATTAGTTGTCAATCACGTGGAGTTCTTGAACCACGATGCACTCTCAGTGATTCATCAACGAATAGTCGTAGGATAGACAACTGTTTAGTTCCTTACCATAGACCCACATGCAAATTATTACAATCTGCAGAATTATTATGCAATACTTGAATGGGTTGAATGTTTTCCGTTTTATTTAGAGAAGATTGCCATCTTTAACCATACATCAGACTCTTAAGATATGCTAAAGTGTGGATTCTGCTTGCAGTCAATTCTGATTTAATGCGTGGACGTTACACGTTATGGTGATGCGAGTATGTTTTATTTCTGGTTTAAGAGGCGAGTAAAAGGCGATTATAATTGATTCTGTGTAATTACTGCATCTTTGTCGCTATATTGTAAGTTATGATGGTAATTATGTGCTGTTAAACGCTGCTCTGACCAATTGTCAAAAAGTCTATCTATTATTATCGACAGATCACAAGATGGATTGCAGCCTTGAAGTTACTAGTGTAAAAATTATTTATTGCGTATAACATGCGTGGCCTTAATTAGTAATACCTCGGTGGCGATCTTTGACGACCTGCAGAACTTTTGTGAACTTATGGTATTTGTGAGATTGACGTGGGAAATGTCTTAGGAATGTTTCTTTAAAGTTTATTCAATACTGTCATATGAAGCTGGATGGGCTCATTATTTGTTAGTATTAGCTAAGTTGTTAAAAGGACATGATATAGATCGAATTACGAAAAGGTAAAGTAATATATATCTCCGCACCTATGATCTAAAAAAGAGACACTAATCGCATTGGAAAGAAAATTCTTTTTTATTTCCCAGGCATTTCAAAGTTTAAACATATTGGTATTCAACTATTCGGGTAAAATATAATAAAATGTTCAAAGAAAGAATTAATCCTTCTAACTCAGAAGGCGCACTTCATAGGCAGAAGCCTGGAATCAATTGACCTATTCGCCAGAATATGTTGAGGCAAATGAGGCTCCCACACCAGCATGCAGAAGAAAACATTAGTAATCAAAAATCCAAAACACGCCCACACAAACAATCAGGGATGCACGTCTGTGCACGTCTGTTGTCTAACAGAGATCGTTTCAGCAAATCCTTAGTAAGAGTCAGGTCAAAAACAGGACACATATTCACGGCTCTACACATGCGATTTATACGCTCACGCATACCATAGGTAGACCGAGAGTGAACAACATGCAGTAAAGGCAGTCTTCTTAAGCTATATGGGGTATGCCTATAAGAAACCATACCTGCGAGAGTGCGAGAGTCTATGTTCGAGTTTAAAAGCTGGTGAATAAAGACTAGGTCAGCAACTCTACGTCGTTCTTAAAACGAGTGCACATTAAGTAATCGGAGGCGATCCACATAAGGAGGAAGCCTAAGTGGATCATTCCATGGAAGGTCTCTTAGTGCGAACCTAGCAAAGTTCCGCTGCACCGACTCAATGCGTCTGGAATGAACAGCATAGCAGGGAGACCAAACCTGAGATGCATAATCGATAATTGGCCTGATCAAAGAAACGAATAAGTGAATTAAGGTCTTCCGATCAGAAAACTCCCATGACCATCGCTTTACATAGCCAAGAACTGAATTACTATTAGAAACAATGTGGTTAATGTGCAGAGTCAAATCGAGTTTACGGTCAAGCTTCACTCCAAGGTCAGTGACGGACTGCACACGACAGATATTAGTTTCCGCAAAGGAATAATCAAAGACGAGCTGATTTTGCTTCCTAGAGAATGACATAACTTCACATTTATCCAAGTTAAGCTGCAAACCATTAGATCGACACCAGTTCTTGTAGCTATTTAAATCATCCTGAATGCAGGAAGAAACTGTTTCTAACGCATCAGAAAATCTTCATATCGTCTGCGTAGATTAAGACTTTAGAGTGCTTAATCAGAGGAACAATGTCGTCAATGGCAAGAATAAACAACAATGGCCCAAGATGGCTACCCTGCGGTACACCAGATGTAGCCCTAACGACTATAAGTAAGTTTTATATTATGTCAAGAAGTGCTTCTTAGCAATAAAATTGTATTCGGATTACTTACTAGCGAGCTTTAACTTACAAATCAGCTAAATCAGTTAAATTTAAAAGCTTTCAGTAGATTTTACAGAAATCGATCAAATTAAACTGTACTCGATCATTTTTGCTCAAAATCTATCATTTTATTCATGATTTCCGAAAAGCTGCCTAACATAATTGGTCTGTGGCGGTTTTTGTAGTGAATCACTGTAAGCTTAATTAAAAAAAAACTAATTTGGCAGGGTATGATCACTCGGGTTTGGTTACAGAAAGACAATGACCATAGCGTCCATATAAAGAAGACTTTACAGTAGCCAAACAGTTAGAATGTAGTGCACACGTACAGGTGGTTTATGAAAAACTGTGGCTTGTGCTATTATCTCCAAACATACAAACTTCAGACGAGTATTTCCCAAAAGATTGATGGGCTTCTAACCTGGGAACGTAATGATGGAAGGTCAACACGTTATTGCTTACTCCACCAACGGCGTTAATTCAGTACTCTGTTATAGACTATAGTTCGTAGTTAAATATATAGATCATTCTTAGGTAAATAAACAGAACATTTATGACGAATTCAGTCGTTATTTAAACACAAACAATACTCAGAGAAGAAAATTATGCCAAGGCTGTATTATTTAGATCAGGTGATATCTTATTTATTTCGAATGCACATCTAAAGAAATAGTTAAGCTACACTTGATTTAAAAGCTTAAACATTGCGTCGTATGCGAAACTTTTAAAACTTTCCTTCAGTTTCATATGCCTCAGCTCTTGAGGCAATCTCACGGTATTGAAAGGAAGTCAGACTTAAGTTGGGCTTAAGAGCTTAAGCATCTGAAACAGCGCAACAGTTTTACAAAATGGTAACTGAAACTGAAAATTTAACTTGGACCACTCAAAGCATCACTGTGCTTTGGTGAGGATATCTCTATCACAGTGATGCCAACGGTCTCCCCTTCGTTGCTGGCATCTTCGTCGGTCGTAGAACCCATGATAGAGGTGAGACTGGTGAGGCAGATACTGTTGTTGCACTCTGTTTTTCTTCTTCTCCGCGGTAATGATTGTGGAGGCTGCTGAATTCTCCTTTTTGTTACTAGCAGTGTTATGCGCCTTTAGGTCTTTTCCATAGAAATTCAGGCTAATAGAGCTGAAGCCATAGCAAATAATGCCATTACGTTCGGCAAGTGGGGCAAGGGATTGCTCATTTAGGATCGCAATGACCTGTCTTGAGTTTCCCTTGACTTCGCCAACCTGGGCTTCTTTCCAATCATGGGTAGGTAACCCAGGGTTAGCTACTTGGATGAACTTTAGAATCTCTAAAGGATCCGAAGGTTCGATCGGTAACCAGGCTCTTGACCTGTTCCGTGTACTTCCGTGTATACGGAATGTACACGGCAATTTGAGGGTGGTAAATAGACACGGCCTTATTTTATTTCTTTACAGTTAGCTTTTAGTTAGATTATTTTCTTTCAAGCATTTCAATTTCTTATGCATTTTGTTAATGTTATTGGATTATTCAAAATTTTGTGAACTATATAGCTTTACTTTAAATTAATTTTATTATTACTATTATATATTTCATTTTTTTTAATTAACTAATATCAGAAAATAAGTTATGTCTGTAGTTTTAATTTATCCTTAACACTGTATGTATCTATAAATTTTGATTTCGATGCTATTAAGAAGAAAAGGTAAATATTACACATCTTTGCCAATAGGTAAAAAATTTATATACTTGTTTCCTTCAGCTCATTTTCGAAAACGTACATTGTTTATTTGTAAAAATCATTATAATAAAATATGTATGGCGAATATGTGAGAGAGTAAATAGGTTACAAAAAATCTGCATATAAATAGCAAATCCTTATATGAAGCAAAAAATACCAAAGTAGAAGCAAAAACTAGGCATGCTTAATATAAATCGTCCATCATTATTAAAGCACGAAAAAATACCTGCACGTCTGCTCGATATAAAATTCTTAATAAAGAATTATAATTAGGCCTGGCTTAATAAGCCAAAATCGGATCATTAATCATTTACCGTAATGAGCAAATTTTTTTTGAACATTACTGCTTAATGAAGGTAGAATGAACTCAAGATCTTCAAATTGACAGTAGTGGTCAAGATGACATGTACAGTATTGTACTCAAAAGAAGGAAAAGAAGAAGTAAAAACTTACAAAAAAGACGATAGAGGAGCAAAATTCTTACTGCGTTTTCTTTTATTAAAATATGTGACCGATCCAAAGTTTACATATTTACCAAAACATAGACATATCTTACAAGACGCTGACCAATAAAATCGTAAAATCTCTATAACTTTTGTCATTTTTAACACAGCCTTTGCAAAAAAAATAACTAAGGGTTGGTAATTAAATAAATGGAATTTATCTTCTAACACAAAAGGTGCACTTATTGGTAAGGTACAAGAAATATCCTAGCCTGGCTTAATTTGATCTGTAGGGGTTAACATGCAAGAAAGGAAGTTTTTGGAGACTATTTTGGGATTGCCTAAAGGAAACCTTTAACCAAAGTATCTGAGTCAATATTTGAACTGAAGAGCTGGTAAATAAAGATCAAGTCAACGACTTTGCACCTTTTCCAAAGTTAAGGGAAACGCAAATGAAGGCGATCGGTATAGGGCGGGAGTCTAACCACATCTTCCCAAGGGAAACTGTTTAGCGAAAATCTTACAAAATTGCCCAGCAACGATGCGATATGCTTGGAATGGACAGCTAATAGGGCGACCAGAGATGCATATTTTAAAATAGGTCTAACTAAGGAGTAGTACAAGTGAATTAAAGTTGGTAAATCCGAGAACGTGTCTAAGTCATTTAAAATGAGGACGACGTCACCACTACCGTTAACAAATCTGCATTTCGTCGGCGTGGATTATAACATTAGAGTGCGAGATCAGATGGACAACATCATATATAGAAGACACGAATAGCAAATTTGACCTGTCTGTTAAATAGGAAGAAAACCAGTCGAGTAGGATAGGGTGTACCCAAACCTCCTGAAAATATATTTATAGTAAGGGAAATAAGTTAAGCGGTTGAGTAAAGTAGTGGACGCTATAAGCTCGTTTTAAAGTTTAGGGTTTAAAAGTTGAGCGAAAAACAGAAGATGGGTACCGCTCCAATATTCTACCTCCAGAGTATAGAGGTGGCAGCGTTTTAAACTGCCCAAATATGGAATATGTTTTCAATTTTATACGTGATGTAGCTTATTTTACTTAAAGAGGAATTACTGCGAGTTGTTCAAAAATTTCTTTCAAATTTTTCTTAAATTATCTGAAACTACATTTTGTCAGAAATATGTAAAAGAAATTTTAAGTCAAAAATCAAGAAAATGACAGAGTTATAGCCATTTAACTGGGCGCAAGTAGCAGGGCTATATCTGATGCACGCGGCGAAGAGTACACTTGTTAACATAGGAACATAGAGAAAGTACGTCTTATGGGGCTGGAACCGGCGAAGTTTTGTAAATAATAAAATTTTAATTTTTCACACGATCGTTACTTTGATTGATAGATTGAAAAAATGTTAAAATTTTGTTCACACCAACCATTCTCGAAAAAATGATCCTGTCTCTGGACCACTATTTTCATGCGAACGTTTGATTTCAATTATATAACTTTGTTAATAAATTTATTTCGTTTATAAAAATTCACATAATAAAAATTTTATGTATACTTATGAACTCTTTTTACCAAATCCTATATAAAAATCTAGTTAGTAAAAAAAATTGAGAAAAATACTTTTTTTGAACGCCATCTAGATGGTTTGAAAAAATCAATGTGTCAAAAATTATTTTATTCAATAGCGGTACCTTTCAAATATATTTTCTAGAATTTTTATTCAAAAATTCGCAAAGTTCGCGAAATTAAAGTGGAAAATAGTTCGTTTGATCCGTTTCCTACGAACGCAAATTTCTAAAAATGGTAACCAATATATCTCGAGATCTAATAGACCGCTTTAGTTCAAAAATATACGATTTTCTAGGTTTTGACGATCAACTTTTTTTAAACTTTAAACTTCTTTTGTATAAACAAATAAACGTCAATTTTTGAGTGAAACATCACAACCTCAACTTTAAATCGACGTAATTTTTCAAAAATTTAGAATTTTTGGTACAGTAAAATCCATTATCACAAATTGCCTGCCAAGGAAACCATACCCCCGCCACAATTTCTTTTATTTTCGAACAATATACTTGAAAGTATGTAATTTGAAACTTTTCTATAAAAAAAAAAAAAATCGCAAGATTTATCCTATTTTAGCAATTCCTAATGAAAAAACTGATCAATATTCGTAAATTTTTTGAAAAACAACAGATGTTATTTTTTTCGACTTGTAATCTGTTGTTTATAAAAAAATGGGGTATTTTTCTTTTTTATAATTAGAATTCAAGTGCCGCCTCCACCAAGTAGTCTCTTGACGGAGCAAAAATAATTGGCTGTAGAATGGTACGAAATAAAATAAAACCAAAGGGATTATTATTCAGTATGACAGTAACTATTGAAATTAATTAGAATGAAAAATTTTCGAGGAAAAATAAAAAAATGTATTGTACGGTTTTCAATTAATTAGTAATAAGTAGGCTTCCTGGTCCTCACCTCTTACTTTTGAATTTGAATATAAATTAGAGTTTGATTATGACGTAGCCCCCTGGTTTTATTTAAGTCTAATTAAGGCTCCTGATTACTTATTTCTTCCGCTGATGCATCAACCTCCCTTCCCACACTCACCCCTAGGTTTTAGATAACCCCATAGTATTCAACGGCATTTAGAGTTGATTGTACATCTCAGTAATCCAGACAACTACAAATTTAATATTAACATCGGTCGATTTAAATTATTTTGTATGTCCCTTCCTTCCCACCACTACGCCTAGGGGTATCTTACTACCGCAGTACAAAATAATGGCATTGGGAGTGTCATTCATTCATTTTACTGACCCCAAAAATTGTGGATTTGACACCAATATCGGTCGTTTCGATTATTTGTGGATGATGCCATAATGTTGTATTGTCACCGGAATTGATAATATCTGCAAACTTTTAAAGCGATACAGCAATTAGAAGTGGGTGAAAAGTAAATTGCAAGATTTGAAATAAACAAGCACATATACAAAATTGAAGCTAAATAATTCCATTAAAAACCGAAAAGACGTTACTTTTGAACTAACTCACGAGATGTCGCTTTTCAATAGAACATAAAAAGCTCAACTCCTTGGCTGGATGATATTGCAATTTTTGATTTAGTTCATATATTTTTGCTTCAAGTGAAAATAAATTTAGAATTATGGAGGAAAAATATCATCAGGTCCGTCCCCATCAGCAGTCAGGATGCAACTTGAACAATATAACCGGCAATTAACGCGAGATTTCGAAATAAAACACAAGAACCTTATCGACTTGTAACGACGGTTTTACAAATGAGTCATAAGTGCCTAATCGGTCTGTAAGGTATTAGGATAGCCAACTTTTGCTATTCAGATGTTTGGGTAAATTCTTCTCCCGTCCCATATCCCTACAAAGGATTACGACAGTTAAAGAGAAAAGTATTATACACATATAATAAAAGTACGGAACAATTCTCAAATCGTTATACAGCGTGTTTCAAAACTGACGTGCCAAAATAAGTAGGGTGATAGATCTTAACTATACAAACAAAAAATTGTATGGCAGGAGGGGGGGGGGGGGGGGGGCAATTTGAACCGTTGGGAGTTACAGGGCGATTCATAAATTTCAGTTTTTCATGGTACGCACATTACTCTTTTATTTTTATCTTTTGATTTACCCAACCTCGACATCAAACATACGCTAAAAAACTACTATCCCAACGACCTTTTCAAAATTGTCAACAATCTTGATCTAAATCCCACCAGTACAGTTTGGAAGTGACTGTGAAAAAAATTGTTTGCGATTACCCAAATTTCTCCGAAATTCACGGTATTACTACAACCCTTTTTTATTTTTATTAGATTGCCTATTTTATTACCTTCCCAAAAATATGCAACATGTCCACGTAGAGGAAACATGTAGAGATTTATAAGTAAAAATCCAATATATATAGGTAAATTCTCCCTATTGTTAATTGGGCTTGAATAAACTTCATTCTTCGTTGTTCCCCATAAGAAAAACTTCAATGTGGTAAGGTTCGGAGATCTAGCAGGTCAAGGAATCGGTGCACCTCGTCCAATCCAGCGGTTAGGAAATTTTTCACTTATGTTCACAATGTTAGCCGTATGCGCTGGTACTCCATCGTTCTCCTCTATCTGGCAGTGTATTGTCTAAAAAGTCCGCATAAATTTCACTATTAAGCACTTGCAGCAAAATAATTGGTCCTACCAAATGGTTGGCGATGATACCAGGCCAAACCTTGACACTGAATCTCTGCTGGAATGAGGTCACCTTTGTCCTCTCTGGGTTAGTGTTCGACCAGGTATGGAGGTTATGGAAGTTCGTGATATCATTCCTGGTGAATTGACATTCATCTGTCCACAGAATTCGGTCCAGAAACGCTCTGTCGTCAACATCGCGTTCCAGAAGCCAAGTGCTAAATTTCAGTCTTCTCTCGGAATCTCCTTCCAGTAGTCCTTCGGCTGGGTGATGGTGATATGGACGTAATCCCCCTCAATGAATAACCCTCCAAACCTTCAATGACAACACTCCTAATCGCCTTGCGACTCGTTTCGTGCTCGTCTCAGGGTCCGGCCTCGCTATGGTGATTATTTGCTGCTCAACGTCGGCAGAAGTTTCCGAACTTTTGGGTCGTGTCTTCATGTCGTGTGAAGTTACTCTTAATGTTTCTCTTAACCTTTGGAAAGTCCGTGTAAATACCCCTCTTTGGGGTTCTCGCCGGTTAGGCAATCTTTTTTGATATTCCAGTACAGCCGCTATATTTTTTTGTCCACTACACCATAAATATAAATATGTATTCCTCAAATGTAAATTCTACCATTTTTGATAATTTTTGCTTAAAAACACCCGTACTTATTGATTTGTTTTTCAATTATGATAAGTATTCTTGCTGACTGACTCTTTTTTATAGCAAAATTTTCATTGCAAGGGGTTTTAATTCTGGCTAACACAAACTAATATCCGCAATAAAACAATATTACACTATTATTTTTATAACTTTTTTGCAGCAATAACTAAAATTAATTACCTATTAACCCAAAACAAACATTTTCGACCCTTTATCATAAAAATTTTGTTTCTTTAAAGAATTTCCTATCTAAAGTGCAATAAAGTAATTAGGTAGTCACGGAGTTCGAAGGATGCGGTTTTTCTAATTCTGTGTCTACCTTGCCATGTTGTACTTTTTTGGAAAGGTAATAAGATGGGTAATCCAATAAAAAATTTTTGAACTGAAGAGTAATGTGCATACCATGAAAAACTGAAATGTATGAATCACCCTGTAACTCCGAAACGGTTTAGATTGCCCCCCCCTCCCCCCCCCCCCTCGTAATGCTATGCAATTTTTTGTTTGTCCAGTTGAGATCTATCACCCCACTCATTTTGGCACGTCAGATTTGAACACCCTGTATGTATTAACGACTTAAAGAAATTAAAACTAATTTATAACCGTATGGCAAAATTAAGATATCGTAATTATTGATAGTTATTTAAAATAGAAGAAAGGCATAAAAAATTGAAAATTAATTCAAAATGTTTGTGTTTAAAGACTATGTTTCTTCAGCCAAAATTAATGCTAAATTCTTTCCGAAATTAATCATAAACAGCAAAGTAGTTTTTTACGCAAATATCTTATGAATATTGAAGTGTCTCGCCCACCACTTCACATATATTAAAAAGGGAAATGGAAATAAAATTCGCCTATATTATCACTAATAGGACATAGATAATTTATGGGCCGTAAATCGTTATTAAATTTAGAAATCAATAATCTGAGCCGAGTATCTAGCGATTCTCCGTCACATTCTTCCTGTCTTTCCCGCCTAGAGCTCTTCTTCAATGAGCTAGCAAAGGTATCATATATAAAACTCGTTTACCTGTTTCCTCAGATTTTATCCAAATCCATTTAATGCTCCAGCGGATGATACGAATACTTCGGTCATGTTAACAAGATATCGTGAAGAAAATGTGTTTTTTGCTACGAGACATTTCAACTAAAGATGTTCTCTTTTTGGTACATTTTATGAGGTGAACATGGACAGACTTTTTGTAGTGGTTCGCAGAATTGACATCTGGAGTTTCTCAATTTGATCATTAGAAGCCCGTGGCATGATGTCGGCTTGAATTATTGTAGTACGATATTTTCGGCGGCACGTACTCCCTCCGGCGGATTAGATAATCACTCTATGTTGATTGCTAATGATATTTACCAAAAAAATTGTACCACATAATCCCGTAAAAATTAGACCTCGAATTGATAACAGCTTTTGGCATCTGAGAAGCTTAAGGATTCAAGGCAATCTTCTAGTTTTCAGAAATTTTTTACTTGAATGAAATTACGAAATTTGTAGTAATTTCTAAACAAGCTTTCAAACAATTTGTAAGCTAACCTGTCGTAACGACAAAATGCACGCAATTCTTTCACCTTGATTTTGGTACAAGAACTATCAAGTCGGTACGTTAGGCTGCCTACATTAATCAGGAAACTTAGCAAATCTTGAACAAAGTCAAATAACATTTTATTAGAACGTGTGTAATAATGGCAATTAAGAGGCTGATAAATATCAGTGATGACATCCACATGTTAAAAAGCTGGTGTCATTTGCATTTAAATTATACGCATTTAACTATGATGCAAATGCTTATTTGGTTTACAAATAAGGATATCTTGATTGCATTTATGTACTTTTGTGTCTACTAAAATTTATGTTAATGACAAAATGCCATAAATTCTCCTTCGAAAGCAATATTTACGAATAATTTCCGCAAGCCTATGTATTTAATCATTACCATTTGTAAATTTCCATTTAATTTAAATTTTTAAAAACTTTTATAACAGTTATTTATTATAATTATTATAGTGGTAATGCTTTAAGAAATAAGTTATAGTTTTACATAGTCGAAAAGGTTTTAAATATTTATTTCTTTTTTAACGATTTTATCTCAAAATTGATATTTTTCCAACTGGCCATAAACATAAGTAGGTAAATTTTTCACGTTATTTTTTTATCGAAAATAGAAAATTTACATATATTTATATTTTGAGGTAGTATTTCAGAGGGCAGTGTCCAGAAGACATCTTATTATTCGTAGCTCTAATTTGCTGCGCACTTCTGGTGACTTTTAATGCAGTGATGCTAAATCATGGACTTTGTCACCAAATCTGGTGTCTTCGAATACCTTTCTAATGATTGATATTTTTGTAGCGACACTGTGATTTCGAAACTCTTCTGATGACACCAATTCACATTTTAACGTAAATATTCGGCATTTCTCATTGTTTTTGACTATTTTTGTACACATTTGCTGGGTTACTACTTAATTCAGTTACAACCGGTGTTGCACCAAACATTCAAGAGGGCCCATTTAATGCTTTTCTTGTTAAGCTAAACGCATGTGTAAGACAACTCGAACAATTACCTGTGAGCCTTCATGACTTTCCAGCGGGACCCTTAAACTTTCAACGATACTCATTTTCTGTCGCTTACGATAAGAGGATCGCCCTCAAAATTAGAACTTTATCACATTCTAATAGTTCTCTGTTTCTCCTTCCTTTAATTTTGCAAATTGAAAGGAAGAAATTACACGACGCTTAAGTACATGAGATTAGCTGTGGATCAAATCAAAATGCACTTACCTTATGTTCTAAATAAGCACCAATTAAAGGTAAATACGCTTGTGATTCAGGTAAATACAGTCTTTTATTGAGTAGTAGTATTTAAATTTTTGTTACTTAGAAATTTCTAATATTAAATTGGAAGCAATTTTGAAAAAAATATATTATTTTGTATCTGGTGACTTTTTTAAAAAAAGGTGTCCTTTTTAGTCCCTATCTAGTGACATTCTTCATCGACGACTTGGCAACACTGCCGCGACCCATGGCATGTTGGTCTTGCCGCTCAACGTACTGATCCAACTCCGTCTCCATTTTTAATCTATCCGTGACCATATACGGGTTCCTCTTTCAAAGGAGTTGCTATTTGACTGCCAGTGCTCTCTAGCTCCTATGCTCACCTTAAATGGTATTTCGAATTTATACTCTTCTGACATTATATCGATATCGAATTAATAATACTTTTATGTTTTCGGGAGACCTTTCCTGTTCAGTCTAACAGCACTGATAGCTGGCGATTTCCTTACATGCTTGTGAAACGGGAGGAGGTCTAACATGGTTTCCAAGGCTGAAGTTGGGCAGGTGCGGCGCATGGCACCGGTTACTCCTAAACGTGCAATTTTTCTAAAGAATTATGGTTCATCCCTGCAAGGGTTGGAGCTTTCACTTTTTTTCTTGGTTTGGTACGAAGTCCCTCCAGCCGGCATCAGATTTAGAATATAACTAAGGCCTTTTGTATTGGTTCAGAAATTGTTTGATGATGCCTGGCCTTGAATACAATAAACAAGTTGTCTTTGTTTCTTTGGTTTTCAGAGCCAGCATCTGCTAGTTTAGCTAGAAGTTTGTAAATAACCAGAGACCATAAAAGGGATACCGGACCCTTCCTTGGGGCAGCCTTTTGTTGCCTAGTTGTCGACTCTCCTCATAGGATAGCAACAATTTTCCGGCAACTGGGCATTACCTTGACCCATCTCACTGTCGAAAGTTTTAGTCACCTTTTGATGGCTGCGTCTTCAATGGATTCTAGGAAAGTGTAATCAAAGGCGCTCTCAATGTCCATGAGGGTACAGAGGGCGGTTTCTTTTTCCACAAGCCTTTCTTCTGGTCCTTTAACTATATGATGTAGGGCTGTACTTGGTATACATGCTGATGTTCATGCAGTGATTTCGTTTTCGGTATCCTATATCTGACATGATGGAGAGGAAAGCATAAGGGTAATGAGGCGATATCTTTAAGGTTGGGCAGATGACCACCCTCCACCTGTGGATATAAATGCCACCATTACATTATGTCACAGAGTGTAACTGGCTCGAGAAGAAGCTTCTTCACTTCATGCCCCACAAGAGGTTACGTCAAGTAGAGAGAAAGAGAGAGTAACTCAGTCAATTACGTAAATAGATGCGGATCAATGCTTCATCTTAGAAAACCCTCCGGGCAAGTCATCTCCTTAGGAAGGGTGATCGGAATTAGTAACTTTTTCAAAGTTTTTACATTTTGCATTTTCGCATTTTTTCAAAAATGTGATCTCTTGCAAATCCTACTTAAGATTTTTGGAGACAATAATCAACTAAGCTATATCCTTAAACTAGGGGGTCCTCATGGAATCACCCTTACATTCCAACCAGCAAGCAGATCAATCGGGCAAATCCATCATTACTGCCTGTACAACCTTGTTAGTACACTGAGAAGTGCTGTTACTTGTAAGGAAGTGGCACTTTGTGCATTTCTGTATATTGAAGGTTCTAAGGGCTAAAAATGGGGACAATGATTAACAGTCAGATCATCCAGTATAGGCGATCCAGAGAGGGTTCATGTCCCATGCTGATTAGTTACATTTTAAAAGTTTCAGAACATCCTTGTGATGATACACTTTGATGTTAGCAGAAAGGTCTTTGAGTCAACCTAGACAAGACGGCCATTATTTCCTTTACAAGAGAACTTGGAGACTTATTTTGGACTTACCGAAGATTCTTTGAAAAAAGTAGCGGTCTTAAATTTTTAATGAGCTGTTAAGCTCATTAGGCTGTAATGACACCCCTGGTCACTTATGGGGAACTCTCCTTCAAAAAGTGTAAGGTTTCCTTCAAAAAAAGTTGTCCATAAGTGTTTTCTTTATTCAATTATGATACGGAACCCTAAGGTGGCGTCCTTCAGATCTACTCATATCAGACGTCAATGAAGATTCAGCACTCAACTCAACTTCACATGTTAGGCCGAAGAAATCCATTCTTACTATACCGTTGAAGTAGATCGAAAGTAGAGAGTAGCTTACAAATAGTCAGTTTTATATAGAAAGTTTTGAGTGCGTACCTACTTTTTGTCCATAAACTGCTCTATTGCACTTCCATTACCCAATTTTTTCATATGCAAGTTGAGCTTTTCTACCGGTTATATTTTATAATTATATAATATAATAATGAGAAATATGATATCATATTGTGTTGTGGGATCCCATCAAATGCTTGCGATGTTCGTGGTTAGTCTAGAGTTATCTCATCTTGCCAGGCTTAAAACTTTACACAGTACGTCCAGAACAACTTTTGAATTCGGCTGTTTACAGGTATTGATATTTGGTTCGTCTGTTTCTTCTAATAGTAAATGTGATATAAAAATTAGTACGGATAATTCTTTCCAGATGATTTAAACCTTCAGTAATGAATAGAATATCTACGCTCCAAGTAAAGGTAAGAAGTATATAATTGCCTAAAAAAATTGTTTTGGTTTTGATAAAACACACAAACTGTCAATCCAATCAATTTCAAAGAAAATATATTTTAACACCCACCTGCAGAGGTAATTTAAAAAAATAGTTCATAAAGTTAGGATCATAAAATCTGAAGGAATTGCCATTAATTAAGAAACTGATTCAATTCTAATTAATTAATTTTTACGATCGAGTTAACCAAACAAAGTGTGCTGGTCATAGCCCCGACTGGAGTCTAGTCATTATAAAGCTTGGCTAGTTAGAACAAAAAATACATTTGGTTAAAACACCTCTTAATTCTGTAAGACATGATAGTGTAATTTGAGACAAGACTGTTAATTGCAGAAAGTCATCACTTGGACTCCCGTGGGGAAGCAAACGTGAAATGTTTAATATTCTCTTCCAGCGGTTATAATGTACGAGTTTAAAATTCAGATCAGGAAAACAGTTATAACTTTATTGCTGTAATCTATATTTCGATAGTCGAAACTTAGCAGTTTTAACCTTCGTTTGCACCAGTAAAATAGTGGATTCTCGCAGATCTCAACCTACGCGAATGCTAAGCCAACAAAATAAATCACAGATCAGGCTTGATTGCTGTCAATTTTTTAACGATTTGAACTTAATCTTCAGTGTAAATATCAGCGCATTAAAATTCTAATTGAGATTTTTCTGGCAAATCAAAATATTTCGCAAAGGTGCCTTTAAAGTGCTATTTTATTGCCAACATAACTGTATCAAGACGTCTAATTAAAAATAGATTTCAGGTGAAAACCCCGATAGAATAAGGTCGCATTACTGTGATTGAAATACACAACAACCTAAACCTTGCTATTAAATGCAGCCGTCCCGTAGCCAAGAAATTGCGAAAAGAATGCAGATTTAGCCTCAGCCTCGACGTTATTAGTCGCGAAGAAAATTTGCATAAGACACAATGAGGCCTGCGTGGGCCGGTGCAGACCTTTTTCGATATTTTTTTATCGGTGAAAATTATATTTAATTTTCTTTTGTAAATTTCTTGGATATATATGAGTACGTGAAGATGTTAACTGCAAAAGACGACGTAATTGCGTTCCTTGCAGCAAAAAGACAACAACTTCGTCCGCTTAAATCCGCCTCATGAACTATCTCAGTTCAAGTAACTCTTTCACTTTACACACAATACACTGCCTTCCTCGGTGGAATTCTTTCAAGATTGTTTCCTTTATAGTATAAGCTGACTTAAACTGCCATTTAACTTCACTTGATAGCTCATTGTACTTTCACGAAGAGACCAGCAAATAAACATTTCTCGGGATTTAGATGGAACTTATTAGCGATATTATTGCGATGGCTATTGATATTACAAATTTGGTGCGACGAAGCCCCTGCTCGTCCAGACCAGTTAGAAGAGGATTATTAGTCAGCAAATCATGTTTTCTGCTCTGCAATCAAAGTATATGGATTACCTTTTGGAGGTAAAATCTGTTGTTCTCTGTGTTGAATCATCCTATTACCCTTTCTGAACATCTGTCCTAGAATGCTTTTTATGCCCAGGTGAACATGAAGTATGCCCTCTCGACTTTCTGACAGCCGTGCGCTTATCTTGTTACCTTCGGGAACCCCGTAATCATATAATAAATTTTTTCATTTAATTTACACTTTTTCGTCCCACAAGCTTTATTTGACCCCACCGCATTTTGTTGGCATTCATTGTCTGCACGGCTAGCACCTACAACCCTTATACGTGGCCGCTGTCCATTTCGTGTCTGGTGAATGTCCTGATGGCATAAGAATGAGTCTAACCACAGGGAGTGAGAAATGAGTTCCTTGACTAATGGTGTTTGCATTTAAAATCGAAGTATAGCACGCAACATTTGATGTTTAGGATGAGATACTGATACAACCTATGGCTCGTAATAATGAAAGGATGAGCGGAGATAACCTCATTGTCCCCCTGCACTACGCTGACCGCGTTTTCGAAGTAATTTGATGACTAAAATAGATAATGGCTTAATGATTATTAAAAAAACGTCGAATTATTTATTCAGACAAGGAGTGAGGATTATATTATATTAAAGAGTGTTACAGGACTGGATATGTTCTTGAATAGGTAGCCATTCGTCAGTCTCGAGTAACTTTAAGTGATAGCTTAAAGTATCTTTTCCTGTTTAATCCAAGTAGTATCAAGAAAACATTCCAACTTACAGTTACGCTGATTACGATTAAGAAGCCATGCAGGTTGCAGAGAAAATGCCAGTGGCTCGGAATCCATTTGCAATCGTTGTCTCGAATCCTGTCAAATTCTTCCTCTGCCACACGGCAAACAAGGGATTACGGAAACTAGAGAAACAAGTGATACAGTTTGTATCGAAAATTACTAGCAAGAAATCCTGTTAGTAAGAAATGTTGGCAATGTTGGTAGCTGCTGTTGGTAGCCTAATCCTAGTCGTAATTTAATATGTAATGTTTTTCAAATCATCATTTAGAAATATTTTAACTTAGTTAACTTTTGATGTTACTTCATGCTGTCCTAATCTGCCTCTTAGGAATCCTATTTTTTCTGACCATCTATATATTTATATATATATATATATATATATATATATATATATATATATATATATATATATATATATAATATTCCAAAGGTAGGTTTATGCCATCTGATTCCACAGCATCGATCCCTGCAGTACTCTAGCGGTTATACAGTATTCGTGTGGGCCCTATTCTGCGTCATAGCAGAACTTCTGACCTGTGAAGTAGCCTTTAATAATTCAAATGGATATTGGAACATAAGTTTTTGCAGGGATATCATTATACGTATGCTCCCAGTTAGCATAGTTGAAAGCATGTTTTACACGGAGAATAATGACAGCGCAATACATTTTACAACGTCAATTCAATTAATGGCGAAACGACTCACTCGAAACCTATATTATATATATATATATATATATATATATATATATATATATATATATATATATATATATATATATATATATATATATATATATATATATATATATATATATATATATATTATATTCAGACCGCCCGCGCGTCCTCCACGATGGGTAGCAGTCTGCTGTATATGATACTTTGATACTTTCAAGTAGTTTTCCCATTATGTCCAATAAATATTTTGGAAGCTTGTCTCTATTCGAGAGCAGTAGTAACAGCTGTATTTTCCATGGCTTAGGAAATATTCCTTCTCCGAAACGTGCGTTAAAAGTGGAAGCAAACACCACCCTGGCTTTTTGATGTGGTTTTGCTCACACTTGTCCTTTAAAAGTAAGGCGTGTAGCCGACATTCGCCACCGCAATAATTAGCGGATAGACACCTTTATTATTTTTACCTTGTCAGCTGCAAGTAATTTGCTAGCGCCTTCGGCTGTCAGGCTGATGACTGCCTTAAGCCTTTCCTAGGATTTTGATAGCCGTGTCCTTTAAATTGGGCAATTGAAACTGTTCCCGAATGTTCTTCTTGGTTGTTGCCTCGTAACTGGACCTCAACCTCGTTCAGGATCCTACCACCGCTTCCCGACCTAGTGTGTGTTCAACTACGCTCTTCTTATCTTTGTGACTTTAGCCGCCAGGTTTTTAAATTCCGTGTCACCTTTTACCTTCCGCATTTGAACACGTCTTTTAATACTTTCTAGTCTGCTTTTTCTTATTACGACTGTCTAGCTTTCTGAAAGTTTCGTCTGTGCGCTAGGTTTCGGCCGACATAGCAAGGCTTTTTGGCTCTTGTATACTTGCCGACCTTTCTCTTCTCGCCGGTGTTTTTGGTGGCCATATACGCCTTCTTCACGTACTTTTACTTTTATAATGATGTCAGTCAAATTCTGTCAGTCTAAGTCTTATTCTACCAATCCTCGCTCCCTTTTACCGCCTTTAGGACGTTTCCATAAATCCATACCCGACTGGTTTGAGTGGCCCTCTCAGTTTTATTGACAGCCATCCGCTCCGGTATCGATATGGCTATTTTGGGAGTCCCATTTTCTCAAGTTTTCGCCCCCTACTATGGGGGGTATCAATATCAGCCCTCTGCAATGCCTACTGAGACTACGCACTGTAGCCTTGATGCACTACTGAATGTTGCTCTTTGGATTGGCAACTTCAGAGAGCGAATTTTAGGTCTCGTTCATCTGCCCAATCTAGTTACTGATGTGGGTGCGCAAGCGTTCTGTAAATATTTTATTTTGGTGGAAAAGTTATTTCATCTTATAGGTGCTACAGTGTTACTTTATTTTTGTTTCTAATTCTCGTTTTAACATTTTTTTATCAAGTAGTTTTTTAACAGTGATTTCGATGGGTTTTTAAGCAAGCCTTCTGTAGACACTCAATCAAACATTTATTTTTGATGCGGCAACAAGAAAAATACAACGAAAATGTATTAAAAAATATTTTAAAATATTGTTAAATGGAATTATATTGCTTGGATAACGCATATTTGTAAATTTGGACTGTCAAAACATTGATTTTTGTGCTTGCAATAGTAACACTGGCTCCGCTGAGATCAAACCTCAGTGTCAGGAAGGGTAAATCAGTGATCCACTAGTCCTAGACGTTGTTGTCAAAAGTCCCTTCGAACGGCGACACTGCTAGAATAGATCGAAACTCGTGGCGCACTGAAGTCCTATCGAAATCGCTAGCTCTAGGGTTCGTCATACCCAAGTTCCTTCTTCCAAGCCAAATGTGACCAGGCGTTTTCATGTTGAAAAATAACACATTTCCGATTGTGTAATCTTACTTATAACAGTTAAGATCTGCAATAATTTTTAGACCCGGTTTCAGAAAATCCCACTAGACAATACCTCGGCAATTACCAGAAGCACATTTTTTCATAGTGCGAAATAACCGTCGCATACTTTCTTGTCCAAAATTATGATGTTATTAATATATCATTAGTCCCATCCTTTTGAAAGTAAAATATGTTTTGTTATTGTAAACATTGGGGGTAGCACTTTATTGTAACCGTGATAACTTGACACTTCTTAACACACTTACTTAGACAACAAATGAGATTTTGCGAAATTAATTACTTTTACAAGATGGAATTTAAAATTTATCTCGAGAACAACATATATTTTTTTTTAATTCAAGGAATGTTATTGTTTACATTTTAAGTAACTAACATTTTCCATCCTTTATGCACCTGCATGTTTTCGTATCAAATATATTTTTATTGACAAAAAGAAAATATTCTCAAATCCAAGCCGGGTAAGCGTGCAATAAAGGAACAACAAATGGAATCGAATTGAATGCTGCGATGATGTTGTCCAGCATCTTACGGTTTCGATCTTTTCTTATTAAAATACCGGCCACACACTGTTTCTGCGGAAGAGTAAGAACTTGTTGCTGGGCATATCCATCTAAAAGCGGAAAGATACGCGCAGACACAACTGGCTCAATGCGGGAAGTGGAAACGAAAATTTGTTGGATCAGTGATCGAGAGGTAAATTTGAATTTCATAAGGCATCGATCACAGTAACTGAGCTACGGCTACGGCCGCAAAAGTTTCTTTTTGTGAACAAGTGTGTGTGATACAAGTCTATGACGACTCTGTAACTACTTGTGAAACATGATTTATACCGCCTCTACTCTATCCATGTTTATGCAAATTACTAGAATTATTTTATTATTATAATACTCTAAGCTATTTTACTTTAGTGCTGAAAGAGTAGTGCATATGTGTGCCTATATGTTTGGTGCAGCCAATCTGCATATGACTGTCGTACGACATAGGTAGTTCAATATACAAAGATTATGCGCTGATAATAGTGATGTGGCTTTGCTTACTTTGCAATAGATCGTTTAGAAGATTTACGGCTCTACTGGTCAACTAAATTATAGTGTTCTACCTATTGTATCTACTGGCTGGCAAGTGTTTCCCTACCTGGCCCACCGCGTATCTTGTCGAAAATAGAACATGTATTGCCGATGAATTTCTGAAGGTAAACATGGCAGTCTTGCGGATTGCACATTAGACATTTAAAATTGAATGCAAACAGAACTAATAGGTATATTACGTTAACGGTGAAATAATAGTTAGATCATTATAAGACTTCAATATCAGGATCAATTTGTTTGTTGAGTCTGTTAAGACAAAAGTCATTGAATAGTAACTTTTCTATATTAAAATTGTCACAAAATTCAAGAAACAGGAATAGAAAATATTAATTCAAAATAAGCAAAGTTGTTTCTACAAAATATTTAATACCACACTGGTTCTTATTATTTTTTAATTCCACCAAAGAATTCTGCATTAAATAACAAACCTTGATGTTACTTGGGAAGATATGTTGTATGACACATGACAAACACATTTTAAAGTTCTGTGTTTTTAAAGGTAAATCGCTTTTTATTGTCAAATGTTTACTCATTATACGATTCACAAGGTGTATCGGTTTGAAGGCTGAGCGATAGGGGATGTGATATTATTCATCGAGGCAATCGTTGAGGGGGGGGGGGGGGGGGGGTCGCACTGCTAACTGTGACTGTAAATATTTTAGGGTTCACAAACAAGTTAATTAATTTACAAACAAATTAAAAATTATTAGTTTTTAGTAAAACTATAAAATTATCTTTATTTTGGTATAGTCCTACTCAAATATTCAAATTTCCAAAATAAATTTTTCAGTGAGTTTTTTCATCGTCAGAATTTTAACCTGTTAATGTATCATCATTTCTAAAAATTACTTACTTTACTAATATGTCATTAGCCCTTTTCCAAAAACTGTTAACTTATTATTTTAATACAAAAAAAAGTGTTGGGAAAAAAGTTGTCAAAAACAGTTTATAGACCCTATTGTTACAATCTTAAGTATCCTAAAAAATTTTTCATTAACCACAATTTTACGGCAGCAGATGTTGAAACGTAACATATGACTCGTTTTACGTAAATAGGAATCACTTTTCCATTAAGAGACGTAGGAAGAAATACATCACTTTCCATACTTTCCTTACGTTATACGAAAATAACAAGTTATTCCTCTTTCGAACAAAGTAAGGATTATTATGCTTTAAAAAGCAGGTTACCTGAATTATGTAAAATTAAGAAAAAAAATCCACTAAAATATCAAACTTTGGAAATTTCGTTTTGACTTTTAAAACTTCTTATGGCACTGTGCCAAAACGAAAATAGGTAACCGCATATATTTTCGCTATTTATTTGGCACCACTTTCACGTTAATGGATTGCACCAGCGTATTAAACAGTATTAAACGGGAAATTTAATAATCACCCTGTAGCTCCTAAGCCGTTGAAATTGCCACCTAACAATTTTTTGTTTGCCCCTCACCCCCTTCAATATTAGCCTCTCAAATGGAAACATCTTGTATAAATACTATCAAATCTGCCGTACATGCAGAAGGTATATAACACAAAGCCATTATAGGCCCACCGCTATGCTTTACTGTTCGCTTCGTTCCATTTGTCCAGTATTATATTGAGTATTTGCCAGACCATAGTATTTGAACTTAATCCGACGAATTTTCGTCAGTCAGAATTGCAGTGTTCCAAGCATGTTCCCTTCGACAGCAAGTTCCCACAGATGAAACGCCTAGTACTCCTCGAATACTATAGACTTAACCTGCCGTGAAAACGTCGGACTACAACATGAGAACTCTGTAGAATAGTTGTGGATACGACATAGAGATTGAGCGGGAAATGGTCATGAAAAGGAAAGTGAAATGTTTAAATTTCCACGACTTAAGCTGTGCTGTTATAATCTGGTCAGAAAGAATCCGAAACACCCCCATAGAAGGTGTCAGTTGATACCACTGCAGTCTTAACTTGTACAATACCAAATTATTATCCTGCACAGAGTTCGGAGCATCTCAATAATAGACTTGATAAATGAAAACTTAATCGACCATATTGCAATTAAAAAAAGTTTAAGAAAGTGCGTCCTTAATGTAAGGTCAAAATACCTTACTGATTAGAGCTACACGACACCGAGACTTTGGAATAAATTTGTCCGGGTCTCGTCAAGGTGAAGAAGATCTTGCTATTGTCGCAATCTCGGAGGGATAAATCCTAATCTCAGCCCGGTATCGCTATCGACGAGATCAAATAAGGGAATTTCGGTGGAAAAGCGCGGATAAGTGACATATCTGTGTATATATTCATTTTTCTCTTATTCCCTGAACAAGATAGCTCATAAGTTTGGTCTTATCAGCATTAATCTTAAGCTCTACGACCTTTTCTACACAGGGCTTCGGACATTAGAGCTACATGACTGTGCTTGTTGGATAGGTGGCAAACATCGTCGGCATTGTCCGGATGCGTAAGGAGGTTAAAAAATGTTTCTGCTAATACCTCGTGATGGGTGGTCATCTAGAGCGCAGCAGAATACGTCATTAATGACGATTAGGAAAAGCAAAGGGGACAGTATGCATCCTTATCTCACTCCGTTCAGCACTTGTAGTGACTCCAACATTTTTCCCTTGTGTAGGAAATGACATTGGGCTCCTGCATAGGGCTTCTTTATGATGGTGATAATTTTTTCTAGAATGTCCCTCCTATATAAAGCTTCCCATATATGTCTGCAATAAGTGTACGTTCCCGCTAATCTTAAAAAATAATGCATGGATTTTAATGAGATTTTTATTATTTCATGAAGAATCGCTCGAGGAAGGTTAAGGTATATGTACGTCACTATTTGTCAAAAGATAGTCGAATATTTTGCAGAATATAAGTATGCAATATGTAGATTTTATGGTGAGTCCCACGCATTGCTGCAACACACTTCTATTACTATTACTGTGGGAGCGGCAAAGCGTGGTGGTGGTATTCATAGTGGGGATTATCGAAGGTGATTTGGTAAACATATTAATTACACTCTGAAGAAAAATACTGCGGGTGCCAGATATCGCTAGCAGCTCTACGGGTTGGTGTCGGAAGGTAGTGAAGAAGTGGTATAGTGTAGGAGTAAGGATGGGAAGAAACGGACATAGAAAGTACAATCGGTAGATTCCGTGGTGGAGTCCGAGGGACTCTGGACATGGAGCCACGCCAGGACTCAATAGTTGGTATAATAGAGACAACAAAAGCTGAAACAGAACAGAGGGCAGCGACAGCTCAAATCTTGAAAATTTGGCGGTATTTAATTGAGATTGTCAATTTGATTTGAAAGTTTATTTAAAATTAATTAAATAAAAGTTTTGTTGCAAACAGTTTTAATGGCACAAATTCTATATTCTTACTTCCATTATTAGTAATTTCCATTTCCTTAAAAACTACCAAATATATTGTTAACAGACAAATTAAAACAAATATTTTCTTTCTGTTAATTGGGTGCACTGCGAGCAGCGTTGCCATTTCTACCATAATTCTGGTAGACCTACCATATTTACGCACCAAATACCATCTACCATAATGGGTTTCATGGTATCTCGAAAATACCATAATTTTTCCGAATTCAAAAATTTCGAATTTTTGAAATGAAAAAGTTCGATATTTTCAAATTGTGAAATACGTCTTTATTTTCAGTCCGTTTGCTGCATCATCTAATGAATATAGGTACTTAAAGGCAGGGGGCTCCACTTTGTACTTCCATGGGGTCATGGACGGAGACTGGAACAGTGGAAGAAGCAAAATATTGTCAATCAGAAACAAACAAGCAGCATTGGTTTCAAGCGAAAAGAAGAACGAGCAGAAATAAGCAATAATAAACGATAAAAAAAAAGCAAGGACAACGAGAAAGAACGGACAAGTAAAACGAACGCTACATCAATGTTCATGAGTCATGAAATTTCAAAAGTGGATCCCAAAACCAAATCCCAATTCAATTTGAAATGCCAAATGTACCTGGGTATTGATGTTCATACCCAAATGAACTCACCCAAAGTTCAGGAACGGCCAGATTTGATAGAACACTTTCAGAAACGGTGCCATAAATTTCTCTTGCAAGGATGTGCCGAGATAAAAAACGATTCGACTTCAAGAATCCCATTCTTCAACACATGAAAATCCTTAAACCTTCAAATGCTTTATCTCTCACAACCAGAGATTCTATGCCATCACTGGTCCAGTTCTTCAACAGTTTATCAAGGATTTGCTCAACTCAAGATCATCAAAAAATATACGGCGAAATGAATTTGGAAGAATGTGAAATATGAAGGCGACCAACTCTTGTTTCAGAATCTTGATCAGTTAGTGTTGGGTATGTTATCATTGCCTCATTCGAATGCCGGCAGTGAAAGAATCTTTAGTCAAATCAATCAAAAACAAGAACCAAATTATTGTGCCGAATATAAAAGCACTACTTCTGTCGAAACAGCATGTACAAAATGCAGGTGGCTGCCTAAAATTCATCCCGTCGAAAAATATGCTGTCAAGAATGACCACAAGATCACTATACAAGGAAAAAGATGTTTCAACTGATAAAAGCTGTCAAAATCTTGAAAATCAGGAAGACGGGATTTTATTTGAAGACTTTACATTTTATGAAACATTTTTGTTGACTGAGGCCGAAGACTCCAAAGGAGATAGATAAAAAGTGAGTCCCTGTTTTTGTAAAACTTTTGGACTTGTCAAGAAGATATAATTTATTGTATTCCTCTTTTCTCTTTTAAATGTGTTCTAAAAATTTGTTTATTTCAAGTAATACAGTTCTTAATTTCTTATATTTTAAATTGAGCATTTTACCTTCAATTATCTTCATTACCTACAATACCATAACTTTTCGTCAAATACCATTGTCCAGATAATACCATAATCCATTGGCCAAAGACTGGCAACCCTGACTGCGACAGCGGCAGCTCATTTAAATTTTCAGATGACGCCCGCTGCGCTATTCTGTACTAAACAACGGGGAACCATGTTTGCTAATCCTTAAGCAGCCGCTGCCGCTGCCACTGTTATCTATTCTGTTTCAGGCTTAAGTTTCTGAATGTCTTACCCTTTTGAAATGTATGCTTTTCCTTATTATAAATATACCAACAAGACTTTTTAAAAATATAATCAAACTTCAAGAACAAGGAGTAAGAAAAGATCAATTGAAGATTAATATCGTAATTTTGAACATTGAAAACATGTGGCCCCAAACTTAATACATATATATAATGTCATATGAGTTTGACATGCCTGAAATATAATATAAGTTAGGCCTAGCAAGGATTCTGCCCTAATAACCAGCCAAACAACGACCCTTTAATCTAAACTGTTAGTTGGGTGAGTTAACGATTTCTAAAGCGATCTTAAGTGTTATTAGACGTAACACTAAGAATTTGAGTAAACTACGAACGCTGAAATTTCTTTACTTTCATTTGGTGTGATCTATCTTGGAGTAAACAAACATGTACTGTTTGGTGTCCTCATTATCGAGTTCGCATTGAGCGCATTAAATTTATGCAGGAATGGTTTTCTCGGTTTGCACTATCTCTGATCTCAAACGACTAATCTTACCGTTTTGTCTTTCTCATCTAGAATTTAGACGGGAAGTTAGTTGAGCTAACAGGATTAAATCATCAGAGATCTTCGAACCAGGTTATTGTTATATGTTCCCTCCCAAAGGAGCTATGGAATTTTTTATAAATTTTCAAACTACAGTGACATTAATATGATGAGGGATTGAATATACAGTATAGTATAGTATAGTTTATTAATGCTAGCCTGTAAGATTTAAGACATCTTTAGACTAAATAGGTAAATAAATAAATAATTTGTCGGTCCATTTTCAATCATTGTCTCGAATCGGGTTAAGTTCTTTTCCCGCCCCATGCCCTACTACTAATGGAATAAGAGAGGGAATTTGGTATTCTTTACCAGAAAGCAATTTGGACGTTATCTAGAAAGTTCACAAGTCGTTTAGAGCATCGCATCTTAACGCTTATGTACGAAAATAATCGGTCGTCGTCGGTTTTCAACAGCAATTGTTGGTGAGTAATGCAAAAATTTTGTAAACCGTTAAATAGTTATATAATTTTCATTGATTAACAATAATTTAGAGTAGTAACCGGTTCAAAAAAGTAACACCACGAGATAATAACTTAACTGAAAACGAAATGGAAACGGTGCATACGGTTTTCTGTAGTACATTGTAGATTGTTGCAACGCATTACTACAAAAAGGAGGACAAGCATCTGTCATTTGAAAGTTTATTGATTTCGAAAATGGGTGCACAAGTGTAAGTAAGATTTTTAATTAACATGTTTTCCCACATCGGTTTCATTCACTTTCTTTTTTGATTCCCCAAGAATTTCTAATACACGAAGGTGAGATTTAATTGAAAGATCAAGCTGTGACCGTAAAAATGTCATCTTGGAACGGAATTGCACAATAGAGCAATCGTCGTCGCTTTCGAATGACAAGACCTTAACATCAGCATGAAATCAGCTTTGCAATTCATTAAATTGTGGTCCTGCTGTACTTTTCTATGACTGACGGTTTACAAATAAACCGTCAATTGCAGTCGTGCACCGGCACAATTGAGCCGATTACAAATAATAACACATCTCTGGTGAAACAACTAAACATCGCTTAATTAATTGCCATTAGCCGCGATTCAAATTGTTCTCCAGAAGAATGAAGTCATGATTTTTGCACTCGAGCGCGCAATTTGTAATTATAACGTCGACCGGTAGTTTGCGAACGAAGCAGGAATGCAGTACAGATAGCCGGGCCTGGGATAGAACTTGGACTATCCGTGGCCGTACCCGAATGAACACGATCACACTCGCTTACATAATCCTCATCTCGAGTATCATCATGTCAGCATTAAGGAGGAAAGTTGCCTCGCTCAAAGACATTTTCCGCGGTTAATTTTTCAGTTTTCCTTTCGTTAGACCTATTGGGCAAACTACGCGGATAAATAGTAAACACGACGCGGTGCAATTTCACGTCAGATACAGTGCCATAGTGCACTCCGCGCAGTATACCGACGCCAAGGAATCGTGACAAATATGACCTAATGATCCTCCATTGCAACTTGTATATCTCGGATAGCTCGCCGAGTGTAAAAAATAAGACCATGCAGAACTCTTAAGTCACTTTGTGGCCGTTGATTTGAGATGCTTTCGTGGCCTTTCCTATTTGATTTGGTGCAGGTTACATCGCCGTCGATGTTGGAGCCAATGATTACGACTTGAGACGCTAAGTTGAAGTAACAAGCCAGCGACATGTCAAGATAAGGTGCTGCGAACGACTTGGGAACTTTCGGCGAAGACATGGAGGATGAAGCCGGTACCTGGAGCTAAAGCCATGAATTTTTAATGGTTGCTCTGCCTCGAGCCTCGATAGAAAAATGTGCCTTATGACACTCTGCAAAGTGCTCTTTGACTCGAGAAAGTATTATAATTGCCTCCGAGAGAAATATCGAAAAGCCGAAAAACGTGAGCCTGGGAATTATGTCGTTCCTGCTCTGATAGTTTCTATCGCAGAGCGGTTTCGCGCTCATTAATTGGCTCCACGGGGAAAACTGGTTAATATGCATATGCGACTTTGCTCTACTGTTGCGATGAAAGAACCACTTTTCATGTAATTGCGGCAGGGACGACGTAAGTGTAATATGCAATAATAATTAAAATTAAAATACCGAGCCTGGCCACTCTATGGCCCCACACTCTTCCTTGAGAATATAGTAGCAGTTCGATCTGTCACTCGGGCTAATCTGTTATCATCTAACATGAGTATAAGCTTTCATGGCAAACACGTTCACATACTAACTGCAGCCGCAACTACACGATGCAGGGGCCTAGGTATCTGCTGATTTCTATATGCAATCAAACCGTGTCCAATACTCAACCTGAATTGGTCACGACTTCGGTATTTTGTACTGTCCTGGTGCCTTACTGAATTGCCTGAATTTGCTGTCTTCCCTGCCTGCTCTACACTGAACTACAGTGAGTAGTGTTGCTATCATATTAGAATGCGCGCCAAATTACATTATTTCTCATATTTCTAGCTATATATTACCACGCCGGGCATTATGCTGCCTTCGGAAGAGTTGAAATTGAAATTGCAGTGAATGTGATGAAAAATGGGAAAAGTGGCACCCAACGTGCGATGGAAAAGGAAAAATGCAGATTCCAGCGTGTTACATCATATTTTTCTCCTGCGGTGGTATGTAGACAGCTTGAAGTATTTCCAAGGTGCACGCGCATAGCATATACTTAGTGCTAGTTGGAGCAACAAAAAACAAAGGCCCAGACGAGCTGTTCGGTTCAAATGATCGCAGGTTAAGTCTTGGAGACCTCGTCGCTGTACTGCAGCTTAATGCAGCAATTGCTAAATCCGATGGCAAGATTAGAAGAGACACATTGGTTGGATTGGATTAGATTGGATTCAATAGCTTAAATATGTGTTTGTATTGACCCGGTACAAACATTACGGGTGATTATGCAAAGACATATTGGCTGCCTCCAGCGGCGAGGAGATCCGTCGAAGATCTCCACCTCTCCCTGAATAATGTTTAAATTTCAAATTGTATACGATGTTTTTACTGAAACCAGGTACCGCTGTAGACAAGTCATGTCGATTAGATACTGCGATTTTGTCCATTAAGCTTCAAGGTGATTGGGTACTTTTCGGGCATAGCGTCGTTTATTGTTTGAAGCTTTGTCGCCAAGTTCAGTTGCAGTTCTAAATTCCATTGATGGCGCAAATCGGCTTACATTGGCATATCGCATATCAATTCGATTCACTTTGGACACTTTTTGGGGTTAGACTAGGACTGTGTATCATGTGAGAAATTATTACAAAATTCGGCTATTTTCATGCATGCTGCCATATTGACATTATGATACACCCATAGAGTTGCTTAACTAGAGCTGCGAAGTATTTACAGGTAGCACTCGACACGACTATAATTTATCTGACAATCAGACCGGCTGACAAGTCAAGATCTTTTCCCTCATTTTTATCTCTATTTTGTTTAATAGATGTTAAGGTAGAGTAAACAAAAGCCTAGTTAATGCCGATATTGCTATAAAGATGTATTTGCTACATAAAATAATTTAATACATAATTCAGTCGTGACTCAAGAAGACCATTAGCCATTGCTTACGCCTTTTTCATCAATTTAAGTGAATATTTCGTAATTTCCGTACTCATATTATTTCAATACATTTATCAATGCTTAAATTGCCATATCGTAACATTTTTCACGCCTATGTCCTGGATCCCAGAGCACGGTGACGTTGGCTTGTCTTTTTACGAACGCCCAAATTCATAGAAGACACACATTCTGACTATGTTTTACTTCAGTGGGGTATTGCCAGGGCCTCCACCGAGAAAGATAGAGGTAACCGGTAGCCCATACGATTCTAATACATTTAACGTCTGAAAGTAAACACTCTCGTCGTCAGTGAAAACTACAGTATCAAAATCATTTATCATTTCTGTATTTTACACTCCTGTCTGCACGAAATTTTGACACTGAAACATTTAATAAAGTTAAAAATTAGTGTAATGTAGATCGAAAAAGTTGCACCTGAATATCATTTCATTTTTTCTACTTTAAAAGCATCTATGTATGTCTGTATTGTAGAGATGCTAACGGAGAGGTGAGTCTTTGCTTCACTATAAGCACTAACTTAATCAGTTGTGAACTGGTAGGCTAGAAGTTGTTAGAAAGTCCCTATGGAATCACAGATGTATCAGCTTTAAGATCAGAAGAACGGAGACCGAGAAAAACAGGAATTGAAGAATGCAGCAGGGGCCGAGTGGGAAAAATTCCGTAGGTTAGTGCAAAATAAATTAGGAAGGGGATGCCTGGATGTAATCTGGAGTACTTAATTCCTAGAATTTTCAGTGCGCTGCGATACTAAAAGTTGGGTTAAATCTAACAAACAATTCTGTGTGCAGGTCTCCAAAAAACTCTTAGTATTGGTAGTCTAACTGAAGCCTGCCGAATAGTTGAAGACTTTTTTAGGCTGCCAAGAAGGTCCAAACGACTAGATTGAGGAAAGTCCTTCACAACCTATGCTGCTTTGCAGTGATAACGATCTCTAGACAAGCAACTACAAGAAAACACTAGAGGTCCTCTTGGACACTCAGTTCCCGGCCCTGAATCCAGTGACTATTTCAGAGAAAACGTTGCTACACACCCTAGACACACCGCAAGATCCGCAAAAGTCGTCCGCAGCAGACGGTATATTGACAGCCATACTGCAGAAGGTGCTTGAGTTGGTAACTCGCTGGTTGAATATGATTTTCAGAGGTTGTTTGAGACTAAACCATGTACCTGAGTCGTGGAATCCTTGACGCGTAGTATTCATCCCGAAAGCGGGTAAGTTCGGTCATGCCAAGCTCAGTCACCAGAGACCGCTCAGCATAACTTCGTTCTTACGTAAATCCCCGGAATCGGTTCTGGTCCTCTATATTAAAGAAAATCTCGACTCCAATTTTATAATTTTATATCTTGGAGTCAACATGCATATACGAAGATCAAGTCGGTAGGTATTGCTCTACATTAGGTGGTGTTTGAGGTCAAAATGCACTATAAAGAAGCATCTTGTCTTGAAGAGGTATTCCATAACATAACCACCGAGGTAATTATTGATAGCACAGGTAGATGCAATTTCAGCAAAGCGATTGATCGGGACACAACACAAGGAGAAGTCGTTCCGCCTCCCCTAACGATGTCGGCTATGAATGGGATACTCAAAACATTTAAGAGGAGGGGCGTAAAAGTGGTCGCTTAAGCGCTTAAGATGATATAGATTAGTGTCAGGCAAGTGCCTCAGCACAATATTAGCGAGATGACGTAAGAAACTCAAAAGAAGCTAAGTGGCTTGGTGAGAACCAGGGGGCTTTGTACTTCCCACACAAAACCGAAAGGTGCGTTGCTGCTTAATATTCTCAACAGCGAACTGACATGGAAGCTAAACGTAAAAGAAAGGATTGCC
The DNA here is from genome assembly GCA_964036015.1 of Leptarthrus brevirostris. Lineage (NCBI taxonomy): Eukaryota > Metazoa > Arthropoda > Insecta > Diptera > Asilidae > Leptarthrus > Leptarthrus brevirostris. The sequence continues at coordinate 93,603,845 of OZ038373.1, read as the reverse complement.
AAAGCAAACAAAGTTGTCTACGCCTGAAAAAGACTCTTCGGTAAAAAGGGGCCTGAATTCCCACCCCATGTTGTTGTCCTGGTCTCGCAATGGCAAGACGGGCAAGACGCTAGATAATCCCTTTAAGGGATTAAAAGAAGCTTCGAACATCAGCATAAGTCCGCAATGGGGACGCGTATATCCGGGACAAATAGAATAGCTCTCCGACGATGGCAAAATTATACTTCTAGGATATGAGGTATCCGGTTGTGGTAGAGCTTTAAACCTGGTGTGCTTTTCGCCACCACCGGAACCTTGGCTTACCTAATGTAAGAGCATCTATAACGGTAGAAGCCAGACCAAAAGTACTATTAAGGTACGCTTTTCTCTGCTTCCCATTCAGCCTTGTTTAATTATGATCCTTACTCATTTCTGACGAATTAGTCAACCGCAAGGAAATAAAGGACACACCATAGCTGTAAACAACCACAGTGTAGCTTAGGTTGAGCTCTGGTTATTTGCAGGCAGAATTCTTAAATCACTCATCTATGTTTTACTTCCGATTCAGTTTAAGATTCAATTCAAACTCGAGCGGAATAATAAATACTAAAATTTGTTTGGCATTTCTAATTACAAAAGCTTAAAGCTTAATTTTAAAATTTAGACCATCCCACTCCCAGAAGTTCTCGAAGTCTCGATCGTCGTTGGCTTGACACTTTGGCCGGAAATCAACTAGTTAACTGTAGTTTGTTTGATCGAGAGACAAAGTTGTTCAACGTCTGGTAAACAACGTGCCACAAATGTTTCTTGAGTGAGACTGGAAGTTTGTCGGGTTGATCTCCGAAAAGATAGCAGAAGTTTATAGGTCCCACAATTAAGAGAACAAATGGAAATGTATAAGAGAAATGTCTGGTGAGTGTGAGGAAGGATTTCATTTCCTAATTACAGTAACTTGTTTATAGTTAGTTGCGATACACGTAGAACCGAAAAATTTGTAAAAAAAACACGATCGACCCAAATCTAACAAAAAAAACAGACTGTAATTTCTTCAGAGATTTTCGTACATTGCTTCAATTAATTGATAATATTTTTCCGCTCTTTCTATTTTCCCAGTATGGAGTAGTAAATAAAAAATACATAATACCTGTCGACATCGGCCGTAGTAGGCTAATGATCGATATTTTATCACTGCATTTACGCATCATGTGCAGATCAACACAGCAAAAACAACGTCTTTACAATTTGGCAACCGTAAATTGTAAAGACGTTGTTTTTGCTGTGTTGATCTGCACAACATGCATAAATGCAGTGATAAAATATCGATCATTAGCCAACAACTTACTGCAATCTTTTATCACCAATGTCTACGTTATATCCTGAATACCCAGCGGCAGACCTATTGCATACTTGTGTTGTATTTCTAAAATATTTTAAACTTTTATTTACAATATTTTCATAACAAACCATTTCTGAGTGTCTTTCCGGCTTTATAAAAGGCAAGTCAACAAATAAAAACTTATTTGAAATGCAGAATTAACTATGCAATACTTGTCCAAATGTAGCGTTTCTTACTCGTTTTGGGAATAGGTTGTATTCGTACTTATTTTGTCGAACTCAGAAAGTCTCATATTGTGGTGATCCTTTTAATATAATTCAAAACAAAACGGTGTACCACAAGACAATCATTTTGGACCACTGCACTACTTATATGAATGGTGTCTACACTGTCTTAATTAGCTCTAGGATTATAACAAAGAATCCTGGAGCCTAGAGCTGCCCCGACTGCTCTTTTGTATAATGCTAACTAACTTTATTATGCCTCCTGAATTATCATTTTAAAGCCTTTTACAAGTTGTGCTCTATTAATTTCCTCCTTTTTAATATTTAGTGCGTTTTTACATGTGCCATTTTTCCTTTGTTTCTAATCATAGACAGATATTAATTTTACTTGACAAATCCAAGGATTTGGACAATATTGACGTAATTGTTAATAAGGCTAATGCTACTTTTTGGCGATGCATAATTACTTAAGATGTTATGACAAAATTTTAAATAATTGAAGGTTAATTAAACCAAAAGATTTTTAATTTGTTCGTAGATTTTGTTGAGGTTTTTGCACAATTTTTATTCAACGCTTTCTTTTGTTACAAAAGCTTTTCGAAATTTGTCTATTTTCCATAATTTAATTTAGCCCAGTCGCATTTATTTATTTGAAAATGATATGACAAATCAACTACAAAGGTTAAGCTTATACATACGTAACATCTCGTGGTGTCGCTTCACATGCTCAGGTATATCTGCTGCAAAATACCCACTAAACGATTATGAAACAAGCTGGAGCGAAATCCATATTCTGTGGGAAAATGACCAGCTCCAGTCTCTATCGACATAAACCTTGCATTTTATAGCATCTCTTAGACTCTTAGAGTCATTTACGGAGCACTTGTGTTATAGATATTTAACATCCAGCCACAGACGATCTCTAAGATCGCCTATGAAGCAGGCGCGGCGCTGTAATCGGTAAACAGTGGCAACTGAAACCGGTTTAATTATCGTTTCATATTCAAACTTCGATATAAAATTAGAACAATTCACTGATCCTGAGAACGAAAACGAGCGAGTGTTCATTGGAAACGATATTTCTTTTATTGCTTTGATAATTCAGTTTTAATATCTCACTTCTCACTGAAAAATCTTGATTTGTGTTTTTACCTGAGTTTCTGAACAACTTAGCGGCAATAATTACTAATTAGGCTTCGATAATTTCTATTTGAAAATTATACATCGATTCCTATAGATTTTTTCGAGATTAGTGTTTTTTACGTTCAGATACACCGTTTACGACCTTAATTAGTAAATAAGTCATAAAACGACTAAAAGACAACAATGACCAAAATGTCGTATGCAAGCGTGGTACGAAGAAAAATGCGCGTAATCTGTTCGGTAATTTATCCCGAGGTACCGTTCGTTTTACAATCCAAAAGGTTCACGTGCTTGGCATACATAAAAGTGTTAACTATCGAGCAAGAAAAGGCAATAATCGAACGCAGCTCGTAGAAGAAAGGAAAAAAAAACAGACGAGATCATTTGAAGTCCACATGGACACCTTTGACTACCGTCAGTACATCATACTTGAGGTGTTCTTTGTTGTTTTTGTGTTATGATGATTTTTGCCATTCACCTGAAATGTACACATATTGGCGCGTCGATTGAATTTCAATAAATTCGTAGTAGCATCAACGATAAATGAACATTCCTTCGCAATATTTGTCATTATGAGGAGAATAGTAATGGAATTCTGTGTTAAGTTCATTGTAAACTTGCATTTTTTTACACTTCATTAAAAAGTTTAAAGTTGATTCCTCGGACTTTTGCTTTAATAGAAGTGAACATTGTAATTCTAACAAATACTTTAAATTTTTTACAATGTTAACAGTTGAAAAATTCACTTAAAAACTTCGAAGGTTACCTAAGGAAGAATTAATGGCCATTGCCTTCTTCAATTCTCAGGAGCTTCCTAATTCATTCTTCTTGTTAACACAGAATTTCCGAAATTACATTTCACCATTCCTTTAAGGAATTTTTAGCTGCTATCAATGAACAACTACCTCATCTATATTATAGTACATATGTATAATATAATAATAATAATAAAATAATGTGTAGTCTACACCTTAAAAAAATAAAATTAATAAAAAAGTAAACTAAATGTGAACAGCATACTTTTCTACGTATCTGTGTGTCGGGTAGTAAACATTCCATGTAAATAAAGTGAAATTAGCAAATATAAAACCTGCAAGGCTCTTTATTCAATTAAGGTTAAGACACAATATAACTGACAGCAGAAATGCCAAAAACATGCACATTACATCATAAATGCTACGAATAATAAATAATAATACAATGCAGGAAATATAGATATTCATATATAAAATCAATAATGAGATAACTTAAATTCCACATCCCAAGTCGGGTTTCCTTATACAGGGTGTTTCTCAGACCGTGTGCAAAAATGAAGGAACATGTAGATCTAGGCGAGAAACGATAAAAAAAATGTCTGCAAGGAGAATTTATCTCCAAGCCATTAGAGCTTGAAATTTTATTACATGAATTTAATCAGTCTAACTTTTTAACGCATATCTTTTCCAGTTTTAGTGTTATATTAATATCTCTGTTGAGAATGGTGTTAAAGTCTCTTTAATTTTTTTTACGTTACTGCGTATGGATTTAAAAATATTGATTTTCAAACTTAAATTTTGTATACAACATCAATTTTGCCATATATATTATTTGGGTTTTAATTAGTGACTCATATATCCTATTTCATAAGAAATTTGAAATCCACAAAAATCTTTTACCATTCTGAACGTAAAGCTCATACCTGCCCTTCTAAGAAAAAATTGTACCAGCCTCTAAATTATTTTGTGGTAATAACACTAATTTATTTAATTAAGCTTAATACAAGCTATAACATAATAATAATACTAATACTACAAGCTATACTAGATTATAAATGATGGAATAATAAATAAATTGAAAAAGCTACAATATGAGCTCTCATTAAGGAACAAACTGGCTGGATGGAAAACGAATTAAGAAATGCGATGAGGATGGACGGGGTCAAGATATTAAGATTTGTGAAGGGATGATTTACTCAGATGGAAGTCAAAGAAGGAAAGGTCGTTGACTTTTCGAAGCATCCTGTTAATTGGCTCGCTTTGACGAGCGGTCGATGGCGGTCGAGTCGGAAAAGGGGAGTGGACCTAAGGTTGCGGGGATTAGTATAGAAGGGTTAAGATTGCAGGATTGAAGGGCAGTCTATGGCTCCACTTAATAGCTGATGAATGAAGAGAATGTCAGAAACATCACGACGTTTACTTAAGGGTTGTAAGTCAATCAGTTTCAGACGGTTTTCATAGGGTGGAAGGTTGAATCTGCCTGCCCACGGGAGATCACGTAGAGCGAAGCGAACGAACCTACGCTGGACGGATTCAATCCTATTGATATGGGTTGTTTGTGTAGGTGACCATACCTGGCTGGCATATTCAAGGAGAGGTCTAACGAAGGAGATATAGAGAGATTTGAAAACATATGGATTGGAGAACTCTCTAGACCAGCGCATCACAAACCCTAGCGCGGAGTTAGCTCTGTTAATTATGCTGTCAATATGAGAACGGAAGTTGAGTTCGCTTTCGGCTTTCGATTATTCCAAGGTCACACAAAGAGGTAACAATAGGGACCGGTACATCGGTTAGCATGTAAACTCTCGGGGTGGTGGTAAGACGCTTGCGGGAATAAGAGATGGACTGGTATTTGGAGACATTGAGTTCAAGAAAGTTTTTCATGCACCACGTGGTGAAGGAATCTAGATCTTTTTGCAGGAGAAGAGAGTCGGTTGTGGAGGAGATATGTTTGATTATTTTCATGTCATCAGCATAAATGGACAGCTCTGAGTGATTGATGAAGCATTCAACATCATTTATTGTAAGGATGAAGATTGGTGGACCGAGGTGGCTGCCCTGGGGGACGCCGGAACGAGCGACAATAGGGTTAGAAATGGATGAACTGAAAAGAACATTGTAGCGACGGTTGTTGAGGTAGGATTGAATCCAGGAGATGAATCGGGAGGGGAAGCCTAGGCGATCAAGTTTGAACAAGATAACATTATGGGAGATCTTGTAGAAGGCTTTACTAGAATCGGTGGCAATAACATCAACATCTTTACCGTTTTCCAGAGCACATAGTGTCTTGGAGACGAAGTCAGTAAGATTGGTGGTAGTAGATCTTCCTTTGAGAAAGCCATGCTGGGAGAGGGAGAAGATAGACTTACAGTGGAAGAACATGGAGTCATAGACCAATTTTTCGAATAGTTTAGGTATGGATGATAATTTAGCGATGGGTCTGTAGTTGGACACATCGTTTTTGCAACCTATTTTGAATAATATAATTGAGGGAAAACCCCTTGAGTGACCGAGAGGCGGAATAGCAAGGTAAGGGGTTGAATTAGATGCGTGGCACACTTTTTTAGAACGATGGCCGGAATGCCGTCAGGACCTGGGTTGAAGTCGTCCTCAAGCCCGTTGATACTGGCGGCGATTAGTTCGGGATCAGGGACGAAAGACGTAAACGACGTTCGGGTGCATTTGTCCAAGAATGAGAAGTAGTTAAGGTCAAGTTGTCGGGAATTGTCGCTGAAAGATTTACTGAAGAAGTTTGCAAAGAGGTTGGCGATAACTTGAGGATCAGATGAAGAGGTATTCTCAAGCTTTAGGGTAGAGGGGTAACCATTGGATTTCTTCTTGGAATTAATAAAGTGATAAAAACGCTTGGGGTCGGATATGAGGCTAGTTTCCATCCGTTGGAGATACTCATGGTAGAGGGTATCACAACGTTCGGAAAAAGAGATATAAGCAGATAGGTAGGAAGAATAGTCAGACTCGGTTTGGGATAGAAGAAAAGTTTGCCAACGTTTATTCCTCCTGTTGCGGAGAGAGCGTAATTCTTTGTCGTACCATACGGCGGATGATGAGTAGTTTTTACGAGGAAAAAGGGGAATAGATTGTGCAAGACAAGCGTATATTTCCGAATAGAACGCTTCTATAGCAACGTCGACTGGAAGATGTTGAGGGATAGTGCCAATGTTAGAGTTGAGGAGCAAGTGATTTAATTTTTCAAAGTCGCCCTTGCGAAAATTGAAGGAAAGAGAAGACTCGGAGCTTGAAAGGGTATGAGGGTGTTCGTAGGAGAAAACGAGGAAGAGGGGAGGATGGTGACGATCGAGAGAGGAGAGGAGATGGTTGCTTTCCACGACAACCAAGTTAACTGGGTCTGAAGAAAAGATTAAGTTTAATTGTCTGTCCAGAAAGTTCCTGACACCACTTACTTGAAAGAGACCAGAAACGGAGAGCTGATCAGTAAAATAGGTTTCTTTGGCCGAAGAGGCGTTAAGGGGTACAAAGTGAGAACAGTCCTCAGACAATGACCATTGAATACGGGGGAGGTTAAAGTCACCCAATAAAATAATTTCATCAGAGGCGTTAGCGTTCTCAAGCAGGGTGTCGATCGCTTCAATTAGGGGCTCGTAGGCTTCTAGAGGTTGAGAGGGACGAATGTAACAGCAAAGAATGTAGAGAAGACACTTATTTAGTGATAATTTGATACATACAAATTCTGATATTGTAGTGTCGGAGGTCTTTAGCAGGGTGAAGTCATAACGGTTGTGAGCAGCTATGAGAACCCCGCGACCTGGTGGATCATTGGTGCCTACACAACCGTCGACACGGAAAATAGTATAGTTTGAAGGGAACAGTTCGTTGTCCAGAATTCCTGGTGTTAAATTGGTTTCAGTTAAGGCAAAGATATCGTGCGAGAATTTGTGGGAGTTAAGAAAAATGTTAGATGTTTTAGTGCGAAGTCCTCTGACGTTCTGGTAATAGACTGACAAGCTGCTGGGGAGAGGTGCTTGATCAGGGACCGCAGGTACATTAAGGGGGAGGTCAGAAATTGGGAAAGCGAGGGAGTTAGGAGCGAAAGTAGTTTAAGGAGTCGTTGCGACTTTTTTGGAGATGGGAAATGCGGCGAGAACTGACATACGCAGCATAGGTGGATAGATCTTCTGAAACCTTATGGGAAGGAATATTGAAGGATTCATGGAACTTAGTGAAAAGTTGGTGTAAGACGGTTGGGTCTGTGGGCAGGCCTTCCTGGTGTATACTTAGCATGACGTTGGTACTGGTTTTACCGTCGATGCAGACGGAATTCGGTTTGTCGTGCAGATAGGCTAGAAATAGACGAACGTTTTCATAAATGCGGTGGTCCCGTAAACGCGACAAGAGATAACGTCCATCGTTGGAATCCGCAGAGCGCAAAGTCAATTTAACTGTAGGTGGGATTAGCGGATCGATAAATGAGTGATGTTGGGATGAAATAGTTTTGGTTAGCGGAAGGGGCGAAGTAGTGGAGCGATAGTGAGGGAAGATGGTGGCTTATAATTAGGTGGGCATGCGGAGGAAGTAGCGGGTGCAGGGTTTGGTGTATACAGTGGAGCAGTGGGGCAGGCGGAAATCGAAGCAGAGGTGGTGGGGTGGTCGGAAAATGATGGATTGTGGTAAGGTGGACACACTGAGGAAGTTGGGAGTGCATGGTCAGGCGGATGTACTGGATGTACAGAACTCAAAACAGTGGTGGTGGAGTTGTCGGCTGAGATGGACGTGTTCGAGGGCTTCGGTGTAAGTGGAACCGAGGGGTTAAGGGTGTGAGAATATATAAAGTTAGGATACTTGACTGGGGTACTTAGATTAAAGTTTGGAAATACTCCCATTTTAAACTGCCAATTGGAGTTAGGATTACTAAGTTTATGGCGAGAGGTGAGAGGTGCGGAAGAGTGATGAGAGACTGTGTTATTACTAGTGCTAATGTTCTTACGATTAGGCTGAATGCTAAATTTAGGTATGGGAGAAGGACGTTTGGAATTACCTTTGGGATAGTTAGTCGGATTTGGTTTATTAATATTTAATTTAGACTTAGATGCAGAGGGCTTAGGGTTAAACTTAACATACTTCCTAGTCCACTTGGAAATTTCGATCGTCCGAAGAGTGAAGATTTTGCTGGAGGGGTTAGTGATGAGCCACACGTACTTGTTCGGGATGGAGATCTTGAAGTTGCTGAATTTCTCTGTGTCCGAGAGTAACTTCATGCAGCTAACTGGGATGAATGCAAAATTCCGAGTAAAAAAGCTATGTACCCAGGAAACGTTGGCGTTGTGAGGGGCACCCTTAAGAAGGAATGGAGTATGGTCACTTGATGAAGATGTGTATTTGCTTCCCAGTCTTAGTAGTCTTTGTTCCCAGTCCGTTATAGTCCAGGTGGTGCCAAATTTGTTAACCATGGATGCGGTGGATGTGGACTGAGATGATAATGTGTGGTAGTAAGACGTTTATTATGGGTCACAAAATAATGCTTTTGTAAACATTCGCCTAGAAAGAAGTTATCATTGTTGTACTTGGAATGTAAATCCTTTGATCTTCAGGTATAAAATGAGATGAAAACGCAGTACCATTTTTAATATCAGGTAATATTTGAAAGTGAAAAGTTCGTTTTGATAGGGTGCAATTAATAGTTGAAAATAGTGTAATTTACAAATGCAGAATACGCGGACATAATTTCATGTTGTGGATTTATCAAGTAGAGAGTGAATATCACTGGCGATGCCCAGAAAGAAGGCAGCCGTCAAGAGGAATTTTTCAAAGAGCGTTCAAGGCTTCGAGATACTGGAACCGTTCATGCACTTCGACTCGAGCGGATGTCAGTGTTATGCCAATTTCAAGGAAAATGGATGAGAGAATTCTTGAGGCAGAACTGATCCTACTACATATAAGTACGAGACGCATAGCATGTGGCGTGTGGGAAGAGCTTTATTATTTCCATGTGGCACCTGTATAGAAGCAGGCCTCATCAACAAGACGGAGCATCAGCCCAGTGCGGAAGAAACGTACCCCAGTTGTTAAATGGAATTTTTAGGTGTAGATGGATATGGCGGCGTGGTACTTTTGCTTAGCCGGCTCGTTCTCCCGACCTAACCCCACTTAAATTTTATTTGTGAGGGACCGTGAGAAAAATGGTAGAAGTTGCAACAGGAAATCTAGCAGCATTCAAATTGACGGAGGACATTTCGAAAATACTTTAACTAATTAATTTGACTTCCTTTTAGCACGATTAAAAACCCAGACCTTTTCAGGACTCTCAAATTTTAACACAAAGAGTATAAAGATCAATAATTTAGGGGACAGGTAGAATTTTTCTTAGAAGGCCTGTATTTTAAACCCGAAAATAAAAAAAAAATTTAGGGCAAATTTTCAAAAGTTTAAATGAAAAAATAGATTTGTTTTTGTTAAAAATTTAATTCTGAAAATCAGTTTTTTTAAATCCTTTAACAGCAAAAAAACATTCCACAGTCACAGGTTTTGTCAGGGTTGGTTGTACACGTAGAATATACGGGATCAGTCACTTCTAGGTATAGAATTCATCAAATTTTGCAAAGTTTTGATACATATATCGATATCTCAGAAGTCCTCTAAACCAAACTGACCCTACCAAACGAATGTAATCTCCTGGTTTTATCATAGTAGTCATACATGCTTCAGGTAGTCTTTTTTATAGGAAAGAGTGCCTCACATAGAAGATTAGATCCATCTTCGAAATGACAAGTTATCGTTAGTCTGGTTTCGGGCTCCTTACTTAAATAGTGCCAATACGATTGGAAACTATCTAGACCACCTACATTTAACGTGTCCAGTGATATAATTGATAAAAGCTGACTTCTGGGGCATTTAGGTAGACAGGGACTTATTTTGGGATTTATTGAGAGGAAAGAAATAAAGACGAAAAGGTATTAAATAATATAATCAAAAATATAATAACCATATAATATAGTAACTCCTTAATTACCTCCCTTTTGAGTAAGCCTAGCGAAACGTTCAACTGCTCAGTTTGGGAACCCAGCAGCGATCGTTAAAGATTGTTTCCTTCCGAATTTCAGAAAACTTAATGACACAGGAGCTGCTCTACAGTCTCTTTTGAATCAGGTTCTTGGCAGTGCCTACGCAGATCGTCCTCCAGGATAGCAATTCCGGTTATATGAACGCCCACGAGACATGTGTTCTAAACTGAGTTCGAGTGAAATTAATAAGCTGTTCGTCTTTTTCTGATTATAGGTTTTTGACATGAGTTTCGCAATTCTATACGAAGGTATATCACAGAGTTGATAGCGGAACTTAAAGACGTAGAATCCGCTTAGAAGCCTGAGTGTATATATTCGCTCTAGGTTAGGAGAATCCGCCGGGAAACTTCCGGATTTTTTCAGCAGGAAGTTTGTTTATTCAAGGAGTTATTCTGATTATTTATTTTACTGTAATTTGCATAATCAGTTCACATTCAGCTTAGAAGTGGCTCATAAATATTATCTTGATAAAATGAAGGTTAATTATGAAATGAGCCTAAACTGTTTTTGTGCTTTGTAAATTCAAAGCATAAACCTGTCGGATCGTCTTCCTTATGCCTAGGTAATGTTTCCAGTGGGGACTTCCTAACTACTGCTAACCTTTTCTTTAAGACTGCTTTTCTTGTCGATAACTACTAGTGTCGATACTAATGTTAAGGATTTTATTGACTTGACGAACCTTCCACCAATTAATCTTGAGTTTATTGACCTTTTATTTGCCTACGCTGTAGTTTTAAAGCACAACGCTAATTTTGCTAATAATTTTACTAGTGGTCCCGATGGCATACTTTCTTGTTTTCTTTTCTATGTTATTTATATTTTATTTATTCTTGTTACTTTTTCTATGTTATTTATTTAATTTATCCATCAATTGTGTGTGGGGTTTTCCTAAAGCCTTTAAACTTTCGTTGATTATACCCCTTTCCAAGCAAATAAATAAATGCGTCATATTTAACTATAGGCCCATCGCTAATCTTAGTTGCACTGCAAAATTATTTGAAGCGCTCGAATGCGATGTTTTGTATTTGAATAGCAAATGTTTCCTTGGTCCTTTTCAGCATGATTTTGTAAAGAGTAAGTCTACGGTAACTTAATTGTTGTTTCTAAATAATGTCTTCCTATAATAGAGCCTGGTCATTTTCACTGATTTTAGTAAGGCTTTCAACAGATTAATCATAAAATTCATATTGCAAAAAATTACTCTCTTTTTTTAACTCCTGTCTTCGTGAACTGAGTATCTTCTAATTTGACTGTTTGCACTCAGCGTGTAATATTTCGTGGCGCTCTTTCTGATGAAATTTGTATCTTGTCTGGGCTCCTAAGAGAAGCCATTTGAGGCCGCTGCTCTATATTATTTACATAATGCTCATGCTACTTTAAAAGATTGCCCGAAGAATTCAACAGCCGATGCATCACAAAACTGCTTTATCGGACATTTTTGTTAGACCCATTTTTGAGTACGTTTGTCCGGTCCGTCATCTTACTACTCCACTCACATTAACTGCATTGAGAGTTCAACGTAGATTCATTCGTTTTTCTCTGCGTGTTTTTCCTTAGACTCATCTTTTTCACCTACCTCCTTAAACTGACAGACTTAAACTTTTATCACTGGAGACTCTTGGGGAGATTCAGATTCCCAAAGTGTGTTTATAATGCAGAATTCAAGCTGTTAAAATAGCCTGATTAATCAAAGCACAATAGACCATTTGAGAATTTATATAGCTATGAAGAACTCAGTTATGTGTCATATTTTACCAGTTATATGTCATATGGTACCAAAAGCCAAAAAACTCAATATTCTCCAAAGTTTGACTTGAACTTATGTAATATAATTTTCAGCTAGACTTAGGCACTTATTTACGAAAAAGGATGTTAACAACTTTCAAATATAAGTCAATGCCAGTTGAATACCCTAATAGTAGGAGAGCCACCGACACAAAAGCCTCAAGTTATTTGTTAGGTTAGTTGACAATTCTTCTCTATGGGTTGGTGGGCAGTAGATAACGCATTGCCTAGCCTGTTGGAAGGGGTGAGGGGGGGGGGGGGTATTATTGGTACTACGGCACATTTTTTCTGGAAGGATGGGGGTGGGAAGGTGGGATTTGAACCGAACTTTGTAACACATGGACGGATCTGGATGGGTGTTTTTCTGTTGTCTAGACTATGATCCTCTAGTGTTAATAAGAAAAATTTGGACATAGAGTGTGTGCAGTTGGGAATGGTAGTCTAACTTCGTAACGCGTAGACCGATTTGTATGATTATTTTTGTTGATTACAGTAAACTACATAAACATTTCAGCTCATGAGATCATAAGAAAGGAGGATTAAATACTTTTGTTGCTGTGATTTCGTTTGTTGAATTTGCACCGACTTTAAAATTAGATTTAAAATTTATTTTTTTGGTTTATAGCACTTTTTCTAAAGAAAACTATTTTATTTTAATTTAAAGATGAATGCTTGGAAGCCATAACACGAAAGGTTGGCGGGCACTTCCCTTCTTCCTTCCTTCTGTTTGAATTCGCGCGTGCGAAGGGAAACCCTACTCCTTGTCGCAGAAAGGTGAAACAAGTTGAAAATAAAAGATTTTCACTTTTTCTTCCTTTTTACGTTTGGTCATTCATCCTGTTCAGTTTCATACATGCGTTTTATAGAAAATTGCAACAGATGCTGATAAATCGTCACTAATTATTGTATGAAATAAAAAGAAATAGAAAAGAGATGGTATTTCATTAGTGATGCAGTAATGTATTAATGAATTTAAAACACCTTTATTTTTCCAAAAACATGTTATTCTAAAGTTCAAACGCAACAACTTATACTAAATTTAAAAATGAAAATAATTTAATCAGATTTATCATCAGAATCACATTCGTATGCCTTTTCCTTATCTAGAATAACAACAAGGATAATTGTATTGTTTTTTTTTTGTCTAATGTATTTGTGTAAAACTAGGAATCGTTATAGAACCGACCTAGATCTTGAGGAAATAAAATGAATGCCATTTTAAAATGTCTGATAAATTTAGACAGAGCTACTTTGCTGCATGGTATAAATATGTATAATTAGGCAACGAAATTTCTAATATCGGATATCCCTAATAAATGAATGAGATAGCACTATTCAGGGGTATTAGATATGTTGAAAAAAGATGAATGCAATATATAACTTTGAATTAACATAACAAACCTAACTTTTCCAAAACCATTAACGAATTTATACTAAATTCAAGGTCATATTATAATAATTATGGATTCCCAATCGCCCATATATTGCGAAAATTCAAGGCCAACATCGCAGCAATTATCTATATATAGCTTTTTGGAGCTAACCAATATATATTCCAAGAATTATATACCTATGTATCTACATAGTTACCTACCTAGTATCGTATAAAAATTGTCAATGAAAGACAAAGGCCGCCGATACATCAAAATAACAAGTCGTGTCCATTAATTATACGCTTCCCAAAGAATGACCCGTGTCCAAATGAAAAATCACTTCCAGACCTTAATGATCTTCGTGATTAGACGGATGATAGATGATGTAGTTTTTGTAACCAGTAGCCAAGTCGCGAGAGAGCCCGACAAGAAACCACAATGACGACGATGACACGATTTCGATATTTGAAGACGCCAAAATGGCATTAACATAACAAAAAATGATCGTGAAATAACACTACAAGGGCTCCGTAAAATGCAGATACATTTTCTTCGCGAAACGGTTGAGTATCCGTTCACCATAGTCTCCTTCTGTGTGTTCCCAGATGCCACTTTGCAGAGACTCGGTAAGCAAGAATTTCCATACGCCGAAAATTATTCCATCACCTAATAGCACCTGTGAACTCTATTGTGGCAAAACTTACCTATCATAATCCATTCAATTTGAAAGTTTTATTTGAATGCAGTTGCAGCTCACTTTTAAATATGGTAATAATCGTTGGGTTCAGAAACGTGCGCTGATTTATTTGGGAACCAGAGGGAACCATCGCATCGGAATTGGACTGTCCAATTCTGTGAAATTTTAATTTGATTTCGATTGTATGCAAATCTAAGTCAGACGCTTTTGTACGACTTATGGCTCCGGGGTGTTGCCGAGTGACAACATAAAATTTCTATAATAATTGATTAGCCTTTTTGATAAGTTAGCCTTATTTAGGGTTATTCACTTGCCAATGGATGCTGTTGTTGTGTCCCAATCCCGTAGCCCCCAGAAATTTCTAGGACAAAACAACTTTCAGGTCATAAGTGTAAAATACCTTTATTGATGCCAGTGAATGCCTGCTAGGAGTCCTGGGCTCTCATATTAAACTAAATTGGCACATTTTAATAGTTTTTCCATTAAAGTGACCACAAATTATAAAGAAATATGCAAACTACCTGCAGCAGCAAATAGGTCTTACAAGAATTTATTGTGAAGGAGCAACTTCAATGGAAGTCATCGTTGTTCCATTCAATAAGTTATTGCGGCGCACGGTGTTTCGTTACAAAGTCTTATGATAACACAGACACAGGTTCAGAACAGAACTTGCCACTCTCGGCCCGGCGGGGCATAAAAGAGCCAACCACCTGGAGCAGTCATATTTTCTCTACAGGGACTTCATTATGAGCAGTCTTTGTGAGAAACTGAAAGTACAGGTAAAGTCTAATATTGGAAATACTTAAAGCTATCGCACAATAGATCATCATTAAGATAAGATATGAGCCCGGGAAAGAGAGTTAGTCAGGTGATAAAGCGGCAGAGATATGTTGGAGCACCTTGACCAGGCTAAATCATAAAATTCATTGGCAATTACCATGCAACAAGTTGACCACTTCAGCGCACTTGGCAGCTTCTTTATTTCAAAACCACTGGAACGAAAAGTCATTGAAAATTTTAATTCTCGATGACATCTTGTGGTTTGCTTTCGATACGCGGATATAAGCTTCTTCAGAGAGAAACTGCTTAAGGCGGGTCCCTTGTACAGTCCTTTGTTTTCGTGAGCGTAAAGCAAGTGGGCACACATTATTCCGCTGGTAAGAAACATTACGGGAAATCGCAAGATAAACTTTTACTCCGTGGTACTTAGATCCGCTTTCCACAAGAACTCCTAACTTTGTCTAGGAAGCATACGACCTGACATAAATTGTCCCTAAGTATCCAATTTAGATATTCCTCGAAAATAAATGCATCCTGTCACTAAGGTCTGACCAGTCTTAGTTGCGCAGTGTTTCCAAGCAAAATATTGGCCACTATCCCGTTTCACGTTCATGATGAGGTCTTATCAGGTCCGGAACGTTGTGTCATATAAATAAACATGATTTAGGCAGTGCCAACGTGCGCCCATTGCTCTACATGTACGTTGCCGTGAATATCTTTATCACTGGAAATTAAGATAAATGCGGCGGTTATCAGTAATTAAATAAATTTTGCAAGTGTAGACACATTTCTTCTGCTGGTTAGAGAAACTTCTTCTGTTCGATTTGCTTCGTTTTTGGTCATTTTCTACCTGAAATAGATGGCAGTGCAAAGTTTTTTGGACTTATATCACTTGCTTATCTCCAGGTAATTTATCTGCTTGTCCTTCCTCTTATGTTTGCTGTAAAAATATGCAAAGCACGGCGAAAGTGTAAGTTTAGTAAACTACAAATTACATCAGTGATTAAAAGATTAGCCACTTGGAGTTTTTTTTTTATAACAAATGTACTGAACGCGAGATTTCAGCAGTATTTGAAGCAATACATTTGTGAACATCCTAGATACGTCTAAGGCAATCCGTAATATGAAATAGTGTCCATTTTTCATTAATATTCTTCATTTACAAGATAACTTGGCATCGGCTTCTATATATTATACTTTATTCACATTTTTCTTTTTCTAATGAATATTCGAAAAAAGAAATGAAATTGGTGAAAGTATTTTATTCAGATTAAAGAACATTTGAACTTCTCATCACTATCATTTGTTCATATAATCCACCAAAATAGAAGTACTTTATTATTGTCATAGTAAAGACAATTGTCTTTATAATAAGTTTCGATGTAAAAATCCAAAAAACCCCATAGGAAAATCGTAGATCCGCCACTGGCTTTTACATACAAGTGTTACCACGATGAGTAAGTGGAAATATGACTTTTGACATCCTAAACTCTTTTACTGGTTCATGCGTTTTTTTTCACTTCGTTTGACAATCGCTCAAAAAAAGGCTCGACTGTATAGTCTATCAAGATGAGCCAAATCCAACAAAAGTTGTTCGCGCACGAAGCACTTCGAAGCAAATGGTCGCCTGTTTTCACGGAATGTCGCCACCGTGCCATTACAGCAACGTAGGATGATTAATTCTGAATGGTACACCACTATTTGTTTACCAGAAGTGTTCGGAACAATAAGGGAAACCAATTACAGCAGAGGAATCATTCTCCACCACGACAACGTAAGCTCTCACACATCGGCTCAAACAAGTGAATTTTTGAGCATTCAAAACATCGAATTGATAGGTCATCCGCCGTACAGTCCTGATTTGGCATCCAATGATTTCTACTTATTCCCGCAAATCAAAAATAAAATGCGAGGTCAACGTTTTCCGACGCCTGCAGAAGCGGTTTATGCGTTCAAATCACGTATAATTTTTACTCAGGCTTAGATGGCATCTTTTGAGTGCAATTGAGGCTTTTTAACACTGTGCATGCCTGGTTTAAGCTAGGAATGGATCTTCCTTTTACTCGGGTAGCGAAATTGTGTATCTACCTAACCCGTTCCGGAAATAGTTCGATTTAAAATTCAGCTTGCCTTGAATCTCCTCGTCCGTCCTTGACTCTTATTTAGCACTTGTTTCTTCATACTCCCAGAATTTCTGAAGCGTCTTACTTAAATCGCACATTATATTTGAATGAACGGTTGTAATTTTACGTGGAGATTATATCTGATAAAACCCATCCGAATATTGTCCTATTTCATTGCAATGTCTTGCTTCCATATCTTCCAATATATCAAAAAACTATTCATCTTCTGATATAATATCGATAATGGGCGGTATATTAAAGTAAAGGTCAGCGAAATGCAAGGTTTGAGTACATTACTAATCAGCGGAAGAAAATTCTCCAGAAGGAATCAAGCTTGGGCAAAACAAAGGCAGAAAGCCTTAGCTCAGGCGAGTGTTTCACACGTGATCGATCAGCTGGGGTTACTGCTTTACATTTGTTTGTTTGCTTTCTTATAGGCGATGATCGGCCCTACATTTAAAGTATTCAGATACAAGGAAGTGCGAAGAAATATAATAATAAGCGAAGATCGCTTGAAACTGTACCGCAAGTTTCTCATGCATCGCAGCGCATATTTAGGAACTCAAGAAGATCCCATATAGTCGGAAACTCCTTTTTCGACGAATTAAGACCAACGATTCCGGGTCTTTGCAGCAGGTTTGGTTAACACAATGTAAATTCACCAGGGGTCTCTTATTCCTGCAATAGGACCTAAAGCTTTCAATCCAGGCAATCACAGATTAAAGTGATTATAAATATTTCGTGGAATGGTTGGTGGAAGCTGGTTGAATTAGTGTACCATGATCGAGAAAGGATTTAACAAATGATTTATCAAAGCACGTTTTTGGCTTACTTTATGCTTCCTCATACTTTGCATCAGTAATATTGACATGCCGAACCATTCCAGGTAATATTGAGGTGCCGAACCATTTCTTTCAGCAGTCCCTTCAAACTTCTGCGAACCGGTTAAATACTCTTTAGAGTAAACACACGTCTGGAAAATATACTTATACATATTTGTCCGAAAAGGAAAGAATATTTAACTTTGTTAAACGTGTAGTTTCCGAATGAACTATATTACGATCGAAGGTTTCTAAAAAGCTTTATCTTCAAAAATTAAAGCTTTTCGGTATTTAAACACCTTAAAATGTTTGTTTGCATTTTACGAAAATTAAATACAAATTTAAATAGAGCGAACAAATGAAAATGTTTTATTACTCGCTGAAATCCGGCTCGAAGGACCATTAAGAAATTGGTTTAATGCTTTAATTGTAGCACGGTAATAAAAAAGTACCCGTGAATTTTACCTTGCTAACTTGATATTTTAATAGAATCTTCCGGCTGTGATAAACGGCTTTCATGCATATCACTTCAAAAGAATGATGTGAAGAACAGATTTTAAACTGGCACGAATTAGTTCAATGTCTTATCAATATTTCTCAGCATATTGATGTTGAGATGCAGTTTTTACCACATGAAAGAAAAATTTCTTAAAAAAGCTGAACTGCTATTAGCGAGGACACAACTTTTATGTACCTTTATGAATTCACGTGATCGGATAATTATTATAAAATTGGTATTAGTCCCAATTCTCTAGAGGCGAATTACAGTTTTTTGTTGTGATAACAATAATACGCAAACTAATACAAAGAAAGTAAAATATGATTTTGTACATTGCTGACTGAAAGTTTCTTTTGTTATTGCCAATTTCAAATTAAATTTCAAATACCTTTTTAATAAACTTAATCTCAAATACTTTTTAATGATGACCTGTGTGTGTGTGTACTTTTAATAAACTATTGCACAGGTAGCCATTTACGCGCTCCAAATCATAAGTACTAATTATCAGGATCAGTGAAAACTAATCTCCACAATAAATTTAACTGTCTTAAAGCTTCTTTCTTTTCTATCGGGTGTTTCAGATCTGACGTGCCAAAATGAGTGGGGTGATAGATCTCACCTAGGCAAACAAAAAATAGTACGGCAGGGTGGAGGGAAATCTCAACCGTTTGAGAGCTACAGGATGATTCATAAATTTCAGTTTTTATTTTTATCTTTCAATCTACCCATCACAGCAATATCAAACAAACGCTAAAAATCTTCTATCCCAAATCTTTCCAAAATCGTCAACAATGTTGATATAACTCCTCCCATTGCAGGTGCAGTCATATCCAAAATGGAAAAAATTGTTTGCGATTACCTAAATTCAGCATTTTCCCAAATTTTTTCAGAAATTCATGTAATTAGTACACCCTTTTTTTATTTGTATTAGATTGCCCATCTTATTTGCAAAAAGGAACCACATGCACAGGTAGAGAAAGGGTGTAGACATTTATAAGTAGAAAACTTATCGGGAAATATTGGAAAATCTGCAATTTAAAGAAACTAAACTCATATTAACTTTAAAATATTTTAATTAAATTCAAAACGTATTACAATTAATCTTAGTGAATTACAAAAGCCGTTCAAAATGTCAACCGCCACTTTGGATGCATGCCAATAATCTCCTTCTAAGTTTAAGGCGTGTTGGAGGCAGCCTCGCACCTATTTGCGTCGCTGCATTCCCAATTCTGCTAATTAAATCCTCCCTAGTGTTAACAGACCTTGAATAAAATTCATCCTTCATTGTTCCCCATAAGAAAAAGTCCAATGGGATAAGGTCTGGTCCCTCTCAATGAATAACCCTCCAAACCGTAGATGAAGATACTCCTAATCGTCTTGCGACTCGTCTCGTGCTCGTCTCAGGGTCTTGCCTCACAATGATGATTATTTGCTACTCGACGTAGGCAGAAGTTCTTAAAGTTTCGGGTCGTGTCTGCCTGTCATGTGAAGTTACACTTCTTGTTTCTCTTAACCTTCGGAAAGTCCGCGTAAATACCCCTCTTTGGGGTGCTCGCCGATTAGCGAATCTCTTTTGTTATTCCAGTAAACGCTCTCTCGTTTCAGTCTACTACACCATAAATGCCATAAATGTAAATAATATCTGCGTATTCCTCAAAAGTAAATTCTACTATTTTTTAATAATTTTTGCTTAAAAACACTCGCACTTACTGATTTGTTTTTCAACTACATATGATAGGTATTCTTGCTGACTGACCCTTTTTATAACCAAATTTCCATCATGTACGACAAGATACAAGGGTATGAATTCTGACTAACACAAGCTTTTTTGCAGCAATAATTAAAATTAATTACCTTTTAGCCCAAAATAAACATTTTCGATCCTTTATCTTTACAATTTTGTTTATTTAAAGAATTTCCTAGCTAAGAATGAGGTTTTTCTAATCCTTTGTCTACCTTGCCATGTTGTACCTTTCTGGAAAGGTAATAAGATGGGCAATCTAATAAAAATAAAAAAGGGGTCTACTAATGACATGAATTTCGGAGAAAATTTGAAAAAATGCTGAATTTTAGGTAATTGCAAACCATTTTTTTTTCACTTTTGGAAGTGACTGTACCTGCAATGGTAGATCAACATTGTTGACAATTTTGGAAATGTCATTGGGATAGTAGTTTTTTAGCGTTTGTTTGATGTCGCTGCGTTGAGTAGATCTAAAGATAAAAATAAAAGAGTAATGTACATACCATACAAAACTGAAATTTATGTATCACCCTGTAACTTCCAAACGGTTGTGATTGCCCCCCGACCTGCTATAAAAGTTGTTGTTTGCCTAGGTGAGATCTAACACCCCCCTCATTTTGGCACGTCAGGTCCGAAACACCCTGTATAATTCTTATCACATTTAAATTGCTCTACTGATATCCCATTCACGCATTGTAACTATATTCTTCTACTAGTAGAAAGTATCGTCGAATTTCCTTTATGATTTTACCGAATTGTAATAGTTATTAATTAGGTAGAAAGGTTAAGTTGGTTCAATAGACTTCATTAACTGGCAACCATTTAAATAATTTCCAAAAGCTACTCGTATTACTTTTACCGATATTTTATAATCAAAGACTCTTCATTGCTTTATTCTCTCGAATCTCCCGCAAGAAATCGCTGAAATGCCCATTCATCAACAAGTCAATTTTCGTTTTAAAGTTTTTTTTTCTCCAAAACCTCTTTAATTCCTAAGTTCTATAGAAAAGATACAATTTAATTACGTCAGCCTATTAATAGCTTTTGAGTCGTGCTATTGAAATAATTTTGATAGACAAAATCGAAATTGCCTGCTTTATCTGAACCCATGTCCATTAACAAAGAAGGACAAATCAATGTTGGAATTAGTCGAGAGTGAAATATTCTCAATGAGAAATTTGGTGACATAAGAATCCCCGCAAGCGTTATATCTTAGCATCTTGACGTAGCAACTTCACGTAGCCTCGAACCTTTAGTATACCTGCTGCGGAGATTCAGAGATGTCAATAAATTTTATGAGTTTATCTTCGGCTCGAATGAAGATAATTCAGAGGTGTTAGGTTCCTCGACAAGTTCTAATTGACTTTAGACAGACAAATCGTAAATTCCACTAGCCACTAAAAGAAGAACTGCTTTTTGTCGTGATCAGTCAGAAAAGTGATACGTAGAAGATTTTTTTTCAGTGGAAAGTGATTATGGCTATTTATGGTAAATGAAACTTTAATCCTTAAGGCTTTTTAATATCAATATTATAACGTTATATTCCGCTTTTATAGCTACATATCAGCATATCGCTTGTTTTGATTTATGTAATATAATCTCAATTTTTACCTTCAATAATGTAAACACGATAGCTAAATACGTACGTAGCAAAGCAGATCTGCTCTATGGGGAGCAGGTTTGCCTTTTAAGACATCAGCGATACCTTAAACGTGAAAGTAAGAAATTGGCTAGTTCTGTTTTTATGCTTTGTTTTATCATTATAAGATGGATTTGTTGAATTTTTTTTTTCCAGAAACTAAGACGAAAAGTGCATTGATAGGCAGTTGAGTTCGGTTTTAAAATGTTCAGTCTGACCAGCAGTATCGCTAATAATTTAGGGCAAGCAATTTAGAGAAATCGTAGGTTTATACAGGGTGTTTCAGATCTGGTATGCCTAATTAATATACCAGTTTTTTATTTTTATAAAATTGCCCGTAACATTTCCTTTCCAAAACGGTGGAAGATGTCCACCTAGAAAAAGGATGTAGACATTTATGCGTATAAAACCTGTCGGGGAATATTTTAGAAATATGCCTTATTGCCTCAAAATGTCGGCAGTATGACCAAGGGCTCCATCGTATTGGTAATAAGTATATATCCCTAAGATTATCTAGAGATATGTTAGATAGTAGATTTAGTAGTGCATTTCCCAAAATTCCACATAAATTCGGCTATTAAGAACTTGTGGCAAAATGTATGGCCCTATTAAATGAACGCCGATGATACTAGCCTAATCATTGGCTCAGAATTTGGGCTGGAAAGAGGTCAGCCTGTCCTATGTGGGTTAGTATCCGACAAGGTATGAAGGTTATAGAACTTTTGAGATACTCCTTACAGTAGTCCTTGTACTACTACTACTATGATGATATGAACGTCACCATGCTGGATGAGTAGCCCTCCAATCTTTAACTGAAGATACTATCATCTTGCAACTCGTCTCGGGCTCGTTTCAGGGTCTTTCCCGACGAGAGTGATAATTTACTGCTCGACCTCCACAGAATCTACCGATGTTTCAGATGGTCATTCCGTTCTGTTTTAAGTTACACTTCCGGTTTCTCTTAACCTTCGGAAAGTCCGCGAAAATACCCCTCTTTGTGGTGCACGTCGATTAGGGAATCTCCTTTCATATTCCAGTACAGCCGCTCTTTCGTTTCAGTCTACTACACAAAGAATGTAAATTGTATCCGCTTATTCCTTAAAAGTAAATTTTTTCATTTTTAATAATTATTGTAGTTATCGATTTTTCTTTCGACTATGATGATATTCGTACTGACTGAGAAACTTTTATAGCAAAATGTCCAGGAGGTATTAGTAACAGAACGCCAGGATACTAGGCTGTGAACTGTAGATAACACAAGCTAATATCGGCAATAAAACAAATTTACACTAATATTTTTATAACTTTCTTGCAGCAGTTATTAAAATGAATTACCTGTGCACCCTAAGCAAACATTTTTGAACCTTTGTCTTAAAAATATTATTTATTTAAAGAATTTCCTACATAAACTGTAATAAAATAATTAGGTAGACAGGGATTTCTGAGGACGCAGTTTTTCTAATCTTAATCTACATAGATGGTCATCCTAATAAAAATAAAAATAAGTTATACTAATTAAATGAATTTGAGAGAAAAGTTGGGACAATGATGAATTTTTGCTAATTTTAAAACATTTTTATCACTTTTGAAAGTACTTTTAATGGTACGAGTTAGATCAACATTGTTCAGGATTTTGGAAAAACCATTAGGATAGTAGTTTTTTATAGCTTTTGTTTAATGTCACTGTTTTGAACTGATTAAATGTTACCAGTAAAAGAGTGATGTACATACCATAAAAATTGCAAATTTATAAATCGCCCTGTAACTCCTAAATGGTTAAGATTGCTCCGTCCTACCATACATTTTTTGCGATCGATCACCACTTTCATTTTGACACGCTCGATCTGAAACACTCTGTGTTATCCTGATCGTACTTCCTTTTTCGAATGAGCTCCGTTTACTTGAAGAAGTAAGTAAGTAACAAGGACATTGTTCTTTCTTCATAAAGTATTTTTATATTTTGTTATATTATACTTTTTTTGTAATAATGTAAATAACGCCAAAAGGTTTTTCTTAAATATTATTTTATATATTAATTTTTATTTTTATTACATTGTTCGCTAAGAGTTACATAAAGAATAATGATTGAGTCATGCATTATAAAACTCTATTTTAAACTCAGTTCGTTTACTTTGTTTGTAAATTTAGTAATAATAAATGCCTATTCAAAACGAAAATTTCTGACGCAGAGCCTGTCCGAAATCTTCGTTGATAATTCAAATATGTATTTAACGGAGAAAGATATAACCTATTGGCATTTCATCATGAGGGTCTCAGGCTCGAACGCCACCAATGACGATCCATTGTTGTTTTTGCTGACAAAATATTACGCTAAAATATTATTGGAGGCTGAAGACGAATAAGACGAAGTTCCTCTTCCATCCCATGCCCCACAAGGGGTTACAGGAACTGGAAAGAAGAATCGATGAAGCTGCATTTTCTACTTAAAAGTTATACAGTACAGTTAAATAGTAACACACCCGCGGTGAGTGGAAAACTGAGTGCCAGCCATGAAAGTAAACCAGGAATTTATGCATTGTTCGTTATTAGAATTTATAAAAATAAATTGAGAGTTCAATATTAAAAACATTTGCTGCGTTTCACAAAACAATATATTCAAAAAATTACCTTAAGTTATGCTAACGGGTTTCGATTAATTCGATCATCTTCATTCGATTTTTAATTTTCACGTGAAACAGCCCAAGGCACTTCTAATCTAATTCATTATCACATTATATTGTTCGTTGAATAAAACCGGGAGTTTAGCCATACACCCAGATCGCTGGCCTTATTAAGTGACGTTAAGGGGCAGCCATAGATGGTGAAGTTTAACTTGACAGGATTCCCTTTTCGAGAGAAGACATGCGGACATGCTATGGAAAGGATCCAAGTAAGAATTTAGTAAAAGGCAATCGACATGATACGGAACGTCATCAGCGTAACAAAGAATTTTAGAACGAGGCAAAGTCATTATTGTAAAAACAAAAAGTAGGGGTACGAGATGGCTGTCTTATGGCACACCAGAAGTATTAAAGATTGTCTCCGAGAGAGCTTCGCGAAAAGGGACCCGATGTGTATGGATTATGGCCAACACTGTCCTACGTTTGCATAGGTATTGCGAGAATATTTTGTAAATATGGGTTACAATTCAGATGAATTTATAAACTACAAAACCTAGTTTTTTTAAATTTTCGCTTAATATTGCACGCAATCAGCTGTGGTGTAAACTTTGCGGTCTCTAGATATCATATGATAAATAACTGCCAATGGGTCTGAAGTTATATAGTGACTATTTACATCCAGCTAGGGAGATTTCGTGCCACTGATGTAAACTTGGTATCTATAATTTCGCTTCGATATCGGGTATATCGATATTCAATACTAAGTTGACGATACTATTCATACCCAAATGAGTATTTTCGTTCGATACAGAATAAAGTATCAATAAAATTGTTCATCTTCATAAAAATATTCATAAAATTGTTCATCTTCATAAAAAAAATTTATGCGTGTTTATGTTATGCAAAAACTGTGATGTGACCAAAGCCTAGGGGAGAACCCTTTGCAGCATTAGCATGGTTTTGGCCGGAAGGGATTAAGGTAAGGGAAGTGACGAAACTTGAATATCTTGTTTTTACATTGCTGTGAGATAAACAACAACCTTTCTTATTAAAAACCTACGGGGAGACCTGGTTTTGAACCCGGAAACCATAGCATGGTGGTCGTGCCGCTCAACCAATTGATCCAACTCTGTTTCTGGGATAGTGATAAGAAGGAAACACCGCATATATTTCTTTTACATAACTTTATAAATCAGCAAAATTTCACAAAGATGTGAGAGTGTGCGGTGAGAAATTTGTCCGTTTTCTGATAAATAAACCACTAGTGTAAAGCTTACACAAAAAATACGAACATTTATAACAGCTAAACCAAAAACCAACATTATGTACATTCTTTTTAAACGCAATAATTCAGGTAGAAAGTTGGGATTAAATAGCCATGCATTACAAGTAACTTTACTATGATGCAAATTTTAATATGTAATGATTATCAGAATCACTTTAATTGAAGCGTCTCTTATTAGCTTGCCGTGAACATAAATGTCTTTAAAAAATGTGTAGAGTTACGAAATTTTTAGTACGAATTGCCATAATGTTATCAATGGGCGTTTAAAGCGAAAATAACTAAATATTTTTCTCTCCGTGTACCAGAACTAAATTTCTAATTTTGTAGGAAACCTACAGTCGTTGTGAAAAAATTAAATAAGCGAAATCCAATAAAAGCTGGATACTGCCAAAGCGACAATTTAAATTAATATGGCCTGTCAATGATCAACGGTAGCATTAAATTGGATTTCTAGGAATTAACAAAGAAAGCGTAAACAAATAAAGAAGTTAACATAATTCATTTTACTGCGGTAGAGAGCCAGCAGAATTGTCCAGTATGACTTAGGTATCCATGGCGCGTCTGTTTGTCTTATTGGAGTCATCTTAGACTTTACACAAACGTCGCATCACCATAACGCCCCCCTTGGAGCATCTTAAAATATGGAAATCAATTAAGTCGCCGGAAAAGACGAAATGAAAAAAATGTTTACCAAACAAAAACACCTGGAAATTTTGGTTTAAGCGGGCATAAATCTCCGCAATAGGCAAGCATAAAAAAATGTCATCTGACGATTCTTTTTTTTTCTCATCTCCTTCGATACGGTCAATTCCCCGATTACGAAAAGTCAAATAAATTTAAAATTAATCAGCTTTCGTGGTTTTTTTCGTTTTGTATTATTCTCTTCTTCTTTCAGTCCCCAGAATTGGATTACCGGCATGAGCTGATGGGTCGGCTTCACAAGATTGAACCTGATGTTGAACTAGAAGTATTACCTCACCACCACAACCACAATCAACAGAATCCTTCGGGGTCACCAAATTCGAATTCAGGATATTCTTGTGCCTATGCTGGAACGCAGTGCTACGATAATTATGGAAAAGAGTACCTGTTTGGTAAGTTAACTATTAGAACATATTGACAATTGCTATATTAAAATCATCATTTTTGCCTTTTCAGAACCTAAAAACAAAGAGGCTATTTGTACAGAAATGGATGATCCATTCTTGCGGCCACCTTTATGGGAGGATATCACAAGCTCAATACAAAATATTGACCCAGAAAATGCAGTTATGCTGGGCTCGACAGTGGCTCAAGTCAAAATGGAAGCTGCAGACGATCCCCTTTTGGAATCATTCTCAACTCCATTGCTCAGTCCACTCGAAATTAAGACAGAAAAGTCACATCCACATGTGGTACCGAGTCATCAGCATCCTAGCCATCATCACAGTAGTCACCATCAAGGAGCTAGTAATCATATGCATATATCCCATCACAATGGTGCATTGCATCATCACAGCTTAGGCAACCTGAATAGCAATCAAAGCACCGGTGGCACTAGCAACAGTGCCAATGCCACTAGAAGTAACAATAGTAATAACAACAACAATGACAGTATAGCGAACAATAACAACAACAGCCATAGCAGTAATAATAATAACTCGTATCTCCTAACTGGATCGAATTATCCGCAGCAGGGTAATTTGAATAGTTATCTTAGTGGTAGTACAAATGGCAGCGGAAACATAAGCCTTCATCACTCAAATCAGCATCCGATGCCACCGAATTGTAATAGCGGCAGTGGAAATGCCGGTTACACCTATAATTGGCAAAACCATTCGCAGGTGAGTCGTGAAAGTTTTAACCGTGGAATGCACGATAAAATAACGCGAAATTCTCTTTCTCTTTTTCAGTCATATCACGCCAAGTTTTCAGCACAAAGTGCGTCGTCAAGTCTATGCCCACCGCCAATGTCAAGGCTGATGTACGTGCCCCCATTAACGCCCCCCAGTTCTGACCCAGGAAGCCCGGGCAGCAATTTAGTGGGACCAAGAAGAACGCCACCCCCGCCATATCACCACCAACAACAGCAGGGTGTCCTGTCCGGTGGTTGTCCGACGATAATAACCTTGCACGCGAATAGCAGTAATCACCAGCATCACGGCAACTCATCCGCGAACACTGTGAGCGGGAGCAGTAATAGCCGATCTTTAGCATCCCTAGCCCCTAGCAATAATAATTTAAGTAATAGTGGTAATAGCAGTTCTGTGTTATCGAATATCATTTCGTCCCCCGTCAAAAACATGATGATAAAATACAACCGGAGGAACAACCCTGAGCTGGAGAAGCGGAGGATACATCACTGTGATTTTATCGGTAAGTATAGCAAATCCAGTGCAAATTTTATGTTTCCTCTTGACCGCAAAAGGTCACTGCCAACGCGGTACAGAACCGCTTTACTCGCTCAAGTCGAGCCAAGTAGAGGTAGCCAAATGGTCTTAAAATATTTACGCCGGTACCGAGTTGGAAACGTTCCAAATATGAGCGTTGCTGGAATTTTTTCCGGCACGTCGTCGTCAATGGAATTTAAGTTCAGTTTGCATGTTTTACTACAAAAAATGCTGTCTTGACTTAATAGCTCTCCTTGCGGATTAAGTCTGCTACTATTTGCGCTTAGTTCACGGCGTATTTGTGTCAGTTCACGCCGAAGCTGGAACCGGAATTTATCGCACTAGTGTACACCTGTACAATATCATAAATCCTCATTAATGAGATAACCAGCTTCGCGGACAAATTTTATTATGCTGACGACAATCACTCAATTACGTGCATTGTTCTGTTGCCACTTATGATTGAGTCTGACATTGCTTGCTTTGTAATTGTTGCTAGTTTTTTTATTCTACGACTTTTGAGGATACTTTGGTTTGGTTGTTAAATTTCTTACAGTGGTAATAGACTCAAAATGAAAATAATCTTCACTTCGCCATATCAACTGCTTTAGTCTACAACTTATAATTATAAAATATTGTGATTATTAGTTAATTTACTTTCGTATGATTTTCGTATGATCAATGATACTCACTATCTCTTAGTGGAGCAGCGCGTGCTAAGATATAGATAGCGGCGATCTAACCAGGCTATTCGCAAATAGATATCTAGTATGACTTTCTAAAATTGTAAGCTGACTCTAAACTCTTTAAAAATGCATGACTACGTTTGTCTACATGTCTAAGGGACATTTCGAAAATCTTAACTTTAGTATCATCGAATTATCATCGAGCACAAAAAAACTGTTGGATGCGTTATACTTAAGTGTTGAACAGAGTGAGACAAAGATGCAAACCGACACCTTTTCTAAATCGTCATTCATTAATGATGTATTGTGCAGAGCCCACCGCGAGGGATTAGATGGAAACTTTTTAAACAGCTTACGCACCTGGGCTCCTACCCACCAAACACAGCCATGTAGCCAAAATATTCAAAGCCCTAAGTAAAATAGGTCGCAGAGGGCTTAAGATCAACGCTGCTAAACCTAAACTAATACAACATGTGAACAAATGTTGTTATCTCTGCCGTAACTAGTTGGCAGAGCTGCATTAAACGATTTTGCTGAGATATAGCGGAAAATTAACTTCTTCTTTCTTCAGATGCACAACCCACGGACCAGGTGGGAAGTCACCAGAGATTGAGAGGGAGATAACTTTAGGATCCAGTTCTTCAACAACGTTAGCAATTTGATCAAAATTCTCCTAAGACTTCTGCAGAGTCTAGAAGTCTTCACCATGAGGTTTTTATGAACACGTGTTAGTAAGAGATTCTTTAGCTTTCTAACACTTGTTCCCAGCCATTAATGTTTTCTGAGGTTACTTTCCTAGTTTCAAATCAGTATATTAGATTTAATAATGACATCATATAAGGAATCACCTCATTGTAAATTTAACTTTAGCATTTGTTTGACCTTGTCATCGTAATCCACTAGCTGTCCCTTTTTGATGACATTCCAGTTTTATTAGCAATTTTTAAAACTCCTAAATCCTTTGCACTTAGGCATATCTTTGATATCTTTTGCACTTAGGCACTACTTGAGATTTATCTTCTCAAAGAACTCATTGGCTTCTTAGCCATCGGATTAGAAAAATTGTTGGTTTAGAATGTCTTATGAAAAAAATCTTGGAGAACCGGTCCGTTATTACCTTGCATCCTATTGCTACAATGGACCTCTCTAGTTTGTCACCATCTTGAAAAGTCTGGCTTCTATTTTGCCCCACAATTTAGCTTTAAGTTTGCTTCTAGTAGCCTACTCGTCCAATAGTGCAACCTTCAGAAAGTTTGTTTGTTTGAAAGTTGTTGTTCAACCTATTCAAAAATCAACTGTCTTTTAAGATGCTGGCCTTTCCTTTAGTCCTCAATAATTGTCCTTTATATATATTCATTATAATAATTTAATATAATAATATATATATTCATTATAAGCGCTGCCGGTCTTGACTGATATCATCAGTGTCCTTTGCCGCTATTTTACTATGACTAGAATTTACTGCGATACCCATTTTTGTTTTACTTGTCTAACTTTAGGCTAACAAATCAGTCGCCAAAAACCTTGTTTCCACTTTTCGTTATATGATATTGTTTGAATTCCGGTTTTACAACCACCTTTGCATGGGAAATAGAGACGACCGTTTACGACAAGTTTTATTGTACCTCTCAAAAAGGTCAGTTTTCACACTCAACATGAGTTTGTCTTAAAAGCGGAGTTCCTTTTCCATTTTCTACGCAACGTATGAATTAATTTCGCGATTACTGAAAGCGCAACATCTTTATCATAAAAGATGGAAAATTAAAAATCTAGGAGACTGTGTCACACAAAAATCGGATATGACTAAATTATCCCAGTTTGTATTTTCTACGCAACTACTAAATATATGTTGGTGATTGCAGTGTAGGAGTATATGGCGGGCGGTGGTTTGAAATTCACCCTGAAGACTTGCAATCAGGGTCAACATATTACATGAAGCTTTTCTCGCAATCAAGTCTCACAAATTGTTTTTTTACTTATTCATCGATTTCGTCAATCAGTACAAATAAATATTAAAATAACAATTTGTAAGAGTAAAAATAGAATGAGAAAATAAATTCACAAAAATACATAATAAGGTAACCTCAGCTAAACGTAACGATACCTTTTGAGAAGTTAAAATCAAGTAGGTCAACAAACCAATAAAAGAGTTCTTACATTGATGAGATTGAATCATATTTACCATAACTAGACCGATGGTGAGCCACCTGTAAAAAGTTATGGTTTCTCAAAGAATGAGCTAGAACAGATATGTATATTACAAAGTCCTTCAAATAGTTAAAAGCGTAGAAAATACTGGCGCTGCAACGCCTTTTTTCAGCGTTTAAGCGTATTGTGGAATTGTTACAATAGAAGCAGCGGGGTTTATCACAAACCGACAGAATCAAAAAAACATCAATAATGAAAAGCAATGGATCAAAATAACTACTAAGTGGCACCCTGAAGGTATAAAAATGTTTACTAGATAGGCTGCACTAAACAGAAGATGTTGAGATGCTGCACACACAACCAACTTAAAATATCTGGGAAAACGTTGAAAGTTAGCCTAAGATCAAGAATTTATTAACAATTTTTTTAAATACCTTACTAATATCAGATGCAATTAATTTGCATATCACCGTCAACTGCAGTAACATAGAGATTAGTAAATTCTTAGAAATTAAGTAATTATTAAAGTACAATTCTAATCTAAAAACCCATTTAAATAAAATCAGCAAATAGGGTGGCAATCGTTGTAGGATCATAGTTATCTATATTCCCAAATGATATGGAAGAAGAATATCCACCAAAGTTATATTTAGTGTCTAGTCTAACAAATGGTCATAAGCCCTTGGTAACAATTCGCATGGTAGGTTGGTAGTATAATTCAAGTAGTCAACATAGTTCTAAGACGAGCAAAACGTCTTCCAGGAGGTATCCTAAATGCTTTTCAAATGCTTCAGGAAGCTGTTAAATCAAAGTTGATTGCTGTGTGATCCATTAGACTTTGTAACAGGAACACATCCAGTGGAACCATTGCATAATAAACTATAGATGAACTGAGTTATTATTGCTTTTATCAAGGACACTACTTAATCACAAATCAAAAGCCAGTTATTAATCGTGGAAAAGTCTTAAAATTATAACAGCTAGGATAGTATAAAGTACAGGTTGTTGGCCCGACTTATTCGCGGAGATAGTTCAATCGTATACTCTTTACTACTCAAATGTCAAAAAATAACAGATGCAACTTTCATACTTTAGAATATATTTTTAATTGGCGTGAATAGTGATAACGTGTCGGTGCCAGATTCAACCCCTACCGGCGCACAGTGACCAAAATATAAAAACGAAAACTTGGCCAAATCCATAAACTAAGTATTACACGTTAGTTTTCTGTGGAAGATAAATGTTCAGTTCATATAAAACCGGGGTTTTATTGGCCATTTGTCGTAAACCCTATGAGTTATACCATATTACAAATTAAATTTTTATGACTTCGATTTAAAGTTCGTGCGGACAATGCTGTTACTGTTTCATAAGTTTGTGCTCATTTTCCAAGGTAACTGAGGTCAAATTTATATCTGCTTAAGAAAACAATTTGTGTTACATATTTAATAACCCTATGCACTTCCGGTGCATGTGTTGTATTTGAACTCAAAGTTGGCAACTTTAGAAAGGCCTATAAAAAATTCTCGAGAGTCCACGCCATCCATGGGTAAAAATGTTCAACTAAGACCTTTTATAAGGATCATCGGCTCCGAGGTGCTCCCACTCCACAGCGCACCTTTTAAAACAGGAAATATTAGCTTGGGATTCCTACTGTAAAATTGCAATGTACGTATAATATATTGGGTATTACGTTTAATAATGGGCAACTTACATATCAGCCGCTGATAGGCTCCCAGACCAGGCTCAACATTAGATGTAGTAGTAGTAAATTAGTGTTTTCACGCAATCCGCTTCATATAATACTCTAGAGATGCAAATATAGCCAGAATAAATTTTTCGTTGCCATATTGGATTCGCCATTGCCATATTGTATCCGCCAATGCTACATTGGGTCCGCTATCTTGAACTTTGAAAATACAATTTAGATTTGGAATCAGCACCCTCGAATACCCCCGATTACGATTTGTCCACTTATCTCAGTATTTCACAGAAATACGAATTTTGCACAATTACCGCAATTCCAACCACTGTGCGGCGACGGCTCAGGATTGTTTTCTTCTGACAACAGATTACGACATTTTGAAGTCGATGCAAATCGAACAAACCAAACAACTACAACAAAAGTATTTAATCGTCATTTCTTATGATCCCGTGAGCTGAAACGTTCAGGTAGTATTATGTATTATTTTCAATTGTGATTCTGTAGTTGTTTTATTTGTTTAATTTGCACCGACTTCAAAATGTCGTAATAGATATAAAATTAAAAATTATATTATGCTTTTTAGCGCTTTTTGTGAAGTCGGTTCAACTTTTTTTAAAAAAAACTATTTTATTTTTCACTTTTTAGTATCTTCTACTCTATACAACGAGGAAAGAACCATCCAAATCGGTCCACGCGTTAAAATGTTAGGTTGAACCCCCTACCCCACCTCCATCCCACAAAATTTTTTTTGAATCCTGAACGAATTTTTCTATGTTTCCCATATGCGACTCATATATATTGAGGTGGAATATAATTGAGAATAAACACGAATATATATTTGCTCAATGATATGTAAAGAATACAACAGCTGGACTTAACTACAAGCCAAAAATGAATTAATCGTAATCGGCAGACCTCCACCATGAGATAATCCTGTATTTAAAGATCAGTCGTTACGAAAATCATCATAATAAGAAGAAAATAATTCTGCAAAAGTTATATGGTTATAAAGCCATCATTCAGTGTAGTAGCAGTAGAAGTAGGCACTTAAACTTAGCTTAAATCACCGAAATTTTGATATTAACAACCAAATGTCGGGACCTTACAATAAAATGACATTACGAAGACATATCTAGGTTAGAAAAGTGAAGTGAGAACTTTATCGAAGTCCAGGACCGGCAAAACCCACCTTAGACAAGACAATTTTAAATCATTAACGTTGAAGTTGTTTTGTATAGTAAGCCGCTTGTAGAGCAGTTGGTCGGTGAGTAAATTAAGCTTCCCTGATATAAAACGCAAAACACCTTAGGGATTTAAAATCTGTATCAGCTACACCTGTTCATCTTTTGCATAATTTTGTTTTACAAAATGCACAAATAGAAGATGTTCTTTTAAAAAAGTGATTACCATAGTTGAAAGAAATCTGTGCCAATCTAAAACCTTCGAAAAGTTCTATTGAAAAAGGAAGAAAATACATCCGTCCACAAACACTCCAGCAGAATGTTATAATTTGAATAAGAATGTTTGTTACATCACTAGAATAAACATCTGCTTTGAATGTGCTTATGCATCGTGAAGTAATGTGAATTATGTTTAAGTCATAATGATTAATGATACTATATATACTTCAAAAACAGTATTTATGGATGTTCTGAAATAATAGAAAACGTTACATTTCGAATTAACCACTCAATCGCTGTACCCACATAATTATAAAAATTTCAAACTTTTAGTATGAATACTTGTTTTCCTGTTAAACCTTGTCATTCTTATAGGCACTCTTTTTTTTATAAGAACTTTGTTATTCAAACGATTCCTTTTAATACCGCTTCATGCATTGCTTTTCATAAAACAATCAAACCTTTTTTTCACTAAATCCGGTATTTGGAGTGATATTTTAAGATAAAACAAATTGTATAGTCTACCTTCACGTTAAGCCTAGCACCCGTGTATGCATAATGTTGTTTTCAATAGCATAACCTCGCGCCAGCGATTGAATCAATTGCGATCATTTGAAAATGTCTTTAATATTGCGAATTTATTACCCCGTTTTGAATAGCTCAATCAATCATTGCAACTGTTATCTAAATCTGCATATATCTGCAGGTGTTATTAAACAAATCAAGTTAATGGTTCCGCCACAGTAACGACATTTATCAAATCAATACCGCTTTAGTGGGAGGAGAAAGCCACAATCGTTCAGCTTAAGATAATCAGAGCACATCTTAAGTTGTCTGTGAATTTAAGATGAATGCAAGAATTCCAAAAAACGCTTCCGCGTAAGACGCAGATAAACCTAATAGGCAATGTTGATTTCAGGCGACTTATGGGTATCGTTTACAGTTAGAAGTGCATATCATGCCGTTAAAGGTTTTGTCCAAAAAGGGATACAGTGCTGGCTGACTTCGGCCTCTACTCAATGACCTTATGGATTACTTGTCTTAGATATTTAAAGATGAAATGTTTTCTTACTTCTGCAGCATCCGCTCAGTTTATCACGAAATGAATTGGAACTGCAACTGGCAGATATAAGCAAACCGGAATTCACCTCTTAATCTGCTACTTACTTGGTTAATGAATAAGTACAAGTTGTAGGTGCTGTCAGATTATAGGTATCTTGCACACTTTTTTCCAGTTAAGAAATACATTTACTTGTTGTGATTCCTTAGCAGGCATCGTGATGACTGATGGCTTTTGTATGATAAGTTGTACAACAACCTACCTAAAATGGACACATGAACGATTTCTGCACTAGTATTATTTTATTTTTACACGGTAAATGTAAAATAATTACATTAAAATGTTTTCAAAGTATTTAATTCAATCACCAATTAAAACTTTCATGTAATCTATAGAGGACTCTACTGAATAAGTTGCAGTTTGTGTTGTTAATTAATCGAAAAACAAAAGACTTAAGTGACGAACTTGATTATCTTCTTCGTTTTTCAGCAAACTATCCGGATTCGTCGTACATTCAAAACTTATGTTCGATTCCAATTCAGGTGCTTGTGACTGCCGGTTAACAAGTTGGTAATTATTATCTGAATTATATGTAAACGCGCGGTTAGCAGAATATTAATTGCGCCGAAAACGAATAACTGTTTGATTGAGCATACAAGCAAATTTTGAATGTCTAAACACACATGAAAATAGTACATTGAAAATAAATTTGTACAAATTACAGTTTCCTAATTATTCTTTTTTTATTTGCTAACATTCACACGTTAAATTAGTAGGACTTGGTGAAATGTGAAAATATTATAGACAATTTTTATACTTTTTACCTGCTGTGGAATACTAATAAAATCTTCAGTAAACCAACTGTGTACCAATTAAAATGTGCTAATACAAAGTAATAGTAAAAATAGTAAGTTGTCAGTAGCAATTATTCAAATTGTCTGTAACTTGTATGGCAGTCAAATGGTATGTCGCATTTAATTTAAAAAATCAAATAAAAGCACTTTTGAATTATGGAAGAAAAGGTGATTTTAAATTTATTTACCTTTTCATAATGTTAAATGGTTTACCTTAATTTTTAAGATTTTAAAGAAAAGAAGAAAAAACTAAAATTTTAAGTTGTGGTATTTGATTTTACCTATTTGTAGCTCCAACAGTTTAACCTTTTGACCTAAAATTTATTATTTGAAAATGGTGGAATTTGATATTGTGTAAGTCTTTGATTACGTTAAATTTACCGCATAATAGCTAAAACAGAGTTGCTACTAATGCATTACATTTCCTAATACCTTTGATCTCCATTACGAAATATTTTTACAATCTTCAATTCTGATTATATATTATAATTTTAGCTTAATATTTTCCGTTACGTATTCTTCAATTTCGATTTTAGTACCGATAATTTAAAGTACTTATATTTTCGTTTTTTTTTCTGTAATTTTAATCTAAAACTAATGCTTTGATTTGTATATTAGAATTAACAAATTGTTAAAATGATTCCTTTGAAAAAGATTATAAAATTTTAAAGACGATATTTCTTCTTACGAATCTATGATACGGGAGATTTATATATTTATTTATTATTCCTATTTCAATTTCCGGCGGAAGATACCTAGTAACTAATTCTCACCAACGAAGAACTCTGAGCCTTTGTTCATAAAAAAATGACTGTAAACTAATTAAGTAGTTAATGAATTCTTTTGAATTACACTACCCTGCAAAATTTTGAAATTTGAATAGTTGTTTCCGAGGTAATTTTTTCCGCTGAAACCGAATCCGGGCTCAGAATTGCTCTATCACGTCAAGTTTATGAGATATTATAGCCTAAAAGTGCAAAATACACTGTTTTTTGGCATATTTGAGGTTATGTAGCAAGGCGATGTTTTTTTTTAATCATGTGTAGGGTCTTATAGTACAAGTCTTCTTCTTTCAAATGCCGTTGACTTTGTTGAAATATCTATTTTTTTTAATAAAAAAACATTTTAAATAAAGTCCATGAAAGTTCCATAGATGCTATTATAACTTTAGTCAAATCAGGTCGGCCATATTGAATTTCCTTCGAACAATTTTGAAAATCTGACCTTAGATTCTGAACGAGCAGATCTTTTGGCATAAGACAATTTGACTTGTTATTGATTTTTATACATTTTTTACGTTTCTTAATAAAAAAAATCTTTTTTGAGTTTTCAGATATAGTGAATATCACAAACATGAAAATTTCAAATGCGATATCTCGGCGAAAAAAGATATTATAAAGATACATAACCTCAAATACATAGTGTTTTTTGCACTTTTAGGTTAGAATATCTAAAAAAACCCGACGTGATAGAGCAAGCGGGACAAATTACTTCGGAAACAATTATTTATTGCCCAGGGGCAAAATCTTACAGAGTTGTGTTATTTACTGATCACACTGATATTGACAGACAGCTAATACTTGAAACTGAAGCAATTTTTAATAACTTTTTGATAACGATCATAATAAATAATGCATTAAATTGTTTTATTAATAAATAAATGAGAACCGATTGATTGAAAATTTTTAAAATGATCCATTCAGAAATAATAATTAATCTTAATTTATATACCATAAAAATTACATCGACAAATATATCAAAATTATTAAATAATTATTTGATCATCGTCGACACATAAATCTCTGTCTAGAGTAGGGCGTCAAGCTAGTCTGGCGTCAGTTTTGACAAGGACAAGGTTAGGTGGGCAGTAGACTCCTTTCAACCTCTTAAATACCCTGGGGGCGATGATTTCTTCGCAGCCCTTCTCCAAAAGTTCTGAGATACCATCTCTGTCCCTTTGCTAAATTTTTTTAGAGCTAGATTTAAGTGGAGCTACCAGATACTACTCTCATGGAAGAAAGTAGTTGTGCTGTTACCCGTAAAAGAAGGAAATCGGCCTTTCGAGTTACCTAAATCCTTTAGACCAATCAGTCTCACATAATTCCTACTTAAGACGATGGAAAACTGCTAGACTTTCATATAAGGTGCAAACTGGCCCAATCATCTCCTTTTCATTCTACTGGCATTATGTGCTTTTCATGACATGGCAAGTGCTTTCGATTAAAGATGGGAAAAACGGATTAGAGCGAACTAGCTCTTCAGATCTCCTTCTTTTAAAAGATCCGGCTCCAAGAGTCGGTTCGAAAGAGGCACTGAACATTTTCAACTTGAGACATTTTGTCTCT